>CM076453.1:6500000-7100000 GCA_038419695.1 Scomberomorus guttatus
TTCCTCTTTGATAATAGAAAGACTGAACATTGAACACTGACTGCAGTACAGTTCACACATACGTAAAACTTCACAAATTAGTCTCAACTAGAAAAATACCATGTGTATGTATGCCTCTGCCAACCAGTCAAGTTGCAGTTTACATCCATGTCTGTCCAGACTTATATAATAGTTATAGTGAAGCTTGGCCAATAAAACTGATTCTGATAGAACACACAGTTGTTGCCATGACAGCAGACGATGCATCAGATATGGATGTTGCTGCAAAGAAGCTACAAATTCTATAACGTGGATGCTTCACACACATCTTCAACCCGGCAGTACAGAAGCACTATAAAGTCACCACAGTTTCAAGGCGGGCACCAAGATTAGTGTCAATAATTCAGTATCTGACCAAATGTGAAATATGGTCACAATCTTCCCTTCTGTTCCTGAGCTATGGTGTTGAATAATGGCCAGAAAAGTGTTTTTGCAGAACATTATGATGTTACAGTGAAGTTGACCTTTGACCTTTTGGATATAAAATGTCATCACTTCATCATTTTATCCTATTAGACATATGTGTGAAACTTTGTCATAATTAACCTTTGACCTGTAACCACAGAATTCTAATCAGCTCATCCTTGAGTCCAAGTGGACGTTTGTGCAAAACATAATGAAATTCCCTCCAGGCGCTCCTAAGATATCGTGTTCACGTGAATGGGACGGACGAATGGACAGACATACGGACAGACAACCGGAAAAGAACTAATGAATGGCAGGTGAACTGCGAGTTGTTACGCAAACACTGAAAGCAGGAGGAGGGAGTTCACTAACTAATTGTTGGCCTTCTTGTGCGTTTCTGTGGATCCAGGAGTGACTGTGTACACTTTTCAATCCTGAGCTGAGACAATGGGTAGTATGCCTGTGCTGTTGACATTACTTTCACCCGTCAGCCCATTGTCATGTCAAGAATTACACCTACTGACTGCGTTATACTGAAGAGGAACACTTTTAAGACCTTTCATTATACTGTTTTTGCTTATACTATAGTGTGATTAAAACCATTCTACTAGCTTACACAACATTCATCCATAATATACATCATAAACCTGCAAAAATCCTTTTTGTTGTCTTTTTGAAAGATGAACCTTGATTACGTCATTCCTAGGGCTGTCGCAATATTGCAATACTGTGCTATAACCTATGTTTATGACTTTTCTTTTTTTCATGAGGCTAGGCCCCTTCTTGTTTTACACTTCAATGCGTGTGTATTGAATTTTTGGCGGCTCCCCCAGTCTGGTCTAGTGGGTCCGGAGGATCCTGTCTGCCGCACGCAACACCTTGTGCGCTGAGTTTTTGCTTGTGGGGCTCCACGGAGCCTCACGGTGCCTCACGTGAGCCTCCCACAGCTAGCATCCAGGCTACCAAGCTAACCTGGTGCCCAGCCCTCATAACAGAGTCAGGCTTGGGGTGAACTAACCAGGGGTCGGTGCTAATGCTTGGTAATTAAAAACACGCCTGTATGAATATTTTGTCTCCGTTATATGTTTAAACTCTCCCAGGTCACTGCGCGGTCAAGCAGGCTGCCATTTAACCTGTGAGGTAAAGTAGTTTTCCACCAATCATACAATCTAAAGGCGCTAATAATGCACTGTTGAGCCACCCTAAATCACAGCAGGGGAAATTCCTGCCCTAGTCATTCCTCTTTGTGTGTCGCATTTTCTGCTTAGCTAGATTATTGACTTGAATTGCACATTTATAAAATCATCAGCTTCCCCTCTTATCACACAGCTTAGAGTCAGTTTATAATATTTTTGAAACTTGTTCCTCTAAACACATTAATCCATGTATCACAGTTGAATGGAAACACTTTAAATTGAGAAGACGATTCAAAAATGCCTTGATAAAAGAGGGCAGAGTGAATAATCTTATTTTACTGAGGAGAACAAGGTCAAGGAGAAAGGGGGAAAACAGAAACCACACTGGGTTGCTCTGTCACAGGAGGAGGATGAGTAGAAATATAAAAGAATGGGAGACAAAAAACAAAGGAGATGATTAGGGTAGGGTGGCCTGGTACCATCACAACACAGAAACTATAGTCAGCCTCCGTGGGGAGAGAATGAGGAGGAGGAGGAGGAGGGAGGAGGATGTGGGTGGAAGAATTAAATGAATGGGTGAAGATAAATAAAACAGATTTGAGGACAGCAGGGTACAGTTTGGTTGCAAAGAATGTCACTCTAATCTGTGTAACTTTAGATAAGCAGGATGCACAACACAGTGTGCTGATACAAAGCACCAACCCGATACCAGTGCTGTCTTTTCCCCAAATTTAAGATCTGAACACCTCACTGCATTAAACTAACTGGAATCATTTTTTATTTAAAATAATATGAGAGTAGGAGTGGCTGTGGCACTGGTGGCCGCCATGACTGAACTATGGAAACACAGAATTTTATAATGACATTGAGCAGTGAACTTGTGTGCTGTACTTGGAGCAGATGACCATATAAAGAACGTCGGCTTGGGCTGAAAGTAGAAAAAAAATGTTGGAAACCGAGCATTCAGCGCAGTCTGAAGCCGGTACTTTTTGCTCACAGGGATTACTTCTACATATGTTTACCTTATTATTTGACACTTTGGCCACATTTAATATGAACACCCAACAATGTAACATTATATATATGACTGAAAATAAGGAAGAGCATTATAGGTCCCCTTTAACTATTATTGAATCTGGCAGATTGACAAAGATCACAGTTGATTATAATTCATTGTGTTCTACAACTAGAAATTTGTCAAGCTGCCAGTACAAGAGATTAATAACCTGCCTAAAAATATCTCAGCGGTCAATAAGGTTTTATTGGCATAGAAGCATATATCTGTGATTGACCTGGAACAAACAAACCACATTGCCCTCATGGGCGACATACTTCTGAAACTACATTTTCTCTAAGTGCAGTTTGATCTATATTTGAATCTAGATCACTGTGGAACTGAAAATATATATTTCTCCATGTGGTCATGACCAGTCTAAAATGTAGACATAATGACCATACTAGATGTAAAACAAAGCACTGAGAAAAAGACTTGTAAATCCAGGCTTTGTATGAAGCTTTGTTGTTTGTATAAAGCTTTATGTTAAGTTTTATGAGTTTTTTTTTCAAAGATTGACCCATTTAGTGACAGAATTTGTACATAAGAGAAGCTGTATGCACAAACCTCAACTTCATTTGTTTAACTTGAGTTTCTATTCATTCATTCTTATTGCATGATAAGAAGGGCTGCCTATGGTCAACCAAATATGTCAATATACCTATACCAACACTATTTCATCTACAGAGCACGCTCAGGTTAACTTTTTCCCGATAAGCAAGACTTCAATATGGTTGAAAAAGACAAGACTGATTTTGCGCTTTGAGGTGAAATAAAAATAACTAATAATTAAAATTTTATTCCACCAGCAAAACGGTGTTAACTCTCTCTTCGGGGTGTGTGTGTTTTATCATTACATTTTATGACTGGTGAAAGAGAGAGTGTTGCAACTAAAGGTGGAGGAATTGTGTGTAGGGCAAAGGTTGAGTTGGATGGAGTCAAGATTTGATGATGGAAGGATGAAGACTGTGGCATATGCAGCACTCTGAAGTAGAGGTCTTCACGGGTCCAAAATGTTGGACAAAACTTACCCAAACCCAACACGCATAGGTTAAATTTCAAAAAAGAGAGACCCGACCCGAATAGATCTGAACATAACAGACCTGATTCAAAATGTGGTCGACCCAAACAGAAAGAGAACACAAACACCGGCAGCAGCCTGATGCACTATCAATTAATTCAATCAATTAACAAGCAGCTGCAGTGGGAAAGAGCAGCAATATTATTATAATAATGCCCTAAGAACCAATGTAAAGTCATAGAAACAAAAATAATTTGTTTATATGCTTCAAACATAGATAACATATAAAACAATAACTAAAAATCCACCTCCTGTACCAACAATAAAACCTTCTGTAGCAAACTGGGTGATAGACAAAAGACCATGTTCTAACCTATTTACTCTTTATTTTATTTAATAATAATCATCATCATCATCATCATAAATGAATCAAATTCCAAAATTAATATTTTTTACAGCATACATCTTGTAGACGACTGATTTTCCTAAAATAAGTTCGGCTTCAGTTCCCTTGTCAGAACCTTTTTCTCATCTTTGCCGACTTCAAAGAAACAGGAGCAAACAGCTGATGTTCCAGCTGGTTTTACCTCCTTGTTCTCCTTTTCCTTTACCTTGTTCCTCACATCAATTCACTTCACAGTTCACATTCTCCCGAGTGCATTTCGTTTTGTTGTGTGATGAGACAGTTGGTGACAGTGGGTCTCACATAACACACATATCTGATGATCCACTATACATGGCCTTCATGGATGTAACATGTTAGGAAAGGTCAAGTGTGAAACCAAGAAAAAACTGAAATAAAAACCAGGCCACTGAGAATATTATTAAATTATACCTGCCATGAACTGGGCGCTTTGACAAATATGTATGCGTGTTTGGGTGTGTATGTGTGTTTGTATGAGTGTGTCACCAGCAATAAGGATGCATGTGGAAACAGCAGGGTTGAAGTTCAGTGACACAGTGGGAAGTTCGATAACACAGAAAAGGCCAGGAGCTCTGAATTCTGCCCCCATTCACACACATATGGTGCATCGATCAGACCCCACCATTACAGAAAATCAAAGAAAAACAGTTTATTTAACCATCCAACAGTAGTGACTGACCCAAGTCTGTTGACCTTTACATTTCACACACTATCAAATACTTAAAAACATCACTAAACACGTTAAAACTTCACAATGTCATCTGTCAACAATGTGTTAAAATCTAAAGCTTCAGATGTGATCAGAGAGCCAGAGCAACCAGTTGTAACCTGTCACTTCTCCTGTCAGTGTTCAGTCTTATCAACTCACTAAAACACTGATGGCAGTGGTGACAGCCAAATACACCGGCGACAGGCATTCAAATGTTCAGTATCTCATTAAGCAGGGTGTGAAAAAGAGCTAGTCACTGCTTTTCTTTGCTATTCAGATTTGATAACAATGATGACATCAGTGTCATCAGGAAGATCACATGATTTATGCACTAGATGAGGGAGAGATAGCCACACACACACACACACACACACACATACATCTTTACCTATTAGTCATCTCATTACACAAAACATTTCACCCCTCGCAAATCAGCCAAGCACACAAATGGATTAAAAATGGCTGTGAGAAGTGTGTGCAGGTTTGTTTGTGGGTCAGAGTGAGGAGAGTGGATGCATTCTTTCAATGTTTGCTCTGATCATCACATGGATAACAGTCACAGGTTCTGCTGTCAGGCGTTTTTGTACTCATGTCTCCCCTACAGTTTTAGCAGAGCCTCAAAAACGTAACTATTGTGATTGTTGAGTGCGGGCTGCTTGTGTTGTATCTTACATGTTTCCGATGCCGGTGGAGAGGGTTGACAGTGGAGACAGCATGGAGAAAGGGGAAGAGCGGCTCAGTAAAATTCAACTTTTCAGTAACGACAAATTTATATTCTGGTCTTCGCAGCGCAGACTTCTCAAAGCAGCTGTCACCCTCTATGACAAAGTGAATAAAATAACATATAGCTCAGTAATCATCTTGTTTTCAGTAGCTAAACAAATATGTAATTGATGCTTTAGCATAGCTCCCGGAGCAAACCTTCCTGTCATTGCTGTCTTTCACAAATGACAAAATGTAAACATCATTACTTCATGTGTATAATGGATCTGTCACACAGCCTGTACAATATATTCATCAGGCCTTATATCCTATGCTGAATTCTCTTCGACATCAGAGGAATCCAAGCAGCCAGACCACCTTGACGGAGTAAGTTTGTGTAAGTTGTTTAACAGGGGGGACACAGCAAAATACGTGAGGACAGAAAGGTCAAGTGAGGGGATGAGTGTGTGTGCGTAATAACAAGATCACTCGTCTCCATCTAACTAACATAACCAGTCAAACCTGAATAACCAGGACACACACTCTCTCTCTCTCTCTCTCTCTCTCTCTCTCTCTCTCTCTCTCTCTCTCTCTCTCTGTGTGTGTGTGTGTAGGTGTGTGTGCACAAGAATCAGAGGCTCTGTGTAGCTAGCCAGTTTGTGCAGAAGGTGTCATGTTACCATACAGACAGTAACTAGTGAGCTAAGCGCCATACAAACGCTGCACCATGCTGCTATGTTCTGTATATATTTTTTACATTTTTCTTTCATTAATAAAAACTGACGTGAAGCAAGATATACAGCAAAACTGCAATACTGCAAGACCTTTTTTTAAGATTTCAAGACTATCAGGTCTTGATGTAAAGGGACAATTGACAACTAATCAAATTCATTGAACTCTATCGTAGACCCGTAGGACATCGTTACAGCTTGTACCATTTAGGTGCAGTGGCAAATACACATTTTCACATCAGGTAACTTGAACAAATTAAAGACCCTTTGCACTGGGTGATTTTTGGCTGTTTGAGATAAAAGTTGACAATCATGAGAGAAACGTGGTAAAATCTTGGTGATCTAGGACAACTGTTTTGGATCGACGACTTGTCACACATCCACGATTGCAGATTTAGCGATTTGGTGACTACAGAACAGAAATTTGGGACCACACTCTCACAGTGTGACTGCTGCTACAAGTCACATCTACAATCCAACCAATCAGAATAGGAAATGAAATGGTGCAGAATCCACTGGCCAACACGACATTGTAAACGCCATTTTTGAATTTAAAAAAAAAGAACAATGCTAAATTTATTAGACCCATCTTGCACAGTGTGGCATGCAAACTAAACTAAACTTTCCCTACTTTCAACACAAGTGTTGGCAACAACAGTGACAGCTTTGTGTTTAATTTATACTCACATCAGTCTACAACTGTGGCTGTGTCTAAAATCCACCATATTGGTGTGTAGTATAATATGACACTGAGTGAGTGGAACAAAAGTCAGCAGGTATTTCCCCACCCACACACACACACACACTCAGATACACCCACCCACACACACACACCGCAGACAGAACTGATATTTTTCCCCATCGGCTCACCCAAATTTAGTAGCTGCCAATTCTCATCATGTACCACTGCCAGCTCACTCTTTACCTGACACAGAGGTGTTTGACCAGGAGAGCATATGTTATTCCCCAAGAGACAATATTCATCTAAAGAACCAGCAGCCAGGTTGTACTGCATGTGGGGCTGGGCGAAAAATTTATCACAATAAAATCTTTCATTTCAGGCGATATCAGTAATTATTGATCATTTTTAATTACTAACTGGAGAGAAAAAAGTTGAATTTAACCACCTTATTTTGAATTTAACTACTTTATTTATCAGGGCATACAGGTAATCATTTTAATTTTACAATTTCCTCACCGTCTGCACTCATTTTCTCACTCAATGCTGTTTCTGTTGTTGTGTCACATGTCAATGGTGCAACAACACACCTTTTAAATGATTGGCTGTTTGCATGTCACTTGTAGCACACTCCATTATCAAGGGATGTGTATTCGTTATGTGCTTTCATGGCAGTTTGCATTTAAGGCATTTAAGTGAAACTATCGAACATTCTATTGAACAATTTTCTTATTACAATTGATGAAGTGTCTATTGCCGGTACTGCCTGTATTAGAATAACAAAATGAGGGGGGCTGAGCGGGCGCAGGGTGTTTGAGGAGGAACAGATTGAGCACTGAGTTATTTTCTTCACCTCAGAGTTGGTTTACGTTTAATGCTACAGTGTGTGTTGGTCAGCTGGTCTTGTTTGTTACTGCTGGAGTTCGCTGCTCAGCTCCACTAACATTAGTCTCCGAGTAGAAAGTTCACAATATACTTCACGTTCGTCTCGCAAAGGTAATCATTTAGGCATTAAATTAAAAAAAATGCTTGCAACCGCTTCCACTTTTGAAGATGAACTGCAAGATAACTCTAGTGTGTGTGCGCTGTAGACTGTCCGGGTGCTGCACTGCCCTTCCAGTTGAGTTCTGCCCGCCTTTGAGTTAGATAGGCAGGGAAAACCCTGTGGTACATGTCACTATTGTTTTATCGTCCAGGCCTAACTGTATGCAAAACATCCACAACAGAGACCCTGGCCCAGTCTTCTCTACCTGTAGGCTCCATCAGGCTGATTTTCTCTCCATCTCCTCCTCCCTCCTCCTTTGGGTGTGTCTGAGAAGCTTGTCTGTTTCTCACAAACCTTCAAGCAGTTTTTCTCCAACAGCACATCTGTGTGTGTGTGTTCCCTTGGGCTACGAGCCAACCAATCCCATACACAAATACTGTGTACACACACACACACACACACACACACACACACACACACACAACACACACATTAACACTCAATCTATCCTTTAACTGTAGTTTTAACCTAAACACTTTGTTCTTTTCCATTTAGTTTAATAATCTTTTTTAGCCAAACAGATGTTGCTGTTCAACCATTTGGTAAAAAAAAAAAAAAAAAAAGAGCATTTTAACAACAAAAATTGATACAGAGGCAGGTTAGTTTACACAAAATGAGTTTTCACAAAATACTGTTTTATAATGCAGAATTTACAAATTATATCATGATATTTTAGGATAGTTACCACAAAAATTGAAATGTAAGGTTTTTGTTGTCCCCGGATCACAACAGACCAATGAGGATGCACAATGCCACCGGGAAATAAATAATGGGTTAAAAAAACAAGACTTGTCTCAGTACAAAAGATGAGAGAAAAGAGTGATGGCAAGCTTTAGTGTCCTGTGAGACCTTTGCCCAAATCAATTGCACCTTCTAAGCATATGCTCATCTCCATCCCCTCTGACTGTCCATCCAGTTTCCCTTCACCTCGCCCTCTCTCTTTTCCAGGTGTTACCATAGCAACGAGGGGCGCCACCTGAGGCCTGCACCTGAGCGCTAATTGCCATGTCGGCAGTCTCTATGGTAGCAAAGGTAAACAATGCGGCAGGTAATGTGTCACCACGGTGATAAACGCTGAGCAGCTCTTCAGAGTTGTAAAAGAGGCAGTTCACCTGGACAGCCTGTTGGGAAAAATTGATGACACGAACGCTGGAAACACAGCGAGACCTGAACGAAAGAAACAAAACATCTGCCAGATACTGTGCTGTTTATGTGCTTTTGATGTGATTGGCTCACCTGTAGTGAAAGTCTATACTGACATGCTGGGACAAAGTCAAATAAATAACCTGATTTTATTACTCTAGTCAACTGCCAAAAACAAATAGTACCAGCATTTGAAGCTTGACAGGTGTTAATATTGAACTCCTTGTTAACACTGTACTGCACCCCCACCGCCCACCACCCCTCAGTCTCTCCCCCTTTTCCTGCCCGTGCCCTCTGATGAAAGACAATCAGATCATTGAGCAGAGAAAGATCCATGCAGATGAAAGTCCGCATTCCAGCGCTCCACCAGCCCGACCAGCTCGCCCTCCAGCATTCCATCCACAAAACTTAACACCCACCCTTGTGACCTCCATGCTCTACTCTGCACTCTAATATGCTCATTTCTACTTTATTATACATTCTCTATCTGCACTGGGCGTCACGCTCATATTCTTTTGTATGCTACCCGAAACTATTCTATTTAAATCTCTTCCATCAGACTGCTCCGCTCACTTCCCTTCTCCTCCATCTGCTCCCATGTCTGCTGAGCTCTTCCACACCATCTCCATTGTTCATTCATTCATTCATACACTCACTCATTTGTGATTCCACTCACTTAACAATACGTGTACTATCTTCCTGACGTCACAACTATGGAGTTACATTCTCCTGCACATCGGGGCATAAACACGACTGCCTCTGTACATCGCTCCGTTGAATATGTTTACATTGTAAGTCCATGTAAAGAAAGAGACAGTGAGACAAGTGAGTGAAATGTGAACGAAAGAATGTGTCAAGGACTGTTGAGCAGTCGATTTCCACATCCTGAGGTAGATAGGCCGTGCTGGCACGATTCCTTCAAGATAATGCAACAAGAGCACAGAGCAAACAAAGGTGCAGCCATGATTAACACACTGATTAAGGAGAAAAGCAATTCTGTCTTCACACAACCTCACACACACACACACACACACACACACACACACACACACACACCATAACATACCATTACACTACTGTACGCTAGTGGTCAAGGGTACGTTTCTTGGGAGACTGGACATGAATTTCTACTTTACAACAATACAACACCTCAAATAATTCAGCTGTTGTACTATAGATTAAAATGTTAGAATTGTGTGATCAGCATTTTTTAAGCTTGATCTATAACAGGGACTATAAAGTTAGTATATTTCAACTTCTGTTGCATCAATTTTGACAATTTTTAGAATCTGCCTCTTGTGAGTCCCTCAACTTTATGGACGTGAATTACTAAATTGCTGGAGTGCTGTTTTAATCAAAGCTGCTCAGTGCAAGTAGGCATACTTAAAAATAAGTAAAGTTTATCATGAATTGTTCATCTTAGCAGCATTTCAGGGGCGTGGTGCACCTGAGAAATATTGCTCAAATAGACACAAACCGATCAGTTTTCTTCGTGTGTTAAACCACGGTGGCTTCCCCAGTCCTTAATCTAGTTATCCCAAGAGGAAATTTCCTCTACACCAGCTACATTTAGAAAAGCCCAAACAGAAATACTGTATAATATTTGATAAACAGCTTTAGGTTTGAGTGACAGGGGAATCAAAATGAGCAAGGATTTATATTAAAATGTGTGCTGTTTACTTAATGACAGACTGTGCCAGTAATCAGCATCTATTACAAACCAGTTTATTTTGTTGACGGTGTAAATAGCACTCCTGTTTGATTGTAAACCTGTTCCCAAACACGCACACACAAGCACACAAGCACACACACACACACTATAAGCTATGGCAGATCTTGGATTGCGACTTGGTGGACCCTGTTCTCTGGTAATCTGCAGGCAAAACGCAGCATGAAATCAATCCTGCCTCAAGTTATCATCACTGTCTCCAAATGAAAATTTAAAGACATACAAATTATCAATTGTTGACCATTGGTGGAAAGATCTGTGACTGCTTGAGTGATGTATTTGGGTAATTTGGGGGTCTGAGATTCTGTTTAGGAGATCAAACAAGGAAATAATGGACAAAAAAAACAGCAGTTGCTAAAGAATGTGTGTATGCTGACCACTTATGCAAACAAGAGGGATACCATCTCCTCTAATCTCCCCTTGAATCTCCTCCTGTTTGTTCTAGGAGTAACCTCAAACAGAATCTTGTACAAGTCCTATAATGTCTGCCGAGCTGTGTAGATACCATTTGCTTATAGTCTGTTCAAACACTTTGTCCTATGTGGCAGAGCGCTGGCACAGCAGTCTCCCCTGAGACAGAAAAGTGCAGCCTGTATCTCCTTCTGCTTAGCTGGGGTTAACCCTTTGGGTGACAGGGCTTCCCTTAAAGAAAGGAACAAGGGTGCCACACCATTGTGGTATATCCTAGTCTGAATAAAGTCACATGTGAAGCAGCAAAAAGTAGGATTTTAGTGTATTGCCCATTTAAAAATGATATGTTGGGACAATTAAAAGCAATGGATGGACCTCTGTGTTGGATGCAATTAACCTGACGTGGCAGATGGTTTGTTACACAGAACCATCTGAGAAGTTGTCCTTGGAAACTGCTTGGAAAAGAGCAGCCACTTTCAAAAAATACTTGGCAGGTGATTGGATGAACCATCTGTCTATCACAGAATCCGGGCAGCTGGATTTTTTCGAGATCACACGAGAGTCCTCATAGGATGCCGATTGGTCCGAAGCACCGGTGGTTTGGACACAAGCGCATAACTTGAAGCCTGACAAGACGGATTCTCACGTGATCTGGTGATGTTGTGATCTCGCAAATCCAGCTGCCTGCCAAGGTAATGATGCAATACAAACAAAATTAAAATGCCTTTAAATTTACACTGTGTGACTGAAAGTTGATACATCCTGCACTGGTATTTAGCTGCTTGGTGAGGCCATCAGGCCAATGATTAAAGAACAAAACACGGGGTAGCTTTGACATTAGCAGTTAGACCAAGGTGCCCGAAGGACTGGAGAAAGTGAGAAGAATAACATATTCAGCCATACCTGGAGAACACATTATGCAGGGTCGTATTTAATTAACAACTTGAAAGTCCTGTGACTCAGTCAGGAGGTTGAAATCTGTCTCATAACCTCCACTATCACCAGAGTTTCACATCCAGCATCTGCTCACTGCTAAGTTCCTCAGTAGGGCTGCTTGTCCTACTGGGGACAATTCAATAATTCAATATTATCAATATCAATTCAATATCATATATAGACTGTTTAATTACTATATTTTCTTATACCTCAGCTACACCCTGAGACCTTCTCCATACACTCTGAGCAAAGACTTATGCAAGACACAGAAGTGCTGAATCACATCCAAAACGGAATTAAGAGGACAATGTGTGATTATGTGGAAGACATGATAAGGAAAAGAAAAACCACTAACGTCTCAAACTGTTTACAGCCTGTGTGAGAATGTGTGAAAATGTTTTGAGTGTGTGCATAGTCAAAACTATTGCTGAACTATGACACACATATTCACACATTCTCCATCCAACCTGCACAAACACACATATACAGACGGTTTATAAATTAAAAGGAAAAACCGGTACAGATCTGAATGCTTGACCTCTACAGTGAGGGGATCCGGTGGCTCTGTTATGCTGTGGGGGGCATTTTGCTGGCATGGTTTGGGTCCAATTGTCCCCTTAGAGGGAAGGGTCACTGCAAATCAATACAAAGTTGTTTTGAGTGATCACCTTTATCCTATAATGAAACATTTCTATGCTGATGGGAGTGGTCTCTTACAGGGTGACAATGCCCCCATCCATAGGGCACGAGGGGTCACTGAATGGTTTGATGAAAATAATGAGAATCATATGCTATGGCCTTCACAGTCACCAGATCTCAACCCAATTGAACACCTATGGGAGATTTTGGAGTGTTAGACAGCGCTCTTCCCTCCAGTAGAGTTCACAGACTTGTAGAATCAATGCCAAGACGCACTGAAGCTGTTCTGGCGGCACGTGGTGACCCATCACCTTATGAGAGCTCACACGCCTGTATGTGTTGTATCTTCAAAAGTCCAAAAGTCTCATTTTTACAGATATGACTTATCAGTGACTGAAACGCAGAGTACAAAGAAGGAGAGAGGATAATAACTCTAGCTGCTGTAATTGTGTAAACTTTGGTTTACAGAGATACACCCAACAAAAGAGTACACACACACACACACACACACACACACACACACACACACACAACACACACACAGCGAATAAGCCATGTAAATGTCAACTCTGTTGGCAAGAGATTTATGCAAACTCTGTTTCTCCCTCCTCACACTTACACAGGGACAGAGAGGTGTGGATTCACCCAACAACAAGTGATGGAAAGTTTCTGGTTTCCCTCAAATTTGCCCTGTTTGTAGTCCTTCTATCCCCACTGGGACAAGACAAACCAGTTTCTTTCTCTCCCATTCTCTGTCTCATACACATACACATACATACACACAGATACACACACATACACACACATACACACACACACACCTCTTGAATCATTCATTAACACCACTGGTCCCCCCACCCCCACAGGTCTACCATATCACCTGTACGCCCCTCCCTGTCCTGCTCCTCTCTGAACACACGAGTATTAAGCCAGAACCTCCCTGTGTGTCTCTTTCCATTGACTCCTCATTCCCTCCCTTATAATAAACACTGTCCACGAGAAGGGGGGAGAGCAGGGAGTTCCTTCCCTCTGCCTCACAGAATTACCCAGTAAAGTCAAGTGAGAGACAATTATACACCTGTTACTCACAGAGCCACAAATATCGACTCTTCTAAAACCACTAAGCGTTTGGCAAAGTCACTGTGTCTGATATCATATGCAGCCAATAAACACTTCCACACAGGCTTAGCGCCCAAAATATGTCATGACCGACATGATATTAGCTCAGTGTGAGGGATATAACTCAGAGGGAGACACTTTTCCTCTGGTTTGACTCATTTTGAAAAGGTGTCAGTAGAGCCGTTTGACGTTTGAACACAGGCAGGCACATGGCACTGTTTGCCAAATGACGTCTATGTCAAACATGACAAACATCCAGATGAAATTTGTGTACTTTTGTTGGACTACATAATAATGGAAAACCACTGTAGTCCCACTGGGGCAGCAGCCCTGCCTGGAGGCTGCATTGTTTCTGCACCTCTGGAGGCTGAAGGAAAGCTATTCACAGGGGCGGACTTTACCATTAGGCAAGGTAGGCAACTGCCTGGGGCCCCAAACAGTTATAGATTATGATGTTTAGATAAGAAAAATATTGAATTATGTTACTATTACAAAAGGCCCCCAAATTTGACTTGCAAAATATAGCAAATAATTTAAACTATGATTAAACTATTCAGCATTATATAAGAATTAAAAGCTCCACCTTGAACACAAGTTAAGTTAATTTAAGTGCATTGTGCTAATAATAACTCTCTTTTCCTCTTCACACTCAAGTAAACATTTGAATGCAGGACTTAATTACTACTAAAGAAAAAAGTTACTTCTACCACTGCCAATAACAACATTTAGTTAGAGAAAGAGTGAAAATAAAGCAAGACAGAGTTTGCTGCCCCCAAATCACTAAATCCAGACCTGGCTGTTCAAGTGGGGGAAAGATTACAAAATTGATAAACTAATCAAGACAGTGAGTTGACGTCACTCTGTGTAGTTTTGGTAACATTTAACAACACTCAGCAACTACATCCACCTTGACGCCTCTCCAGCAGAGACACAGCAACAGGTCTTTCTTCAGGTGTTAGTATGCTCTGAGGGCAGTGATGTGGGACAGGGGTCCCGGGTTCTACCTGTGCCTCGGCGCTGCTGCTGTCTCTGTCCAGCTCCCCGATGTAGTACTGCTCCATCCACCGCCGGGCGTTCTCCGAGTGCCGGTGTGGGGGTCCCTCCATCTCCCGGCTCACGTCTTTGCCCGACCGGCGAAGTATCAGTGCCTCCCCTCCAGGGTGCATCCGCAAGAAGGCGGTCACGTCGTAAACCCTGGTCCCCAGCAGGACCCAGCAGGAGTCCTTGGTGCAGTGGCGGGCCACCTCCCTCTCCGTGAAGAACCGGGGGGATGTGGACGGAGACATCCTGACAGCTGAGATGCGGAGCGTCCACCTGAATCGAAACACGAACACAGGAACGAGAACAGAGGATCACCTCTTCAGAGGGCCGTCGACCTGACTACTGCCTGGACGGACAGTTCAACTTCACTGATGATACTCAGCCAGCAGGAGAGGCGGGGTCTGTGAGGCGTTCACACGCTCGGAAAAGACGTTAGCGCAAGTCTCAGCAGCTAAAATGTGTTTCAAAATGTGACTCGTGCTTCACCAGAGGGTTTGCTCTTGTATTATACTCAAGCGTTTGCTGTTTTCTAGCACTATCCACCTTTAACGTGAAGAGAAACGAGTTTTACGTCAGACGGTTTTTTTTTTTACCCGATTCCCACTTATTCCCTGAACACTTCCAGACGCACCTGCTGCTCTGAAAGCAGCAAAGATAACTCCACAAGTTTGCTGTGGAGCGCACACTTAGATGATATCTAACAACTTCGATTCTGTTCTATAAATACATTAATATCTCATGATGTTATTTGTACAAATTAAAGTTGATTATGAACGTGAACTAAATAGTGACATAACATGAACATGACATGTCCGTCATCACTTCCTGATTAATGAGATAAGGACGACGCTCACTTTCAGGTATTTAACCACTGAGGTAAAAACCAGCCAAAGTTGATGACAAATTTCACTTTGACGCAAACCTGAAATTTGGATGAGCTCCCACTATATCGACACCTAAATAAATAACAAATATTTGCGTGCATCACACTTCCTTGATAACGTCGTTGTAAGCCTACAGTCTCCAAAAATGTTTATGTTATTTATTCATCATACATATTCGATAAAGTGTGTATTTGGGTATATTTTCCCCTAAAACAAAGGGCGTGTTTTTGGTGTTTACATCTCTCTCTAATCTTTATCAGATGAGTGCAGCTGGTGACAACTGCTGACTTCACGTAGTGTCGGAAATACCCAATGCCCCATGTGAACGGAAAATGAGGCCGCTAACAAATGGTTAAATTAAGTACTAATGAGAGTGCGAATTTTCTATCATATCTAAGTTGGTGAGTTGTTATTTTCAGGGTACGGAGAGCATGGAAGCTTTGTTAGCAGCTGGTGAAAATAATCTAACCTAGACTAGATTGAGCAAGTAGCTAAAAAGTATCCACTAGATCTAAATACCTGACGTATTTAAAGCGTGCTGTTGGAAGACATGCTAAGAAAATGCTGTTGTTGTTGTTATTTGTCCCAAGCAAAATCCCTTTCAATGCGCAACCAGTTGAATTTACGACTTTATTTGATGTATTTGGAAGATTACAAGCAGTACTGGAAGGCAGCGTGAGACCCAGCACTTGTCCAAGAGCGCCGTCATGCGTGTTTTGGTGAATATGCGCTGTACTACTGTCGAGGGCAAGGTAATGTGATTATTAGGCTAATTATAATTAGGCATAATTAAATCCGGCATTCACTACTAATATAACATAGTCCATTTTTAAATTTTTAGTTTTTAAAAAAGTACTTCAGAAGTTTTTCCAAGAGTGAGACAGATGACAGATGGTTGTAAGTCCAGAGTGGACTGTGACAAGATAAAGTCTGAATGTATGGAAAAGGTCTTGTTCTAAATTAAAATAAAATGCAATTAAGATATCTGAAGACACCCTGGAATAAAATTAGGCATTCATGGCAGACATAAACATTGTTTGGCTATTTCATTTCTAATGTCAGAATTACATCGCACCACTGACCCGAATCTAAGTGGTAGAATACACTCAAGCAGTCACTGAGTGGTTTATAGTGACTGCAGTGTTAGGTGTAGAAGTTAGGAAGTGAATTAAGGAACTGAATCTTAATGCAGTTCAACAAAATTCATGTCTGTGTGCTTTTTCTGTCTGTCAGTGTCTTTTTGATACTACCGTAGGTGGAAAGGAAGTGAAGAAGGCGCTATATTTAATCACTCTCTAGACCAAAACACCAATGACACATGCTTTCACATCTCTATATATCTAGACAACTGCACAACAGTATATATATATATATATATATATATATATATATATATATATATATATATAGACTACAAAAAGTAATGCTATATAATTACTATATAATATGGCCAATAAAAAAATATATAGAATAGTGAAACACACCCCCCCCCCCACAAGAAGACTCAGTGCCACTTTTTTTTTTTTTGGCATTTTGCCTTTAAGAGTCAGTGTAGCAAGACACGAAACAAGGGAATAGGGGTGTGACATGCAACAAGGGTCCCCCAGCCAGGAATCAAACTGGATGTTGTGGTTATATGGTACATGCCTCAACTATTAGGCCACCAGGGCGCCCTGACTCAGCTCCACTAACACAACTTGTTAAGTCTGTCACAGATGAACTCCTGAGTGATGATACAAAACATAATCACAGGGTTGAGTTGACAATCTACAGGTGGCAAGACAAAAGGGAACTGTACTTTAGTTAACAGAAAATATTCACACACATTTTAGCATTGCATTTATAAAGCCCGATGAGTCAAAGTCTCACCGTTCCTTTGGTTACCAATGAATAAATTATGTGTGTTAATCTGAGCATTTGTGTAGGCTACAGTGCCGATGGGGTCCTTAACAGAAATGATTATATGACAACCCATATGATGCATCAGTAACATGTATGACTTGCCTTTGCAGGACAAGCACAGGTGAACCAGATAACATTAACAAAGGCTCTGTCAGTCAGGCTTTGCACACCTAATTGGAGGTAATGTTATTAGTCACACCTGTGCTTGACAAGTCAAAATGTCTGCTGTGAGAAACATCTGTGATTGTATTTGTCTTGTAATATCTCAGTCATCAACATGGCTTTTCACACACCACATTTTTGGGAAGTCTCAGTCATTAATACAAGATATTCACATCACCTCTACCTTTATGACTATATAACTACAGGGGAAGGTGAGGGGTAATTCCCTATGTAAATAGTCATTCATTTTAGAGAAGACTGTATATTAGAGAAGAAACCAGAGTGTGCTTGTATTAATAATATAATTCCTGATCTAAATACACAATATTCCTCCTTATGTTACATACCTTTAACCTTTAATTTGCAATAAGATAGTTAGAGAGTCAGGAAAAAGTTTTAGCATGCAACATACAAACTGAACCACACACAACAAAACAAACAAACTGAACTGAAAACCAGGACTAAAGTAGAGACAGAACTAATGAGGGAATAGGGAACAGGTGACTCAGTAGAGGACTGGGAGGAGCTGATTGGCTGGGGAAAACTCTGGGAACAGGGCAGGGCTAAAAAAGCTGATGCAGGGCAGGTGTGGAGGGAAAAGCAGCACAGAGACACATAAGGAAAAAAAAAACAGAGCAACCAGAAAACCTAAAACCCAGAAAACACAAGTAGGCTCAAGAAAGCCTTAAATGCCAGCAGGCAAAATGCAAACAAAAAACACTCTGTGCTACAGAGCTAAATGTGCAGCAAGATAAACAGACATACAAACTTTGAAAAAAACTGATTCACCACTTAGAGTGTGAATTGCATGAAAAGCATTAAACCTGGAAGTTCAGAGAAACTAGCCCAAAACACTTTCTCTGATCATAAAATAAACTCATTCTGAACCAGGTGGAGGCAAAAGTATCTCAGATTTCACTTCAGTTCTGTATGCTCTTCCAATCGAGCACATGTGTTGTGAACCAGGCAGTATAAAGTCAAGACAAAGGTTCAATGCAATGAGCAACAGTATTTCAAGTGGGCCTTTAATATAATGTGCAACATATCTTATCTGTCCTTCCACTCAGTCAGTTCAACACACAGGGAAAAAGTCTGAGGGCGTCTGATGGACTGATGGAGGGACATAGAACCAGACTGTGACAGAACCATGACAACATTCTGCTTTTTTAGACATTTATTAAAGTTGTATCACCACATAGAATATTAATGCCCGGGATGCCATTTTGTATGGCTGCATATAGAAAATTAGTAACATTTTATTTTGTGAGTTACTGTATTTTATAGGAATTTATCAGTAAGTGCAAATTTAGAGGAAAGTTCATGGAAATATCTATGTAATTTGTTACTAATTATAGAGAAAACAGAGACAGTGTTCAATTGGTTCACATCCAATTAGCTAATTGCTTGTGTAACCTAGAGAGTCTTTTAATCAGCACACAGCAGGTCAGCTGAGCATACGGAAATGTGAAATTGGTCTACTGACAAGCATACGAACGGAGAAGTTGAAGGGAACTACTCTAAAAATCAACAGCTGAGTATAAACTCAGCACAACTAACTGAGCTCAACTCAAAATCAGACCTTTGTCTAGGCAACATAGGGGTTGGGACCCAAGTTAAAAAACTGTACTGGATACTTTAAAAAAAAATGTTGAAATAAAACATATCTTGTGATGAGGAACCACACACAGACACTGCTTTGTTTTAAGAGCTCACTGGACTAGTAATATTTTCCCAGCACCAAATTACATGATTCTTTCCAGGAAACATACAAGGAAATACAAACATTTTAAAAATCCAAATATTAAAAGTCTAGATGTCTCGTCATTTTATACGTGCTTCCTGTCATTTATATCCTGGGGAATGTTGAGATCTTGGCTAGAACTTAAAATGCCAGGTGTGAACAGGGCCAATGACTTGACTGATGTTTTTAACAGTTTGATGTTTTGGTGGTTCGGCCCTTCTCTGGTGTTCTTTTTTTACAAACTAGAAAACACTTCAGAGTGTGTGCCAAATGATCTTTTATGTGCTCTCTTCCCATCAGTGATGTGTAATATTATACTGATTGATGATATGTAACACGCCGATGCACCACTTTGTTCAGGGACGTCACCTTTTACACTGTGACACCTGCCTCCCTCCTCGCCCTGACACTCTGCTTTGTCTCTTATTCTTCACCTCTTTCTACCTTCATCATCTTTTTTCCTCTCTTCCCCCTTCTGTCATCCCTCTCTTCCTTTTTGTCATCTCCCACTCTTCCCCCAGCCTCTGTCTCTTTCTCACTCTGTTTTTTCCAACTTACCAGAATTACAGCTGCTTCTAAATATACCCTACATAACAAAAGAGCCCTCGATAATAGACTGTGTGCCAGTGTCTGAAACCTGAAGCAACATGTGTGTGTGTGTGTGTGTGTGTGTGTGTGTGTGTGTGTGTGTGTGAGGCTGAGACTGACCTCACCGTGGTGATGTCAGCAGTAGGCAGGGTTGTTTTGTGTCTTCTGAAGAATGATTGGCTGATCGTCTGGCATGGTCATGTCGGCATGTATAAGAAGGAGACAATTCCCACACTGATGATTATTTCTTTACTACAGAGCATCAACACTCCTCCATGGCTACTGTCGTCCCTGTAAGTATTTGCGTGTGTGTGTGTGTGTGTGTGTCTCAAACTATAAAAATTGCACAAATCTGGCTGTTGAGTCATAGAACCTACAGATAGTTAGATGATTCTTGCAGTGTGACTTGAGGTGACTGTTCCTTACAGTTTCAAAACTAACTTCACGTCACATGTATTGTAGATACTGCATACTGAGAATGATTGTGTTGTGTATCAAAGATCTTTTTTCTGTACATAACAATTTAAAGATATAGTAGCAGGTCAGCTATTGTGCGTGTGTGTGTGTTTGTGAGTAAACAAGTGTTGGTAGGCAAATGGTCACGATCGAGTGTCAGTCCTGTAAATGAATCTGCACCGCTGAATTCTCTTTGTGTGATCGAACCTTTGTGTGTGAGTGTGTGTGTGTGTGTGTGTGTGGTGTCTTGGGTTTCTGATGGAGAGGGTGATTAAGTCTGCGAGAGGAAGACAGCGGCTCGTACACTAATTAAAAGGGTGTGATATGTGTGTATGTATGTGTGTGTTTCAAAGTGTAACATTTGAAGTGTGAATGACAGAGACACACAGCTGAGACTGTAGCTGCTCACATGGCCTCATTCTGTTCTGCTGCCTGAACTACAGAGTCTATTATGCTCCAGTAGATTAACATGTTGGGAGGCCAGTAATAGCAATTTGTAATGAAATAGTTATCAGTATGTCCCATGATGCAATGATTTCCTAGTTAACAAAGATGTAAAAATAGAGCTTTATATTTACTGCAGAGAAAGATACAAATCACACAGCAGACATTACATAAACATTTGTATTATGGTGTCAATATAGGCTGTAACACATACAGTCAGCCTGCAGCTGTTGTGGCTACGGTGCAGCAGTGTGATGCTTCATTTTACAGTGCTCTTAGTAGAATATCACACATCACTAAAGAAAGAAAGTCATATTAAAATAATTACTAGTACTATTATTATTACTACTACTATCTAAATAATCTGTGGCTTATTAGAATTTGGTTAACCTCAAAAATGTTTTTTTTTGTGTGTGACCCTAATCCTGTTTCCATAGAGGTGCATGTGTGTTTGTATGTATCTATCTATCTGTAACAAACTGCTCTCTCTCCCTCCATGACTCCCAGTGTGCATCCTGCTATGCTCACAGCAGTGTTCAGCCCCTTCAGCTGTTCGGGAAGGGACCCAGAGAGGGCAACTATCTGGCACTCTTCACATACCGGGGTCCTCGCTGCACCCCAAGACCCCGCCTGGCATGCCACGCACCCAAGATGACCTTGCGACAGATCTGTCGCATGCTGAAGTTGATGAAGAAGGTCAGGAACAGAGAGGCTGCCGCCACCGCCACTGCTGCTGCTGCCAGGTGAGGAGTGACTCCACCTCACCAGGAGGAACCTGTAACCAATTACTGCTGAAAGAAACTTGAGCAGCAATTGGCACTTAATAGGTTTAAGTTTTTTTAAAAATCCAATTTTAATCAGCAGGAAAATCTAACTGGAGTCAAAGACATGTTAAGCCTAACAGATAAAGACAAAATTAGAAAAGGTCAATAGACATCTTGCAGTCCACTATTAGATGTTGTCAAAAAATATGTAATATTAGGCACACTAAATTATATAGTAGTATATTATAGGCCTAATACTGTTTTAATATACATTTAAATAACCATATAGTCATATTCACATTCTTGTAAACATTTGATTAAATGGTAAATGGACTGCATTTATATAGCACCTTTCTAGTCTTCCAACCACTCAAAGCGCTTTACAACACATGCCAGCATTCACCCATTTACACACACACTCACACACTGATGACAGAGGCTGCCATGCAGGGTGCCGACCTGCTCATCAGGAGTTCTAATGCTCATTCACACACACACACACACACACACACACACACACACACACACACACACACACACACACTCACACACTGATGGCACAGCCTTCGGGAGCAATTTGGGGTTCAGTATGTTGCCCAAGGACATTATGCGGACTGGTGGTGCCAAGGTTCAAACCGTTGATCTTCTGATTGGCTCTACCTCTGAGCCACAGTCACCCCCGATTACCACCTTCTAATAGTTTGTAACTGATGGCTTTGTTACTGCTAAATAAAACCTTCGCTAACCCTTTATAGATCAATTGTAATTAATACTTTAAGAATAACCTTTGGGTTGCTAGGCTGTGAAAATTCCCTTTGGCTGGTGTTTATCCTTTCTGTTTGATAACAATGCAGTTTAAACTGTTGGTAATCATCAATAAATGTTTAATAAGTCATTAATAAATGGATTTTGGTCCAGATCCTCGACAGCCTTTTTCCACAGGTAAGTCGGGTCTACAATCTAATCAGTCAACGGGATTTTTCACAACTTATCATATTAATGGATTAAAACTGATCTACAGATCTCTCTAGTAAATGACTTATTAACCATTAATAAAGCCATTAGTTGTAATTTATAAGCTCTTTATAAATGGTGCCTTATCAGAAGGTGCTACCAAGGTGGATTTTAATTTATATGTTATTCCTTTTTTTGTAACAGTATATGAATATATAAACACAACATGTGAATCCAACACTGTGAAGCTTTTCAAAGATAGAAGTGCTAACAAAGTGCAACCTTGACTTGTAATGGTGTTTATTACAGCATATTAATCTTTTAGTTAGTGGTTAAACATATTCAGATGTAACTAGTAACTAGTCTGGGTTGAGTGTGGAGAGTTATGTGTCCATCCATCAAGCTGATGATTAGATTAATGATGCATTTAAACAGGATAATAACCAGCCTGTTTGTGCTGGTCTTGGCTGCCCCAAACTGGATTGTGATCACACCGGTGGTTCAATAAGTCGAGGCAGAGGCCACAGGAGTCTGCAGTAAATAATTAAATACTCCCGTGTCACTGCCCGAACAAACACTCAATCACACTTCCTCCTCTCATGTCTTGGTCTCTGTGTCTGGTTTCTCTCACTCCACAGGAAGCAGGGGTCTGCAGCTCCGGCCCCGGCGTCACCCGGCACCAAGTCAGAGAAGAAATGCGTTCCCAGCTGTCTCAGACACAAACGCAGTGTAAAACGTGCCGGCTGACCCACAAGCCCTGGCCGACCACTAACAACCCTTTAAATTCCCAGCAGATACCCATTTGCCACCCAGTTACAACCCTCACAGTGACATGGGAGATCATTAGCCGGTCCCCCTCCGATGGAAAAGTACATTCAGATTATTCCACTCTGGACAGCTAGACGTGTGACTGAGGATGTTGGAGGACGATGTTTGCTTGGCTTGTGGTCCATCAGGAGAGGATGACATGATCTCTGCTTTGTGGAGGCTCTCCTGAGATTTTTTTGAGGACAAAAAAAAAAGCAGCTGCAAATTTTAAAGAGCTTCCTGTGTGTTTTTTTTGTTGTTGTTCACCAGAGTGGAACTTCTTTTGACTTCTGTCATTCTTTTTATTTCTGCTTCAGTCCGCTTCAGCCTCCAAACCCTGGACTAACAACATCAGGCTACCTCCTCATCTCCTCCAGACTTTTTTTTTAATGCAGCTTATTTGTTGTGTTTTAATGTTCCTGTACTGACAGAGTTGATGTAAAATGTTCTAAATAAAACCCTGACAGCTTTAAATCAATTTAATAAATGAATTTGTACATTGTTGCTTATTGAAGAGAAAAGTTTACGAAGCTTTTGTTTATCATTACTGCGGCTTCAAATATGGCAATGACAAACTGACAAAGCAAAGTTTTACTTTTACAACATCATCCAGTCTGCCCTTTTTGGAAATATCTCTTTTAAAATTCTAAATATCAGTGGATCTCCTGGTTTCAGGATTAACTGTGTAACTAAAATGAATGTCTAAATGAATTAAATGCAAACTCTCCCCTCTGTTCTTTGCATGCAGTGTTGTATTTGTGAATTTCTTTTTAAAATGTGTAATAAAATTTTTTAAAATCTATGATCAAAAAGTGTAACTGCACATCCAGTCTTTGAGTTCAAATGAAAAAAAAACGCATTAAATTAAAGCCCCTGAAAATTATTTCTATGTATGACATTAACATATAGAATAACAATAAAACAAGCCAAAAAACACACAGCCCTGACATATTATCACCTGATAATGTTGCTATGGCTAACATGTTAGCAAAGATTTCCCCACTTACACATCCAGCAGATACAGAGCAGCATTAGCATTCATTTGGAGTCTTGTTTTTGGCCAGCTGATGAATGGAAGTACAACATTCAGTCTGCTTTTTGCTCTGTTTTGGTGTCCACAACACCAACAACAATTGAAAATCTGCTATTAGCTCTTAAGCTGCTAAATCCTGAACCTTTTTCACTGGCTAGTCACCTAGTTTTTCAGTCTGCTGTTTAATGCTGAGCAGGCAGTGTACAGAGGGTTTGTCTGAGCGTTTTCCAGAAAACAGCTGCCTGCTGCAGCTGGAAACACGGTTGATGAAACAAAGAGCTATATGAAGCTAAAAAGCTCAGTAGAGCGGCAGAGTTGGGATATAATTCTGTGTGGCTTCATCACTACTGGTGTGCGGGCATTTGATTTAATTTTGTCATTAAAATACTGATTGATACAGCTTTAATATTTGTCCAAGAACACTTCTCTAGAATAAAATGAATCCTTAAATGTAAGATTCCTTTCATGAAAGCCTACATATATGGATTTTCATCTCTACAATTATAATTTTTCTTCCAAGGAATTTGAAGAAATACTCATTTTTTGTCTTCCCTACTTCTGACTATTATAATATTACTCTTATTTGCATTATATGTGATATCAAAATCTATACCATATTGTGAGCATAGGCTCAATAACTGTTGAAGACCAGGACTACATGGACAGAAAATCACCAAATCATCTGACATAAGGCGGTTAAGAAAAGAATTACCAACCATACATCCTGTTCCACATCGTTTTAACTGCATTGACAGATCATCCATATAGATGTTAAAAAGAAAAGGAGACAAAATACCGCCTTGTCGAATTTGTTAAATAGTCTAAAAATTGTATTCTTTAAAAATACAATAATGGAGCCCAATACAACAACAAAAAGCCTCCAAATTGACAGCAGAGGTGAATGTATTGTAGTACAGTATTACAGTACAGTACAGTAGTGCAGTGAGTGTAGGAGTATAAACTGTGAAATGACAAAAATGATTCCCATGTAATTTAATATGTATTAAATCTACCTCCATTGCAAATATGTCAAAAATGTATCATCTCATACTGGGTACTTTTTGAACCTCATACTTTCTGTCTTTCCTAAAAAAAATGTGATGTGTTTCCCTCCGAATACAATTTAAAAGACATGTATGGGGGGATTTTTGCCTTGAAATGCACTTGAGTATGTGAACTACAATGAACATAGTCAGATGGAAAAGTACTGACTGAAAAAGGACCACAAGTCCCAGTGTGCTTCCTGCCCAGAGTGATTCATCTGTTTACTAAATACTGTGGAAACTACAGCTCACCCGTACTTTAGCACACAGAGCTGGCCAAGTGTGTCTGTGTGTGCATGTGACCGGAGACCCTATGACTGGACAGTAGCTACTGATGTTCAGACAAGACTGCTGCTGAATGTTTCATGGCCAAAATGCTAAAAAGGTAATGCAGTCTTCCTATGGATCCGTATACGTGTGTGTGAGTGAGTGCACCTGAATGTGATCAAGGAGTCAGGTTGTGGTTTCTTTGCAAAGAGGAAGTTGAAACTTGAGGTGCACACACACACACACACACACACACACACACCCTCAGGTGGACTAAATAACATTAACAAAGGCCCTGTTCCATTTATATGTGCTAGTAAGCCATGTCAGTCACGCAACAAACATAATTGGAGGTAATTAATGTTATTAGTCACCTGTGCTTGAAAAGTCAAAATGTCTGCTGTAAGAAAGATCTGCGATTGTATCTTGCAATATCTCAGTAAACAACAACATTAATGTGGCTTTTTACAAGAAAACACAATAAAAATTATCAAAAGTGATAATACAAAATTTCAGCATAGCAAACTGTCAAACTGGCAGTGATCATTTCAAAAAATTGTATCATTTTTTTGTTTTTTAGATTGATGTATGCATTTTTCTACAGCGCCTTCCCACAAGAACTTCAATGCACCAATCAGGAAGAATTCCAAATGAAATTGTGCAACTTCAAAATCATAAAACAACTTTTAGAAAATCAAGAAAGCACAATCCTCCAAAGGTACACAGTCTTTGTGTTATTTTAGTTGTAGAAAATGTTCCAAACTGTTTTATCTGCATCTGGTACTGTCTCCATTAAAACATCTTGCAATATTAAGACATTTCTCTAAAACTAATCACTTGTTTCTTGGTCCATGCTTTTAACAACAAAAAAAAACTGTGACTACACCTACAAACAAGTTACTTCGACCTCCAGGGAAGCGAATGTTTGAGAAGTGTTAACAACAGAAAATTCAAATGTTCCTCAATAAATCTCCTATATGCAAAGTTTAGTCTGGTTCTGAATAAAGGTTGGTTCACTGTAAGAAATCATTCCATGTACAGTGAACATTCACAGTTCACAGTTTATCTCTTTTATTGTCTTTGCATTGGCTTCTTGTCTCTTTTAGAACTGATTTTAAAACTTTATATACTGGATACTGGTGTCTGTATTTATAGTTTCATCCCAATAAAATTATTTTCTGTGGGATTTGTAATGTATTACTACTAATGCAGCAGTGCTCCAAATGGATGTGCTTCCATGACAATTCCTAAGTTTGGTGACTTTTTATGTTTTAATTTCAATTGATTCATTTGGCTCACCAAAACCAATAAAGTAACATCATGAATGCATTGTCTAAAATCTAAAATTAAAGCTGCTATAATCAATATTCCTATATTAACAGTGGATCAGACAACTGTGTGTAATGCTAAAGGGGTGGCTCATACTCACAAACCCCCAGATTATTATCACCCATCATGCAGGTCGGAGGTTATTAGCGTCTTTCACCTAATTGTTTTGGTTTTATGGCATGTAACTGTCTTGATTCACTCACACTGCTCATCAGTGTCATTTTCAGTGAAAAAGATTTGATAAACCCACTATATGCTACCTGCCCAGCATTACATGGCAAACACAATTAGCAGCTAGTTGTCGAATAATGGACTTACATTTATCAGATGAACACAAATGCGACTCAGAATGAATACTAATGCTCCATATCTGCTGGATGTGTAATTAAGCAGCATTTTGCCAACATGTTCGCCATCTCTCTGTTTTGGTCTCCACCATCTCCTGACAGAAATATCTGTCTCTTTAGCAGCTAAATGCACCACTATGTTCTACAGCTAGTCGCTAGTTTTGTTCACTGTGTGGTGCTACGTAGGAAGTAGTGGCGGCTGGTTAATGTGGGGCGCTGCCTCCGTTCCAAGTATCCAGAGAAGAAAGGCTATTATGTTAAACATGAATTAATTATGAAATAACTATGAAATAAAAATGTTTATTTTTACTCTGTGTCTCATAGTCATGCCAGCATTTATTAAACATGTGTTTTCAAATTGTATTTGGTTGATTTCTGTGTGAATACGTACACTTCATTTTTTTCTTAACACTACAATACGTACATTTTCTGCACGAGAGGCGCTGGCCAAATGAGGGTTGTGGGGGTGCAGAGTCCTTTAACTTTGGCAAGCAGGTGACCTGAGGCTCTGATTGGTTGCTTCAGATTTTCCACAGGACACAGCTCTCTGTGCCCCGGACACTCCCATTTTAATGGGTAGGCACCATAAACACAGGTTTCCGAGCATCAGTGAGATGCGCATGTAAAGACAGATTTTCGGATCTTCAGTTTTAAAATGAAAAGACAGCTGCTTTAAAGGGAAACTCCACCAACTATACACATCAAAGTCAGTTTGCAGGTCTTGGGGAGTACTGTACTACTGCATAGATGTGAAAAAAGTTTTATAAAGCTTTTTGTGGCTTCAGAGGTAGCTGCACACTCTGATAAATTGCCTCAAATGATGTCACATGAGTCAGTGTCAGTTGGGGCTGAAGACTTCAAGTTTGGAAAAGTCCATTGTGGATCTGACAATGTTATAGGAGTGCAAGGCTAAATCAGTGGAGTACTGTTTTAAGGCTTTTTTGTACTTCGTACAAAGCTGAAAGAAGTATAGATATAGATCCATTATTTCAGTTGGCTGTGATCTATAGTTGTAGCGGATTTACATGACTCAGCTTCCATACCCACACTCACAAACACACTTAGTTCATCAGCTGATTGGTCTCAGCCACTCTCATTACAGACGCTCAGTGTCTGGTGTGTGATAGCACAGAGTACAGGTGTGCTTGTCAGACTGTACAATGTCAGCATTGCGCAGTCCACACGTAATATAGAACATTTTAAGGGGGGTTGGTTTTCAGTGTGGGCTTACAGTACATATGAGTACAGGTTACAGGTTGAGGTTTAAAACAGAGTCAATGAAAAGTTACAATTACACATCTGTGTGTGGGAATGGGAGCAGTGCTGAAAGAGGTTGGCAATTCCAGTGAAACCAACAATTCCTAACAATCAGTATTCTGCTTGCACCATCTGTTTTCAAATCTTATCTTTTTTTTACAGAATGGCATTTTTAAAATTTCTTTTATATGTTTTATTCTTTTATTTATATATTACATATATATTTTATTCTGTTGTTTTAAAGCGGGGCTAACAAAGTTCTGATACACAAATCTATTTTCAGTTTTTGTGCTTTTTCACTAATCTTTGATTTTTGGTGAAATATTGGATCATTTGAACATTTATTGAAATGAAAATCACTATTTAGTGGAGCTGTTAACAACTCATAGACATCTGAAATGTGACCCCGACTACACACTGCTGTTTGTAAGACGTCAAAAGCCAAAAAGGTTGGAAACCACTGGTTTCATCTTTAACAATGTGTTGTATTTTAAAAGCTTGTTATATTATCCATTGTGTCAAATCTTCATCTGAAAAGTAACTAAAGCTGTCAAATAAATGTAGTGGAGTAGAAACATAAAGTAGCATCAAATGGAAATACTCAAGTAAAGTACAAGTACCTCAAAACTGTACTTAAGTACAGTACTTGAGTAAATGTACTTACTTTCCACCACTGGTAGAGGCCCAATTTTGTCACACTACTGAACTGAAGGCAGAATTGATGTTAGTGTACTGAAGTGCATTTGAACAGTGATTCTATCATTTAGCTCAAAGGAAAAGTGAACAAACTTCATAGTCTCTGATTGCAAACCTTGAACTGAACAGAATAAAATTATTCAAATCTGCAAAGTGATTTGTAATTTCCACCTCTAGAATTGATGTGAATCGACCCTGGGTGGCACGGATTGAAGTAAAAACATGTCTAAGTTGAAAATGTTTTTAACTTGAGCAAAAATATATTGTGCATATTAGAGATGAGAGGAAAAGGGAGACAATTGAAGAAAATAACAGAACAAAAAATGATTGTCCCAGTGAGTTGTGATATTAGAGACTGAGATTCCACACAAACACCCCGAAAGATTTAATCTTGCATATATTATTGTAAAAAACGTCAAAATATCCTGATTTTTAAGATGGGTCAAGCTCCAAAAATACTGGTTCATACATTTATCATTTGATCTCCCTGCCTAATAAACGCCCACATCATTCAAACTCCACACCCAGAGTTTTTTTTTTTTTTTAAATCACCTTCTGTGTTTCTCAAGTTAAAATGCATTATGTCACCTCACACGGAGACAAAACTAACATGCAATAAATTCACTCACGACACAGGCAGAGTTCATCTAAATAAAAATCATTTATTTTTCATTAATATTATTATTATTATCATCATCATCATTCTATCTAGAGAGAGTCCACCATGCCACTTTCAGAACTGGAGTAGTGCTAAGACGTTTGTCTGTCTGTTGGGATACATGATGGGGAGGGAGGAGGCGGGGGCAGACAGACAGACGGATGGATGGATGAACGGGTCTGGGAGGGGGTTGGGACTTGTACAGGCTCACTCTCCTGTTCATTCTCCATGCTGATGCAATCAAAGAGGGGATGATATAAGGGAAGGAAGGATGGAGAGGGAGAGAGGGAGAGGGGTTTGAATTGTCTTTAAAAATAGTTTGTCCTTGTTGACCTACATGAGACTGAGCTGGGAGGAAAAAGACCGTTTGAGGGGACGACGGGGGGGGAGCAGCTTCAAGCTCATTGGTCAGGCTGCTGGACAGGGAACCAGGACAAGCCAATCACAGACTGATACAGAGGAGGAGGGTGTATGTATATGTGTCTGTGTGCGTAAAGGTGTGCTTGCATTGATGTGTGTGTGTGTGCGTGTGTGTGTGTGTGTGTGTAGATGTGTGTATCAGTATGCACATATCTGTGAGTGTGTAACTGGTCAGAGTTACTTTGATCCATTGTCACTGTACACTTGTCAAAGTTACTGTCACAACCGGGTACAAAGTTGAGGTAACAAACATCCTTCTTCCACATCTGTAGAGACAGAGAGAGAGAAAAGAAAGATTGTGAGGATATAATTAGAGAAATCAGCATTTTCTCAAATATTCTTTCTATGGGAGATTTTGCAGCGACCTGTCAGACAGTACTCTCCACCATCAAAACACCAAATATTTTTTGGAAGATCACTGGTTTGACTGGTGCTATGTGACATGTATCTGCTCGCCACAGCACAGTGAGGTGGTGGTAATGGTTGTTTTTTTGTTTAGTTTGGAAGACTCAGTGGTGAATGACAAATCAAGTCAAGCTGGTCTGTGATTCCAACATTTGCCCTTAATGTTACCAGTTTTATTTTTGTAGCACATAAATTTAACTTATCAAGCATCAGGGAATGAAAAGTAAGATAACAGATAATAAGATTATTCGCTGCCTGCAGAAAACAGCTCACCTCCAAAACATCAACTTTTCATGAGCTGGGAAAATTTTTTTTTGTTCAAGTGAGAAAATATCAATAAAATAGTAAGAAAAGAGCCAAATTGTTCAATAATGCTCATCTCCAATGTTAAGAACTCACTTAAAAAGTTCCTGGATGCGTCACAAAAACAAATCATTCTACTGAGTCTACTGTCTGTACATGTAGATAATCACATGGGTCTCCTGAAAATGTCACTTTATCAAACTGATACCTGGGTTTCATCGCGCTGTAGTGTTGCCACTGGAAACCATGTTGTTGTCAGAGTTTGACAGAGACTGCTCCTTTACTACAGGGTCTGCAGGGGTGGAGAGGAACAACATTTTTTTTAAAAGTTTTGTTAAGTTTTGTTACTTGGAGCTTAAGACTAATCTAAATGCAGGAAAACAGTAAGTGTCTTTCTTACAGAAGTAGGGGTGCTCCATGGCCTCTGTGGCGGTCAGCCTCTGTTGATGGTCGTAGCGTAGCAGCTTATCCAGCAGGTCCAGAGCTTCAGGACTCACCAAGTGCTGGTTCTCTGTCTGCACAAACTGTTCCCAGCGCTTCCTGCTCTGCCTGCAGGGACACACAGTACAGAGTGACAGTTTGACACCACCCCTGCTAGTTGGGCATCTACTGATTGTGCTGGAACAAGATTCTCTCGTCTCCTGTGCTCTGATTTATTGTTTTATTTAGTCATTATTATTATGCCAATATAGTATTATCATTTATTGTGAACGCCAAAGTGTGGTTCTGTCTTATTAGCACATAAACTCCATAAAGAACTCTAAAAGGTGTCTGCTTGTGTCATTTTCTTCACTGATTACTACTGTTGACTAAAATAAAACTTAAGGAAGTACATTTATTCCAACAGATGAACTGCGAGAATAACTTAAAGGTACTCTGTGACGTTTTTGCACACTTGTGGCACAATGGAGTAATGTTTGATGAGCGGATCCCTGTTTTGTTTATATTTCGTGCTCTGTTGAGACCTGCAAAAGGACCCAAATGTGTTCTCAGGAAGAGATGTACAATACATTTCCTCAGTTTCTCACTATTCCACTGATTGGCAGTAGGTGGTGGTAACACACCAAGAAATGTAACAAAGCCTCATAGAAGACAACTGGTAGCTGATGTAAACAAAGCAGGTTTCAAATTATTTAAACAATTGATTTTGCTAATATTTTATTAGGAGGGAAATGCATTTAACATGTTTGTTAGGCTACAAACGGTTTACGGAGGAGAAACACTGAATGTCCACACAGAAAACTCCACAGGTTACCTTTATCAGTCTGTGATTGAATGCTTGAAGCTTAAGCTGGTTTCCCTCCAAATTTCCCCTTAGCACATTATTTAAGAAGAGACTGAGAGCTGCAGTGGAAAATCATGTTTGTAACTCCCACTGAACTGCAGTTTAACCTCTTACACTCCCCAAGGACACCAGCGTCCTAGGCCAACATTACTGTCTTTCAGAGGCTGTAGCGGGCTTGATTTTAAAACCAGTGATGATTGTGGCATCATATGAAACTAGAAGACCTAATGCATCCATTGGTACCAGCCATGACCTCTCACCTCAAGATAACTGCATGAAAATGGGTTCTATGTGTATCCACAAGTCTCCCCTTTACAGACATGCCCACTTTATGCTAATCCCATGCAGTTTTTTGCATGCAGTATAAATGTGTTATTTTCACCTATCCTAAAAATGGTGTATTTGAATATTTCTGCATGCTGGGGTCCCTAAACAGTTTTGGAATTGCATAAATTTGGTCTGACTGGAAAGCTGAGCCTCTTGTGGATTCAATGAGCCCAATTGTATTCATGTATGATGATGTTAGTCCCCATAGTAGCTATTTCATTGTACTGAGACCATTTTTTAAAAACTTGACCTCACTGTATAAAATGACCTATAGTGACCTAAAAACTCGTGTCGGAGGGGCCATTCCCTGGCTGCTTGGCCGTTAATCGTGCAGCTCTTCTAGACTTTCCAAATGTTATCGGACCGAATGCATCAAATGACCGGAGGACCGTCAAAACATATCCGTTTTTACCAGCCCTCTCTGTGTGCCTGTCATTCAAGGTGCACATGAGAGCGTGCTGCATCGCCTGTGTCAGACAATCATAGCCGAGCACCCCCCTTTACTCTCACTGCCAGAAGGGGGAGACAAAAGTCCCGCACTCCAGCTGTAATACTTTGGGTTTTGTGGGGCCAGCTGAAGCTCTGTAATTTTATTACATTATTTATTTTATTATTATTTTCATTATTTTGTGTTATTTAATTTATCATTCAAGTAACTTGGTGTTTACTTTATGTTCTTTTAACTAATTACGAGCCTACTCTGATTTTGTGTTGAACATAGGTCATGTCAGTGGTTTTATAATGAAAAAACATCCGGCATATTCCAATTCAGATAATCGATTGTTAACATGGCCGACTATCGAGTAAAGAAATTGCTTAAAATTAGCATCCCTAATCTCAAGGACACATGAGCAGAGTAGATGCTCTTCTAATATTCTTACTACGTCACCTTGCTGCACCTCTGGATATTTTTAGCTGATTTGACATTCAGCTCCAGACCAGCTTAATACATGTGCTGGGGTGAGACCGAGGATCTGAGGGGAAGTGGCAGAGTGGACTTACTGTCCCAGCAGATCTTTGAAGCGTGGGTCCAGTTCGATGTGATATTTACGCAGGTAGCCAAACAGCTCGTCTGTCCCCAGGACCTTGGCAATTCGCACCAGCTGGAGAACACAAAAGACCAAGGTTCAAAGTCTGTGTATCATTTTGAGATTTAAATATATCAACACTTGCACTAATCATTAACAAAATAAACTATGGTTCAGATGTTGTTGTATGTTGCTTCCTTCTCCTTGATACACTTGTATTTGTTTTCCTTCTCTCTTAATGGAAACTTTTTTAAAATTGCATTTCAGATCAGACTTTCCACCCCTCAACTCTCAAATTTCTAAGTTTCTTTGTGCTTGGACAACAGCGCCCTCTTCCTGTTGTTACAGCTGACACAGAAGAGAGAGAGACACTACAGATTGCAACCAGCAAAGTTCCAGGATACAAATCCAGGTTGTCTCCAGTATGTTTGGGACATCCTGTGTCTAACTGTGACACAAGACGCCCCAAAAAGCTCTCCGACTTTCAGATTTTCTTTTATGTTTCTCAGTACGTGTGTATGAGACTCTAATTATCTTATTTGATATAAATATGCTGCTGTTGATGCTGCTGTGCAGGAGCTGCACGTGTCAGAGTTACCTGGTCATAGTTGTCTTGTCCGTGGAAGAAGGGCTCTTTCTGAAAGATCATACTGGCCAGCATACAGCCCAAGCTCCACATGTCTAGACTGTAATCATACATCTGAAACACAAAATCATCAAACAGCACTGCAGATGATGAGAACACAGACATCAAAACTATATGTGTAGTAATGACTTTTTTCCTCATGAATGGGTGACTGGTGTAAGTGTTAAAAATTCAGATGTACATGTTTTATGTGTGATTTCTTGTAAGCGTGAGAGAAAAACAGAAATCTTAAAAGTGTGTATTCACAGTAAAGTCTGCTTCTGGGACATGGATGTTCATAAGAAGACTGGTTTGAGGTGTGTGTGTGTTACCTGGTAGTCCACCAGGAGTTCGGGGCCTTTGAAGTATCGTGATGCCACCCTGACGTTGTACTCCTGGGAAGGGTGGTAGAACTCTGCCAAACCCCAGTCTATAAGGCGTAGCTATGGAAACACACACTTTCTTTAAATTTTGCTTCACTTCACAGTTTTGAAACTTAAAGATACCCCCGAGACATGTTTTAAAAACATATAAAAAAAAATACTCTGCTTTGAATAGTCATTTGTATCACGTACAAAAAAAGTTTGACTACTTGATTAGAAAGTCTTAAAATGACATCTACTCCTTCTCCCTCATTAAAAATCCAGAAATCTATGAATATGTAAATATTTTTCATTTCAAAAGTTGAACCGTTCTTCACTGAAAAGTCGATTCTCAGTGTGTGCACATTTTTGTTGCATATTGGGCCATGATTGGCTTCCAAACTAGATGTGATGTCACTAATCATGCTCATACATGTCTTTAACTGAGATTTAAGGTGAGCACAGAGAAACTACAGCAGATGAATGTGAAAACAAACATCATTCTGCACAGAGAAGCTCAAAGTGAAGCAACAATAACCAAAACACATTTCTGAGTGGAGGGGGACTTTAATATTAAGAAAGACACTAAACAACATCAGCTGTAACCTAACTTCACCTTGGGTGTGCTGGGTTAATTCATGCTAGCCTGCTGCCCCCTGCTGGACATGGCTGGAAGTGTATTTTTGAATGTAATTTTGTGTTGTTCAGCCTATAGATCACTGACACAGCAACAGATAAAGTGGTAATCAGCTGGTTCCACTTTTTTAAATGATACAGTATTGTATTGCTTACAGGGCTTCTGCAGTGTTCACCAAATGATTAAATTTAAGACTTTTATAATAACATTTAGAATGTAATTTAATACAGTTTTCACAGTCATATCAGTCAGACAATATTTATTAAGTACATACATTTATTGACATTTACTGTATTTTACATTTTGGTCATTACCTCTAAGCTGTATATAACAAAAAAAATTCCTAGTAATATAATTAATCAATTAACATGGATCCAGATAAGTGGCAAAAAAAAAAAAAAAAATCACAAAATAATTGATTCATTTAAAGTAATTTAAGTTCTTGCTAAGATTGACACTCGCCCCTTTTATGACTCAGTGAGCTTCCTGGCTCCTGTAGCTGGCAGTAATGACTGAGTTTGCGGCAGGTCTGATGGTGCTGACTGGAAACTCAACAATAAGGATTAAACAGCTTCCTGAATGCACAATCCACTGTTGCACTAGTCCCACTTGTAGTTTATACATGTTTAATGTCTCCTGACAGCCCAAAACCACAAACTAAAAACTGTCAGAAAAAATATTAGACATATTTATACATGAAATGTAAGACTTTTTTAATACATTCTTGCGCCCTTTTAGAGGGAACTGTATTCAATACATTTAGTGTTTATTGCTGTTTATCACTTTATAGTCACCATCTCTATGACGGCCCTGCCTTCTGGAGATGACACACATCGCTTTGTCTGTTCCACCATCACTGCTCACGCCGAGGCTGCACCAGGTGACATTTCTTTGTTAGGTGTTCTAAGCAGTGATGATAAAATCCTTCATGACATGTATACAGACTGAATTGTGTTGTAGGATTTACCACCAGAGACTGAAATGACATCTGCTGTTATTTTAAGGATCTCCCTCCCACTCTTATTCACACATATTACAGGAACTCTGTGTGTATGAAAGCCTTTGTAAGGCATTACCAACTCCTTTTCAAAAGGGGAATATATATACACCAAAGGGAGGGCTGAAAGGATGAAGAGAGCAATAAATAAACAGTTCAGAATGTGTGTGGGTGTGTGAAGAAAAAAAAAAAAAAAAAGACTATATAGGGCACCACCTACCTTTCTCAACTGGTGGTCGATCATCACATTGTGGGGTTTGACGTCACGGTGCATGATTCCCATACTGTGACAGTAGTCCAGAGCCTGGCAGACACACACACACACACACACACAAATATCAGAGCAGACAAAGATACCAATATGTGTACACAGTCTTGTGAATTCCTGGGAACACTGCCAGAAACACTGAGTGAGAGAATTTCTTACTCATTAAATGGTGAAATATATTTGTAAATTTTAAAATATACATATATATATAAAGTGTAACCATATGTAATATAAACAAGACTCACCTTCAGTAGTTCATACATATAAAAACGGATATCATAGTCTGTCAACTTCTGGTACAACTCCTGCAGGGGAAAAGTAAATGTGTGTTAGGGTTTGAACCTTGAATTTGAAAAAGGCTGATACGCCTGCACCATAGTTGCCCCTCGTTGATTAAAACACTTCTATGAGGGACGTGAGGAAGAAGCAAACGGCTGTAATGAGCATTGAATGTGACTTCGATGATCTAACAAAAGCACCCCAGAAGCATGCAGGAGAGAGGGGATCATTGTACCTTGAAGTCTGTGTTATTGATGCATTCAAAGACGAGCGCTGGAGTTCTGGACTGTGCAGCCGCCGCAGAAAGACAGAGAGGGTCAGAAAGTCAAAAATCAGCCAAAAAAGAAAATCATCAATAACAATGAACACAGAGCAGGCTGCGATTCTGACACCCCATTGATCAGAGAGTTGAATTAGAAATCATCACGGTCTACATAGATACAGTATAACCATCTTCTTGATTTCAACCAAACCGTCCAGAAACTGTGAATATAATCATCATTTTCTAACCCCAGTAGGTTTACAGGAAACTTGATCCCAAACAAAAGGACCCTGCAGGGTTCCCATGACTGCACTGAAAGACACCCTGGCTAAGTCAGAGCGCTTTCATGGCCTAAAAATATTCTTCCTTCCTGTTTTTTGTATGTTTTCCAGCTCAGAAAAGTTCCAAAAAGGAGGTATTCAGTCTGGTTGCAGCACAGTTTGGATTGCTGTAGAGAAAAGCTGTTTTAAAACTTACTGAAGACTGAAAGTACAAATGGGCCACATTTGTAAAACATTCCCCAAATTCCCCAGATAATCTGTCAAATTTCCTGACTTTCCCAGTTTGGATTACAATCACAAAACGGGAATTACAATGATTCTTTGTCCCGCATTCCAACAGCAACAGGATTGATCCCCATGATAAAAGTAATCATCACATCCAGTCCAACAATCAGTGTCATCCCAGAAGTGATTGTGTCATTAGCCACACCTGTTATCAGTCCTAACATCCATCATTTACTTAAACTCATGATTACAGGATTGGCAGATGCTTACTTGAACTTAAATATCCAAATGTGACACAGATGTAGCCGTTTGATCATGTGCTGCAGGAAGAGTCAGTGTTTGGGATGGAAAACAGTCAATTAAAATGAAAAAAATCACACAGTCAAAACATAAATAAAAGATATTTCTGTGTTTTATCATCTAAGGTGTAAACTGCATTGTATAGACTTAATACTGGTTTTATAGTGGCATCAGGCCACCAACTGAATCTTGAGCACCACAGCAATTCTAAAAGGGCTGCAACTAAAGATTATTTTCATTAACCATCAATCTGACAATTATTTTCTCAATTATGCAAATAATAATTGCTTTGTCTATAAAATGTGAAAAATGCCGCCTATAATTTTCTACAGCCAAAGGAAAAATGTATTCAAACTGCTGTATTCGACCGATGGTCCAAAAGCCAAAGATATTCAGTTTACTATCATATGACAGATAAATGCACCAAATATTTACATTCCAGAAGCTGGAACCAATGAACGTCATAAAAAGGTATCACTTATCAAAATTTTCTCTCAATCACCTAATCAATGAAATGACTAATCATTGGAGCTTTAAATAATATCACCTCATTTATCAGCCAGCAGTTGCTTTTCAGCAGCAGTTCATTTGCTGCAGTGAGCTAATGTCACTACACTGACAGGATGGAGCTGGAAAGATGTGATCTGGAGCTTTTTAATAAGTTGCCATTACATAATTAGTAACTCATAGCTTCCACTTATAGTTAAAGGTACTCTTGGACCCCTAGCAGTGCTATGGAGCAGTGTTTTTGTTACCTTGGGAGGCAGCTGGATTCACGAGATCACGCAAGAATTTATCTCGTCAGGCTTCAAGTTATGCGCTTGTGGCCAAACCACCAGTGGTTCAGACCAATCAGCGTCCTAGAACTACTGGCCGCTATGGGCGTGGTTTTAGGTGTGACGACAGCGAGAAGCGACAGCCCGTGATAGACAGATGCTTCATCCAGTCACCTGACAAGTATTCTCGCGTCAGGTTAGTGTTTTTGTGTGCAGGTTTGTAACACACATGCATGCACATGAGCATGCAGTGACACAATACACTATTACCAGTTTCACATAATTCCACTGATCTACAGTCGGTCGCAATAGTGTACCAAGAAACGCATGTGCTAACAAAAGGTCAGGAAGAAGACGACTGCTAGCAAGTAAACATGGATGTAGACAATATCGCTTTCAAAATAAGTTTTTTTAAAAATCGGCTTTGCAAATGTTGGACGTCCATCCCTCGAGGAAACCAGGGAAACAAATACAAAAAGGCAACTAACCTCTTATAACAGCCTCTCTGGCAAATGTATGTTTGACTCCTTAGTCCAACGAACTGACAACGTGCACTCAATTTGCACCTTTAACCAGCATCCTTAACATCTGGTATGTTTCAACCGCACACTCCAGTTATTTCTCGAGGACAGAAAGACAAAAGGACATAAAAACATGAGAAAGCCTACCACTGGGTCTTTGACTGTGTCCACCAGTCGGATGATGTTGGTCCCTCCTCGCAGGTTCTCCAGGATCTTGATCTCTCGCTTGATCTTCTTCTTTTTGACCGGCTGATTCAACAGGAAACAAACAAAAATAAATAAATCAAAGGAAATGGGTTTAGGCCATCACACACACACAAGAAAATATCACATCAAGTTTGCTCGCGTGCTCTTTGTGACTCCTGATCTACAAGCTGCTGATTCTGCTTTCTCTGCCTCTGCTGCACTCCTCAGCATCCTTCTGTCAATCTCTGTGCAAAGACATTTCGATGTTTACATTTAAATGACTGACAGATCATTTGACTCCGTTGGCTTGCTACAAGGCCTGCTAACAGGCATCCTCATCCGTCACCCGCATCACCATGATGACACCAGCTTTTATTTTTTTTAATGAAGTGGTTATAATCACTGCTCTAACAGCTGAGCAGATGCTGGTGCAGCAGGACGTCCTGAGGAGATCTATCTTTGGTTAGAGGTCATTTTAAGCACAGCTACACGCTGTGGCAAAACAAGAATGGAGTCATGTGTGTAATTTATTGATTCCTCTGCAAAATCCAACAGGCATCTGTTATTAAAAATCTATACAATTATGATTTAAGACGATTGTGTTCTCAGAGTGGACACAAAGCTTTACTGCGTGTTAATAGCACAGCTATTCTACCTGCTACAACATATGCTATAGCTCAGAATTTGTTTCTGCAAGAAACCAAACTTTTTTTTTTTATTCTTCCACTGGGAGGAAGTGGCTCACTGCCTTAAAAGTTATCATTATGGATTATAAATTGATCTGCTGTTTACTTTCTCTATTAAGCTATTAATTGCTTAGTCTATATAATGTCAGAAAAAAATGAAAAATGGAAAAATAGTGGACAATACCCGTTATATTCTAAAACCCAAGCTGATGTCTTTAAATAGTTTGCTTTGTCCGATCAAGAGTCTAAAGCCCAAAATGTATCAATTCAATACCACGTAAGAGAAAGAAAAGCAGCAAATCCTCACAACTGTGAAAGCGAGAGCTGGGAATGTTTTTGCTTGAAAAATGAGTGAAACAGTTACTCGAGTATCAAAATAGTTGATGATTTTATGTCAATCAATTAATAATTGCTGCAGCTCTAACTCAGTTTACCATCACATAAGACAAAGAAAAGTAGGAAATCGTTCATTTCATCAACTGAGAAGCTGGAACTGGGGAATGTTTGGCATTTTGCCTGAAAATGAAAAGACTTCAGCATTTCATCAACAAGTCTTTTCAGCTCTACTTAAAAGCGGAGAATTTTGAGACAAAACCTGTCGACCAAACTCGGTGTCAGTTCCCAGGAATTCTAACAATTCAGGACTGTCATTCTTCACATTACACCAATGAAGCGGCGGGCTCCAAACCACACATTTAGCATTTTGCTCAAGCAGATCAAACCTGCTCACCTTCAGGATCTTGACCACCACCTTCTCGTTGTTGGTGATGTTGATGGCCTCGAACACTTCGCTGTACTTCCCTCTGCCAAGCTTACGGACCAGCTGGTAGTCCTCCTGGTTGCTATAGGGACAGACAGAGAGACAGTGCAGCGTGTGTGTGACTGCGTGAGAAAGACAGAAAAATGTTTTCAGCGCCAGCGTGCAATTAAGTCAATGTATGAGCTGTTGCTAAGTGTTCTTGTCGTTGAAACGAGGCTCTGTCTTGGGGAATGAAGCGATTCCTGTTTCTGATCTCAAGGCAGAGGTTCGTGAAGAGAGACAGGGTGAAGATGGGGACAGAGATGGGGAGGAATGTGTCAGACAGTGCAGATCAGCACGATTGTGGGAAAGGATCCTGAGAGACTGTACTATCATAGTGTCATCACACCCTCACAGCTAGATGTATTAATAGACACCCATCTGCCACACTTCCCCTCTCCCCCTCCCACAAACAAACATGCACACAGAGACCCATTATCTGCTGTGGCCAGGCATCACATGCATGCAATTACAGCAACCTGCAATAAACACAAATGTCCTCACTTCCAGTTGGGTACGTGGGCCTCGTAGTCCCAGTACTCCCGGCTCTTCAGCGTGTTGACGTCTGCGTACACACGGGACTTGCTACCGGCCACCGGACCCGGCATGGCGAGAGCCGTGGCTCGGGCGCTGAGGGGCGGTGCTGAGGTGTGGATCACGGACAAACTGCAGGGGATTGTAGGGGTAACACAGATAACGGGGTTTGCTGTCTGTGTGGGTGTGAAGTGGAACAAGCCAGCCAGCTAGCTTCCTTCAGCAGCCAGACAGAAAATAAGGGGAGACAAGGTGGGAGAGAACCAGAGATGTCCGCCGGGGTTCCCCGCAGCCAGTGCCCGCCGAGCAGCGCTCTTTGGTCGGATTGTCAGAAGCAGCAGAGCCGGTGCCGGTGGAGGTCGGAGCGAGCTGATCAGAGTCGGGGATATAGTATAGCTGAGGTTACACACAGGGGCGGGGGGCAGCGGGGTGTTGAGGTAGAGAAGAAATGGACCCCTGAAAAGGCCACAGAAGAGCAGGGAAGGGGGCTGGAGATCTAAATATCACGGGTTAAAACTCCGCGGCTACTCTCTCTGTGGGCCCTAAATCCGAAACGCTGGGGGAGGAAACGGGTGGGCTTCCTGCGCTAGCCGATGGACGGTTGGAGGAGGGGAGCGGGGGGGGGAGAGCAAGCTTCGGTGGTCCAGTGTTAGATATCAATCAGCGGTTGATGTGACGGATTGGTCGCGGGGGTTGACCGGAGGGAGAGGGGGGTGGAGCAGCACAGAGATCGATGTTGTTAGCTAACGTTAGCCAGCGATGCTGCTTCAGCGCGGAGATGTCGCACCGACGGGGATCGCTCGGCGCCGTGCACCACCACCACCACCGGCGGAGCCCGCGTCATGGGCGACCGGCTGTGCGGGGGGAGCAGCGCCTCTGAGGCCCGGTACCAGACGCCGAAGGAGGCCCCGGGATTCGGAGGTTTCTTCTGCAGCCACAGACCTCCCCGGTCGAGAGCGCAGGGAAGGGAAGCGGATTGCGATTGAAGAGGAGCAAGAGAGCCGCCCGGATGTGAAAGCCGCTGGCTGCCGGGGTGAAGATGAGGAATGCGATGGGTCACAGCGCCCTCTGGTGACGAGGATATGATAGGAGCAAAAGTTGAAGTATCGTGGATTTTTGAGCCTTTTAACCTGAGTTGGATAAGTTTCCCTAAGAATTATACTATCTATTTACATATATAGATATATAGATATAGATATACTGTCTGGATGTTTCTGTTTCTCTGGTTCCCAACATATGGGTCGAAACCAGTGGTGAAAAGTAACTAAGTACATTTACTCAAGTACTGTACTTAGTACAATTTTGAGGTACTTGTACTTTACTTGAGTATTTCCATTTGATGCTACTTTATACTTTCTACTCCACTACATTTATCTGACAGCTTTAGTTACTTTTCAGATGAAGATTTGACACAATGGATAATATAACAAGCTTTTAAAATACAACACATTGTTGAAGATGAAACCAGTGGTTTCCAACCTTTTTGGCTTTTGACGTCTTACAAACAGCAGTGTGTAGTCGGGGTCACATTTCAGATGTCTATGAGTTGTTAACAGCTCCACTAAATAGTGATTTTTCCCTCTAAACTTCTCACATGGTTTCATTTCAATAAATGTTCAAATGATCCAATATTTCACCAAAAATCAAAGATCAAAGTCCAAAAACTGAAAACAGATTTGTTTGATTTGTTTTTTCTTCTTTCCTCTCCCATTAATCATCTCACAACCCCTCAGATTTATCTACTCAGCCTTTGGGGGGGCCTGACCCCTAGGTTGGGAACCACTGGACTAAACTAGCTAACTGTATATAAAGTAGTTGAAACTAGCTTCACCTCCAGCAGCTACAACAATAACATGCTGCTTACACACTGATGCTTCAGTATTAATAATCTAATGATGTCATATATAATAATATATCAGTCAGAGGGACAAAAGAAGTACTTTTGCTAATACTTACAGTATGTACTTTTACTTAAGTAGGATTTTTCATGCAGGACTTTTACTTTTAATGGAGTATTTTTACATTGCTGTGCTCGCCTAAAGTTTGAGATTAAAACATGAACCTAGGAGAATGATTTTGTGACATCACAACTAGTATTGAAAGCCAATCATGGTCCATTGTACAACCAGTGCACATACACTGAGAATAGACTTTTCAGTAAATTATATACATCATGTCCACCAGATCAACTTGTGATTTTTTGAAAATGTTTTATTTTTTAAAGTTTTTTTTTTAATTGGGTAATGGAGATAAATGTGGAGAAACAATAGTGGTGGTGTAGTAGATAGTTGAGTGGATGCCTGGAACTTGGAAGATAAAGTGGCTTGAACAACATCCTGATCTTATTTGATGCAATATGTAATATAAGTTACATTTCTATTGTATTAAAAACTATGTCATGTTTCAAATATGACACTCAACAATCTGACAATACACATACAATTTCTATCTAGAAAACCTGGTATCTAATGTGGACAGTCACCTCAAAAAGCATTCTGAAGTTCAAACACTGATGCACAACATAAAGTGAGAGTTGGTCTTTGAATGTATTCTGCTGGAATAATCCAACATTTAAAGAACAAAAGTATTTTAGAAGTCAAAAAAGTTCCTGAGTAACCGACATATTGCGGCTGGCTTCCCGCTTGAATAACTACATGACTCGTGTAACTTTATAAATGAAAAAAAGTTTTATTTGTTAGTGCTGTGTAATTGAATGCTACATACATACAGGTAATCTTAGCATGAATGTACACGTACTGTACGTCGCCACAAAGTTTTTTTTCCTTTTCCTTTTTTTTTCCGAACATCATTCACATAAACTACAATACAATTTGAAAAAGCTATAGGAGGGAACAGTGCTGTGAGGAGTGGGGGAGGGGGGGGGGGTGGAGCACCAGTTCCCAGGGACAGAACACAGGAACTAACACAGCAAGCATGCAGAGAGCAAGAGACACCAGGGTCTGACGGGTTTTTTTTTTTTTTTTTTTTTTTTACTGGAACTGAAAAGAGGGGAGAGGATGGTGGGTGGGTGAACTGATGCAGAAACTGATTTTTTTCCCACAGTGAAACCATCAGTTCAAAAGCAGAAGGGTGGATTTAGTCATTTGTGCTTATACAGGAGATTTCCTCTCCTTACACCGCCTGCCTGTTGGATATGAGACGACTTTTTAAAACCCAGAATTGATCAAGATGTGACTTTTTTTTTTTTCCCAAGTGCAACTAACCCTTACTCTCACTTCACAGTATTTCTAACTGCATTCTCAGATTGGTCCGTTACTGTTTCACCTACCCAAACGTTACTCTATAATACACGAATGCAAACCCAGACAGTCATCCTCACTAACACTAACACCTATACCATTGCTGCTGAGCTGGCATTATTCTTTGGCTTTGAACGTACACTTGTATTATTATTACACATGCTACTGTCAGCACTATACAGTATGTGAGGTTCTGTTAAGTTTTATCCTGCACCTGGAGTGTTGTTTTTTTTCATTATGCACATCTGATGATGTGTCAGCACCACTTAACAAGTCCAAAGTCCTCGGGCACTTGTAGCTCTTGGCAAATACGAACAGTTGTGACCCACCATCTTTCATTCCTGATGTGTTATTCAGTTATTGACCTTTTACATCCCCAGCCGTCAGAATTATTTGTGCAGAGATTGTTTACTTGTGTTTTGGCCTTGGAAACAATTCTACATTGTGACAGCTGAATAGGACTCTAACAGACATGTAAAAATGCAGCCACACCTACCCACAAGGCCCTGGTCTCTCCCTCTAGGAATAAAGATATCCATATCGATTTAACGAATATGAATAAAAAAATAATATAAACAAATGCAAAACCATAAAAAAAGCATACAGTACTTATCTTACTTTAAGTTCAGTTGTTCTCAAAGTCTTGTAATGCCAGATTCAGAGAATAAAAAATAAAAATATGACAGCTGACCAGACCAGCCATCTGACCTCGCATTATGATGACGAAGGACAGAGACAGAAAGCAGAAGAGGCAGAGGGGCACAGTGGCCCCACTTTAAGGCTGAAACAAAAAAGAAAATGAAACGCCAGAATATAAAATGTTACATCTGTCCTTGGCCTCCTCCATTTGTATTAAATACTTTTCAATACTGCACTCAAACTATGAATCAAGAGCAAATGGGGGAGGAAAGAGCACGGACAGCTCGCCAGATGAACAGAAAAAAAAGGAATAATGGTGATCGCAGCTGACATGTAAACCGACTGGTGTTCCAGGCTTCTTAAGCACAACTTGAATCTCAAAGCATTCAAAGAGGAAGGCGTCATTCACTCTGGTATAAACCTACCCTGACAGACAGAACATGGAGCTCAACGCAACATGTAACAGGAAAACAGTATCAATAATTCTTTGAACAACATGGAAAATTATTCAACATGAGGTGCAGGTTCATCCTGCAAAAAACAGCTCTCCGACAGACCCAGAAGGTTAGTAAATGTTTTTTAAAAAAAAAGGCGCAGGTCTGTTGGAACATTTCTAATACAATTTTCTTCAGTCTGCATTTCCCTGTTTGACAGAATACCATTTACATTCATTCACTCACTCTCACTCTCACACACACACGTTGCTCTTTGAGATTCCCTGCAACATACCGATACAATCAATACATGAACTACAAAAACAACAAAAGAGCATTTGTCAAAACATTTCACATGGTAAAAAGTAGCAAGTATACAAAAACAGTTCAATATGTTTTTTTTTTTGTTTTTTTTTTTAAGAAAGACAATTTCCAACTCATCTGGCTAAGTACACTCATGTCACATACATCCATAGTATGTACAGGCTGAGAGAGGAAGTGTAATGTTCAAACTTGGACATTTTCAGTACACGCAGTCTAACAGCGCTGACCTCTGCAGGAATATCACAGGTATATTAGTGTAAAATATATATTTCTATATACTGTATGTCTAAACTGAAGGGTGAGACTGGTATCAGCCATGATGGGGGTTTTTTATTCATGGTTAGCTTCAGCTGGTCGGTTTGGGATGGGGTGCTGCTTCATACTGGTGTTTTGGTACAAATATGAGTGGCCTCAAGAATCATGGCCCGTACATACACTCACAGACATTTTATCATCCAAATGATTTCACTGTAGGACAATAAATCCCCAAACTTCTCCATACTGTTTCCCTTCATATGTGATAGTAGAAATAAAAAGAGCTTTCTAAGCGGAGGAGCTTTGGGTACTTCATTCATGAGAAGCATCAAAATACTAAAACCCAGAGCGGTGCGGAGGCAGGGAGTTGGGACGGGACTACAGGCTTAAAAAAAAAAAAAAAAAAAAAGGTGTCTGTATTGCTGCAGGAAGTTGAAAACCAAAAACACTTTAAAGTCAATCTTCACCTGACCAAAGACAAATGAGTGTGAGTGCATATGTGGGTGAGGGGTTAGTCAAACTTTCTAGTCTTCTGAAACTAAACAGCGACGGGCTGAGACAGGAAGAGGAGGAGGCAAAAGAAAGCAGAGATGAGAAGAAGAATGATGGATGGAAACTGAGGAGAGGGGAACAGATGTCATCGGAGAAAGAAAAGGAGAGAGGGGGGAAGAAAAAACAAAAGGAATGATCTCCTTCTGGTGGTTAGTTAGTCGAGACTTGAACATACTTACTTCCAAACTATTCAAAAAACACAAAACAATGACTGTGAGTTAGGATCGTTTCAAAGGAAGCAAGTATTTTCTACATTTTCCTGCATTATGGCACCTGTGTCTGTACGCAACAGACGGACTAGGTTGGCAGTAAGTAAATATGACTGATGGCAGTTAAGTGGTTGTGGCCGCTTCACTGCTATCAGCTGTGTGAGATGAGGCTGAGAAAAAGTTTAAGAAGGAAAGAGGTGTGACAAAAAGGAAAGTGCAGGGAGAGAAAAAATATATAGAATAACAGGAGGGGAGTATTAAACAGCTTTGGGAAGATTAGTAGAGCAACAAAGACCTGATGTAGAACTGGTGGAAATATGCAGTAATAATACCCAGGACAGTCCTGCAAATGTGGTGAAAGTTAGGCTGAATAAATCGCCTACAATGGATAGACAAGAGGACAGGGGGTTTAGGGGGACTGTCTGTTCAAGGAAATAAAGTCTCCAAGGGTTTATATGCACTGGGGCACAGGGTAACCCCCGCCGTCCGCTGTGTGCTGCACCGTGTGATCCTGCAAGGAGCCCAAGTCACTGAAACGCTCGCCACACCAAACACACTTGAATTGGCCCTCTCTAGAGTGCGTGCTCTGGTGTTTGGTCAGGTGTTCGCGCTGTTTGAAACCCTTGTTGCAGTGGTCGCACTTGTACGGCTTCTCTCCTGTGTGCACGCGCCGGTGTCTGTTCAGGTCTGATGAGTATTTGAAACGTTTCTCACAGTCAGGACACTTGAGTGGCTTTTCCCGCGACGGGTCGCAGCGGTGCTGGACGAATTCAGAGGAGGACAGGAAGCGGCGGTCACACAGCGAACATTTGAGGGGCTTCTCCTGGCAGTGAGAGTTTTGATGGCGCTGTAACGTGGAACTCTTCTTGTAGCCCTTGCCACAAACGTCACACTTGTACGGCTTGTCAGGCGAGGTGTTGGACGACTCACCGCACTTGTGCCTGAGCAGCTCTCCTGACTGGCTGAATTCTTTCTGGCATGAGGCGCACTTAAACAGGTTGTCCATGCCGTGGACGTGCTGGTGGTAGAGGAGGTGAGAGGGCTGCATGAAGCCCTTGTCGCACAGATTGCATTTGAACGGCCGGTCAGTAGGGTCTTTGTGTGTGCGTCGGTGGCGCACCAGTGCATACTGCTGCTTGAAGCTCATTTGACACTCGTCACAGTGAAAAGGACGCTCTTCCGAGTGTGTGCGCTCATGTTGGCGAAGGTCAGACGGCCGCTTAAAACCCTTTCCACAAGTGGCACAGCGGAATGGGCGGGAACCCTGCGGGTGGCAGGGATGGTGAAGGAGCTCTGACGACTCCTTGAAGTGCAGCTCACATAAGTTGCACTTGAACAAGTGCTCACCAGAGTGCACGTACATGTGGCGCACGAGGTGGGAGCGGTGCTTGAAACTCTTTTCGCAAACAGCACACTTGAACGGGCGCTCGTTGCTGTGTGTTCGCTGATGGTGCTGTAGGTGTGACGACTGGCTGAAGGCCTTGTCACATGTGTCACATTTAAAGGGCTTCTCTCCTGTGTGTACCCTTTCGTGCCGTGTGAGTTCTGACAGGTGTTTGAAGCCCTTCTGGCAAACAGAGCATTTGTACGGCCGGTCTCGGGCCGAGGGAAAGGGAAGGATGGATGAGCTGCTGCTGGCTGATGCCCCATCACCGCTGGGCTGCTGGGGGTTGTTTGTTGAGGAGTTGGGTGTCACGTTGCCAGAAGAACCAGGCCGGTAGGTCTTCTCACATATTGAACACTTCATTGGATTAGCGCTGTTGTGGGATGTATGGTGCTGGGCTAGAGAGGTGAGCAAAGAGAAGCCCATCTTACACACCCCACACACAAAGGGCTTCTGTTCCACCTGAACACACTGGTGTTCTAGCAAGTCTGTGGCCTGGTGAAAGATCTTCATGCACTGGGTGCACTGGAACGACCTGTCCTGACTCACCATGCACTGGTGTTCATGGGGGTTGGCTAGGTGGGAGATATCATGTCCACAGGCCCCACACTTGTGTCCCTCAGTCCCGACCTGCAGGGAGGTCTGTTGGGCCTGGGCAGGGTGTTGCTGCTGACTGTGCTGCCCGCCTCCATGCTGCTGACTCCCACTGTGTTGCTGGCTGTGCTGGCTGTGCTGTCCATGCTGGGTCTGTTGCTGCTGCTGTAGAGACGTAGCATCCGGTTGCAGTACGATACCATACACAGCACAGCCCAATGCGTTCTCAGCGCCTGGAGCGATGGTGTGGACGACTGGAGGTGGAGCGACAGCATGCTGCTGCCAGGCCTCTGTCATGCGGGCTCGGGTGTAGGGATTCAATTTGGCAGCTGGCGTGGCCCAACTAAAGTGAAAAAGGGAGATTGGTAAATATTTTAAATAATGGGCTAAAAGCATCAGAGTGTGTGAAGGAGAAAGAAGAAGAAAAAAACTCACTCCATTTAAGCAAATGACACTGAAGAACTGCTGGGTTGCCTGGTGAAGGGGCTGTGACGGAGGATTTGAGGACAGGAACAGGGATGTGCAGAACAGCTGAGTGGAGCTCAGATGTTTGTGGAGAGATGGAAGAAAATCCACTACTTTCACTTTATTCTTGACCTTCAGATGGTATCTGTATGAAAAGGAAAGTCAAGGTGAGTCAAAATATCAATGAGCAGTGAGATGTTGCTGAACACCAACAGTGTATTTGGGTTTAAGCTAAAGGACTCCAGCATTATCTTGCATCTCCAGCATCCACTGATCCAATTGTCAACAATGACGGTGGCAAACCATGGCCAAGAAAAAACAAACTTTTCAAACACATAAAGCAAACAAAATTGCTTTTACAATATTGTTACACCAACTGTAGCAGCCAGTTGTGACTTGTCTGCAAAAATTCAGCAGAAACAGAAGAGTTATGAAAGACTGTAGATTAGATTAGTGATATCATATTGTATACTGTAGGCAATGTTGCAATAGCTGAATGCCAGACTATGCAAAAAGCCTCCCTAACAAATGATCAGAGCAGATTATTCACACTTGCTCAAAGAGAAATCCTGACAGAAGATAAAAAGGTAGGTGACAACAGTTACAAGTGATCATAAAAACTTGTTTACATAGAGCATATTTATCATCCGAAAAGCATGAAGTCATGTATATATGGATGAGGGGAATCTGAACATTATAACAACCCATTTGCACTGTGTTGACATTGCTTAAAAGCACCACGATCCTATGAAACGTGATCATAAACAACAGGTTTACTTGGAGATGTGCAACATCTGTGAGCTCAGAAACACACAGAGCAAGTGAGCACTCATTAACATACACACTTGTCCACAAATAATTAACTCGTCTATTTAAATCTTTATTCTATTGGTCATGTTGTTCCACCCCTTTCAACGCAGAAATCCAAATGCTCAACGATTCGCGGTAAAAAAGAAAAGAGGGCAGCGTCTGCGCATCATAACGTTATTCGTCTCCAGGCAAAGATCACTGTAGCCACGGCAGGTTAGCTAGCCTAGCCGCTACTTGCTAACGTTACTGGGCTAGCCCCGGGAAAACAACATGTTTGTTAGTCAGTGCTGCGTGTATACTCTGTATTTACATACCTGGAGCTTCCACAGTATCCCCGTTAAATTGCCAGTCCGTCGTAGGTTAGCTAGTCCCCCTGAAATAACGCCAGGTCCGCTGTTCACATCCGCACACGGAGCTCGGAGGCTCTCTTGTTCGAGCTCTGTGGCTCCGGGGGCCGAAAAAATTGGGATTTGCGGGTCATTAAAATGGGGGAAAATTCTCCCGCGGTTTCCCAAAATCCCCCCATAAACATCACCGTTTCATATATGCATTTATTTGGCTCCTAGGGCTTTCGGTCGGCTGGAGAAAAGATATGCATTTTGTTATAAATTGGTAGCTAGCTGTCGGCTAGCTTCTGATCTCCTGCCCGCGCACGGGAACATGAATAAAGCAGGAGTTCTCACACACACACACACACACACACACGAACACACGAACACACGAACGAACACACACACACACACACACACACACGGAACCTTGTGTGTGTCTATGTGTGGTGGTTTTAATGTAACAAAAATGTGCAAAAGTATACCCATTTACTATATTTATTTGTGGTGGAGACCGTTTATAAGTGAAAACTGTGGCTAATATATCACAGCTGACCCTGTCACCTACCTCTTTTAAATCTTGTCATGAAATTAAATACATATTTTTTTGACAAGTTAAGGAATTTCAGGGCGTAATTTAAGCCAGCAGAAAGACGTACATAAAACCCTTCACATACAGGTACCTCCTTCATGCACTGCTCTACACATTTTGTACCAAACCTCTGAAAGGGGAACCGATAGTGCTGGGGACCTTGTTTCAATGGGACTAAATTATCGTAACAACTGATTGTTTACACCGGAAGCGTTGGAAGATTGGTTGAAGTCGCTGGAAATATGTTTTGATGCCGAGCAGACATGTTTCTTCTCCATTTAGCTTAGTTTAAATATTTACTCTGTTTCTTTCCACTTGTGAAGATTGTATCTGATTTAACCAGAGTGTTTAATTATTGTCCATGCCTGATGATATGTGTTGACAGTGTTTCATAATGTTAGTCGGCTACAGCAGCAGCTCGGAGGAGGAAAGTGAAACGGCTACTGTCAAAAACACAAGTTTCTCCCGAAAGTGTAAAGAGGAAGATGATGGCGACGATGGCTGCCCAGCAAGGAAGAAAGCCAAAATGAAGGAACAGGTTCCTAAAACAAGGTATGTGTGTGTATATGTGTGTGTGTATAGAGGTGTATGTGGGAGCTTTCTGTAGGCTGAGTGAGACAGAATATTAGTATTAAAGAGAGTCCACAGTGCAACGAAGAGCAGTTTCATATCTCAGTAGATTAATGTGGGTAATTATTCCTCCTACATGGAGTATGGCTGATCCACAAGCCTTGTTTCAACATCTCGGGCCGGGGATAATTTGAGAGAGTATATCATGAGTGTGTCCAGTATTTCAACTTTCTGTGCAGAACACAGGACTGTCCATTCAACCTCAAAGTTGAGTGTTAAAGCGTTAAAGGACAGGTTCACACTTTTTCAAGTCTCTTAAAACAACAGTCAGGAGTCCAAATGAACATTGAAATAGATTTCTTGCTGTAATCATTCCTCCTGTTCATACTGACCATTAGAAGATCCCTTCATAATGCAGTTACAATGTGAGTGATGGGGGACAAAACCCACAAAATGTATTTAAAAGTTTATCTAAAGTTAATATGAAGCTTCAGCGTCCAAATGAGTCAAATCAAGTAGATCTCTTTCAATGTTACAGTCTTTTTAGTGCCAAAGTCCCTCTTTTTATTACTATACTTCCACCACAGCTCAACAGGGAAACACTGTCTGAGGAAACACAAAGAGGAAATTTGATGCTAAAAAGACTGTAAATGTGTCAGATATCCACTTGATATGACTAACTCAGACTGCTGAAGCCTCATATAAGCTTCACATCAATTTTTAAATGCATTTTTGCACAAAATGACTGTGTGGACACACTGGATTTTGGCCTCCATCACTTACACTGAAAGTGCATTTGAAGGGGTCAGTGTGAACAGGAGGAATGATTACAGCGAGGAAAACCTCTTTCACTGTTCATATGGACACCTGACTGTTGTTTTAAGACAGATTTGAACAATTATGAACCTGTCTTTTAAAGTTTGTTGTGATCACGAAGAGTGTAATCTGTAAAAATCATCCTGTCACTGGTGTATGCCTGTTGTTACTATTCAAGTCAATTGTGATAACATCTATAGGACTGTCACTTCTTCAGATTCTGAAACTAAAATATAAATATTGCTATGATCACCATCTATTTATTTAGTTCTACTTTTTAGTGACAGATATGCAGGCTAGAATAAGCATTGAATAGTCAAATACAACATAACAGGTAGTTTGCAATGCTTGTTGGGCTTTTATTAAAATACATACACTGTGCAGCGCAAGCTAAACTATGGAAAACGCTAACAGTAAATAAACAAATGCAAAATTAAACCGAGTGTACCATGAAAGTACCACTTAGATTTAAATGATCACAGTTATCAACCCTTTTAAGTTTGGTAATGTTAAGAGTTTCACATATTGATCCCCTGAATGTATAAAGTTGTCTGCCCGAAGAAGGTTTTTTTTTTTTTTTTTTAACAAAAGTCCAGCTTGGAGCTCAGCACAGCATATTCAGAAGCCCTATTGAGCTCCTTAGAAGCCCAATTATGTAGACATTTCTAAGTAAGTTTAACATCGGCTAATTTAATGTAGTCACCGAAACTTAATTTATTACATTTACTTTACAACATGACAATGGTGAAATCGTATCTGCTTCCAATGTATAATTTGTATTGCAAATTATATAAGAAAGAAAAAGACATTTCACAGTAACTTCAATTCTGAAAAAATCATGGAACGATGTGTAGGCTAAAATGACAAATGGCCGATTCTTGAATGAAAAACATAAATAGGGACTTAAAGTCCCCCTCCACTCAAAAATGTGTTTTTTCTTCTTGTTCCTTTAGTTGGATATTTGAGCTTCACTGTGCAGAGTTTGACACTAGAAGGCTGTTTTCACATTCAGCTGCGGAAAGTAGAAAGTTTCTCTGAGTTCATTAAAAATCTGGCTTTAAGGGGCGGGCCTACGAGCATGATTTGTAACATCACAACTAGTTTGGAAGCTAATCCTGGTCCAGCATTCAACTTACACAAGTGTGATGTGGAAACTTAAAGCTTCCAGTGCACAAACACTGAGAATGGACTTTACAGTGAAGGAGGAGACATTTTGTGTCCAGCAGTTTATCTTAAAACATGTCTGGAGGGGATCTTTAAGTTACTCGTATCTTACTTCTGTTGTAGGATAAGAGTTTTTAAACCAGGCTGCTGTTGATTGTAATTGTGTAAACTGAGTAAATCACTGTGTTCCCAGCAGGTTGCCTCTCCCTGGTGATTTGTTGGCCATGTTTCCAGAGGAGGTGGATCCACAGACTGATGACAGCTCTCTTCATGGTGGACGCATCCGCTCCTTCAAACATGAGAGAGGAAACTGGGCCACATATGTTTATTTGCCATGTAAGACTTGTACAAGTTTACTGCTGATGAGTGATCATCAACAAAAGTCACACATGTCACAGTGTCTGACAGTGCAGTTTACTGTTACTGTATCATTTATTTAAACAGAGTTCTTGTGTGCACGTCTCTCTCTGTCTCTGTCTCCTCTTCACATCAGACCATCCTGAGGAGGAGTTTTGGGAGTTGCTGGAGGAGCTGCTGTCGGCAGCAGGGGCCCATGGTGTGGTTTTGAACCCGCAGGAAGAGTTCCATCTCAGCCTGTCTCAGACGGTAGTGCTGAGACACCACTGGATCCAGCCCTTTACACAGAGCCTCAAGGCAGGCCTGGCACACTGCAAAAGGTTAGCTGAGCTACACCACACACACAAGATGATTTGACCATTTTTAAAATATGATGGTGGACAAAGAAATGTTTCCTGAAAAAATAAATGTCTTCTTTACACCACCAGTCACCAGTTGTTAAACATTTAACTCCCACTCAGATCTGGGATATATAGGAACACAGTTATTGGTAAGACATGAGTACAGTATGAAGGTAGGAAAGCAAATAAGACAAAGAAAAATCAGTTGAACTGGAGTAATTAGAACAGTAAAAAGTTCTGAATCTGAAGCTCAACATGGTGTAATTTTCATTCCAGCTAAAAACTACCTGTTTCTCTTGTTGCCAGGTTTCTGTGCTCAGCAGGGAGACTGAAGGTCTATTGTAATGCTGAGAGGACAAGGTACCATTCAGTTGTTACCAAAAAGTATATGTGTGTGTGAATCTGCATTCATACTTTGCCCGTTTTATGGTTCATGGTTTGACTGCCTGTACGTGTCTCTGTCCGTCTGTCTGTCCCCTGCAGGACGTTCCTGGGAATGGAAGTGTTAACGGGGCATGCTCAGTTGTTGGACCTGGTGCGAGTGGTGGACAGAACGACGACGGAGTTCCGCCTGGACACTTTCTATAAGGTTGCTGGTTAACATATCCCTGTCATATACACACACAAACTGTAGCATGTCAGATCTGGAGCTGGACTATTTTGTGCGTTCCTTGTTTCGCTTTGTCACTTTCACTGGGTGGAAATGTGTTCATGCTGCACCTGACACCATTATTCCATTAGAGCACATTCAGGCACTCTGCAGGGTGATGATTCCTGACTCAGGTGTTGGTTGCGTGTTGTTCTCTCTGTCTCTCTCGTTTCTTTTACTCCATGTTCCTTTTTGTTGTAGCAACTTTTAGATTTCTGGTTTTAGATTTAGCACATACTGTACAGAGTAGACATAAGTAGTAATGATATTGATAATATAATGACAATATTAAGTAACCAAGTACAAACATATAAGATTAAGTAAATATTACGTGGAATAAGTTGTTGTTGAAAATATAATCAGTCATTTACCAATTCTTAACAATTTTCCAGTCTTAAAAATTTGACCACAACAATCTGCAGTCCTTAATCCAGCAATGTTCCCTCTGCTGTGTCCTCTAGGATCCATCTTTCCACGTGAGTCTGGCCTGGTGCGTTGGGGACTTCACAGTGCAGATGAAGGAGTGCCTTCAGGAGCTGCAGGTACTGGCACATGCTGTGTCTGCCCATCCTGGAGTTCAACCCTCAATCAGGCTGATTAGCTAATATAATACATAATAATACAGATATAGATCAGTGTACATGTCAGCTGATATGTAGCAAGAAAATGGCAGCACAGAAACACCAAAGATATCAGTATTGGCCAAAAAAAAAAAAAAAAAAAGACTAACGTGTCACGCCTGAGATAAACCATACAGCAGTGTGTTATTTTGTGTATTGTGCTGAACACTCAGTTTTGACTGAATGATCATTGTTAATGTGTCTGATTCTTTTGACTGTTCAGAGTCTGGTTGATAACCATGAAGAAGGAACATTTGTGCTGAGGCTGGACTGTGCGGAGCTGCGCTGCAGGACAGGAAACAAGACCTTCCGCTTCCCTCTGGAGTCTTAAAACCTGACACACTTACAGGATCAGGATGTGTTATCCTAACCACTGGACCTTTACAGCTGTAATACAGAGAGAGCAACAGGAATGATCCACGGACACCAACAAATCAAACAATATACTGTTAAGTTGCATGAGAGTTTTATGTCTAAAGGAAATTGTGACAAACAAACCACATGACAGAACTCTTAAGTCATGCTGCAAAGCCAGGAGAAAGACTCACCAGGTTCAATACAACTGTTATGAATCTGCTAACTATTTTTTTATTAGTTGATTCATCTTAATGTCTATAAAATGTCAAAATCATGAAATGCTTGTTCCAGTATCCCTTCAATATTTTCAAATATCTTCTTTTGTCTGACCAACAGTCCAAAATCCCCAAATATTCAGTTTACAGTGATATAAAACAATCAGGACTCAATGGCCAAATGAAGGAAAGAAATGTACTATTTTCATATGTAAATAAAGTTTCTACTGTTTTTATACCTTTGTGTTTGCATGGGACAGTTAGAGTACTAATGCTATGAGTCATGTTCAGGGTTCGGAAAGGGTGATGTGTAACCGAAACAAGTTTTTAGATAATTATGATTCATTTGTGTGAACATCTGCACTTTTGAAGGGCTGATGTGGGAAAAACCTCAATGAAAGGAAGTTGTGGACTTAATCAGTTATGAAACCTTGCTGAGTGTCACAGTCATATATGCCCTTTACCTCATCAGCGCACACACACACACACACGGGGAAATTTAACATCACTTATAACTTAAATTACCCTTATCGTAATATCTCATGGCTCCATTAAGTCAAAATCCAGTCATTGTCTATGGAGGAGCTACTTTTAACATTCTGTGTCATTAAAACTTGAAGGAATCTCTTGTTTTTAGGGACTCTTAGAGCACAAAAATAACATCAGTTCTTAAAAATGGAGAAAAGTTTACTCCAGAAAGAAAAGGTCAACGGCTGAAAGTAATATTTGAAATATTTTACTGTATAGGCAACATGTTTATGACACACATTTATGATAGTTCACAGCAGATATGATATTTAGAGCATATCATTTTGGTTTGGTCCAGTGAGGGCTGGATAGCACAGTACAATCACTCAGGTCAGAGAGATTCTGGCTGCATTTCCACAAGAACAGGGAGTCGAGTTTTAACTTCTGTATGACAGCAGTCTGAACTTTTCATGTCTGTCTAAACAGGAGGAGGAAACAACAAATAATACAAACAGCCAAGAAAAGATCAGATTTATACCATAAAGCAATAAAAGTCCCCTCATTTGTGCCTGTGTAAATCCAGCCTGTCGAGGCACCTGGTTCAAACCAAACTCAAGGAAAAATATTTACAGAACCATCAACATATACTGGACAGGATGAGAGAAGGTGAGCAGATATGAGCAGTGATGGATGGAGGAAGACATGCTGGCAGGTAGGTTGAAAAAAAAAAAAAAAAAAAAAAAAGCATTTCTATGCTGAATATAGGTGATTTAACTTTAGAACAGGGATTATGCATCAATGTTAAAACACTGATTCCAAGACTTAAAAGATCACTTGGCTATTTTTTGATACAGCCAATTAGGAAGCAAACAATCAGAAGCAGAATGTGAATTTTTTTTATGCTTAAAAATGTTAAATGTTAAAAATTTTGTTGACCGTTGAGTGAATCAGACAAACATTTTGTCAAAGATTTTTCAACAGTTGGACAAAAAGAACTCACTCAAGGTCCACATACTGGCCTTTTCTAGAGCTTTCAATTACATCTCATGGTCTTCACTAGTGAATTGAGCAAACCCAATAATGTAACAAACTCCCTTCATTGAGATGCAATTCAAAGCTCCTGAAAAAGCAAGTAAGTGAACCTTGAGTTAAGATTTCTTTTTTACTTTTGAAAAGTCGTTTCAGTTTGTCTGTTGAGCAGCTTTGACGCAACTAAATTCAACGTCCGTATTCCAGGTATGGTTCAGGTTCTTCAGCACACGACTCATGTAACATGGACAACATAATAAAAAAACAGCAAAGTCCCTGGACCATCAGGGATTTACAGCTTGGCTGCATGCAAAGAATAAAACGGAAAAAGAATCAACAAATATGACCTGTTGCACTGAGAAAGATACAAACAATATGTGCTATAACATTTAGCATCAACAACATTAAGAGTCAAGAGTTCAGAAATCTTTCACAACATTAATAAAAAGATCTGACTCTGATTAGTAATTCAGAAAGTGGCACATACAGTTTATCCCTGCTTTTTGATTTTTAATTACACATGTCTTTTATCATTATAATGTGAATTTAGTAGGTAAAATCTAGGGTTCTTTAAAATCTGAGACCAATATAAAAGTCATTGTTTTTAGGTTTGCTCAACAGTAAACAAGCTGACATTAATTAACATAAATTATATAATTACAGCTACTGTATAAAATTAATTTAAAACTTTTGTTCTGTAACATTACTACAAAAATTCAATACTTTTTCTTGAGCAGTGTGGCATGTACAGGGGATTATTTTGGCAGGCAATGTTCAGAGAGACGAGTCTGTCCACACATGGCTCTGTGCGCATGTGTGTGTGGAGTTTAAATATTACTGAGTGTGTGTGTGTTGTTAAGCCGTCTCCCTTAGTTTCTGCCGGCATTATGGGGAGAACAGCACGGTCTTGATATAAGCCACCGTCGTGAAGTTCAACAGCATGTTCACATGTTCGTTCCCAGGAAGCTCTTTTAACATCACCGGTTGTTTCTGCTGCCCCACCCACCGCTTGCACTGAATGGCGCTCCGCAGGTTCACCGTCCCGTCCCCGTCGCCGTTCACAACCGTGGGCTCCACGTCTGGGAACTTACTGGAGTACTGGAAGGCTTCCGACGTGGGAATGCCACTGCCGTACAAGCAGTGGACGGCCACACCGGGGGGCGTCAGGTCGGCCACCAGCGGCTCCGTGTCTTGCCGCATCAGCCAGCCGTCCTCAAAACCGATGTCCGAGTAGAAGCGCTTGTAGTCAAGCACGGTGTAGTTGGTGGTGGGTGTCTGGACCAGGACCTGGAATCGGATGGGGGAAAAAAAAATTATCAGTTATTCCAAAGCTTTTTGTCCCTCCTCTTTTTTTGCTTGTAATGCAAGATCTGGAGGCACCTAATAACTGTTCAACATGTTTACTTTTACTTTCATTTAAAGAGGACCTATTATGCTCATTTACTGCTCTATATTTTTATTTTTGGACTCTGCTAGAGTATGATTCACAGTTCAAAAAACTCCTTATTTATCTTTTACTGACTTATATTTCGCTCTGCTGTGTAATAGAGTCATGGCTTGGCGCGACTACCCCCAAAACAGTTGAAAAATACAATAATGTTAGCGGAGCGGAGCAGTGAACTTGCGCGCTGTGTGTGGAGCAGATGGCCATATAAAGAAATCCGTCACAAGCTGACGTCGACTCAGGCTGAAAGTAGAAAAAAAACGTTGGAAACTAAGCATTCAGAGCAGTCTGAAGCTTTTTGCTCACAGGGATTACTTCTGCATACGTTTACCTCATTATTTGACACTTTGACCATGTTTAATATAAACATCTGACATTGTAACATTATGAGAAAATAAGGAAAAGCATAACAGGTCCCCTTTAAAGCTTCACTGATTGATTTTTGGCCGCTTTGGGGCAGTGTTACCTTGTACATTTGGCCCTGGCAAACCTCCCCCCCACCCTTTATTTAGTGCAAGATATGTGATTAACACAAATTGAGTGCAGGGTAAGTGATTAACTTGAAAAACAGATATGACATGGGACAGTGCAAACGGGAGAGGCAAAGAGAACCAGACAGTAACCCCACGAAAACAATGACGTGAAATGTGTGTAAGGATATAGAGGGAGAGAGCAGAGGGAAGGAAAGAAGAAAGAAAGGAAAAAAGAAAAGAGGGAAAGCTGCAGTGTTGTAGGGGATCTCTGGTTGGGCGCCAGGGTGAAACCAGAATGAGTCATCCTGCCCTAGCAAACTTAATAGTACAAAGTAAACAGTGGCTCGTGTACACATCCAGCAAGTATGGACCAACATGAACATTCATTTGGAGTCGTGTTTCTGTCCACCCAATGAATTTAAGTCCCAACATTCAGCTCTGTTTTGGTCTCCACCAACACCTGAGAAAATGAGAAATGCTCCACTATGTTCCACAGATAGTTAAACTTTGTCTTTCTGCTGTTTGTAGTGTACAGCAGGTTTTTCAGAGCATTTCTGCTGAAAGAAAGCTGCTGCTTCTAGAGATGAGGTTGATGAAAGCAGAGTTGCGGACCAGAAAACCAAAACAATTAGCTAAAAAGAGGCTAAAAAAGCTCTGTTGAGCTGAGGGGAGCTACAGAGTTCGGTGATAACTACGAGTGACGCCTTTCACACTACATGTAGTAATTTAATTCATTGTGAAAAATCGGAAAACAACTGGTCAGTTTTAAGGCTAAAATTGGATTTTGAAATGACGACTAATATTGAATGTTCAGAAAGCCAACAGAGTCGGACAAAGGAAAGGGAGAGGGAAAGAGGACAGCTGAATGTGACGAGAAGATGGGAAGGTATTATACTCCTTGGTAGGACAGAAAACAACAAACATGATCTTGCGCACACACACACACACACACACGCACACACGCACACCTGATCTTTGGGCCAGGAGTGGGCATAAGGGAGGAGCCAGGAGGTGGAGACAGCAGTGCGCTGCTGGGAACGAATCTTCAACGGGCTGATCACTGGGATGCGGTTATTATCACCTAAAGGTAGAGAAAAGAAACCTGTGACAGAGAACTGAAACTGAGCCTGGAACTTCCAGACCAGTACCCAAAACCAGCAAAGACAGTTTTATCATGTACCCTTTCAAAAAGCAGACCACTCCTGTCATACCAGAAACACATGACACAAATCATACGGTGTAATGTATTGCATGGTATTGTTTAATCCTGAAAGTTTCAGTATTACAGGTTAGACATTTACAAACATACAGGATGTGATGTAATTGTTCTTTATGCAATTAGGTCTGAGCAGTGATGAAGCAACCTATTAGCGGAACAAAGAGTGGATGAGAGCACTTACTGCATGTTACTGGGGTTATTACACAGGCTGTTCCCGTCACATCATTTAAAGCTGCACTCGGGTTGCCGGGAACAACTGCCCAGTAAAGATGTAACGTGACACAAGCAAACTGCACCGTCTTTGAAGCACATTCAACTAGCATTAGCGAATTTGCTCTCAACGGACCGCTCACAGCTGTTTGGAAGCAACCGTTTGATTCTGAACCCAGTTTTTGTCACTTCCTGTGCCAACAATATCTCCCATAATTGACTCATCATATATGTATTTGGGGTAAATATAACAAATCTACAATGTCTTGATTAGTGTACTGAAGTGTCTCTTGTTGTAGCTCCAGGCCAGGTCTACCACCTACAATGAAGCTTTGATGCTAAATCAATGTCTGAATAACAGCCTCTAAAGGGCAAATATTAGGTTTATCCATCTGTAGTAGTGTGTTTGTTGTTGCACTAAATTATTAAAATCTTATGTGGACTTATTTTTAAGGATAAAACTTCTTTAAGTGTTGCTAATATATTTTTATGGGAGTAAATATGTTCTAATGAAGACATTGTAAACTTGACAGAACATTCCCTTTTCCAGGAAATGCTCTGTCTTTTAACAGGAAGTTTAGCAACTGTATGTTTAGCACTTCTGCTAGCTTCACTTCCTCTTCCTCTTCACGTTGTAGACTTCCCTGAAAATGTACACATTTTTTTCCTCGGTTTACTTTAGGTCTTTTTAGCCATGCTAGCGCAGTGGCTGTAGAGATGTCGAAAAATTTGTCACATTTGTGACATTTATGTCCCACTCATGATGACTCAGGATGAAATGTAATAAATTTGTTGATTCTCTGACTGTTCATCTTGCACCACCAGCTGGCCAAAACTTTAATTTGTTCAATGATTTAGTTTATGACCAATTATCTGCAAACTAATAACATTCCCATCAGCCTCAACTATACTTGGTATATACTTGTGGTTACTACTAATCAACAAATGTTAGTTAGTCCCTCTAGGAAATTGCAATAATTAATGCAAATTCAACCAATCTGAGAGACAATTGCAATATTTGCAGGGGCCTGCAATTTTGCAAAATTCCGAACTCCGAATTAAACAGTCCCTCCTGCAAATTGTGTTTTTGCGATCGCAATAATTAATGTGAGAGCTTGCAATTTTGCTAAATTACCGCAACCTTTCTGCGTAAAATTGCCAAATCAACAGACTGCTTGTGATTTGGACCAACTGTCGCATTTCATGTTGTGGTAACTCAGGTCATCACAGTGCACAGGAAATGATTACATACCGTATGGCTCTTCATTAGTAGTAGTTAAAAAAAAAAAAAAATTGCAATATTTTCTTTTACTTGCAAGTTTTTCCAATTTCCGCAATTTTACCGCAAAAAGAGCACATAAAATATCACAAATTGTATCGCAATTTTGAGAAAAGCTGCTGCAAAATCAAGCATTTTTGGCCACAACAATCACAAAAAAAAAAAAAAACTCTGAAATCTATATATGACATTAAGTAACTTACAACAACTTTATTTGGATTATTACCTAGTTGTAATAAATTGTCAAAACACAGGAGGTTGTGGTTTCGTTTAGCCATGGTTACTGGTTGTAGAAAACTTCTACTATGTCCACTTTCACTGTTGTTGTGGATATTGGTTATGTTACTTGATTTATATTTATCAAGGATATAAACAATGTGAGATGTTGTGACTGTTTTCTTTTTGTTTTGTGTGTTTCTTATTGTTCTGCTTGCTTAACAAATAACAAAAACTGTATGGTGGTTGTACGTGTCTGTCAAAAATATCAAAAAAACAAAAAACACAAGTGTAAGTTAATATATTATTACATGTTTACATTTTGAAAGTAAAGTTTGATCTATTTTCATGTGTAAATCTGATTAAAAGAAGAGAAGTTTATCAGGGCATGTGTGTGGCAGGACTGCTTTGTTTCTCTACAATGCAGCATTAGACCCATTACACAAGCACATGGTTCCTTCTCTTACCAGAAGTGACCACGCGGAGGGTCTTGGCCACCCCGGCCCATGGTGGTCCCAGACAGATGAAAGCTTTGATGTATTTGTCTTTCCAGGCCTGTGGCTGCTGGTTGAGGAAGTACAACGTGTACATGTTGCCCATGCTGTGAGCGATCAGCACCACAGGCCCACCAGCATTCTCCGCCATCTTCTCGATCATCTCCTGCAGCGCCAGGAAATACTCTTTATTCTCATCTGGTAGAGGAGAAAGGAATTTCCATTATTAGTTTGGAGAGCTTCCAAGATTTGACATTTGATTCCTTCCTGGTATGGTAATCAGAAGTGCTCTGCAGGAGTGAACAGACTGGTGTCTGTTATAGCCTGGACACCAGCTGAAAAATACCTTTTTGTCATTTCCATCTAAAATTGCTTGATGGGTAAAATTTGCCACATGACTTAGCTCTATTTATTCTGACTTTTCTGCCTGTAATACACTTTCGAAAAAAAACAAAAAAAACTAAAGCTACATTTCCACACCTGGCAGGTTGATATTTATATCAAGTATTTTTTCCCTGGTTCCTCATATCTCACTAAGTGATGAACATTGACTCACAAGCAGCCACACGAGTCTTGCGAGTTAAACGCTCTATAACTCGTCTGGCTTGTAGGGTAGCATTGTAATCAGTGGACAAAAGGCAGTAAACTCTTCACAAATGAAAACCAGAAGAATGAAAAAAAAAAAAGTGTTTTTTTAGGTTATGAGGATGAGGGTTAAATATTCATGGGTTACGGTGACGGCTCAGGGAATAAATATTGGTTAGGACTGTGTGTGTGCACTTACTGGGGGCTTTTCTCCAATCATAGGGAGCTCCTCTGACATCATCATCTCTGGTGTAACCCCATTCCACCAGCGCCTGCACTATAGTAAAGAAATACATGCCTAGAAGACAGACACAAACACAAGATAAGACAAAATAAAGCATTGTACTTTTCAATCTCTTTGCCAAAACATGACAAAAGTAATAATCTGATTTGTGTTCATCTATGTGAGGACCGATTTAGACCTTAAACTAAGGATATTTTAGCCGGTTCTCACTTCTCAGGGCTGTTTGTCCATTTAAACATGATTTTGTGTGTGACCGGGTTTTAGGCCTTTCAACTCACCCACACTGCGTTTGCTGGGGTCCAGATACTCCAGTGAAAATGTCTGTCCAAACCCGGGGACACGGATGTCCACACCCGGGGGGGAAGAGGTGGTGTGTGTGGTCCTGTTGTAGATCAGCCTGCAAACACACACATATACACAAATTGTCACAAGGATAATTTGATCAGTTTTAGTTCTGCTTGGCTGGTAAACCACACACGCTCATCTTACTACGAGAAACACTTCCCAATTTAAATCTTCCCAATTTAAATCACTCTTGTTCCACTTTGCTCATTTTGTGTGACAACAACTTCCCAAACACTGATTTGCAGAAATCCCTTGCAGATGTGAGAGAAGATCTTGGGGATTTGTCAAGCAGAAGTGAAAATCTGCGGGATATTTTTCAAACCACAAGGACATTGTTGGAGAGCTATAAATCTCTGGTTTCTACATAATTTTATGGATTTTGGTTATTTTCTAAAACAATTCTAATTTCTAATCTGCATTTGTTATTCGTTTGTTAACTTATGAGGGTTAAAACTCTGATTCACTCCCTCATTTACTATAATGTATTTACTTAAAACCGCCTAGCAGTGACTCAGGCAGTTTTGATTTAGCTTTAAACCCCTTTAGTTTGATTCACCTCAACATGTATGAACATGGCATCACTTTCATGTCCCACCCACGTACCTTTAGTCCTTCATTAAAGCCATCTAAAATTTAAAGATTAATTCATATGCAATAGGACACACAGCTGCTCTTTTCAGTGTACTCGCTGGGTTTTGCTGTCACAGCCTTACTTGGTCTGGTATGACTATTAGCTTGTGGTGGCTAATGTTAGCAAACTTTGCATAGATACTACTGTCTAACTGACATTGCTGAGTCAGTTTGCTGACTTAAAGTTACACAGGCTAGCTTAATGCTGATGATTGATTCTTAATTAGACTCCAAGTGCCTTAAACCTTACATTTTGGCAGCTTTGATTTCATAGTTAAAATATATTTAAGGTTCCTCAACTTTAAATGAACTCTTGTTGTTCAGTACAAATGCACTGGTGCCGTGTCATCCAATCATCTAAGTCATATGATCAGTTATGTGAGTGTTGATCAGTCTTCCCACTCTCTACTCATGTGCCTTCATTTCGAAATAACAGAACACAGTTATTCAAGATAAATAATGTTAAAAATATTTTTAAAAAGCACTGTAGGGTATTTTAACATTTACATTTTGCAATAATGCTGTGATAATTATTGCATATTTGCACTTTTTTGTTTGCAGCTTTCTGGATACAAGGCTTACTTATGCATAGTGGGATTCTTTCATTATTTTGAACCGTTTAAACAACTGTTAAATTGAATGAAATACACTAAACCGGCTCACTCAATATCTGACAAACAAGTCTTTTTTGTTGATTGCTGATATAACTCTCTCTCTCTGTTTCCTTCTATACCTTGTTGATCGGTGTATGTTTCAAAGGTCAGTTTGTTCAGTGTAGGTTGATAACTTTTCACAGAAAGTCAACTAGGTCATCGAATCCATCTACCTACTCGCTCATCCTACTGATGGCACCTCCAGGAATTTGCAGTTTTGGAATTTGCACCCCAGACTGTTTTCACAAAAATGAAGCGTTCCCCGCAAAAACAACAGAGGTGAAATACTTTAACCCATTTGGTCACCTTTACTACAGAACAAGACAGCCAGCGGGTTTGTGAGGCTGTGCTTTGAGCTAAACCCAAAATGCTGATGTTAAGCAGGTATGTTTACCACGTTAGCACGCAACATTTGCTAATTATCAGTAAACACAAAGTCTTTCTCTAAGTACAAAGATGACAAGTATAGATTTCCCTTTTGATATGCCAGACTGACAACTTCTGACAACCATTCACACTGCGAGAGAAAACTCATCTCGAGTGTCCAGAGAGGAATAAATTCATCATTGATTGATAGATATTTAGCAGATAACTGTATTAATGGCTCGGTGTGAAGAGACAGACCCACACAAACGTGACAAAGACCCACATCATACCTTATGTTGTCTATCCAACAGTCTATGGCTACAGGCACCAGCAGCTCTAGGTTGAGCCACAGAGTGAAGAAGGAGTCAGTCTTCTTATAACAGATGTAATGCACCACACTGGGTTTATCCAGCTTCGCCTCCAACTGGTTTCCCAGGTCCCCCGGAACTGCAACAAGCAACAAGAAATGTGAGAAAAGAAGTCGCATATCAGGAGCGTCACTGACCAAAAAAAAAACAAAACAAAAAAGACAGAAAAACTGTTTTTTCCCCCCCCAAAATTACATAAATAGTTCTTTTATATACTTATTATAAAAAAAAAAGGTTTAACACTGCAATCAACCTAAATGTACTCCCATGTGAGAAGAATCTTCCATGCACAGCAAGTTGGTGGAAATTTGTGAAACTGATAAACTATATTACACTTGAATGGTTTCATTTAAATTTACAAAAATTACTGTACATCATGATTAGACATTAACAAGTGACAACTCTATTTTGGACCCTGTTGCCACTGTTAAAATAAGAATAGAAAAAGGTCAGACTTTTCTAATCTGTGTATATTTAATTTGACAGAAACTTCATTAGTCTTGAAATGTGAAAAATTTACAGAGTAAACACACATGTTTAGTCTAAGTGAACTTTTCCAGATTTTGATTTGATTGAATAAATATCTACCTTTATTTTTGACAAAACTGACCAGGCTTTGTAGAACGGATTAGTACAATCCAAAAACCACATCTACTACAACACAGTGTACCTGAATGTGGTGTTGCAGCAACTCAATTTTGAAAAGATGTATTTCCCCTGTTCTGACACTGAGATATAAATAAATATTAAAAGTTGGAATTTCCTCTTTCCCCCCCGTGACTAAATGTTCTGCATTTTAAGGCTCCTTCAGTTATTAGTTTAGCATTCTGTTTTAAAATATTTGCAGAGACAAACGGGCCCTTTTGGTTGCATCTGTGTGACAACTTCACTAAAAGCCCAACATATTCTATTTCTTACAACTACAGTGTTTTACAGTTCGTGGACGTTTGTAGAGATGAGTTTCAGTGTCAGTTCAATAGTAGTTTGTACCCACTGTGCCATCAATAAAATGAGGTGGTGAGGGACACACTATTTTCTTTCAAAGCCTTCATTGATTTGTGTGTTATAACACTAATCCATTATCTTACACAGTGTTATTCAATCTGCAGGGACTGGGGTTTGTAACAACGGCATTATGATGTGCTGGTAAGTAAGATTTTTTAAGAGACAAATCACCTTTATTTTCACAAAAAACACTTTTGGTTTGTGACCCGGTCTTTGGACAAGTGCAGAAAGAGATAAACAGCAAATGACTGAAGATAAGAAGGCTGGTAGGATTTTGTAAGGAAGGGGCTGACTCCAGCAAGTGAGCAACTATGGCCAAATGTGTTTCTATTTAGTAAAACATTGACCAAAAAAATTACTCTGGAAGAGATGACTGACTACATTTTTCCAAGTTTTTTTTCCCTAATCTTTAAAAAATAGGGGGTGATTATACTGATAACGCTTTGAAGCTATATTTCAACATGTGCACAGGTATGAACATACTCCGACACACACTGGCTGTTTAAGCACAAGCCCACACAAACATCAGGAGATCACTGTGGGTCAGCCAGTTACACAGGCTCTTATCACACACTTATGTAGACAGACAGAGGCTGTGGTTGTAACTTGGCCAAACACAAGATAAAAAAAACCTGCAAACCTAAAACTCTTTCAAATCAACACAGGAGCAGAAGAAGAAGAGGAGGAATCACAGAAATATCAACATATTTATGTCTACAATTGGATTATACTTTTTTTCCCCAAATGTGAAGCAGGGCAATATATCAATATTATATCAATATCATGATATGAGACTAGATATCATCTTAGATTTTGGATATTGTATTATCATGATATGGCATCAGTGTTGTTGTTTCCTGGTTTTAAAGGCTGCATTACAGTAAAGTGATGTAATTTTCTGAACTTACCAGACTGTTCTAGCTGTTCTATTATTTGCCATTATCCACTTAGTCATTATATCCACATTACTGATGATTATTTATCAAAAATCTCAGTGTGTAAATATTTTGTGAAAGCACCAGTAGTCATCCCTACAATACTGTCGCAATATCGATAGAGATATTTGGTTGGAAAAGTGATCTTAATCTCAATGAGATTGCCTGGTTAAATAAAGATTAAATATTTGATTGTGTCCATATCACCCAGCCCTACATGTTACACAGTATATTGCAGGAGAGACTTCGTCAGTATAATAAGAACTTAATTGGCTGCAGTGCTGGAGAGTCAGTCATATGATCCGGGAGCTGTAAACACACTGCACTCATTCAGCAGAAAAACAACTAGCATGTCTGTACAAAAAAGGTTGAAATGTGCACTAAATATCGCAAATACATGTTAAATATCAATATCTCGTTTCTTTTTCTTGGCCATGTCCAGAATACAGCAGTGTAAGGACGCCCTGCTTAAAGTGACAATGATTTTCGGAACCAACGACTTAATAGATTTTCAGGAATAAGTGGGAACCTTTTATCAATACGGCACAAATATAAAATATACATTTTTTTGCAATACACACAACCCGGTACACAATGTCCTGTCTGCGATGAATCGCAGGATGTTTTGGTGGAAGAAGACAACAGGACTGACAGGCCAAACATTTACAAAAGTTGAATTTTAATCGTCGTATATACAAACTGGATGAATATGTGCGAGCCGAATTAAAGACTGACTAAGCAGTCATTTGAAGGCACAGAGTTATTTTGAGCTTCAACATGACGGCTGCGATAAACGAGGATATATAAATTGGTCAACTTGTCAACGGAGTTTGGCCTGTCATCGTGGCTAGCTGTGGGTGAGCTGAGACAATAAGTTGCGCAATTATTTGTCAACAGATGCGAACGTGAACTAAACTATTAACAATGTAAAACATCTGAGAAACACTTACTGAGGACCACGGGAGGTCTTTGGGGCTGACAAGACTTGTCGCCGCCGCATTTCTCCAGAGGTCTCTCGGCGCTCTTTACCGACAACAGCAACAACAACAAGCCGACTGGCAGAAACGAAGAGCGGGCGGTTATCCGCTGCCAACCCGCCATGGCTCCTGATGGCTCATAGCCAGACGGTCATTGCTGCCTAGTCGGTGTGTGTAGATCTGCAGCGGGATTTTCCTGCTTTTCTTTCTCCGACTCCTTGATTGACCAAGCGTGTGTTGTCGATGATCAGTGAGCAAGAAGGTGATGATCACGAGACTCCTCAACAGATTACAGAGCAATCCACCCGGCTGGCAACACTTCAGCAAGCAGTCAGAAGTCATCGACCTCACGTGTAGTCTATTTGTACTGGATCTAATCTAATCATTTGACACACGTGACTCTTTTCTGATATTAGACGCTTTATTAAGTGGAAGCATTCACATCAGTTTGGCACGACAGTATAAATATCCTTATCATTCTATATCATCAGTTTTTATGTACGAGTTACAGTATACTGTATGTGCTCAAAGAAAAGGTCATTTATAATAACTCGTCAAAAAGATCTTATACAGATACCAAAAAATATTTAAAATCCTAACAGAAGTAACGTATTATACTGACATCATACACAATAAAAACAGGTTGCTGATGAGGTCCCTATAATTTATCTGAAGTATTGATTACAGTCACACCCCAAATGAAGTGTGTGTGTGTGTGTGTGCGCGCGCGCGCGCGCGCGCACGAGTGCGTGTGGCTACAAAAGTTCACTCAGTTTTTTTGTATGTTTTCTCGCTCAAGTTTTAAAAATAATTCTGATGTGAATGAATGTCATGAAATGTCAACAAACTAGAATTTTGTATTTTTTGTAAAGATCTAACATTAACAGGATTCAAAGTTTCCTTTATAGGTAACAATAAAACAATACATTGATAATTGAATCCCTATTAGTATGTTTAATTACTGTTATCATTATGAATACCATGAACACCATAAATCCCATCACCATCAAATATAAGGGAGAAGCATCAAAACACATTCATGTATTACAAAAATCTCAGCTTGAAATCAGAAAAAAGATCAGGTCAAACCCATACTTCAGCCTTTACATCAGATAAGACGGTCATATTTATGGGCTGGGGGGGTCAGGGTTAGATTACTTGCTAGTCCAGATTGGGTTGGAACAGTTGCATTTACTTGAGCTATAAGGGGGTGCTCGTTAAATCTGGACCAAATCCCAGGTTTCACATGTTGAAGCTACGCATGTGCAATTTTCTGCTTGACACTTGAACAGACTCAAAAGTCAACTATGTGAAAATCCAGCACTCCGTGTGTTTTAGCTTTTTAAACTCTTAAAATGCTGTTGTCTGCTATTTAGTTCCAGATCTGATATCGATCTCTTTGGGTGTGTCTGATTTGCCCTCCAGGATATGCTGGATTTGGTTGAGCACCTTTTCGTTGAACACAATATCCAGGTGGGGCAACGCTCTGTACTCTGTTACATGGACGGGCTTCTCCTGCTGCCCCACCCAACGTTTGCAAAGACTCATGCTAAAGCTGTCCACTGTGTCATCCCCGTCGCCGTAAATGTAGTCCACTGGGTCTGCGTTGGGAAACCCCTCGTCGTAAATGTACGTTACCACAGTTGGCAGTCCTACTCCATACATACACCACATCTCAACACCAGGGGGGTGGAGATCACCAGTCAGATTCTTGGTGTCTTCCCATATGTGCCTGAAACCAACGAGAGGGCAAGGGGTTTAAGAAAGTGGAGTGGTACTGGGACCAAGACTTTAAAGCCCAGTGTGATGGATTTGAACATTTGTGGATTTGGTTAATCAACTATCAACAAAAGACACGTCAGGATTTTCTCATCTTTCTATGAACAAAAATTTAAAAGATGTTGTAAAAACATAAAAATTCCACACATGGGGGCTTTAAAACTGTTATTCCTCACAAGAACATGTCTACAACCATAATGAAATAATGTCCTGTACATTATCTACCATGGTGGGTGGATATGAAAACTAGAGACTGCAGACTTATGTGCTCCTACAGCACTCATTTACATAATTGACCAGGTTCTTGTGTGTACTGTAAGAAGTAAAACTGATCATAGATTACCACTGTTACTTTATACTCACTGTTCAAACAGCACTGGTTGATTTTCTTTCATAATACATACATACAATAAAAGTATATCTAAAATTGAGGCTGGCATATCTGAAGATGCAAGTTTTTTTTGTTAAACTTAAGCTTGTGTGATAACATTAAAGGATAGGTTCACAATTTTTCAAGTCTGTCTAAAGCCCCTTTACACTGTGCGATTGTGTGAGAGAAATGTGGTAAAATCCATTTGTCAAAATCCGTCATTCCAAAACGGTGTCCTAGAGCGCACTGTGAGACAGGAGCACTGACGACCATCGTGGAGCTTTGGCAACCAAAGACAGCCTGACAGTGTCAGAATTTTAAGAACAATTTCTCACAATATGACTGCTGACAAACCAATCAGAATACGACATGAAATGACACAGAATACACTGAAACAAAAAAAGAACTTCCCCCATCACTTACATTGTAAGTGCATTATGAAGGGATCTTCTAACGGCCAGTATGAACAGGAGGAAAACGTGTTTCAATATTCATTTGGACACCTGACTGTTGTTTTAAGACAGATGTGAAAAATTGTGAACCTGTCCTTTAGGATTATTAGTTACCAGCCGTTCTCAAAATTGATGTCTGTAAAGAAGCGCTTGTAGTCCTGGTTGGTGTAGTTGAAGGTTGGTGTGGAGATGAAGACGTGATCCTTCGGCCAGGCCTCCTCAGATGGCACCATCCAGGGATTAGTTGTTGTCATCCTCTGCTCCTCGCGGATCTTGATGGTGGAAATCATTGGGATGCCGTCATTTTCACCTGCAAAAGCAAGATCCAGTTAGTAACCTCTTCTGTTGTATTGTTTTGTATTATATTCCATTCAAAGTACTCTGCCATCACCTGACGCCATGACTCTCAATGCTTTAACAGCGCCCCCCCATGGCGCTCCCAGGGAAATGAAGCCCCTGATGTACTTGTCCTTCCAGGCCTGAGGGAGGTGGTTGAGGAAGTAGAGGACGTAGTGGCAGCCCATGCTGTGTCCCAGCAGGTAAACAGGCTGCTGGTACTGATCATACATCTCTTCCACCAGCTCCTGTAACCTTATGAGATACTCTTCATTCTCATCTGTTGGACGAGGGAGGAAAAGGAGGGTTGGAGAGTGAAGTCAGGACATGAAATGTGCGTTTGTAATATACTGTATTATCATCAATCATGATCCTCCACAAAACTTCCCAAATACAACAAACTGACAGACACACAGCTCTAACATGCCTTCTACGGTTGTTGTTGTTGTGGCTAACATACAACAAAAAGATGCCTATTTACACATCTACCAGACAAAAAGCAACATTAGTAATGACTTGGAGTCGTGTTTCTGGCCATCTAAAAAATGTAAGTCCAATATTCATTCTCCTTTTAGCTCTGTGTTGGTGTCCACCAGCTCCCTAAGAAAAATATCTTAGTCTTTAGCTGCTAGATTTTAGACTTTCTTCACCAATTAGTTGCTAAATGTCTGCCTTCCATAAAACCAAAAAAATGAGCTAAAGGAGGCTTAAAAAAAACTCAGTAAAGCTGCAGAGTGACACCTTTCAAATTATATGTTGTTGTTTGCTACATTACAAATACTATTATATTAACATTGGATCAAATAATTATCACCCAACTTTGCAGTTCCCCTCAGCTCTACAGAGCGTTTTAGCGTCTTTCAGCTCATTGTTTTGATTTTACAGCCTCAGTCGTAACATGCAGCTGTTTTAAACAAAAAAGAAGCTGTGACAAACCAACCGTACCACTACCTTCCCAGCACCAAACAGTATACACACTAGTTAGCCACTAGCTGGTTAACGCGGTGGAGTATTTAACAAAGATATTTTCCTTTATGAGTGGGCGCAGACAAAAACAGAGCTAGAGAAAGAGTGAATATTGGACTTACATCTGTCTGAAGGCCAGAAATAAAACTCCAAATGAACAAACATGCTAATTTTGTTTCATGTGTAAATGCTGAATGTGTAAACAGGTGAGAGTTTGCTAACACATTTGTCATAACTTCATATGGTAAGATTTTGTTAATAATCTGTTTACAGATTATTGCCATCCCCAAATTGCCAAATAAATTAAATTAATGCAGCTTTAATATAAAAATATTGATTTGTGGATCAGTTTTGTATAAAAGGCCTTTACAAGTCACATAATTTTCCCGTTTCTCTTCTGATTTTTGACTTTATTCGTTTGTTTGTCTCATTGGGGAAAAGGCCCACACACCATAGCACATTATTACTTAAAAATGTCAAGCTGAGTTGGTCTGAGGCTCCTTTTCCCGTCTGATGTATTTTTCCCTCTCAGGAACCAACACATGCACAGTATCAAACCTTTTCATTTCCATATTCTCTCAAGATAACCTGCTCATATTCCACTGGTGAGGTGTGTTACAACTACGTGCTAGATATACTGTATAACGCTCTTTTAAGCAACCAGTTACAGTGTGAGTGTGTATGTGAGGGTGCATGTGTATTTTTGCTACTTACTGGGAGTTAATCTCCAGTCGTACGGTGCCCCTCGGACTGTCTCATTTCGGGTGTAGCCCGCATTGACCAAATGTTGCACCATAGTGTGAAAATAACCTGCAAAACATAGCAGCAGACTTTATCAATACCAGATGTCAGAGTCTACCTTAGCTTTACTTGATACAAAGCAGTTAAGCTACAAAGATATTTAATGCTGGAACTGTAGGTCTTTTTCATACAAACAAACTAGGGGGATGTAACGCATGAAAAGATGACAGAATCCATAAATTCCAAACATATATAAATCCGCTGAAACACATGTATTTCTCTCACCAGCCAGTTTGTTATGGTCGAGAAACTCAATGGGATAGGTCTGCCCAAATCCTGGCACTCGGACCTGCACCCCTGGTGAGTTGGATGACCGCCGACTCGTCCTGTTATAAACAAGTCTAGACACGCACATTCATGTCAGTCTAGCTGAGCAAAAACATGATGAACATAATGTGACTCTAATAATACCTGGAACAGGACAAAAATATTTTGGTTCCCCCAGTGTAATTGTTAGATCCTGTAGCGACTTCTTAGACCAGACGAAGAGATTCAGGGCAGCAGAATAACAAAATCCTGGACCCTTCATTATGTACAGTAATACTAAAATCTGAGCGGAGATAGTAACAGGAAGGGAAAATGTAAATATGACTGTGCAATGAAGATGTTCCACTTCAAATGCAGCAGGAAAAACACTGGGGGAACACGGCATAATAAACCGTATGTCTTCAACTTTTCACCAAGCATCAGGAAATATTCTCCACCTGCAGTAAGGCAAGGGTGTAAAACAATGGAATAGAGAAAATATTGTCATTAAACCGTTTGAAAGTGAAACGTAATACAGATAGAGGACAGACATGAAGGGTCAGTCAATGGTACCTGATGTTATCAATCCAGCAGTCTACACCTATAGGCATGAACATATTAAGGTCAATCCACAGGGGGAACCAGTGTTTAGTTTTCTTGTAGCACATCCAGTGGACCAGTTTCGGCTTGTCTATCTTAGCTTCCAGACGGTTCCCCAAGTTCCCTGGTACTGGACACACAAACACATCAGTGGATCACAGTGTGAGGTAAGGAACGAAAGGTTGAATAATACTGTAGGTCAATGTTCATAACCAGTTACAGGTTAGCAGAGCCGGGCCAAGGCATGAGTGAACTAAGTGGCAATGCAGGCCACCAGGGTCCCCCAGAACAAGCCAATAACAAATATGAAGCCCTCTGTTGATTTTTAAAGTTGCATTTGTTGATTTTTTTTTTTTTGGCCACTTGAGGCAGTGAATGACGTGTACATACAACATTGAAATATGATCACCTTATAAAGTTGTTTTGGTGAACATGTAAGAACATTTGCTTCTGTCCAGCAGACATGGGACAACATTAGCATTCATTTAGAGTCATTCCTCTGGCTAATTCGTGAGAGTAGTATCTGGCTCTTTAACAGCTAAAAACAGCTGCCTGCTGCAGCTGGAAAGAGGTGAAAGGTACTGAAAAGCTCCATATGCTGAGGGGGAACTGCAGAGTTTCAAGTTACACATAGTCATTTGATTTATGGTTAACATAAAATATTGATTGGTGCAGTTTTAAGCATACAATTCAGTTTGTTTGTTTTTTCACAGTTTTATTTGCACCCTCTGTAAGAAGGAAACTGTGTTAATCACAGCTGTGGAGAGTTGGGAATGATTTCATGGGAAAGACCCCCAAAATATGTTTGGGCCAGGTCTGCAACTAAAACACTCCTTCCTTTCATAACATCACCTGAAGATTTTGGTCAATATTCAACACGGTATCTGCTAAGAGCCATTATGTGTCAATTAGTTCGCTACACTTTATTGTTAAAAACTGGTTTTCACAACATCTAGCAGAATGTCTGACATTACAATAGGTCAAAGTGTGTTGTAAATTGTTTATTTTGACTGTCAAATATTGGCAGGTGATTTCTCAACATGTAAATCTTTTACACTTACCAGGTCATATCGGCAAATACAGTCACACGCCTCAACTTTGTCCTTGTCCAAAATGTACTGTATTGTATTTTTGTCATAATTATTGTCAAAATAACTATTGTAGACCAGAAACCAACACTTAACTGACTGCTGACTCTATGTGTTCAGGTTTGGACAATGACCTTCTGACTGCAAACAGTGAGTCGTCAGCAGTGGGAAGAGAAAATGTCCTGCAGTCTTAAAATGAGTGAAACTACAAAGTCTAATGATGTCAATGAACACAAACTGACTGACATGAATGACAAATGTCTAACTGTATACTTTGCATACAAAGGTCAATGTCAAACATCCTGTCACATGATGACTGCAGAGGATGACCCACAAAAGTAGACAGTAGCACTCACTGAGCATAAGATTGTAATATTGGCACAATAATGTTTTCATGCCATGTTTTCCCAAAAACCTTTTATAACAATGAATGTGTGAAGAAGATGAATAGGGATGTGCAGATGGTGCAAGTGGTTTTACTACACTATATCACAAAAAGGGGGAGTGATGCATTATTTTACTGTCTATTGATGTCACAGGTACTTTGACAATTTTATATTACTGTATGTAGTAATTTGAGGGCTGCTGTGTATTAGTTGTAGATTTTAACATTAACAATGATAAAATTAGTATAATAATATTAGGAACAGTCATCTGTCCATCTGACAGATCACAACACATTGGTATCAATTATACATAGAAAACCTTTTAGTGTTTGTCAAAGTACATTTTAAAGCCAATTAGCTCTATATCTGTTATGGTTTTTATTATGACAGATGATCTATAATGTAAATAATAATAATACAATAAAACCTCATTATTAGAAATGGAAAGTAGAAGACCATGTAAGTATCAATGAGACAGTCTGGACTAACTTGCTCTATTTTCAGTCACCGTTGTGGCACCAAGAAGTGACCTAATGGTTTGTTACTGAAGCGGCGATTAAGAAAAATTCAGATAGAATCATGAGAAAGGGAGAATGAGACAAACTACGTTTTATTCAAAATGGGTCAGGGGCCAAATTCTGGTCTGTGAATGCCCGTAACAGTGTAGCAGGGAATAATACCCTTACAGCTGAAGTGTGCAGGGCAGAGCATGACCAATGAATCATGTTTTGGCCCTTTGTGTCCTGCTTATCTAGTTAGGTCATACTATGGTTTTTCAGAAGAACAGACACACAGACACACATTAGAACAGCAAATTTCGGGGTCAAATGTACAGAGTACCGTGTGCAGCCTCACTGATAGCCTAGACATCAATACACAGACAGACAGTCAGATAGATATCTGCAGTATCTATTAACCTCTATTAGACCTTGTTTCTCCTATTATCTGTGCAATGTGTACAGTTTTTCAATTATATACCACGTGCTGTGTTTTAATTTGATTAAAAGCAAATGAATTAAGGAATATATAATAAATATAAGTAAGCACAGAACTGAAATAACAGATGGTCTGAAATAGTTGTCCTGGTCCCTTATCAAGCAGATTTTAGATTCTGGACATGCAAAAAAAAAAGCTATATTAAAAATGACTAGATACACTTACCTATGATGAGTGGTGGAGTGCTGTTGCTTGGTACTCTGGCTTTGGCATCGGGAGGGAAGACAACGTTGATGATCCAGAAACCTGAGGAGTGATGAAGCCCCAGCAGAAATACGACCAGCAGCACCGAGCAAAAGCGCCCTGCGGATCCCATGTTTCTCTCAGCCAGCTGTGCTGTCGGACACCGCTTCGTCTCGGTCTGAGAGCTACTGGAGGCGGAGGGAGAGGCGGGCCGGCCAGAGGAAAAACGTGAGGTCAGACCAATGTGTTATATTACCTGTCCTGCTGGAGAACTCGTCACTCCTGTCCAGCCAACGAGAATAACTCCTAACTTGTCGGCCTCTTTTAATCTTTGAAATCACCTAGTTTACAGTAAGGGTGATACCACATAGGCAGGTACAGGGACAGATAGCCTAAACGTGTAGTTTGCCCTATTGATTTCTACAAATTACACGTATTTATTTACACAAAAGAATGTAAATGATTGACCATGAGAGAGGGGACTGACAAGAGGACATCATTCTCCTGAGAGTACAAAAGAAAAGTTTTTTTTAAATTAATCAATATTTATAGCCTATCCTACTTTATTAGTCTTACCCTACTGTTTATGTTCGCTTTAAATTAACAACAGGCCTATAGCAATGGTAGGAAAATTGTGGTCCGTGTGCCAAATCTGGTCCCCAAAACAAAAATATTTGGCCCCGTAACGAAAGCTGAGGTTTTCCCCTTTTATAGATTATATCAAAACATCATTCTTCATAAATCTACAGTAGATAACAATGTAAACACAGGAACCCATGTAAATCCCAATAAATATGACCTGGTGACCTCTTATATATACTTACAAGATAGATCATATAATTTGGCCGATCTGACCGGAACAGATTTGTATCAATAACAGTAATTTTCCTGAGCCACGACTGAAACAGGCCACCGCTCACTGTGTGAGGATGAGCTGTCATTTACATTTCTAGTCTCATGTTTGAGTCATTCTGGCCAGATCAGTATCAACAGAAGATGTTGTCTGTCATCGCTTACTAATCATCTGCCCGCAGATACAACCGTCTTATAAACTGAACGAATTAAAATAAAAACGAGACCTATTAAACATATCGGGTTGTGTTTTCACCGTGTCAGTAATATAGTGCTGAAAACTGGCCCAGTGTTGAACCTAAAGGTGGACCCCTTTCTTATACGAAAACAAAACAATTAGCCCGAAGGTCATTAAATTTGATGTTAAACTTAAATTGCAGTTTGGATGTGGTTGCGCGTCTTTTCATTTTATTACGGTAAGGGTGCTAGTAGCGGCCAAAATTGGAGGAAGACTCGCTGAAGAGATATCTAGCAAACTAGAACAAATTCATATATGTGACCAGAGGATGAGGATTTACCATCTCTGACAGTTATTTTAACCCATTCAACACGAAGGATGATAGCAGGGGCAAGGTCCCCAAGGTTAACAACAATTATGTTTATTTAATATAGCAAGAAAACCTAAAAACACTAACATTACTAAAAGCAAGATATGGGAACAAGTATGTTGACGACAATAAAACAAGGAGGAGCTACAGCACATCAGGGGCACTGTGTAAAGGAAGAACTACTAGTCTGTGGGTGGGAGGGATTTAGGGGACCCACTCTAGACAAATGCAAAAGGTTCGTGAAATTACATACACAACACCCACACAAAACTAAAGATAGAGTACAAGGTGCAAACACAGCAAACAACACTTAACCAGCACACAAGGCCTCAGCTTGAACAGGCCCATGACCCCCTTCCTGGATCGAGTTCCGGCCTCGAACACAGAAGGAAGCATTAGGGTGGGCAGATGGGAAATATAGACACTAATATTAAGAAAAGCCCACTTCAGAACTTGTACAGAAATAAAATACATGAAGATAAAACCTAGGCCAAACAGCAGAGAGCACTTAACAGTCATGAAATGGGTTCAATCAGCTCTCACTTGGGGCAGGAACAGGCAGTCACCTCTTTATCAGCACTCATCAACAACCCATGAGGGGCAGTGTCCTTTCAGCCTGAGGTGTTGCCTGGTATTTATATAGAGGAGCATAAATGAGTTACACCTGGTGCCCATTGGAAACTGATCAGGCTCACTTAAGGTGGACTGACCTTTAAGGTGGACCAGCTAACCCTACTACATATACATAACAAAAACATATCACACATCATTATGAATAAGTCTTGTTAAAAAGGTGACGTCACCAAATAAGCTGATAAAAACCCTCCAAAGAGAATCCCAGTGTATTTCTGCTCACAATGTTATTGACTAAGTCTAATTTAAAGGAAAATAATGGAGGAGGTTATTAATCAAGAGGTTTGCTGAAAAATTCAATGTAATCCTGTTTAAAATGACAATTTGACATAATTTTACTGTACAGTTTTGGAGAAAATTAAAGGGAAAGTCACCTCAAAAGTAATAAAATCTAAGAGATAAATCCTTCACATTTGAACTCTCATAATAACTTTTCCTTTGGAGGTACTGTATATAATTTCACTATAATCCTGTTCTGTACATAATTTTACTGTACAGCTTTGGAGATAATAATAATCACCCACAATATCAAAAAGGCAATATAACAGAATATCCATATAGAATATCATATTATATTTGAACTGTTATATGTTATATCTATTGTAAAATATCTATATATTATAATATTCCTTCATATTCTCTTAAACTCTTAAACTTTTCCTTAAGAGGTTTGCTGAAAATGTTAATTGCATCCTGTTTAATATGACCCAGTGTGACCATATGAAATATATTTTACTGTTTCAGAGGTTTGCTGAAATCTTCAGAGGAAAAACTCTGAGCCTTCAGCAGCAGCAGTTAGTGGCTCGTTGATTAACTCTCTCAAACACTGAAGACACTGATGCTTAATCAGTAGTAAGATGTCTCATTGTCATGCTGAGACTTCTTCCAACCACAGGACACCATGCAGCTAATGCGACTAGCTCCTGTGTTGTTTACTACCACCGGGCGTTACACTGTTAAGTTCCAACAGTGTGGTTTCTTTTGTTCCGCTTTTTGTATCGAGTTGTCTCAAGTGTTATTTGTGGCTTATAAATAATTACCAGTAACTGCACAGAAGCTTTATGTCTTTAAACGAGACATAAGAACTGTCTGCTGTGTCAGGTTGATATTTGCTCTCTCACTGATATTTTACACCCTCATCAAAAAAGTGGAAAATTCATTATATTAAGGTTTGAGGTACAAAAATGATGCGTTTTTTCTTAAGAAGGAGCCAATGGCCAAAAAACCATCTCTCATAATTTGCTTATAGCTTCAGGATTTGTTGTGAATCTGGTATTCTTGTTATCAGAAACAAAGGATTTTGTAATAATGACACTTATCCGTCTGAAAAGCCATCATGAAAAAATATTTTATTGTTAATAAAATGTGTTGACTACACCATGTAAAACACAACATTTTACCTCAAGTTAAACTGGGGAAAAAAAATAAATAAAAATTATAAAATTGAAAAAAACAAAAAACACTGCAGACAAAAAGACTCTAGTTGACAGTATGAAGATTTAAGCAGCACTAGAGGTTTTGTTTCAGCATCAGAGAACTCACAGTCCATTCACATTACTGAGGTAGTGTATGAAAAATATTTAACAGGTCAACCATTAACATTTGTAGAAAACTAACAGAATTCAGCAGCTCAAGCTTAGTGACGTACAGACAATAAACAAAGAAATTCCAATCAGTAAACTAGTTCACAACCCTGCTCTGTTATTAAGTTATTAATATTACTGGGACTTATTATATGGTAAACTAAAATAGTGATGTCAATCACAGGTGTGTAGGAGACTTCATTTGTAAATATCAAGTATGACTCAAAGTACATGCATGATTCTGAAATACTTCATAAATAAAGATCTATAGATTTTTGAAACTATAACAATTGGCACCATCTTTGACCATTAACATTGTACCATAACTTCAGTCAAAAAAATACTGTTGCTAACAGTGAAATAAGTATCACAGTAATATGAAGAAGAAAAACTTGATAGCAATGTTGACAATGTACAACTGACATGGAGAATATTTTACATTCATTTACACAGTTGTAGCTATTGGAAGAGTATTTCATCAGTTGTTTGTCCTGTTTATGGCTTGTTTTTTTTTTCCCCCACATGTGCTGCCATTACGTGTATTTTATCCATGAATCACTACAACTGAATCCTCGCCAACATTTCAAACACTTGCTTGTGTGGAGTCTTATGTGCCTTTTTAAGTCTGGCATCTGACAGAAACTTTTTCTCACATGTGTTGCAGTTATACGGCTTCTCAGCTGTGTGGACTCTCACATGCACCTTTAATGTGCCCAGCTCAGAGAATCTTTTCTCACAAGTGTTACATGGGTACGGCTTCTCCCCTGTGTGTTTTCTCATGTGCCTTTTCCACTGTTGTCATGTCATGAAATCTTCTCCCACAGGTGTTGCAGGGGTACAGCTTTTTACCTGTGTGGACTCTCAGATGTGTATGCAATTTGGACTTATACTCAAAAGATTTTCCCACAAGTGTCACATTTAAAACACTGTTTCCCTGTTTAAGTGTTACTTTGAATCTTTAATGGGGTAGAGTTGTCTTCATTGTTAGTGTGACTGTTGCTTCTGTGATGTCTCTTCATTTCTAGTTGATCCTGAGTCGCCACGTTTGCCTCTTCTGTGATCTCTGCTCTCAGCTACATGAGAGTTGTGAGAGAGGAGCTGGACGCAACTGTGTGGTTCTGGTACCACAGAGCTTTTAAGTGACATGTTGACAACATGCTCTTTCTCTGCTGCGCTCTGAGTTTCATCAGGACTCCAGTCCAGAGTCTGATCTTCACTGTTGTCACTATCCTCACAAGTAGGAGTCAGCATAAAGGTTTCAATCTCCTGCTTCAGTATGTTCTCCCTCCAGACCGATGCAGAGTTCCTCCTGTTCCTCTTTAATCTGTGGAGGCGCTGGGTCCTCTTGGTCCAGACTGGAGTTCCTCTCCTGGTTACAGAGTTGCTGGTCAGTGGGAACCTCCTCCTCTTCCTCCTTACAGACATGCTGCTGTGGGATTTCTGAAGGGATAGAGGGGGAAAGGGTGAGGAAAAAATGCGGTACCACTTTCTGATAGGCACCCTTTATAAAGGGTTTATAAGCAGTAATTAATGGCTAATCAATGTTAATAAATCATTCACTAATGCTTTATAAATAAACCATCAACATTAGCACACTTTCTGATAAGTCATCAGGTCTAAATAGTGAATAACAGAAAGATATTAATCACATTTTCTAAGTCATCAGTTAGTGGTTGAACAGTACATTGGAGGTGTCTACCTAAAGAATTAGATAAATTATGGATTATTCTTCTCTATAGAAAGGTTGGATTTCTCCAACATGTCCTCATAATTAAAAACAACCTCATAGGTTGATTGTATCATGCACTCCAGAACGACCCAAAGGAGCGTCTTCTAATATGCCGACTCTATCGGTGCTTTCCAACAGCTACAAATCACTGTTAAAAAATAATGATGTTTTTTATGGTGTGACAACACTGTGGTTAAGGTCTGGTTAGGTTTAGACATAAAAAAACACTTGGTTAGGGTTAGGGAAAGATAGTGGTTTGGGTTAAAATGATCACTAGAAACGTGGTATGGGTTAAAGTTCCTACTTCCTTAAAGTTGGGCAAACTTCATTGTCATGGCAACAATAAACACCACGACATCTGAACTGCGTCACTTCTCCAGGTCATAACTACTACAGCCATTCGATGGCGTCTGCCACTTAACTAACTATAACTATAAAGGTATAATTATAGGTTGTTTTTGGCGACTTTACAGCCTATACTGTCGCTTTTCTTGGGAGGATGGGCTGGATTTATCAGAACTTGGCAACCCAAAAAATACGCTTATAAATCATTTATAAAGCAAATGATTTATTAAGCATTAATTAATGCTTGTGAAGCCTTTATAAAGGGTGCCTTATCAGAAAGTGGTGCTGAAAATGCAGACATCCAACAATGCAGCTTCTGATTCGGAGTGAAGGGTAAAGTTGTTGGGAAAGTTAAGGGAAACATAAATAATGATATTTAGCAGGTGACTCTCCGTTTTTGCACCACACAGGCATGCTGTTTAAACCACTTTAAGATTTGTGAAATCTTTATCGTGCTTATGAAAAAAGACCACATTAGACCAGGTCCAGATGAAAACCCACTATACTTAGACTTGTCAAACCTGGACTAATAAAGAGAAAATCCAAAAAATAAAAATATGAGTTAGCTGCTTACATAAAATCACACTGCCTTTGCCTAATGTTTTCAGTACTTATATAACATGGTAAAGTTTGAGCTACGCACCTAGGACCACAACATCTCTCCCTTGAAGACGACTGAGGGCCTCAGTCCTCCTCTCTTCCCAGAAATCCTTCACTGTGTCAACACAGTAAGTGTCCTGAATGGAGAAGAAGGTGTTCTTGTTCACCATCCCCATGTTCATATATTTGAACAAGAGGGCAACTTTTGCATAGTTGTTGCCAGACAACAAAATATTGGTGGACAAGAGAAAATCTCCAGCTTGCATCCCGAACTTCATTACAGGCTGGGAATTCCACCTCCACAAGCTGTGTCCGTTGGGACAGATCTAAAAGTCAAATAAAAGTAATCATTGCATTTGGCATGTGCAGCACTGCCTTTCACTAGAACTTTGTGTTTTTAAGTGACCATACAGTTATATGCCGTAACTGTCAAGACTTACCCATTCAACACTCGTTGCTGTGCCCTTGGAAGTGATGTTGATCTCAAAGGGGGCCACGCAGTCGCACATCTCACCAGTCTTCAAAAGGCCCGTACATTTATTCACAGGCAGGATTAGAAATGTAGCCAATTGTCTCAAGCAGTCCTCATATAGTATTGAAGCTCTGGCACCTATGATGTCACCTTCACAACGAACATGCTGTGAGCCTGGGAAAACAGGTGCCTGATCACAGGAGGAAGGCTCATCAGGAGGGTCTTCACGTGCAGGGTGGTCACGCACAGTCCCGTCGATTCCAATAACTTGAAATCGATTAATAGATGGTGCTTTCTTCAATGCTCCACCCATTCTGTTGAGGCACAATATGAAGGCATATGTGTAAAAATTTGTAAGAAAAAAAGAAACAGACACCACACAACAATAGCAGCGTAAAGACTGACCGATAACACACCGTATACGAACTGGTGGAAGATAGTCTTCATCAGAGCTGTCATCTGTCTCTCCATCATCTTTTTCATGAAAGTAAGGGGAACCTTCTTCTGCCCAATCAATTCTGTAAAGGACATATTCAGAAAACAGTCATTTCTATAAAGAGAACACTAATTAATAATAAATGTCATTAGGAAGTACTACTCACACACTGTTCAAGGGGTCATTGAAAACATTTTCCTCCATGTCCTCCTCAACAATGTTCATGTCATGTAAGCTGTAGAAATAAAAACATTAAAAATATATAAATTATGAACACAGTATGTACAAAATAGGCCAATCATATCTCTTGATTATGGAGCGTGCTACGAGTGACACGCAAACAGCCAATCATCTAACAGGTGTGTTGTTGCATCATCGACATCTGACACAACAGAAATGGTGTGGAGTGAGAAAATGAGTGCAGACGGTGAGGAAATTGTAATATTAAGATTATTACCTGTGTGCCCTGATAAATAAAGTAGTTAAGTTACTACTAACTTAAGTTAGTAAAGTTAGTAGCGGTTAAATTAAACCTTTTTTCTCCCGGTCTTTATTAGAAATAGGGCATTAAAAATGATCAATATCGACTGAAATGAAACATCATGATTCATTTTTCAACTATATCGCCCAACCCTACATATAAAACACAAGACATGTAGTGCAGAGAAGTTATGACAGTTGAATCTTTGTTCAAGGCCCTTCATTTCTGTGGTTTCTGCAATGACATTCAGATGCGCATCTCTGTTAAGAATAACCAGAGCATGTTCTACACATATGGAGATACGACAGTAAACATAAGCCCATTAATCAGCAACTTTTTGTTTGTAATCAAACATATTAAGACAGCACAATTATTTCCATGCGATGACTTGCCTGTCCGTCCCATTAGAAGCACCAATGCTAGACGTTGCTGGAGCTGTGACATTAAGAGGTTTTCCCTTCGTGGGAGCCGATGTTGCAGGACCTCTCTCATAGCTGGAGAAACAACAGCAACGTCAAGAAAATAAGTGCTACATGACACACGAGTACCACTGTAATACATTCTGTTACATCCTAAGGTGCTGGGAGGGTTGGCAAACATACCAAAATAAATCAAGAATAGCTCAACAAGTATCAGGTCAACTACAAGCGTGACCTTGGGCATGGATAGATAACATGGAAAATCTATGACAAGTGTAAATTAGTGTAAATAAACCAGAGTAAATTAAATACAACTGAGTGCATCAATTTTACAAAGGCTTAGTCAGGAGAGGCCCATGGGTCCTCTCCAATTTGTGTACCAAATTGTTTTTTTTATCTCTTGGAATAGAATCTGAACACAAAGTACTACTTGTATCTATTAATGGAGGCTGTGGGCACACAATGCAACCTTTGGCAACGGCATTTACCATCAGATTCAACCTATGTGCACAGTAGAAAAAGCAATGAAAAACCACTACAGTGCACCTTTTTGTACAAATGGAGCAAGTAAACAATGTGTCACTTTTTGATTTAATAAAAAGCAATAAGCATAGATTAAAAAAAATTCCAGCAGGACTGGAAAATGTGAAGTTTGGCTGTTAGTTATTGGCTGACATGAGCTCCAAAGCTTTTTTGCTTGACGTTAGACTTTAATTGGCAATAATTCTCAGCAGCTGTGGGCTGGATATTTTTCATCACTGACATGGGGGAAAGGTTACTTGTGTTGGTGACTGTGCCCAGGGCCCTGCTCTAGCTAAAGCTACCAAACAACACATTGCATTTAGATTGGTAGGCTAAATTACATGTCCAGCAGAAAACAGGCAACTTCGGCGTCACTCTGAAAACATTTTTCCCTCATCAGCGATTTCCATTTGCCGAAGGCCACACCGATGTTTATCCTTGTTTTCTGCCGTCGCCTGTCCCGACATCGTTTAGCTTCTTCATGTTTTCGCTTCTTTGACGACGACAAGAACTCACGCTCCATTGCTTTTTCTTGTGCTAAATAATACGTATGATCCTCCATTTCGTCAAAAATGTGGGTTCCCCAAGTTCTCACAACACAAAATGGTTAGCCAGCAACAGCAACCACTTCCTCTTCGTTCTCCTTCTTCTTCGTCTTCCGGTGCATTCGCGCCACCCACTTCTTCTTCTTCTTTGATGTTTAATGGCAGTTGGCATCCATATTGTTGCATTACTGCCATCTTCTGGAGTCAATTTACTCCTACAGTGTCCTCATATACTTTACCTTTCCTTTCCTGTGCATAAATTGTTTAGCCATAATAATCAAGCTATTGTACATCATTTCCATTTATTGTCCTGCATTATAATTCCAAATTTAATATAATTATATTCTATAATTATATTTGGGCGATTGAAAGTCCTTTTCACATATCCAATTTTGAAACGATTCACAAAAGGATCTAGTACTATAATTACAAGCAAAAGTGAAATAGGAAGAATGAGGTGTCTGGTTCTAATTCTGATTATGATATCTTTAGGTGTCTTTTAATAGATTTTTTCTTTTTAATGGTAAAGAGGAAGAGTTCGGAGGTGAGGGCAATTCTCCTTAAAATTGAGTTTGTCTATATAAAATGAAGGCACCTGTGGTACTAACACATCATAAGGCAACATGCCTTTCACCATATTCACCATTACTTGTGGAATTGCCTTGTACATTGTTTTTTGTACACTTCACATTGAATTTATCAATGAATTAATTGTACTTGAGAAGATTCCTTCTTAAACCCATCAAATGTAAAATAGACAAAATACTTCTCTCCATCCAGTCACAGTAACATAAAGATTTTCCTTTAAACAAAATATATCTGTTATTCCAGATTGGAGAGCTGTGTGGAGTGAAATTGTGCTTGTAAATCAGTTTCCAATACCGTGGAAGGGTAAATGCTGGGTTGGATCAGGCGGAGGGACGAACTCTCATGAGTGCAGTTAGGACATTAAGAAAGGTTAAAGTTAATCTTGCAAGAGTTTGACAAATCTTCCCTCCGGCTGATTCAATCTAGCACCAACCTCGTGGAAGAGGACCTGCTCCCTATGTAGATATGAAAGGCTCATTCTAAGCTAACAAAAACATGATGGAATCCTCCTTTAACTAGATTAACTCCATGTTAATCTAGTCTAGTCCTCCTTTAACTAGATTAACTAGATTAAACTAGATTAACTAGATTAACTCCATGTTAATCTAGTCTAGTCCTCCTTTAACTAGATTAAGTAGATTTAACTAGATTAACTCCATGTTAATCTAGTCCAGATTTGAAAAGTCTAAGTAACGTTACAGTGTTTTTTATCTGGATCTGGTCTAATGTGGTCTGGATGGAGAAATATCAGTGATCAGTTTTCTGTTTTCATAAGCAAAATAAAGGTTTCACAAATCTGAAAGTGGGTTTAAATAGCATTAAGGCTTTTTCTACGATGTCTAACACTTTGTCACAAGTGTAAGTGGTGAAAAAACAGAGAATCAGCAGCTAAATATTATTTATGTTTCATTTTACACTGAGAACTTTTTGGTAAACTCCCAGTATTTTTTTTTCATTTTTGTGGAAATAATAGCCGAATAATACTTTGCAATTATAAAATAGATTTATTTATCACATATAGTTATACAAAAACACATTTGGCAAGAGCTCTACATGTTTCATTAACACACCAGGTGAACTGATCTGTTAATTTGAACTTTTCGTAACTGGTGAGTCTCATGAAGTACTATTGGATGTTTCATGAGGGCGGTGACAGAAAATACATTGAACACACATCTGTTGTGTTTACACAGCCATGTAAATAATGGTCAACCTCCTCCACGTGAGGTTACTACAGAGCATTAACTTATGGTACATGTTTTCCCACTAAGTAGGACATATGGTCATTGCCTCTTTTTACCTTGGATTTGATCACACCACCATGGTAAAGTGAAGGACTTTTACCCTAACACCTTCAGTTTTTAGCCATTTAGTGGGTCTGCAGGGCCTGTTGAACACAGCTAGGTTACCTATTGCATGATAGGCTAAATTAAAACTTTTAATCTATTTTTTAAAAGGTTGATAGTAGGAATAAGTATTTGGAATAGTATTTTTCTCTGTAGCTAGCAGACAGAGACACTGATGTACTGATTAACTGACCGATGGAAATTATCTTCTTGTGTTGAAAGTCGAACTGTCTCAACTTCTCAGTTTACTGGTGCGTGTTTTGTATCACCTATTTTCTATTTCTTCCGCTCTTTCTCAAACATAATTTTCTTCCTTTGTATTTGCCATTAGATCTGTACCTACATCCGTTCTACCTCTTTTTCTATCTGTATGGGAATGTTTTCTTTTCCCTTACTCTTACATTTACATTGCAAGAGGGGCCTTTGTTCATACCCCAACAGTCGCCCATCATTATTCATTTTTTGGTGGTTAATTATAATACACTGATTGCCTTTAAAAGCAATGTATAAAGTTTAGAGTTTAAAAATAATTTACATTTAAAGTTTGTAATTAAAAACAGTATTGATAAAAGGGGTTATAATATGACCATTAAAGGTGCCTGTTAAAAATCCTGCACACAAACACACGTGTTTTCAGTTATTTTGCTTAATTAAACTTCCGCTCAGGTTGAAAGTAGACAGGCAGTGGGCTTATATCTGCAAAAATATAAATGTAGTCTAGATGTCACTGTAGTGTGTATATAGATATATATGATATAGATATATATGTTCTTTTGAAAATCCTGTTTCTATATAATTTTGCCACACATTAGTTCACTGGGGTTACCAACCTACAGGTTGCTCTTTCACTACTGGTAGGCTATATAATGGATCAGAGGATCCACAACATTGTAATAACACTGTAGCATTGTGGTAGGGTATCTGACAAAGACTGGCTTAATTAAAATGATTAAAGGTGCATTGAAGCAAGTGGTGGGAAAACACCACCAAACTAGGTGTAAATGGAAACTGGAAGTTTTGCCAAGTGTCAAGAAGAGGGCGCTAAAGCCACAAAGTAGATATCAAACACCAAAAGCAGAGATCCTGGCAATCTTATGGGCACTTTTGTGGGTAGAGGACAATAAACCAGACAACTCAGTCATATGCAGTGATTCAGCTACAATAAGAGAAACCAATTCCAAGTCCAGACCTGATATACTGACAGAGATTACTCAACCAATATACAGAATTCACAACGCAGGGTGTGAGGTGGGTTTTATTTGGGTTACCAGCTCACATGGCAGAATACACGGAAAAAGAAAAGAAGGGAAGGTCTTATTTTACAATACAGAAAACAGTGGAAAAAGCAAAAAGCAGTTTTGCCTACAAAAGAAAAGATCCAGTTGTCATAAGCAGGTTGGGGCTGGGGCATTGTGGGCTTAGGAGTGGGCTGGCTCTGACTGGGAAACACTTGGATGGCAAATGTGAGTGTGGAGGCTCAGAGACAGTGAGACACATCCTCACCCAATGCAAGGATTACTAACTTCAAAGGAGGAAGCTGTTCAAAGACCTGGGAGCAGCTGGAGAAACTGTTTTTAATCTGCGCACTCTACTCAACCTGGATAACTGGATTAAAATGAGGAAACTGCTGGAATACCTGTAAATTACAGACTATATAACAAAATATAAATAACGGTCAAAAGGAACTCCACTAACAAACAGTAGAGGCCAGCATTACGTCATTGTAGCGTCTAGTCTGCCTAAACCATTCCGAAGAAGAAGAAGAAACAGTTAGCCGCTAGCCTCCCGGTGCTACAGGCTCTGGTTCTGTCTCTGGTCGATCAACATGGTCCAACTAGTGGGTTCCCTCCGAAAAGAGCTGGCTGACTCGCTTTCCACCTGCAAGGTGCTGGTGGTGGGAGCGGGAGGGATCGGCTGCGAGCTGCTGAAGAACCTCGTCCTCACCGGCTTCAAAAACATCGAAGTGGTCCGTCACATTTCTGTTTGTTTGTGTGTCTGGCAGCTAGCTAGCTATCATGCTAGGTCTTTGTGCCGGGAGGTGAGCTGTGTTAGAGCTCGGACTAATTCCTGGGACGTGGCTCCTCAAAAGTAATAACATACGTGTGTGCGTGATGGTTTCTCGACACAGCATCTGTCCCTTAGTAGATAGTTAAGTGTGAAGGTTCGTGCGTGAATTAGAAAAAACACGAACACTGCCGTAGTGATGTAGCCGTAGCATTTTGGCGCCATTAACACTGCTAAGTTAGCCAGACAACTTCTTTGTAATGTGACGGCTAGCTGGCTGGTGTTTCGCTTTTACCAGTGACCGTGTTAACTGGCGACTTTCAGCCGAAAGTGTCAGTGCTTCGTGCTCGTAGTGACGGCAGCTGTTCAAAACACGAACAGAACACGTAGGTGTCCTCCTAAAAGCATTTAATTTTACTTAATCAATATTTATATGTGTTTATTATCCACGCTAACCATTTACATAAGTTAAACTGCTCAGCAAGACGCCTTCATTTCTTGTAACGTTTCTTATAATGTGGGGGGGGGAAATGTAGCCTATAAGTTGGTAGTGCAGTTAACGTTATAGCCTATCTTGGGATTTTATAGTTCACAATCGGAAAGTGGCTCATATTCAACCAATTAACTTATAACGTATAATGTCAACTAATCCATATTTCTGCCCACATTAAAAGTAACTTTAAGAAAGGTGAATGCTTCGTGTTGGCGACACCGTTTAATTTACATACTCTTGGACAAAAAGGACCAGACAAATATATAACGTTATTGTAGTCAACATTCAATTTCATTTCAACAGCTGACGTGAATGCGAGCAACCAACCAACCTGAAAGTCACCAGTTAACAGGGTCACTCGTTAAACCGCAACACCAGTCGGCTCGCTACATGGCAACACAGACACACTTCGACACACTTTGTCTAGTGGAGTCACATTATATCATGCTGCAAATATGATCGGAAATCTGCGTCTGTTTTTGCCACGCTCGTACAATTGTTATTGCTTATGGCTGTATGTGTTTTCAGGGCTCAGCCGTCAGATGTTTAGAGCTGAGCATTTGTGACTGTCACTAGTTTCCATAGCAGGGTTCAGGGACTTCAAGGGGTCCTTGAAGGTAAATCGATTAATATATTGATATACATTATTCCTTTGCATTGACAATGGACAGGAAATGTGTGGGTGGATGACCATTAGTTACTCATTGATCTTTTTCCAAAAGAGATCTGTCACAGTCTGGCTACCAAACCATACAAGCAGTATTCAAGAACAACAGGTGTAAAGCCAGACAGCCAACAGTTAAGCAACAAATAGACTTAATGAAAACAATTACAAGCGTCATCTAACTTGAGAGCTGTTTGCAGTCAATTCTATTTTAAAGGTGCACAGTACCTGAAACTGAAGAAAGGTGATAATTCTACTTTCTGTTTATTATTGAAGTCGTAGTGGGTGTTGGTGTACTGGGGTGCATTATATTGAAAAGTGTTCCTAATATTTTGCCCCCCTCGTGTATGTTAAGGGAGTGGACAAAATATTAAGAACACCACGTGGCAATATTGGAAGTTACAAGGTTTAGATGAGAAAGTTTAACAGTTGAGCTTTATAGATGAATATCATGAATATTATTATTCCTTCTTGACAACACTATTGCCTGTTTTGACCAAAGTTTCATACTTGTGATCTTCACTCTGTGAAGGGAGTTGTTTTTACAATCCTTAGTCACAACAAAACCAATGAGGCTCCTTTTTTAGACAGAATTTTGGGAGAAGGGACTGGGTTTGTCTGAATCTGATGGAGTTACATGACTCAACTGCAGCATATGAACACAGAATCACTTGCAAATATGAGCTGGATATTAAAAAAAAAAAAACACTTGAAAAGCTAACCAGAAGGCCCTTTGTGGACATTGACCTGTTTTAAATTGTAGAATATCCTAATTGTTTTTGTTCATGTTTATTATCATGTTCTGCCAGCAGGTAGATTTTAAATAGGCTTGTGTTTTTCAAATCAATTCTGTTACTTAAACAAAAATTGCTACTGCATGTCAAAAGCTGCGTGACATTTGATTGGAGTTGGCTGCCATATATTATGTTTCATGTATACACGACTGACATTACAACCATATTGATTTTGGCAGATTGACTTGGACACAATTGATGTCAGCAACCTGAATCGACAGTTCCTCTTTCAGAAGAACCATGTTGGCAAGTCTAAAGCACAGGTATGTAAACATCGGTAACATGTGTCACTTGTGGTTGAAGGGTTGTTGTGAATCTTGTTTGAGCTGACACTGTTATGTTGAACACCCTGAAATACGTGTGCTTTCTGTTACACTATACTGTAAACTAAATCATTTTCTGTGCACTGTTTGTACATCTCTGCCTCAGTCAGTTATAATTTTGTGTCTGTTGTTTCCCAGGTGGCCAAGGAGAGCGCCTTGCAATTCTGCCCCACCGCAAATATCACTGCCTACCACGACAGCATCATGAAGTTAGTTTCTTTCTTATCTCCTCCCTTTCACTTATTTAATAAATCAAAGACATTTTATCACATGAACTGACTGATGAATGTGACATTACTAATCTTTTTGTTTTGTTTTTTTTTCCAACAGCCCCGACTACAATGTGGAGTTCTTCAGAAAGTTCATGCTGGTGATGAATGCTTTGGATAACAGAGGTATCCTCACCTGACCTCACTGACATTTTCTTCTACTCTCAACCAACAACACACTCAAAACACTTTTTGTCTCCCTAGCGGCCCGTAACCATGTGAACAGGATGTGTTTGGCAGCAGACATCCCTCTGATAGAGAGCGGCACTGCTGGATACCTGGGACAGGTCACCGTCATCAAGAAGGTAGCACATTCACATTGCGGTTATGCTAAAATCCATTTGTATTAATGTTCTGTCCGGTAAAATTATTGTTACCCTTTAAATATGTACGCACATTTATAGGTGAAGTAAACGCCCCACCTCTCACTTTTTCTGTCCTGATCTTTCCTTCTTTTGTTCCTTCCTGTCCTCTCTCTGCTCCTTCTCCAGGGGATGACAGAGTGCTACGAGTGCCAACCTAAGCCCACACAGAAGACCTTCCCAGGATGCACCATAAGAAACACGCCGTCTGAGCCCATTCACTGCATTGTCTGGGCAAAGTATCTCTTCAAGTAAGGCTCATTCTTGTCATAATTAAGTTTTAGCATCACATATTTTTATTTAGTTTATTGGAATGCAAACAGTCACATTGCACTATAAACCGTGGCTAGGCTAGCCCTGCACATGCTTTGAAAAATAGTCAGCAGTGAAGTAAAATACATATGTTATACAGTGGTTGTAACATAAAAACATTGTATTTCAAAAAAAGTTAATGCGAGCGCACTGTTTCCTCATGGTCAACTTTTATTGCTTGTTTGTTGCAATTCTAGCCAGCTATTTGGAGAAGAAGATGCAGATCAAGAGGTGTCCCCCGACACAGCGGACCCAGAAGCTGCATGTGAGTGAGAACTTTTCTTTGTTTTCACAAAAGTGTTATTTTACAACACTTACATACAGGTGTGCCCACTGCATTTGTGATGGTAGCATTTGACTGTCAACATGTTTGTTTGCTCACACAACAGGATGGTAGGTAAAAATACACAAGCACCCTGCGCTGTATGAAACGTGTGTGTTTTGTTTACAGGGAACCCCGAAGAAACGGCAGCTCGAGCCACAGCCTCAGAAAAGGACGGGGACATCAAGCGTATCTCCACCAAGGAATGGGCCCGCTCCACTGGATATGACCCCGTCAAACTCTTCAACAAGGTGTGTGGCCAAATGCAATTGCAGACTTAGTAACTTGCATTATGCACCTTTTTTTTTTTTTTTGCTAATACAAGTGTGTGGGATACACATGGGAAGCAAAGCTTATGTGATGCAGGAACAGGATTTAAAAATGGTCTCTCACGATGTGTGGTTTTAGTAACTATGTTCTCCATTGGTGCAAAGACAGTGATGGGACGTGTGTAAGATGTGGATTATGCACCACTAGTTCATTTGTTTACACTAATGATGTCTAGTTTGCACTTTTTACCAGTGGGTTTTATGTTGGTCTCCTGCATTTGTGTTGATTCTTGTGCTGTGTACAGGCTGACCAGTCTAACTTGTTGAAGTTCTTGCTCAGCCTCATTCGCTGCATAACATACTACGTTTGTGGCGGGTCAACAGTGTCTGTGATTAGTTATGATTCAGATTTTGTTGCTTTTGTCTCCATAGAGTTGCAGTAGTTTTAGTATAAATTATCATTTTATTTAGTATGTGGTTACAATATGAGGTGTAACTATGAGGTGCTTATTAATATATAATATATAATGTAAGAGTTTCATTTAGAGAGCGTAGCTCTGTCATCTGTCAAATACTTGAGACCGCTTCTGTTTTTCTGCCTTTTTTCTTAATTGATTTATCACTTTTTAAATTTGGATTGGTGTCTGATTTATCAGCACATGCCTGAGACAAGCATTCATTGATTATAGACAATACATAAATGGGATTAAATTCAGGAAGTGAAAATATCTTGTGTGTGATTTTACATGCAGATGCACAGGAAACTTTAAAGTGTATTTTTTCTTTATTCTGTCAGACAATCTTGGGATTCTTTATGTGTGGGGACAGCTTGGGACAGTTAATGTTACTTTTTTAATTAAACATAGCAGTTTGAGTGATTTTTGAAGCAGAGTTGTGTGAGTGTATCATCACCACAGACATAATAAGTTTAATTATGACTGCCTCTCCTCCCCAGCTTTTCAAAGATGACATCATGTACCTGCTGACGATGGACAAGCTGTGGAAGAAGAGGAAAGCTCCCACACCTCTGGACTGGCAGCAGCTGGAGAACAGTGGTATGTTTATTAAAGATTTATGTCTGAGATCATTTTAGCTATTATTGATTCTTACAAACTGACTGAAGAGCTAAACTCTTTACAGGCTGTACTGGCGGTGCTGACTTATCTGTTCTGTTGTATTAGGGAACAGGTTTTATTTGTTGGGGTCAGGATAAGTGTCCACATACTTTACGTAACTCTGAGCCTTTACCTTTTTTGGCCTGTGGTAAAAACAGAGATGCTATAATCAGGGGTGCAAAAAAAAACAGTGAGCTGATCCAACCAGATGTTGCTCTTCTCAGATTGTCTCACTCAGGAGCCTGTTTATAGCGTGCGTGCGCGTGACACAGACCAGTGTGGACTATCTAAACACAGAGCATTGCTCAACTTCAGCTCATAGTTCCAAGTGACGCGTTCATACTCAGAGCAGGGGAGTGTCACTTATACAGTTCATCACTTTTGTGTTATTTTTGTTGGAAGCATGTGTAATTAAGAGTCTTGCTGGTCCTGAATGTTAGCAGCGTTAGCAGCTACAGCGGTGCTCTCTGCTGTCTGACTCTCAGCTCTCAGCCTGCATTAACTGAGCAGCTGCTCAAGATGCTAGTTTAGCATTAACATGAGCCTCAGATAGCTAAACTCAACATCCGCCAGACAACAACTCTATTGGAATTTCTGCCCCTGGACCCCTGAAGGAGTTTGCATCTTGTCACCTTTTTCACCCCTGATGAGTTTGCATCCCTGTATAATTGCCATGTGTCACATGAGAATGAATTGCCAGGGGAGTTGTTGGTTTAAATTGCCCACTAACACTGAAACTGTCGAGATTTGTCATAATATTAAGCACATGTTATCATAGCCACTGTTTGTTTGTCTGTCTCTTAGTTGTGTATTTGTTTCTGTCTTTTTAATCCACATTTGTGTGTGTGTCCCAGCGAGTCCTCAGGATGAGTCTCCAGGTTCAGGTTTGAAGGACCAGCAAGTTCTGGGTGTTTGGGGCCACTGCCAGCTGTTCCAACACAGCGTGGAGACGCTCCGCTCACAGCTGCAGGAGAAGGGAGAAGGAGCTGAGCTCGTCTGGGACAAGGTAACACATCAAAAAAAAAAAACAAACAGATGGAGAGATGTAGCACACTTGCTGTAAAAACTGCATAAAGAAAATGAACATATATTGATCAATAAACCTGTCCTGAGACATAAAAGATATACTTGACTAACTAGAAAATGTCAAAGGGTTTTAAAAGAAAGAAGATTCTAGTTTGCTATTAGATGTCGTTTGCCAGTTCAGGTTTCTTGAACCACATTGAAATAAATGTTGCAAAAATAAATGCAAATGTTTTGAACGGCTCATGTGAGTATAACCTGCTCCTCTTCTTGTTGTCAGGATGATCCTCCTGCCATGGACTTTGTTACCGCAGCAGCCAACCTGCGTATGCACATCTTCAGCATGAACATGAAGAGTCGCTTTGATGTGAAGTGTAAGTTCTTTTCAACTGGGAATAAACAGTCATGTAGAATTTGCACATCCATTCTTAGATAAAAGGCCTCAGGCATGAGTTTAATTTGATTTATGTGTGTTTGTTATTTTCAGCCATGGCGGGGAACATCATCCCAGCTATTGCAACAACCAACGCTGTCATCGCTGGACTTATTGTGCTGGAAGGCCTGAAGATCCTGTCTGGGGAACCAGAATCCTGTCGCACGGTTAGTTTAGCTGCCACTAAGGATCCATTGCTGGTTAAACTAGTCCAGGTAGTCAGGAGCTGGAAATTTTATTTTACAAAATGCTTTATTTTTCCAGTTGAATTAAAAGTCCAGGTTAAATTTGGACTTTGAATAGCCTAAGATTTGGTTAAAGAGATAGTTCAGAGATACAGAATTTTACTGTTTTTCCCACTTTCCCAGAGTCAGAAACTAATAAATGCCTTAGAACAGACTTTTTAAAAATGTGTTTGGTGTAGTCTGAAGTTATGTCAAACAGCAATATTGGGCTATCTTGACTCAATTGTTGAGTCTCTATGGGATCAAATAACATAATCATGATCCCATAAGTATTCCGGAAATTGAGCGAAACTAAGCAAGTAAACTAAGGGGGGGTAGGGGGACGCCTTTTCCAAGCTTTGTCTGAGGGGAGGCCCACAGTCTCAGACTTTGAAAACCCCTGAACTAGAATGATCAGGAGGGAGTCTGGATGTTTGTGCTCCATGCCGGTTATCTGGTCAGCGAGGTGTTGTAAGGTCTCACTAACACAGGTCTGAGTTGGGATATTAACACCGACCAGAATAAAGGAGGAAAACTGCGGTGAATGAAACTGTTTACAGTTGAAGAAAATAGTGTGTAAGTGCAGTGTTTCCCTTAGGTTGACTGCTTTGAGGGGGTGCTGAGAGAGAGACTCAACAGCCAGACATTTCTCTGTTCTCTGTTTACAGTAGGAGTGGCTGAGATTGACACTAAAATGAGAATAGCCGGTCCACCTTAAAGGTCAGTCCACTTTAAGTGAGCTTGGTCAGGTTAGGCTAACCCATTATCGCTAACTTCGGGGCTAACCCCCTTCACTTTTCCAGCAGTTGGGGAAAGATAGATGAGACTTTTCTTTGTCTTGAGAAGCTGCAGCATTTATTAACTGGCGCACTGTAGCCTGAATTGTACATTTACTGCCAGATTGACAACTTACTGCTAACCTTTTCCTCTGCTCCGCTCGCATTCACGTCACTTTCCCGCCACTCGCCCTGTGCACTCGCTAAACCACACACACCTTACGCACTGCCCTAAAGCAGCTACACTACTCTTATAACAGTACCTTTCACATAGGTGTCCTTTGAAGAGTGAGGAGAGGGAGGATTCTGGGATTTGATGCACTAGTTGATGATTCAAAGGCTCGAAGGCTCTGCAAGTTGTTACAGCGCTTGGTTGCGCACCTCTGAATTTTTGTAACTAGGTGCGCGCTGTGTGAGTGGTCCCACCAATTCTGGTGGAGCTGGGATGGCTGTCCCAGTTCATCAAACATTGAGAGACGGACAACAATTTCGATTTGGAGATAAGCGACAGTAATTACAGTACACAAATGCAATGTTTGGCCGTATGTCTGTGTTTACTACTATTACTTACTGTTGCCAGGCAGCCTACTTTCCTTTACTTTCCCTCTATTTATTGTAGTTCATTTCGTGTGTCTTTATAGCACGTGTTCTCTTTTACTTATTGTCAGAAAGTGACCAAACAAAACAAGAAAATAATTTTAAAGTTTTGTAACAACTCTTTCCATGTCGTGATACGCAGAACAAAGTAAACAAAGGCCCGAAATAGTAGCAAAGAACACTTCTTGCTTATTCACAGAATATTTTGTTTGTACTCCCCCTGGTGTTTCGGAGAATACTGCAACGAACAACGCTTTGAGCATAAACACCTCAGTGCATGCTCATAGCTCGCGCTATCTGTGGAGGCCTGCGTCACAGTGTCTCGTGCAAATATAAACAAAGCTCAACACTCTGACATCTGTACACCAATTCTGTTTATATAGAAGCAGATTCTGCCAAGCCAGGTTTCAGTGAAACACAATGCAGCAGCAATTCATCCACTTTGTTGGACAGAAAGCGGACATTCATCAGATGTAGTGACAGGAGCAGTGTTCGAAATCCCCACTATCACAGTTTAACCAACGTGCTTCCCTTGCCTGCATCTCCTCCAAGCCCCAAGAGAGCTGCTGCTCCTCCAACTAAAATCTCTGAAAAGGTTTCTGGGTTTTTGGAGGTTGGTGAAAAAGTTTGTGGAGTGAACTGTTGAATAGTCAACAGTTCCTCCCTGGTGAATGTAATAAGAAAAGGAGTAGTGAAGACAGATAAAGTACCAGAGAGCCCAACACCGAGGCATGTCTTCACTTAAAACCATGCTACTTCAGTAGCTGGTCTCATATTAGAATCCTTTCTGCCAGCTCTGTTGTTCTTCCACATTTCATGATGGTTTGTGTTTGTCTCATCAACAGATCTTCCTGAACAAGTGTCCCAACCTCAGGAAGAAGCTGCTGGTCCCGTGCATCCTGGACCCACCCAGCGCCAACTGCTATGTCTGTGCCAGCAAACCTGAAGTCACAGTCAAACTCAACGTCCACAAAACCATGGTCCTCTCTCTGCAGGACAGGGTAATCTAATGAGCTTGTGTTTGCACCTACACCAGCCTGACCCCCCACCAGAGAACGTTGCTCTGCAACAGTGAAAGCAAATCTGGTGACATTTATGCATAAAAACTCTTTTGACAACTCTTCTATTAAAAGTATAAAAACTGTCTTAATGAAGCACCACAGCTTCAGTTCAAACTTAGCAGTCCATTTCTTGTCTCTGTTACTACTCTATACTGCTGCTTCATGATTTAATATTTGAACATTTGTTCAGATCCTGAAGGAGAGGTTCGGCATGGTGGCTCCAGATGTTCAGATAGAAGATGGGAAAGGGACCATCCTCATCTCATCAGAGGAAGGAGAGACAGAAGGTAAAGAGGAGCCTATATTTTTACTTATACCATACCTTCTTTGAGTTGCCGGTCTCCCTCGTGGTCACTGAATTTTTACTGGAGGTCAAAAGTCTGCTAGCAGTTTGGGGGGAAAAAAGAAAAAGGGGTGAAAAGAAGAAAGATGAAGGAGAAAGCTGAAAGTGGGAGGAGCTGAAAATTGGTGCTAATCACTTCTCTGAGGAGAGTGAGAGACAGATGGTACAGTAGGAAGAAGCAGAGTAGCAAACAGAAGACATCACATACAGTATCAGTCAAAAGTCTGGACACACTTTCCCACTTGAATGAGAAAGTGTGTCCAAACTTTTGACTGATACTGTAGATGAAGGAAGGGCGGCAGGCAAGAGGAAGATAAAAGAGGCTAAGAGAATGAAAAGAAATGTTAGGGATGGGAGGAATGCAAAAAAAGTAGGTTGATTTATTATATGGTGAGAAAAAAAGTGAAGTGTAGCGATTCCCCAGCTGGACAGAAGAGGGCACTCTATTAGCATTATCTTACAATTAGTCCTTAGAGATGGTGAATAGCATTTCTGTGACACAATCAGTGAGCTGTGCCTCTTTTTTTTTTTGATGAGACACACAGCAGGGAGAATATTGTAAGTTCATCAAACAAATGTAACCTAAATGCATATTAAAATCCATTATTAAAAATTTTAGAAATGTATTGTGGTTCACTTTCTTAAACATTTGGCATATGGTGAATGTTATCAGAAGTTAAGATATGGAAATAAATGAATAGATTGTCTTCACATGTATACAAACACATGCTTGTTATTAGGTGTGTCTGTAATTTCCATCTCGTCTGCTTCTTCACAGCCAACAACAGCAAATTTCTTTCTGACTTTGGGATCCGTAACGGCAGCCGACTGCAAGCTGATGACTTCCTCCAAGACTACACACTCCTTGTCAATGTCTTGCACACGTAGGTCCCTCTGCATACATGTATATGTTTCTCATATTGTTTTTATGGTCACTCCAGTGAACAAACCTGAAAAGTTGTTTGTGTGTGTCTTCATCCACAGTGAGGAACTAGAGAGGGATGTAGAGTTTGAGGTAGTTGGTGAGGCCCCAGACAAAGCCCCGCCCCCTCAGAGTAACCAGGAAGAGGTTAACAGCATCACCAATGGCAACAAGGACTCCGCCCAGCCGTCCACCTCCTCTAAAGGTCAGTAGAGGAGAAACCCTTACTAGCCAGGAAGTTGAGTTGGATTTTATATAATATATAATAATATTTATATATTAATTTGGGATTTTGTGAGTTTTCACTCGTGTGATTCTTTGATTTAAACTGAACTTTATAAAGACTCAATTTGCAGTCAGTTGCTTGTTATGAGGGATGCTGCTCCTGTCTTTTGTGTACATAGAATAGTATTTCATTTTCTTCCATCTGTGAACACTTTTGTCCACCATGTTTCAGCTCCAGTAGAGGACAATGACATCATGATCGTGGACTCTGATGAGGAGGAAGGGGCGCCGTCCAGCTCGGCGGCAGCAGCAGCAGCAGCAAACAGCGGCACCAAGAGGAAGCACTCGGATGCAGAAACTGGTGAGACCTCCACCAAGCGCCCACGGACTGACTCAAGTGCAGCAGCTGCCCCCACCGACAATGATGACGATGACATCATTGCTCTGGACTAACCCCTCCTCCCACGGTCTCCTGAAGGACTGAGAACTTTGAACGCTTGTCATTTTGACTCAAGACAGACAGTAGGCTTAAATAAAACACCTCTTTTATGAAGAACAATTTACTGCCCGGTTCATCTTTCGTCACTCCCCAACTCTGTGTTTGTGCTTTCATACTCCCTCTGCTCTCCTCACATGATGCTGTAAATAGATTCTACAATTTAAAACGTTTTGAAAAATACGTACAACTTTTTTTGTTATTTTTATTCATTTCTGGTCCCTATAAAATGCTTCTCTTGATGGTAAAAACAAGTGCTTATTTTGTATTTTTTATAAACGTACTGTATTTCTCATGCTACACAAGTCAGGGTGTTTTTGTGCTTATTTGTCAGGTTACAAAAGAAAAAATGTAAAAACCAAAACATTTTCTTGGGTTGTAATATTGAACTCAGTGATGGGACGGTAACAGACAGACCCAGAAGTCTGCAGGGTGCCTGCTTGTAGGTGCTGTTCCTCGCTATAGCCTGCAGACTGCTCACGTCTGTGACCGGGTCGGTAAAGCACAGAGGCACTGATGGAGCGTTTGTGGCCACATTGTGCCATGGGGCGGTTAGTGTGCTACCTCTTTTCTAGTACTAACATGTTTTGGCTGAAAATATGTAACCATACCCTCCATTACACCACCACAGTGAGGCGTCCAGCTCTTAGAGAATCAAAGAAAAGTTACTCAGAAACAGCCATGAAGCAGCGCAGTGGAGCTAACATGGATTCCTGTTAAACTGCACCGTGTCCTTCAAAGGCTCTGGCTAAGCACAAGCGGTTTAGATCCAGGCTAGTTGTAGTTTATTGTAAACATGATGATGATGTTAGTGTGACTTGGTTCTGTTTGAGTAAAGAGGTCTGTTTGTTTAAAAAAAAAAAAAAACATGTTAAAGATGGAATTCAGACAGAACCAGAGATGGAGTAGTGGTTTGACCAGAACCAATCATTTGTTCATACTGCAGAAGTTTAACTGGATCATCAGACAGCAGTTGAGCTCCTGCTGTCTCCAGTCTAATGCCTGTGTCAGTGTCCATAATTTCATATTACATTGTGATCTGACTTATTGAAAGGCCTTGAGAGCCCTTTGGACCAATTTGGTGAAGACAATAAACTTAAATGCAGAGGCTTCTTTTTCTGTCTTATTTGTCCGTCTCTCATGTTGGCACTAAAGCCTTTTTTTTTTTTTTTTTTTTTTTGCGTGTTTTGTACATATTAGCCATTATTATAAAGGCTGTATAGGGGAATGTGGCCAGTTCATATTGTATAGTTTAATATCACAAAGCTCACACAAAAGGCAAACATTATCTGAAGGTGAAGAAAATTATCTTAAGTGTTTGAAATAGATCTCACTAAAACCACATACTGAGCACAGAAACCTGCTTCTGTTTGAGCTTTTGCCTTTTTTTTTGCCTGAGCATGCCGTCATTAGCAGGAGAGTCTGTGTTCGTGGTATTCTGGTAAATATTTTGAGTGTTCAGTTCAGGGATTAAAGTCTGACAGTCATGCGGTCACCTCGGTACAGAGTGGCGATGATGCAACCCCCCCCTATCTACCACACACAGCATTTTACAATAAACACACTTAAGAAAATGTAGTCAGATAAGATAAAACTTGTTGGAAACGTGGGCCATGATTCAGGATATGAATGAGAAAAATTATGTGGAAGATAAAAACAACAATGGATATAATGAAACATACATTTGAAGGTGCTACAGTATGAACATGTTTTACTAGACTGTAGCAGATTGTGTTCACAACCTTTGTTTAAGACCTTTTTCACAGCAGACATTTTGACCTGTCATAGCAAGAAAAGCACAAGTGTAATTAATAACATTAATGATGGGTCTGTTCCTCTAAGTGCCTGTTTAAGCCAAGCAGTGAGTCAGCATGGGCAATACTTGACTTGAGTAAAAGCTCAGGTGTTAATAATAACATTAATAATGGCTTTGTTCCATTTAAGTGTCCCAGTAAGTCGTGACAGTGAACCAGCACACATGATACTGAAGCATTTTATTATTTACACCTGTACTTTTCCTACAGGTCAAAATGTCTTCTGTGAAAAAGGACCAGGGCCATGAAACTGGTAAACTTCAATGAAAAGCAATGAGGTTATTTGTTAAAATTGTGTCTGCTCTTACATGTCAAAGTGTCTGCTGTGAGTAAATATTATTGGTTAAAAAGAGGGGTTTTTGTAGTTATTTGCGTTCAGATATATTTATATTTATATATGTTTGCTTAATCATCTTTTAGCCCCCAGATGTAATATATTGTAATACCAAAAATAAATGTATTCATGGCAGTTATTAGTGGTGAAATGTAACTGAGCACACTTACTCGCTACTTGAGTACAATTTTGAGGTACTTGTACTTTACTTGAGTATTTCATGCTTTTACTTCACTACATTTCAGGCAAAAAAATTGTGATTTTTACTCCACTACACTTCTTATTTGACAGCTTTAGTTACTAGTAGCTCTGCAGATTCAAATTTTAAACACAAATCATATGTTGAGGTTAAAAAATATGAAACATTTTTATAGATCAAGCTACCCAACAGTAAATGTAAAGTGGTTAAAATTGTCTCTCCCTACTGGCTGCAACATTAAAATGCTGCTTGTACATTAAAGCATCAGTAACAATAAAACATTGTTATAATATACACAGTATGAAAGGAACCATTCTACATGAGAACTTTTACTTTTGATATTTTAAGTACAGAGGGGAAGTTCACAGGACGTAGTAGGTATACTACTTATAATGCAGTAGGCTATATTTTACATTGCAGTATTTCTGCTTTTACTGAAGTAAAGGATCTGAGTACTTTTTCCACCACTTACAGTTACTGAAAAGCAGGGTTCATAAAATGACTTACAGGGGAAAAAACAAACAAATAAAATACTTGAAAAAAATGTAAACATGGGATATTCCAAAGAAATATAACAATAAAACTGTAACAAACTGTCATTATACTGTAAGTGGGGATATCAACAGTTGTAAAGTGTCTACAATAAGGGATTTAATGAGCTGCACAGGTTATATTTCATTTATGTTATTATTAAAATATTACTACTATATTTTTATTATTAAAACAACATAGACATATGGAAATATAACTGTATATATATAAAGAAAGGCATCCTGACGCATACATGCTGTATGTGTTCAGGTTACATTGATGTGTTTCCGTTGCTAACGCCCCTCAGAGGAGGCCGCTGATTGGTCCTCAATGCAGCCCCTCGCCTCCTCCTCCCCCTCCCCCTCCTGCCATGCAGTGCAAACAAATTTCTAACGGCTGCTCGATCTTATCACTCACCGAGGGTCTGGGCCTGCATAGACATTGTTTAACCGGGTTAAATTGACGCTTTAGCTTCAGTACAAAGTGTTGTAGGCTTTTCCGGTCACATTTTGAATGCATGCAAAGCGAAAGCCTGCCCCTTCTCCCGCCTCCTGTCAAACGGTAGGAGGGCAGAGACAGGAGAGCAGCCAGTTTACCTTTTGAAGTGGCTGTTCGCCGAGAGCTAACTTTTGTGCAGTTAAACAACACTTAGCTGACCGTTGGCTCCAAATATAACAGCGCGACGACGTTGAACGCAATTCGTAGCCGCCTGTATTGACGCTCATAACGTTAGCTTCATCAATATGGTGACTTTATCATCGGTAATAAGACCCCTGGCTTCACAGCTACACCGACAGCTCGTCAGACACGCCAAGAGTCACCGCATAACGCCTGTCAGGAGATGCAACCTCACGGCGTGCTCAAGCAAATATGTGCTGTCGCAGAGTAAGTAACCACTTATTTAGACATGTGTTAGCTGTGCACAATGCCCATCGTGTTTCTAGCGTGTTGACACAGCTGTTCATTGTCTTACAGCTTTGATGTGAAACATTACCGCCCAGTGGCAGTGTGTGTATCAGCATGTTGGTGGTTGGGGCTTTGGGTCTCACTGTGGCTCTTGAAGCCTTTCATTGTGGGTCACACAGCAGCATCAGTTAATGGTCACTTTTGTTGTCATCTGAAAAACGTGCATGTAGAGCATTTGGAAAGCTCGGGCTGGACTCTGCTCACCACTGGATTTGAGTAAACACCTCTCTGTAGATTGTGCTGTGTTTGAGACCGACTGCTGGCTCCAGGTTTTCCAAGGAAATACTGATATCCCTGATCACTGCACCATATAGGGGCCCTCTTAAGCCCTTTGACCTACATAGGAGCCTGTATGTTCAGTCACTACATATATTGTCAGGGATGGTGTCAGTTTGTTTGCAAATGCACAATTTCTGCCTCTAGGCGGATCATGTGATAGATGTTGCATAAAATGTTAAAAAATGTTTTCTTTATCGGTTAATGAGTCAGTTATTTCCTCTATTATTCGATTAGTTGTTTTGTCTATAAAATGGTGAAAAATGTTGATCACTGTTTCCCAAAGCCCGAGATGCACCATAAAATGTCTTGTTTTGTTCCATCCAACAGCCCGCAACCCAAACATATTCAGTTTACTATCATGGAGGACTAAATAAATCAGAAAATATTATAGTCACATTTAAGAAGGTGGAACTAGATCATTTTAGCATTTTTTTTTCTTAAAAATGACTCAAAACTATTAATCTATTATCAAAATAGTTGGTGATTTAATTTTCTGTCGATCTACTAATTGATTAAGCGACTAATCGTTGCAGCTGTAGTACATATTCTTTACTGTGCAGTTATAGGATACATCATGATAAACAGGTTGCATGCTACTCCAAGAGCATTCCCTTTTTACTTTTGTTCATTTCAAATGCCCTTTGAATATTTGAGATACCCAAGCTCGTCTGACAAGTCACAACAACTTCCTCAACACACCCAAAAACTGAAGCCTTGTCTTATTCACCATCTCATGCCAAACAAACACAAAGTCCACATGCATAAAGCTTTTGAAAGTAGAAAAGTAGTTCAGTGTGTCAGGGCTTTTATGTCAATGACAATAAAGACTTCATATTTAACTTTAACAAGCTTGTTGTACAGGACACTGGCTGGCCAAAGCTTTATGAAAGTGCTTTTGGTTTGGCTTTGAAGTAGTCCCCAAGTGTTTCTTGTCAGATCTATCCCAATGCACGGCTTTGCCTGTTCCTCAGGTATAAACATCTGACTCACAGGAAAGTGGGGAGGCATACTGCCATCATAATAATATGTATGATCATTGTGGTTTATTACAACTAAACCAACTATTACAACTTCCTATTTTGGTAGGATTGGCCATTTCTATTGGTTGTAATAACATTGCAAGTTAATGGCCAAGATCTCACACTCATTGCTAAAACAAGTCCATTTGGGCAAGAAAGGTTAGCAGTCGCATAACTATACAGATTGTTAACTAACCCCCAGGTTAGAGACAAACTGTGAAATTTGTCATCCATCACAGTTTATCGACTTCTTGTTTCAACTTTGACCCATAGTTTTCCTGTGTAATTAGGAAATCTTACCGACATTTCAGGTGTGCTCACTTTGGGTTTTACCTCCAAATAAAGTGATTTAGGTCAGTGGTTCTCAAACTTTTTCATGTCAAGGACCCCTGAACTGACACAAATTAGTCCACAGACCCCAATTTGATAAGATTTTGTCCAAGGGCCTCCTGTCTGATAAGATTTTTGCTTTTAGATGTTTTATTACAGAAAGTGTATGAAACCCATGACCAAAATAGCCATACATTCTGTCATTGTGTTACTTATGGATGGAATTATAGTGAAAATAAATTATTCCCCTTTTTGCTGGGGACCCCTGGGGGTCCATGGACCCCACTTTGAGAACCACTGATTTAGATAATCTGGCTAAACTGTCAGATGTTCTGCCTGCTCTTGTTTCTTGCCCAGTCAGACAGTGATGTTCTTGTGTTTCCAGTAAATCCAGTGTTATCATGGCTGATAGCAATAACAGCCACACCTACAAAAATAAATCCCAAGTTGTAATAAACTGGAATTATCCAGTTGACCCAAATTATAAAAATACATAGTTTTCTTCTTACTCCCAGTTTTATCTAGTCATGCAGATAGTTTCGGTCTTATCTGTTGAGGTTTTGAGATATCCACGTCTTCTCTGGATAATCTACAGACCTCACTGTCAGACGTTTTAACAAGGTGAATCAGTAGTTGCAGTGAAAACATTGAGTAATCCTTTGAAGTACCGTACTGGCTTTGCATGTTTCAGACAATCTGCTCTGAACCATACAGTATTTACATTATTGTTATTATTATTGTTATTTATATTTTCCAAGGCGTGTACTCGTTTTTTAGATTTTTAAAAATATAATTCAGTTTTTTTATTGTGTCTTACATTTTTAACTGCTTTCATCCAGCTCTTGAGGCGGCCTTTTTATTTCCCTTCAGTTCTCTGTAGTGTGTTAATCAGCTTTCATATACTTAATGAAGTCTTGTGTGTTTTTATTGTTGTCAGTTGTTTGTTATTGTCGCATGATAATGCTGCGCAGACATTTAAAATATGCCTGCACTTTCAACTGCTGTCATTTTCATTCTATACCAACATGCATAGAAACTATTGGCTTCCTGAAAGGTAGAAAAAGCACACAAATAACTTTAAAACACCATAGCAATCTTTGAGAAAATGCATGTAAGTATTGTCAAGTCAGTATAAGCTGTGTAGTAAATAAGCTAAATGTAAGGTGGGATACTGGTCCATTGAGAAAGCTGAGTTAGCATTCTCGGCTTTAAAGGAGAAGTTCACATTTTTTTCAGTTTTTGCTTGCTGTAATCATTCCTCCTGTTCATACCGACCTTTAAAACATCCAGTTCCTATCATGCTTCCAATGGAAGGACATGATAGGAATGGAGGACAAAATCCAAAGTTCTCTTTTTGTGCAAAAATATATTCTAATGTTTATCTGAAGTAAATGTGAGGCTTCAGCAGTCCGAGTGAAATAAAGTGGGTTTCTTACAAAGTTACTGTCTCTATAGTAAAGAATTCCCTCTTTGTGTTTCCTCAGACAAGTGTTTCATTGTTAAGCTGCAGCAGAGGATTAGTAACACAAAGAGAGAGTTTCTAACAAAAAAGATTGTAATTTTGGAAGATGCTTGATTTGTCTAAGCTAGACTGATGAAGCCTAAATGTTAACTTTGGCTGAACCTTAGATTCCCTCTTTGCACAAAAACAGGACTGTGCTTGTCCCCCATCACCTACACTGAAAGCACACTAGGTAGATTTCTCTTAAATGGCCAGTATCTGCAGGAGGACTGATTACTGTGAACCTATCCTTAAAGCTTTCATCCTTAGTAAAATCAGTGAATAGGCAGGATTGCAGCATCTTGCACAAGGGCACTTCTGCAGGACAGATATTTACTGCTGGACTCAAACCTGTGTTCAGATTGAGGAGGTCACTATATCCACACTTTTTGCTTTTGATGCAGAAAGCACAGCTAGCGATTCAGAACTCTTCATACACGCCTGTCCTTTTCTGATTTGAGACACAGAAGCACTACAGAGTGATCAGAACAGCCTCACAGTTGACAGTTAACCTACTGAATGAGCATGAGCAATAACAGAGTCAGGCGGCCAGCTCCCCCAGGAGGAGTCGCTGAAATCTGATGAAGATGAAGGTCATCTCCCAGTCAGACCTGTTCAGCTTTGCTCTCAGCGGAAATCTTAAGCCCCGTGCTGGATGAATGGAGAAGAAAACAACAGACTGCGCTGCTTTTGTTCCTCTACTTGAAAGATCCACTTGAAAGATAACTTTTTCTGTAGATTATGGTGAGGAAAGAGAGGAAACTTTTTTTAGTTAAAGTAGACTTAATGTTTTTTGGTGTTTGGGTGGATTTCAAGGGAACAGGAAAAAGAAAGAGGGAGGTAGGGAAGGAAAGTGGGATTTCGGGTAATTAGAAGTCAGGTCCATTGACAGACGTTGGCTTGAGCTGGCAGTTTGACCGGCCAGAGGTCTTGGTCTGATTCTCCTGCTGTGGAGGGGAGCTGGGGGCGTGCCAGGACATTCCGCGTGTCACTTTCTGTACTGCCAGCCCACTTCTTTTTTTTATTTTGTAATTTCCTTTAAGGAAAAAAAGTAAGAGGACTGGAAGGAAGTACTATTGCTCACTTGCTCCTTTTTCATTCAGTCAGTTCAGAGGGACGGACAAGGATTGTGTGTCTATCTACCACTGTCACTGAAGTTTGAATCATTTCTTATGAGGCAACTTTGATTTTTATTTCAAAATGGACTGTTTAAAAATGAAGGAAGCAGCAGAGTACAACATGAAAAGTAGGTGTCAGCATTTTCCTCTTGTTTGACCTTCACATGTTCAGCAGACACTGTAAGTTCTGTATGTTTTATATTTCTAATTTCTCCGACTCGACTTTTTAAATTCTGTCCTCTCCTCCTTTTCCTCTTACCACTCCTCTCCTCCAGTGCATCCCATGTGGCAGGGACCCCTCGCGGTACCCGGAGGTGATCGCCAGTCTCCCATCGACATCGTCGTGCGAAAGAGCGTCTTTGACTCGCAGCTGAAGCCTCTGGTCACCGACTACGACCCGCAAACCTGCCAGCAAATCTGGAACAACGGTTACTCCTTCCTGGTTGAGTATGATGACACCACAGACAAGTCCAGTAAGTTCACAAACATTTTTCCAAAATAGGATATATTAGTCATTAATTTCTGAGTCACTTTATGGTTTGTTCCATCTCAGTTCCATGTTAAGTATTGCGTCATAGATGGAGAGCAAGTCAGCAGTTTCCCTTTAAATCCGAACAGATTGAAAGGAACTCTCAACAGGGGGAATGCATATTTTGATCTACACAAGGGGATAATCTCATTCTACACCCCTTCTTTAAGAGCCCTCCATCTGTAGGAAAAGCCAGTAATCAATGCTACACTGAAAGCCGCTGATAAAAACCACAACTGCCACGTGGGTCTGGTGACTGTCATGTGACTCACATGTCTCTCCTGACCTCCCCAACTGCAATGTAGACCGTTTCAAAGTGTCGTTTTATGGACTACTGGTATAATTACTAGGCTGCACCAAAACACTGCTACTTTGCGAACCATCATAACTCTAAATATAGACCTATTTAACTTATTTGGTAAGCATAACAGTAGTTTTAGAGGTTCACCATCACCCAGTTTATAGCTGTCACATGCTCCCAGTCTTTGTATTATAGGCTTAGTCTGGTGCTGAGAGAACAAAAACAGGTTTATAGCAGTGAAATGTGGAGAACAGTATTTTATTACCAGTAATATAAACAAAGAAACAATGGAGGGATCTTGGCATGACAGCACGTACTAAAACTTAAGATTCTTTTTTGACTCCAACATGTTGTACTGCAGTATCTTCACCTTATCTGTTGATTTTATTGCTGGCATTGATAAACAGTTTAAAGGAGCAATAAAAAGTCACTGCTTTATGGTTAATTGTGGCCTCTAAAGATAATGTTTCCTCAATGTTTCTGGGTCAGTGTTACTGGCTGAATAACCTGTTCCTCAGCAGATGTCCTGTTTGTGTGATCATTTCCTCTTTCGGGTTGCATCAGAATAAAGTTACAGATGTGACTGTCCCTTTGTATGGTTTTTAGTAGGGTTGTGAAATCTGTAAGATGCCCTGATCTACATGTCCTCTCATTCCCTGGCGCAGCGCTGAAAGGTGGCCCCCTGCAAGACAAATTCAGGCTGTGTCAGTTCCACTTCCACTGGGGTGAAAACAACGCCTGGGGGTCAGAACACACCCTGGACAGAAGGCTGTTTCCTGCAGAGGTACTGTCTGTACCGTAGCATGCAAACACAAACACATACTGTAGTTCACATGAGACCTAAAGTGCCCCCCCCCCCCCCCACTCAAAAATGTGTTGTTCTTCTTGTACTTCAGTTGGATATTTGAGCTTCACTGTGCACAATGATGTTTATGCAGAGTTTGACACTAGAAGACTGTTTTCACACTCAGGGGGAAGGTTTCTCTGAGCTCAGGTGTGTATCTATGTGCAGGACTTGTGACATCACAACTAGTTTGGAAGCCAATTATGGTCCAGTATGCAGCTTACAAAAGTGTGATGTGCAAACTTGAAGCATCCAGTGCACATACACAGTGAAGTAGGAGACATCCTGCATCCAACAGTTACATTTTTTGAAATCAAAAATATTTACATATTTATAGATTCTTGATTTTTCAGTGAGGGAGAAGGAGTAGATGTCATTTTAAGGATTTAAACAAGGTAATTGAAATCATATTAGACAGAAATTATTATTCAGAGCATCCTTCCTAAAAGATTTGTACCGCAAAACACAAAAAAAAGCAATATTTTGTTAATATCATACCATTTAGGAGATGCTTTTATCTACAGATCATTGCAATATTGTGAGCTTCTCTGATACAGTCTCATTAAACATTTTAAAGCTGCTATAACAAATATTTTTATACTGACAATGGGTCAAGTGACTATGTGTAATGTGAAAGGGGTCACTCGTAGTGACACGCTCACATAGATTTATCACTCAGCTCTACGGTTCCTTTCAGTGCCTTTCAGCTCATTGTCTTGGTTTTATGGCCCAAAGTACAGAGGCGCAGCAGTTACGTGTGTGTGTCTGTTATCATGTGACCAAGCCACTGAATGGAAAAAGTCAGATATGCAGTATAGGCACTATAGAAAGCAGGTAACAAAGAGAGAGAGCGAGAGAGTGAGAGAGACTAAACTCACACTTAATCCTCTGCCATTACTTTCCACAAGACCAAATGTTTTCTTAAAGGTTAAAAGAAGAAAGCCAGTGGAAGAAAACAAATCCAACACTGCACCATCTAAACAGTGTAAATGTTGACTTAGTTCTCAGGCATTTTTGTTGTATTCATGTCCCCCTCTTGAAATGCATGGAAAAATACTGAGAGTTACTCCTCCTCTATTGGCCGTATCACTGGTATCAAGCATACATCTACAGCTTTGTCTCTGTTTGTCATTGTGTCAATAAAGCCTAACTTAAACATAAAGGGTGTGTTTGTCTCTCAGCAGGTGGGATTTGAGACTTAGTTTGATCACACAACATCTATTTTAATGTTTTTCCATAAACTTAAGCACACTTATGTAACAGGAGGTTCCACTGACTGTGTGTGTGTGTGTGTGTGTGTGTGTGTGTGGGTGTGTGTGTGTGTGTGTGTGTGGGGGTCAGTCATGTATGTGTCCTCTGCCAAGCCCTTATTGGCAGTGCTGGGAATGTATCCACGTCATGGGTTCTCATCACTCAGCAGTCTTTGTATGAGTGTGTGTGCGCAGAGGATCAAGTTACAATACTGACTGATAACTTTGTTCCATCTTTGCATGTAAATGGCCTTTGTGTGTGTGTGTGTGTGTGTGTGTGTGTGTGTGTGTGTGTGTGTGTGTGGTTGCTACTAATCTACAATTATTCAAGCACTGCCATCGCTTGAGCTGTGCATTTATTTTATTATCTTAGAATATAAATAAAATACATGTATAATGCAGAATACACATCACAGCAAATTCAAAATAAGCCAGCCACAAGGAGAAACTCTTATTTTGAACAGACAGAGAAAGGAGTAAAGGAATAAGTGTGTCATTTGGAGGACACGGTGGGTCTAGGATCAGGACGGAGGGGTTAAAAAGATGAAGGTTATAGTTTACACTCACACACTTACTTACACATGAGCTCATGATATGTTTGCATACTGTGTGTGTTCTCAGCTCCACTTGGTCCACTGGAACTCTGACAAATACAGTCTGTTCGAGGAGGCAGTGATGGAGGACAATGGGCTGGCTGTTATTGGAGTCTTTCTTAAGGTACACCACACACACACACACATACTGTATACACCCACATGCGTGTGCGCCTTGGAATCCCTGAAATAAGTACAGGGGAAACATTTAGTGACACAGACAGACATGTTTCATGAACATGCATATTCTGCATTTTGTTTATTTGACCTGCATGTGTGAGAAAGACTATTGTATACATTACATGCCAGGGTTTGTCCTGGCTCAGAATCAGGCGGAGGTGGTACCTCATAATTTTAAAACCATTTGTGCGCATGTATGTGCCAATCTTCCAATACCAATAGTTGGTCATTGATACCTGTGATTGTCAATTTCTCATTAAACTGCCTAAACATTTCAAGAAGCAAAATTTCAATTAGGCTACCTCCAAGTGATGTAGCTACTACTAGTGCTGCATTTAGGCTTAATGGTTTACATTGTTTACAACTTCACAATCAAACTTTTGATTTGAACAGCAAACAGGGGTGATGGTGAATTTAAAATTATCTCCAAAAGATGTTCAGCTAATTTGAAAAGATCATGCCAATGTGGCCTTGTCCTTGAAACTATAAAAGCCTAACCATAGCCAAAATAACATCTGTTAGGCTTGGGGGTAATACAACTGTTGTTCTCACTATATGTTTGAGATTACATTAAATGGTATGATCAATAACATAAGACAGATATGGTTGAATATGAACATGGCTGCTGAAACAGTGGAAGGGTGCAAACACATCCTATAGGTCTTCATGGTTGAAAATATAGTGGCACTATGGGTCTGATATTATATGAAATGGTATGATCAATAACATCAGGCAGAGCTTCAGACTAACTTTTTTCACCACCGTCCCAAAGTGAATGTAAACTCTCAAAATCAAACTGTTGTTTTTTTACTTTGTAAAGCAAGACAGAGTTTGCCTGAGTCCCCCCCAAATCACTAAATCCACCCCTGTTGATGTATGAGTGTTTTCTTTAACGATTTACTTTAAAGCTTAGAGATGCCCTAATTGTAAACGTTTCCATGGTGAACTGTGCCTTTGCAATACAGTTTCATATTTATATAGTGTGTATGCTGCCTGCTGTCGTCCGTTTCTGCTCCTGATAACACACGTGGTCTGGAAAGATTGTAGCATGCTGAGTGCACCGATTTCTCCAGCAATCTGTCTTGTATAATTGTAGAAGTAATTGTTGTTAGTGCCTGTATATTTCTTAGTATTCCCCGTTGTTAATTCGCTTAGTTGTGAGTCATTAATTTGCGCCTGATGAAAAATGAAGCTGAGCTCCCGAGACGACAGGGCGCCGTTAGTCTTGAGGCCTCAGTCAGATATGGCTGAATATGAACATAGCTGCTGGAAGAGTGCAGTTACAACCCTCTTCACATAGGCCTACTTGTGTTTTTCCTCTTTGTAATCTTCATAGAGTAACTAATAGACTGCACAGTGCAAGGATAATTCTGAGAGCATTTCTAAATAGTTTGATGTGATTTTCCTGCGTGTAGTGCTATAGAATCACAATCTTTCATGATTAGAACATCTGTTTAGTCAATCACATTTCTATAAAACCATGAAGTGCTATATCGTTTTGTTCAGACGAAGGAGGACTTTCCAGTCAATTTAATCTTACAAGTAAGCAGAAATATCTGAAAGGATAACTGCTGAAATTTAAAAAATACCAGCGTTTTGCTGATTAGGAAAGCTTCACAAAGTTCACATTGTGCTTCTTTGAACTAGCATTTATGTGTTAATGTAAGCTGTGGTTGCTCTGCCAGAGGGCTGGACTTTGTTGTTTTTATTTTCTTTGGTCTTGTCCTGTTATTAGAAACTTTACAACTTTTGTACATAACAAAATTCAATGCCTCCCCTCTTAAAAATGAAGACATTTTAAGACATCTTTGGACCTTGAACTACAAAAAAATATATTTTAAGATGTTTTAAGACTTTTTAAGGATCCATGGGGACTCTGATATTAACAGATGCCGCCTTGAAATTATCTATGCAGGAAAAACCCTGCATGCTTTATGCAGCGTCTGCAGGTTTTGCACCATGGCTACAATCCAGATTAATGTCTAATCCTTGTGTAGGTGGGGAAGAGACACGAGGGGCTGCAGAAGCTGGTAGACGCTCTGCCTGCAATCAGACACAAGGTTAGTCCACAATTACACACAATCTCACATACAATCTCTCTCATACACACACACCGCAGTGTTGATTTTTTTTTTTTAAGATGGTGTGCTGGTCTGTGAAATGTCCTCCAGTCCAGTGACCAAATGACGTATATTGACCTCTAAAATGTGCTTCATAAGTCCATTCAAAATCTGGTAATGAATGGTAACAGCACTTTAGCAGAAGGTAGGTACTGACGCCATCTAGTGGTTCAGCAGAGACACTACAGGAGTCATCAGACAGGCCTCTCTCACAGGCATCAGAATATGTACGAGTAACAATGAGCTTCTTTCACCAAATATTCCCAGGAGCTAAACTCAGGAAGTAAATCTGGGACAAAAATCATTGTAACACAGTCCTGTTTTTGTATCCGCTGCATGTGAAGAACTGTGACGATAAGACAAATTAGATTGGCCATGGATTAAAGAAAAGCTTTGTTTCAAATGTAATATTTGCAGGCAATGAGATAACTACACAGAATCAGACTTTGAAGTACAGGCCATTAAGACTACAGCTGTATTACACACGTTATTACTTAAGAATGTACTTCTTTATTTTGTTTGCGCATCTTAAGGCTTAACTCTTGGCCGTAACATTAAAAATAATTCTTCTCACAGGCAGCTTAACTGACTGTGTGTTGTGTCCTGTGTGTTTGTGTCTTGCTGTCTGCAGGATAGTGTAGTTGAGTTCACCAGGTTTGACCCTGCCTGTCTGTTACCCACCAACACTGATGACTACTGGACGTACCACGGCTCTCTGACAACACCTCCTCTGACAGAGTCCGTCACCTGGATCATTATGAAGCAGCACATAGAAGTCAGCCATGACCAGGTGTGTGTGTGTGTGTGTGTGTGTGTGTGTGTGTGTGTGTGTGTGTGTGTGTGTGTGTGTGTGTGTGTGTGTGTGTGTGTGTGTGTGTGTGTGTGTGTGTGTGTGTGTGTGTGTGTGTGTGTGTGTGTGTGTGTGTGTGTGTGTGTGTGTGTGTGTGTGTGTGTGTGTGTACCAATGTAATTTGACTTTCATGTTTTATTATTTAAAAAAAAACTTAATTTTACACCTTATTTTTTCAAAATATAATATGATATGCATAAAAGCCCTTCTGAAAATGACAGTCAGCCAGATCATTTCTCTAGAGAAGAATCGCCACTCTGCTAGTTTTGCTGAACCACTAAAACACATAGTTCACTTGTGGTCATACTGTGGTGTTATAGAGTGATGTGTCTTTTCATTCACAATTAGCCACAGTCATATACGTTTGTCATTTTAGCCGGCAAACAGAAACCCACTGAGCCTTAAGGAACTTGGAAGGATTTCTTTTTTTCTCCTGGCGTTGCTGCTCTAAATACTGCGGTGTTGAATCAGACAGATCCTGATGCATCCCATTATCGTCATCAGTGTAGTTACTAGATGATGGTCTAGAGTTCCTGCGAAGCTCTGTGTATTGCTGTGATCAGATGTTTTCAGCTTGTTCTGTTGCCTCCAAGTGGCCAGTTAATCAGTGAACCCAGTTTAAAGGATGGTTCACAATTTTTCAAGTCTGTCTTAAAACAGCAGTCAGGAGCCCAAATAAACAGTGAAACAGTTTTTTTTTTATCATTCCTCCTGTTCATACTGACCATTAGAAGATCCCTTCATAATGTACTTACAATGTAAGTGATGGGGGACAAAATCCACAGTCCTCCTTCTGTGCAAAAATGTATTTAAAAGTTTATCTGAAGCTAATATGAAGCTTCAGTCGTCCAAATGAGTCAAATCAAGTAGATATCTTTCAACATTACAGTCTTTTTAGTGCCCAAGTTCCTCTTTTTGTTACTATACTTCCACCACAGCTCAAGAGGGAAACACTGTCTGAGGAAACACAAAGAGGGAATTTGATGCTAAAAAGACTGTAAATGTGGCAGATATCCACTTGATATGACTAACTCAGCCTGCTGAAGCCTCATATAAGCTTCAGATCAAATATAAATGCATTTTTGCACAAAATGACTGTGTGGACACACTGTGGATTTTGGCCCCCATCACTTACACTAAAACTGTATTTGAAGGGGATGTTTTAACAGCCAGTATGAAACCTCTTTCACTGTTCATATGAGAGACTTGAAAAATTGTGAACCTGTCCTTGAAGGCTGAGCTGAAATCTAGACCAACTGCTAGAAGGCTTTTGTTGTCTTTTCCAAGTAAAACTTTCTTTAGAGCTGCACTCAGTAGCAATTATTCAACGTGACATTAAGAATGGGTTCCAGAAGATAAAAGGCAATGCTATTCAGTAGCTCAACCACATTTCAACAATTCTAATGATGTTCAGGTGTGTCCAACTAGTTGAACAATGAGGAAACTATCATTGAACCTCATGACATGAGACCTGTCAGTATCGTGAAGTGATTCAGCCTGTGCGAGTTTCTCATGAGCCTGTTTAAGACTCTCTTTCTCTCTTTTTCTCGCCCCCCTTCAGCTGGCGGTCTTCCGGAGCCTTCTGTTCACCTCGGCTGAGGAGGAGGTACAGAAGAGCATGGTGAACAACTTCCGCGTGCAGCAACCTCTCCGGGGTCGTACCGTCCGCTCCTCCTTCACTCCCTTCCTACAGGAGGCGCCGTCAGCTGAAGGCGACAAGCACACCCACTGACACTGCTAGAACCAGTAACACACACCATTACCACCATTACACACAGTAACCGTACCAAAACTACTGTCCAGAATCTTTTGATTTTTCTTTGTTCCTTCATAACACAATATTGCTGATTTGAATATGTGAAGCTGAAAACATATTTTACAGTATGGCAATATTTCCTCTGAGGAACTTCAGTTACACTCAGTGCTGTTCCTCTGTCATCGAGTGAAAAGGTTAACAGTGTGGAGGATGTAGCAAGATGCCTTTTTCTGCTTAGTTGAGATTTAAATTTTCTTTAGATTTTTCAGATTTTGGTTTGACTGACCAATAACCAATAAGGGATGGCTGCTTTGGGGAAAATATGTAGTTTTACTGATTTTTATTAACATGAATTGTATTTATTATAAATCTACGGTTTATTGAGTTATTGTATATGAGTTTGTACCTGCAGCTTAAGGTAAAAAATGGCACTGAGCTTAAGGTGCAAACTCAGTTGCACTGTGTGCAGGCCACAGTCGGTACAGAGTCTGCTCTGACTTCCTGGTGGTGACGGTTTTATCCATATAAGGAGGCTGGAGCGGCTGCTAGTTTACAGCACAACACCCAGGAGATTTTAACAGACTGGAGTTCTCATCTGAGGAGTGTCTCTCCAGCACAATACACATATATCAAATATCAAGATTTTTATACCACAATGTCACTTTTTAAATCTTTTATGGATGCTTGTTGGGTTTATGGCTGATTTAGTCATCTATACATTATTAAGATGAACAGAATGTATGTTTTCTCAATCTGTTACAATTATATTTTACTGTATACATTACATCTCACATTCAATATTTTTATTGCATTTGTTTTCTACAGTAAAGGAACTCTATTGAGCCTTGGTTCTTCTACTCAGAACCTGTATGTTACTAATACGCACAGACATGCCAGGATACTGTAGTATTTTAGGAATATTCTGATTGAAATGAACAGTTCTTCTTCCATAACTCTGTCTTACCTAAGTCTCATGTATCATAACCGCAGTGCCTTACATGTTGTCTGTTCGACTCACTGCTATTGGCAGAGTCTCCCCAACACAATCTGAGCACGAGAAGTATCTCTGTTCCATACCTGTTCTTTAAAGCTATGGTTCAAGTACAGCGCGTGACGTCTGTTCACAGTAACATTCATGACTCAGCTGATTACTTCAGGGAAGAAACTATGATCTTCACCTCATTCATCTTCTTTTGAAAGAAGCAAGTCAGTGAGTGAAAGCAGAGCAGCAGCAGAGCTCCTTCATCGTCACACCGCTGTGCTTCAGCCAGTGAGCTGAAGAACATAGTAGAGGAATCAGATAAAGCCGGACCTGCTTTAACATCCAGGTCGACTAATTGAATCAGGTTGATATTGAGAAGGATCTGCTGTCTTCATTCGTCTGTGTGGTTTTGTCAGTTTCTTTTCTCACATATTTGTTTATTTTTGTGAAAAAGAGTCAAATTAATCAGAGTAACATGATAGGACAAATTAAATTCAGCTGTTTTGCGTTCAGGAAAATGGTTAAAAGAATTACAAATGGTATGTTGAGACTCCTGGTCTGAACTTCTTTTACCATGTTTATTTTAAAATTAAGTGAAAATACACAAAGGACACTACCATTAACAGCTGTGGTAGATACATACATTAAAGTATAGACAGGTTGACACAGTGGGACCAACTGACAACTGCACAGCAGCCTTGTATATCACCTTGCCTGCTTCCACTATTTGAGCTACTTACATTAAAGTGTGCTTGACGTACCTTATCCAGAGCTTTAAATGCTCTAAACTGAAGGTAGATTAAGCACTCCTTTGTCTATGTTTTTAACTTAATTCAGGATTTATTATGACAACGCTGCAAGTTGTCTCGGTGCAGTTGAGGATGTTGCAGTTAAGAGCAAGCCCACAAAACCTTGCATCATGTAAAAGAAGTCTGGCAGTCCGCCTGCTTTGGCACACACCCAGCAGTTGTGGCTCACCGGGTGAATCTTGCTTTGCAGCATTGTTGGGAAGAGAAAGAAAAGTTGGCAGATGGAAAGGTAGGGGGGGGAAAGAAAGCATAAATCAACACAGAAACTTTATCAGATTTGTATGATTTAACATCTCTTGCTTTAGGACACAAAACTATAAAACCACATCAAAGAGCGCGTATATGGCCATTATCCTGTGCGTGGGGTTTCCTCCACTGACATACAGTCGAGTTGAGGCAGGGGTGAGAGGTTACGGTTGTCTTTATAATCCCTCAGTAACAAAGCAACTGTCCAAGCTGGCCCTCCACCCCTTTTCAAATAGCCCGTCCTCCCCGCGCACAGAGGCACACATCAGGCATACACACCCCAGTAGGTCCTCCACAGTTGAGGCCTACCGTGAAGCCACACACTGAATAGACTAACTGGATGTGTATTGAAAAGATGTGACACTTAAGTGATGTGCACTGAGTGACGGTAACTTGTTGTGACGGCTGCAGACTCACAACATAAACACTGAAGGGGCCGCAGGTGGCAGGTTTGAGAATATTTTTGAAAAGCAGTTAGGATTATAGTGTGGACTTCTGGGAATGTTGCGTGCTTGCTTTTTGAACAGATAATGCAATAGAGAATGTATTTGATGTATTATAACAACATGGAGACAAGGGACCCAGTACTGCCTTCATCTTGTACAGCTGTATTTGATGTATTTGAATCATGCACCATGACCTGCCTTCATGTTTCATGGCATTTTATTCATGTTCAGCCTCTTTCTTATGCCTTTTTTATTTTTATGATTTTATGAATGCAATGAATATAATGATATATTCCAATACAAATGTTCAGTCTGTGGAAGATGTTTGTCTATATTTTCTTCTCTGTCAAAAGCTGAAGTCAGTGATATAGCATCAGAAATCCATTTAAGGTGATTTTCTTCATAGTGGAGAAGTTGTTGCATCTCAATGCGCCTTCAGGAGTTCAAAACCTCCCTGTTTATGCATCATTGCTGGGACTTCTCCTGACTTGTATCACTGCATCTGCCTTTCTAAAGATACAGTATATCTCAAAATGATGTCACCATGCTGTATTTTCTTCATGATGTTTTTCATCACCTGTACCTCTTGCCTTTCTGTATCCCTGTGTCATGTTTTAGCAGGTGTGTGTTAGCCCCAGGCTCATTGAACATCTAGTTGTGTATGATGTACACCATATGCAGTACATATTATAGCTGTTTTTGTTCAGTGGGAAGCCAACATTCCTGTCCTGAAGGGGCTCCACTAGGTCCATCTCCCCTGCCAGCATGCCATGCTCCACCTGGATGCCTCCTTATAGGCCCCCATCCAGATGTGCAACCAGGAGGTGTTTTGCTCCCAGAGACTCTTACTCTTTGGGAGAATGTAGAAAAAAAAACAGTTGAAAAAAATGGCATGCGTGTTTATCAAGAGATATAGATGTAAAGATGATTTTGAAGAAACACATTAATAGATTGTGTACATCAATAAAGTCATGTGTGATGTCAAAAAGATGTATATGCTTTTTTTGTTTGTCCCCATAACCACAGTAGATATCTATGTATGCTATGTAGCATGATGCATTTAAATTTGTATGACTTTTAAAAAGTATTCAACTCCCTGGAAAGTTTCTTTTTTATTGTTTTACAACATTGAATCAACATAGATTTAATGTGGCTTTTTGACACTGATCAACAGAAAAAAGTTGTTTGCATGAGTATTTGCCCCCTTTAACAGAACACACCTAAATCACTGGTCCAGCCAGTTAGTTTTAGAAGTGACATAATTAATTGAATGGAAATCACCTTGATTGCAGATACAAGTATATTTATCTGTTGGAGTCCAGTTAAATTGATCATTAGGAAATGAATAGATTATGGAACAGATGTAAATCTGCCTAAAACAAGCTGTCCTCAAAAACGGAGTGTGCATGCAAAAAGGAGACTAGTGAGGGAGGACACACAGATGAATGACAACTGAAGGAGTTCCAACCTTCAGAGGCTGAGATTGGAGAGACTGTTCATATAGTACAACAGTTGGCCAAGTGCATCACCAGTCGCAGCTTTATGTGAGAGTTGCAAAGAGAAAGCTACTCTTAAAGAACCTCACATGATATCTTGGCTACAGTGTGTCAGAGGGGACGTGGGCGACTGAGGTCAGCTGGAAGAAGTTTCTGTGGTCTGATGAGACCAAAACTGAGCCTTTTGGCCATCAGACTAAATGCCAAACTACCATTAGCATCCCCACCATGAAGCATGTTGCCATCACCTGGTGAATAGTGCTTTTCTGCAGCAGGTCCTAGGTGGTTTCAGATAGAGGGGAAAATGAATACAGCAAAATAAATGGAAAACCTGGTGCAGTCTGAAAGAAACCTGCCACTTGAGAGAACATTTTTTTCCCCCAGCGAGACAATAAACCCAAGAATAAAGACACCCCAGTAGGTCCTCCACAGTCGCCTCTCCAGACATGGCAACTGTGGCAAGAGTCCGAGGCCAGATCTCACACCTCACACCAATCCACACAGTGTGTGAATGCTAACATGTTTAGAATTTTATATTCATAATTAATTTATTCACATTAAAGGGTATTTTTCTGTTGATCAGTGTCAAAAAAGCCACATTAAATCTACTTTGATTCAATGCTGTAAAACAACAAAACCTGAAATGATACAGTAGCTATATACCCATTGTTCTTCCAGCAGACCCACCTGACGCAACTCTTCTCTAAACCTGAACTAGGACAGGAACAGGTTTGAAAATAAAAACTGTTGGTCACTGCTTCTCTGTATCAAGCCCCCACCCCATCCCCACTGATACCTTTGAAGCCCCCTGACACAGAGAGGGGATGTTTAATGGCCCCCACCCAGACGCCTGGGGTCCTATGGGTGGGATGTTTACACTGTTACCACGGCCGGGTGTGATATGGGTCTCCACCTTATTCAAACCAAAGAGATGGCGATTGAAGCTGACCTCTGGGGGTGTTTATTGTGCTTGGCTGCAGGGGAGAGGGGCCTGGGTCTACAGGGACACACCAATCAGTCTCTACTGGGTTTCCCCTGATTGTATGAACCTGGACAGACTGACTGGAGACCCCTAAGCTTTGAACTGTACAGTGTGTGTGTGACTTTATGCATACACATGTGTCTTTGTAGTCAATGTGAAAACATTTTATAACCGCTGAATGAGATGTGACTAATTACATTGCACATGCAGCACAGTCTAGATCTGGATGTTGCTGAGCTGGCGTTATTAGAAAACTGGCTTATGTTTGTTTGCGTCCTGTTTGAGGTGATCACATGTCTGAATAACTGCTAACAGCAGCTTTCAACTTCCCCAAACTTCCTCTTTTCCTGACAAGCTTTGGTGTCCTAAGATCTGGTCCTTGTACAAAAACAAAATCCTCTTTGACAACACATAATGAAATAAGAAAGGAAAAGGCCGGTGAAATTCTATATTCTTCTTATTGTCAACAAATCCCCCCAAAAAACAAAAAAAAAACCCAAAACTAACAGTGTATTAGTCTGTCTCGCAAAATACTTTGACTTCCCTGCTCTGTCTGTGGCACTCAACCTCAAGCCTATTGGTATGTACTATATGTAGTAAAGTGTAGTAAATAATTTAAAAAAGTCATAAATATATAGTTCAGATGTCAAAAAAGGCTGATTTTTTTTTAAACAGCTTGGCAGTGTAGCTTTAAGCAAACATTACTCAAACAGGGGGAAATAGTGAATTTGTTGGGGACTATTTTCAGCTGCGGATCAATACAGGTTTGATGCTAAGACAGTATTTTATTCTTCCAGTTATGTTTTGAAAAAGTGGGAGTCATCTATTGGAAGACTAGACAACTACACATTCACAACATCTGATATTCTTTGTGAACGTGGAGAATACCTGTGTAACACCAGCTCCTACAGAGAGTGTTGCATTATGGTTGTTTGTAGCCTTACTGTTGCTAGGCTAGCCAGTCTGTTTATAGTGTTGTCAATAGAGTCTGTCAGCTACAAAAGGCTTGTGAAATGTATTTTTATGCCACAGAGGAAATATATTCATGACAAGTGAAAACGAGTTCAAAGCCTCTTCCGACATCTTTACTACAGAAACAGAAGATATATCAGGCTTTGGCTACACAAATATTTGTTAGGAGAATCAATTGATTGTTGGTTTTGGTATTTTCATGGGATCACCAGCCTTATCCATTAAAATCCATTGTATCAACAGGAAATTGTCAGCAAATCAACCTCTTTAAGGAAGTTTTGCTCTTGGAGAATAAAGGGTTTTGGCATAAGGTGCCCAGAGCCAGTCAAAACCTTCACCTGAAAGCTACAGTTATAAGTGTGTGATATGTAACTTTGATCAAAGTCAAACTATTTTTTATTTTAGGAATAATAGTATCTAGTGCATAGATCTGCAGCATGTAAAACTGAGTCTTCTATCCTTTATTTGGAAACAGTCACCCTGATTTTAAATACTAATGAAGACAAAGCACATAAGGGAAGTGTTGGTTCACTGGAATTACAATAAATGAATATCTCAATTACCTCTGTTGGTATCTAGCATGCAAAGTTTTCATTGGGGACTATTTTGGTAGAAAGTTGTTCTAATGTAGTTGCAGAAAGAGATATTTCTGTTGAATGCATTGATTTGGGGTGGAGGCAGATAACTCAAAACCTGGGCAAATAAAACCAAAACTACCTGCATGGATAGATACCACTGATTTGCACTATAGTGACCTTGTTCACTGGCCCTCAATGAAGCAGAGAGATGAAAAGAAGATGAAGCAGGCAGGTTCTAATTAGAGCGCATGTCTTCCTGCCGTCCTTCTGTTCTCTGTTTGAGAGGAATCGTTTTAGATCAACAACCCATGAACCCCTCCAGTTCTCCATGCAGGCAGAGATATAAACAGGAACATACAATAAGAGGCCCTTCTCCCTCTGAACTGCAGGCCAGCTGCTCTTCCTCCTCATCTTCCTCCAGCTTCACTCATCAGCCTCTCTGATGTGTTTGTTTGGTGTTTTACATATTTCAGACAAAGGACTTGAAAAATTCATGTCCTGTTTTACCTTTAAAACTGGTTTATCAGGATGAATTCCTGAGTGCACCTTATTCCACAATATAAATCATTACTTTACTAGTAACAGTTACTAGAGTACATTTAGGGTAGGATAATAAACCCTATAGATTTCTCAATATAAAAATAATAAATAAATATGCAAGACTGGTAATTGACAGGGGAAATGATAGTTTTGCTAGTTTAGTTTAATCTCAGAATGCAACATATTTACTCTCAACTGCTTCTAAATGATACCCACTTTAAAGCAGCATTAGTTGATTTTTGGCCACTTGGGGGCAGCGGGAACAAGCTGTAAACACAACACTGACTTATTTCCATGTTATGAAGTTGAGTTGGGGCATGTGTTAGCAAACACTTACACATCAAGCAGATATGGATATATCAAAGTGTCCAGTTTCCACTGCCAAAGCAAAGGCAGGATGCCACATCTTAACTGAGCACAAACAGATAAACAGATATCTGAGCTCTATTTTGAAAATACCTTTGAAAGCTCCCTTGCCCATCGTTATTTGAGCAATCCCAATAAAAGATTTGTTTAGTAAGTCTATTGACCTAACTTCACAAGGCCTCCATATTACTACTGACAGTTTTGAGGCCATTTTATTCGGACACAAAAACAACCCAGCTATATTAGTATTATAGATATTAGAGGGATGACAGGAAATGACACTGACACACAATGAAGGTCCTTGAACCTGAACTTGAACCAGGGACATTGCAGTTCATGGTCGGTGTCTTAACTCCCTACACCACAGGGCCTTATATCTTGTTCTTTAGCAGCTCAATGCTCTGCTATGTTGAACGGCTAGATGCCAACTATCTGTCACTTGAGCAAATAGCTTACATTGGGTGTATGAGAGCTTTTTCACTGCAAGCAGCTACGTGCTGCTCCCAAAAAAAACAAGAGCAGTGAGGCTGAATGAAAACAGTAGTTGTGGCCGAAAAACCAAAACAATTAGCTAAAAGGCACTAAAAGACACATCACAGAGCTAAGAGAAACTGCAGAGTCTGGTGCTAATTTTCTGTGGGTTTGTCACTGCAAGGGACCGCTTTCACATAACACATAGTCATTTGATCCATTGTTAATATAAAAAAATGGATTTATGCAGCTTTAAATCACTCACTTTTAAGAACGAGCATGTGAAACTAGTTCAAAAAAGCAAAGGATTCCTTGTCAGCAGTGCCATAATCATCCAGACACATTGTTTATATGTTTGTGTACTTGATGTTTTCAGTGGTCAGCCTTCATGCAGATTCCCTGGGAGAGAAGCTGGGAACAGGGTGGACGTTGCTACAGCTGCCGGGACAGGACCTCTCCCACACCCTCACCACAGTGTCAAGTCTTTCCCATCCATGCAGCATTCCCTCGCATATAACTCTACGCTCTTTGATAAAAAAATGCTTTCACTCCATCAGACTGGGTGTTCAGATGGTCAAATGGAATCATTTTAAGAATCCATTTCCATTATTATGATGTGATGTGAGCACTGAATGAAGTCAATGTGACAAAAGTATTACTGTTAAAGGTGGGTTCCTCATGAACAAATCATTGTTACATTCATTTATGAGAGATCGAGAACAGCCTCCAGACTGTACACTGCAGGTCACAATGGGCCAGTAGGTCAGATTTGTAGTTGCTGTTCTGCTAAAATGTATCAACACAGTGGCATTTCCAGCTGAGTCTCATTTGGTTTGATTGTACACACAAATACACATTGTTATATGAATTTCCCGTCAAAATATATATACTTCTATTTCACAAAAAAAGAGAAGGGATAAAATATTAGCAAATTGTACACCCTACATGTCCATCTATCACAGCCAATAATCTTTCTGAAAGTTTAAAATGTGTATTGTTTTAATGGAAATGAGGTTGTATAATAAAGGAAATATGGTTTGTATTACAAAAGTACATGTGGATTTATTATGAAATGTAAAACAAAAAGGGACAAAAAAATTCCAAATAAATACACACATGAAACATCATTTTACATGTGATTCACATAAATGCACAGTTTCCATGTAAAATGTAATATTTCTCATGTGAAAACATGAATTTCAAATATGCTCTTCTGGTAAGGCACAGAAAACCTATTAACTTACACTACAATAACAAAATGTGCTAATTATTACCAGATTGTCGTAATCATGCTGAAAAAAAAGAGACAGACATAAATTGAGTGTATTAATCAATAGAAAAGCAACTGAAATATCAGAAATCTTCATTGATTCATGTGGTAGCTGAGTCAGGTTGTATTCTGACAGTGAGAAAGTTCTGCCCAACCTCAGTGTTTCCTTCATTTTATGAAAGGGATCCACTGTAAAGAGAGAAACTAAATTAAATAACTGTACCATTAGTTTTACCATGTTACATTAGTTTGTAATAGTCAGGTGCCCATATGAACACAGAAACTGTTTTTTTCTTGCTGTAATCATTCCTTCTGTTCATACTAGCTATTTAAAAATCCCTTCCTAATGCGCTTTCAATGTAAATGATGAGGGACAAAATCCACAGTCCTTATTTTGTGCAAAAATGTATTTAAAAGATACATTGAAGATAAAATGAGGCTTCAGCAGTCTGAGTTAGACAAATCAAGCGGATATATTTTTAGTCTTTGTCTTTCTGTTACTATACCTGCACTGCAGCTCACCAGGGAAACACTGTCCAGGGAAACAAAAAGAGGAAATTTAATACTAAAAAGACTTAAACTTGAGATGATATCCACTTTAACTCAGACTGCTGAATCCTCATATAAGCTTCAGATAAACTTTTTAAACATTTCCACAAAATAAGGACTGTAGACTTTGTCCCCATCACTTACATTGTAAGCACATTTGAAGGGGATCTTCTAATAGCCAGTATGAACAGGAGGAATGATTGCAGCAAACAAAATGTCTTTCAATACTCATATAGGCACCTGACTGTTGTTTTAAGACAGACTTGAAAAATTGTGAACCTGTCCTTTAACCAAAAAGACTAAACACTAAAAAAAAAACTTAAGAAGCAAACAGCTACTAGTTTGAGCTGCAGACACTAGGAGTGCCATAAACTTTCATTTAAATGCTATGTTGCACATGAAATGATAGCCTCCCACAGCGTCCAAAACAAATAAAAGCTCCTATATTGTGTTCCCATGTCTCTTGCGGGCCTGTTGGAACTGTTGTACCAGGTTAGAAACACAGACAGAGCCAGTTAGATGAGTCAGGGATAACAGACATAGATTAAGGTGCATTTGTGTTTCTTGATCTGTGGCTCCACCTGAGATGAATGTCCTGCATTCTTCAGGCTTTGGCCAGACAGACAGAGACACTATCAGAGTGCACCTTTAGGCCAATAAATGTTGACTGTGTCCGCCTCATTTGAACACAGGAAACAGCCTGTCTGCGGCTGCGTGTGTGTCAGTGTGTGTGTGTGTGTATCAGAGGAATGCAGAAAACACACATTGCAGATTTATCTGTCTGTACTCTCACGAGGGGCGTTTCAAAGTTCTCCCCTACAGAGCAGTTAGACTATTCTTGTTCATATGAAGTCCTTCACACTGTGTGTGTGTGTGTGTGTGTGTGTGTGTGCTGTGACTGTGACAGACAGGATGGCAGTTGACTGTTGTTCAGTGCGTGTGTGTTGGTGAGCTTATGGGACTGGCACAGAGATTGAGGAGAGTCAGCTGCAGCACGCACTCAGAGTCATATTGCATACATGTTGTCTGGTGTCCTAGATGTGGTCCCGCTGCACTCTTTTACACTCATCCAGAACATCAGTCAGCTTGCGTGCGACCACTTGTACAACAGTTCCAAGTCCAACCCAGCAGCTCCTTTTCTCAAATTCAAAACCCTGGCACTCCAGACGAGGCAACGCTCCAATTGCACACTACAAATCATCGTCCTGAACTCTGTCACTCTTTGCCCTGCAGCCTCCTTCTCTGTTGTTTAACCAAAAATCTGAGGAATCCTACAGGTGCAGTTTCTTAAGCAGCATTTACCAGCATTGTTGTAGGTTTGGATCTCGCCTCTCATACACACACTCTTCTGTTAACAGCTTCACGTTTCAAGAGAAAGATGATTATCACTCCTGTGGCTTTTTTCTGCACTTTGGTTTGAAAGGAGAAAACAAAAACCCATTAAAACCCTTTAAAATGTTCAATTTTAATGTCAGGCCTACTCTGACCGTCCACTGTGCGAGAACTGCAAGAAAGTCTTGCAGTTAATCGCTGCCAGACAAAATTTAGAAATGATTGAAAAATTTGTATTATATAAAAATGATGAAAGGAATGATGAAAGATTTGTTGCACAACTATGATTCCTGGGCACGATGAAAGGTTTGTTATGCAACAGAGGTGTGGTTTCAGGGCCTCTGAGGATAAAACACATAATAGAGTGAAAGCACAAACATGAAAGCATATATCAAAATACATACCTACAATTATGAAAGCAAGCGGTCATGTTACTACACTTTCCCAGTGCATGATGGGATGGGCTCCAGCTCCCTGTGACCCTGAGTGGGATAAAAAGCTTAGAAAACAGATGTATGGATGGATGTTTTTTTTTTTTTTTTTAGAGTTTTTACTCCTGTGTGTGTTTTGTCCTTAGGGGCCACCATAGCAGAGCTGTATACAAACACAAGCTCGCAATAAACTAGTCTGATCAAAGACAAATGTGGTGCTTTGTTTTGTCCCACATATCCAAACGACAGGCCATTTGAATGCCAACACAACTGAATCCACCTTGAATTTGGTCCACTGGCAGCCAAGTGCAAAACATACATTCATGCAGTCCAGACTGGCTGATGACAACAGTCAAAAGCGATGGGAACAGTGTGCCAAATACTGGAATTACCACGATAGTAGGCTGAATTTTCACTTTTATCATTTGCATCGCCAACCAATTTCAATCTGGAATGGATGATGCAGGCGGAAACTTCACATTCCTTAAATTAATGAGTGACACCCTACAATACACTAAAGATGAGTCACTGAACTTTCTGGAGTTTCTGCTGAGAAAATCGGGCTATTAAATCCTTTGAAGAGTCTGTAAATGACACAGTATGTTCTGGATCGTCATTCTTGGGGGCGTCAACCTTCCTCTGGCTATTTTCAGAGTCTCACTCTGAGATTATGACACCATAAAACCAGCCCAGCTAGTTTGGGATGCTTAGCTGGAGAGAGTTTGATTGATTCAGTATTGCTGAGTGCTCCTTGCCACTGTACTGTAGTGCTGGCATTTCCTTATTGTTTAACACAGCGATGATGCCATGTAGACCCGACTGGGGAATCTCATGTAAGGGCCATCTGGTCCCTCATATCCAGATCAGATGTATTGCACATAAGCAGTACTATAGTCAGTACTGCACAGTGGAAAGTATCATATTGTGTATATCTCTGTGACATGTTGTGTCTTCTCTAACATGGAACCTTTGTTTCTCCATGAGCACTCCTGGACGGTGTTGTGAAGTACTTCTTATGTATGTAAGGATGTATGCCACGTGCAGACTATGTTATGGATTGCTTTCTTTCTTCTTAATGTGTATGTTTCTTTTATTGTGTAAGTTTTGTGTACACACTGCAAACCAATTTCCCTCTGGGATAATAATAATGAAGTTAAAGATGGGGAGGTGTGGGATGAGGGGGTTTAAGATGAGTAGTACCGCCTCTCGCCGCTAGAGGGCAGGAAACGATAAAGGTGGGTATTACGGGGAGACATCGGGGCTGGGCTTGACGGAGGAGGGCCATGATGCCGTTTGTGATAGTTTCTTTGTAAACCGACAGAGTAGAAACTAGACGGGAAAGCACGCTGCTCAGACCCAAAGCAACACACACACATATACACACACACACATACACACACAGACACACATACACACGGCGGACTCCTCGTGGCTGAGCCTGGCCGGCATCAGGCGACACACCGGACCGAGACACACACAGAGAGGGAGAAGAAAGAGGAAACTCAGCCACCGATGTCAGGGTTAAAAAAGAGAAACTCTAATTCCTCGGCGGACAGGGAGGAGGACATGCAGGTCACGGAGAGGATGCTGGCCCCGGGAAACGGCGGGGATAAGGGGGACTCCAACCATGATGGAGCACCGGGAAGCGACCCCAGTAAGAGCCCCAACAGCTCCGCCGCCGAAGGAGGAGAGGGAGGGGTCGTCCTGAAGAGAACCATCACCCTGCTGAACGGCGTGGCCATCATCGTGGGCACCATCATCGGCTCAGGCATCTTCGTCAGCCCGACCGGCGTGGTAAGGGAGGCCGGCTCAGTGGGTCTGTCCTTGATAGTTTGGGCGGTGTGCGGGGTCTTCTCCACTGTGGGAGCCCTCTGCTACGCGGAGCTGGGGACCACCATCACCAAGTCTGGAGGGGACTATGCCTACATCCTGGAGGTGTACGGCTCCCTGCCGGCTTTCCTCAAGCTCTGGATCGAGTTGCTCATCATCCGGCCGTCCTCGCAGTACATCGTCGCCTACGTTTTCGCCACCTACCTCCTCAAGCCCATATTCCCGGTGTGTCCGGTGCCGGAGAACGGGGCGAAGCTGGTGGCCTGCCTCTGCATCCGTGAGTATCTGAGCCGGGCCATGCTGAGCCATGCTGCCCCTAGATGATGCAACTTTTAGGCGGCGTTGTTGTGTGTGTGTGTGTGTGTGTGTGTGTGTGTGTGTGCCGATAGTAGGTGTACCGAGGGATGAGGTTAAATTTCTTGTGTGTGTGTGTGTGTGTGTGTGTGTGTGTGTGTGTGTGTGTGTGTGTGTGTGTGAGAGTGAGGATGATGGAGAAACATAGACAGATGAGATTATAACCCTAACCCAGACTCATACATACAGTTGCATCATATTAGCAGGATGATGTCTTCACAGGCGGCACGCGTGTGATGATAGTGACGCGCGCTCACTTTACTCTACCTATCCACGCGCACAGTGGTGAAAAATGCCGCGTCGTTACATCAGCCAATTGTATTTAATTGTGTGAGACACCAACTCTGATACTATTTACGGTAACACATATTTTACTTATATTTTATTATTAGTGAATATGTTTAGTTTTCAACAAAATTCTCCTTTTATGAGAGTTAATTTATTCATGAACTGTTTGAGTGACTTTCTAACTAAAGATGTAATATTAGTAGCCTACACACTTTCAGGATTTGACTGGGTAGAAAGGCCATCGTGTTGTTGTGTTCAGTATGAAATTGTGAAAATGCATAAAAATTATAATGACATTAATTGAAGTCAATTTGGCGGGCTCACTTCAGCACAACTGATGACAAGGCAGGTTTATTTATACAGCACATGTCAACAACAACAAGGCAATTCAAAGTGCTTTACACAAAACATAAAAGGCACCAAGACATGTAAAAGCAACACAAGGCAATATAAACAGACATTTAAATACAGTAAAGTAGAAAATAAAAACAAGCTCAAATAGAATAAAACAGGAGAATAAAAGTTACAGTGTAAGAAATGAATATTTATTTGATTTAATAAAAGGCAGAAAAGTCTTCAGCCTTGATTTAAAAGAACTGAGAGTTGCTGCAGACCTGCAGTTTTCTGGGAGTTTGTTCCAGATATGCGGAGCCTAAAAACTGAAAGTTGGGTTCAATGTGTTCAAGTTCAACAAAGTAAGCTATAATATCCCTTTAATTATTTGTTTTTGTTATCACCAGGGGGCAGTTTCAGTTCCTTTTACCTCAGACCGCATTTTGTGCTGATAAATGATCATATTCCATCAAAGAAGGATGATTCCTCCAAGTAAAAGAAGTGATTTTATTCAATTAAACCATAACTGGTATGCTGCATTTAAGCTCAGTCAGTGTTTCTTAGCCTGCAGACAGTTAGCTCAGTGTTAGTTAGTACAGTGTTGTTTCACAAACGCATAGTTTGTGCCTTGTTTTGTATTGAGTCTTAACAAGATTAACTCTGGATTATTAGCTGCTTTAGCCTGTTAGCCTCAGTCTCTGCTGGTTGTGTTTTTTTTTTGTTTTTTTTTACTGCCACAAATATCACCTCACACTCATTTCTATCTGAATACAGTTACATGTGGCATTGTGTATGCATACATATTAATGTAAGTGTGTGTGTGTGTGTGTGTGTGTGTGTGTGAGGTGCCAGCTAATAAACCTAGTTCCTAATCTTGGTATTGACTGAAGGCTAAATCCTGACTGAGACCACATGACAAAGCTGCGGACCAAAAGGCTCACTTATCTGTGCGTGTATGTGTGTTTGTGTGCGTGTTTCACAAGGATTGCTTGCTTCAGTGTGTGCGTATATGTGTGTGTGTGTGTGTGTGTGTGCGTGTGCATGCCTGTGGTGTTGGCAGAGGGTTGTCAGGGTCACTGTGGGGCTGAGAGCCAAATCTCCGCTCTCACGCACACATACATCCATAGCGCCATAGGTCTATTTTGGTGTGAGTTGTTGTTCCATTTGACCCATTTATGTGGGAATTTGTGTAATTGAGTTTCTATGTCTGTGTTAGCTTTCACACATGGATACGTTTGTGCACCCAATGTACATACATATATATATATATATACCGAAGTATTTGACAGGTGTGTGTGTGTGCATGCCTGTGTGAGTTTGGTTACCAGTGTGTGTGTGCGTGTGCGTGTGTATAGTCCTCCACTGTACTCTGGCTCCCTCTCTCTTTGTCTTGGTCTCTTTAACACAGAGCCTCATTGTGCTTTGTCTCATCTTTCTGTTGTGGCCCCGACCTAATTTAGGAGCTTTCAAGGGACCTGCTGCTTTAGTTAATCACTTTTAATGGGGTCCAGGGTTTAGGGGCCGCTTCAACGTCTCTGGGAGTGTGTGTGTTTTTGTGTGTGGTGGAGGAGGGGGGTGGGTGGGTACCACCACTGTACACCAAAGGGTTGTTTCATAAGGATGCCGCCCCTCGCTCTTACTCTCTGGCTTTGTCCCTTTCTCTCTGCAGTCTTGTTGACCTTCGTGAACTGCTACAGTGTGAAGGCAGCCACCAGAGTCCAGGATTTCTTTGCTGCGGCCAAGCTCCTGGCACTCGGACTGATCATCACCATCGGCTTCGTCAAGATTGGCCTAGGTACCTTGCACAAACACGGACTGTACATAAAGACACAACATGCACAGAAATGTACAGTCACAAGGTTCCTGTTAGTGCAGGCGGTTCAGTTTTAACAGCCCTTCCCCTCAACACAAGTTATAAAGTTTATGCTCTAAAGGATTTACATATCAACACTAGAACTGCAACGATTAATCCAATAATCAAATACCAAATATGTGTAGTAATTTATGCAGGGGACTGCTACAATCTGTTGTGGGGTGCGGTCTGTGCCATCTGGCCACAAACAGGAAGTGGTTCATTTGACGAGAGCCCTCCCTTCTGCAACGTGGCTTTCCTGCTGATGTGTGCTCATCTCTTCCTCTGACATAAACAGACCACCTCACTCTCTGCAACTGAAATGATTCATTTAAAAATGGTTATTCACAAGTGCTCTAAAGTCGGTATGAATGATGAAAATGTTCTAATTAAGACAATCCTGAAAGACAAATTAGTTTTAGCTGAAACTCTATGTAATCCAGGAGTATATGACGGCTGAGGCTAAACTTTTTCTCTGTTTGAACCCTCGTCACCCCTCTGTCGCTCCTGGGACTGTATCTGATCAAGCTCTGGTATTACAGTCCCAGTCCAGCCAAAGTTAATCTTAGCCAGGTCCGTTGTCTTTGTTCCATGTGAGTGGTGAATCTGTGGAAGTGGAGTAGCTGGTGTTTAGCTGGTGTTTAGCTCCCTGGAGTTAAGCCTAACTCTAATTAAGGCCACAGGATGGTGTGAAGTGCAGCCAGAAATGGGAGGACAGCACAGAGAAACCAGACAATGGCTCTTAAACAGAACACAGTTCCTTTCATTTGGAAATCTTCTCATTAGCCGCAAGAATTCACACAAAGACTCAAGCAGTCTGTTTGAACAAGCAAGAACTCAAGTCCCATTCACTCTAAATTACCAGACTATGGAGGGTTTGTTGGAGAAGGTATATTATCACGGCAGGAAGTAACTCGAGGAGTAACTCTGCCCTCTATAGGAAGGCAGAAGACTGCAGAGGCCCTCAAGAAAGTTGGCTCAAGCAAGACTTTGAGGTCCATCAGGTTTCTTGTCACAGAAATTATACTAATAAGCTCTATGGTTTACAGTCCTAAATATACTTTCCTGCTTCCTACTTATACCAGGTAGCTATAGGTTTACTGCCCCCTGCTGCCTGTGTGTGTTTGCTGCTAAACTGTGCTGTGCTCCTACAGCTGCCTCTCTTACTGTCTCTGCAGTGACGCTGTCTCTGCTCTACTCCTCAGAGAGACAGAGGCAAAAAGGAAAACGGGTATATTAGACCAGCATGAGATCAGAACGAATCTATGCTCTGGTGATTTTGAAAAACATCGAGGGGAACCCACTAAAAGGGAAGTCAACTTACTCGGTGCCAAGCATGTGTGTTGAATGTGAATGAGCCAGTGTGAGATGCAGACTCACAGATCACAAAGCACATAGTGTTATAGATTAGTAACCAGAGGTGGACGGCTTCAGACACATTTGTGGTGTTGGTCGGGATCCGTTCTGTCAGATTGTTACTCATTCGCCCTCCAAAATTTGTTATTTAAGGAGGGATGCCTTTTGGAAAAACATCTCCAGAGAAGTCACCGAGTTTAAACTGAAGTGGAGCTCATGCAGACTGAGGGGTGATTGTGGAGAGCGGCTGACCACACCAGCAATCCGTCTGTTTACTCCTGCTGTCTGCTCCCTCTGTCTGCAGCCCAGACCTCACCGATCACCTCTTACCCTTTGACTTCACGCCTGACATTGACCCTGTAAGGTTCAACTTTCAAAGTTTTCTTGACAGTCTCAGTTTAACTCAAACTGCAACACCAAACCTATAGTATTCATTTTCTTCCTACAAACACACCATGTCCATTAGAGCTGCAACCATCTGAAACAATCTACAAAGGTTTTTCTGTTTTACAGAATCCAACTGACCCTCAGGTTCCTTAACAGTCACCACTACTCTTTAATTAAGTAGTGCACGTTTACTCTGAAGTAGGTCACTTCCTGGCAGCATTAAAAGGTTTTCAAAGTCTTACATTTGCCTTCCTGAAAACTGCAGGTGTCTCCTTTGTGTCACTGAGTGTGAACCAAATTGGACAAATTTTTGCTGAGGAGTTATTTCTCAGACACGAGAGGGCTGAGAGATTTACCTGTAGCACCTACTGGCAGTAGATTCAACAGCCCAACACGAGTTCTCTCCTTCATCACGCACACACACATAGTGGGCGAAACGACAGACTGCCTGTTTGTGTAGAGGTCAGGTGTGTGTCAGAGGTCAGAAGTCACAGGTCACGGATCAGCTGACTGGTGGGCAAACAGGACTTTAACACTGACAGGAATTGTTCAGAAGTGGAGCAGAAAGACTTGAAGGAGTCTTTTTGATGCAGCATTTTCTGTAAAACAGCAGGCGCACTCTTTTCAGAGCTTCAGATGAGTGAGTTAGTTGTAGTTGCTAGTGTGGAGTCCAGGTCAGACTGATGAAAAAGTCTGTTTCTCCCACCAATGCTGACTTCAGACAGAGAAGAGACAGGGGACTGAAAGGAAAGAGAGGCACAGTTGCCATGATGTTAGACAGAGAGGCCTGGTACAGCCAGTGGGTGTTCATAATGATATAATAAGAGTCAGCAAGCTCTGAAGGCTGATTGATGGTAGGTCGCTCGACACTTTCAATAAGTGTCGCTCAACAGAAATTGAAGAGTTGCGCATCATTTACAATTCATGCTTTGGTGAAAGGTTTCAATTGTCTCCATGGTAACCAGATGCTATCCTCCAGCCAGGCTTGGTATATCATCCCGACCGGGACTAATTAAACAAGGACGTTACAAGTTATCTAAAGTTACATACCATAATATTAATAAGAAAGTTCAGTGAAAACTACAATCTCCATGGCGATGTTAGTACCTTTACCCAATCAGATTGCACAACAAACTTAGAATTGGAATCAAATGGAGAGCTGGACTTTATATGTTGCCTTTTGCCAAAATAATGATCTTTGACATGATAAATTATTTGCAGCTGGCTTCACAGTGGAGGGGTAGGGTTTAGTCAAGTAAAATAATCTAATTGAATAGTAATATAAGGATAAGTTGATCAGGTCCCATGTGGCTAATATATCATCAGACTCACAGGCCAATATGTGACAAGTGACTGTAGAAATTTCCCTCTGACTATTTTTTGCTCTATTTGTTATGCAAGTTTATCATTTTGAGTCCTGAGTTTGGCCACTGTCACGATAAAGAAAATAGACTCATCATTTTTTCAGAGTAGATGCATGAACTCAGTAATCCCTCTCAGTCCCAAATCTGCACAAGCATCACAAATGTTTGGTTTCCTGTATGTCTAAAACCCAAAGTTAGAGGTATTTTTCCTTCAATCAACTGCTAGTAACTTAATGGTTCAAAAATATTCCTTTGTCTATCCTCACACAAGTTCAGTGGATGAAGTTGAGTCCTGTTGATCTCAAACAAATAACAAGCTTTAGCTCCATCTGGCCCTCCTCCAGTTCTTTCTGTGGAAACAGGAGCTGCATCCGCCTTTTATTCTGAGTAATGTTCATCCACATAAGTTGAATGCAAACCCTACCTGTCTAATACCTGTTTAGGTGTTTAGTTGGAGCATGAAGAGTAATTCTACTCATTTGTAACTCTAGTCCTTTGCTAAGTGCCACTTCAAACGTTTCAAAAGCTCTGTTAACATTTACTCTGATGGCATTCTTAAATGTACCAGCCCTTTTCATGACAGTGCTTTAATAACTGTTTATCTGAGACACCTTCGATTATCTAGGTTTAGACAAAGACTGTCGTATGTGGCTGTGATTATATCAACAAACTCACCTGCATGGAATCTGATTGGCTGCCGTCACTGACATCCTACTGGCTGTCACAGCCCTCTCAGGCTACTGTTTGTATTCACAACCAGTGTGTGTGTGTGTTCATGGAGCTCTGTGACTCATACGGTCAGAGCCTGTGGGTGTTTCAGATTAGAGACCAGTGTAATCTGATTAGCTGCAGTAAACCCCCTCTTTCTCAATCTGACACCCACCCACACCGTTTGGAAGAGAAACACTTGCAGAGACTTCGTCTCTTGTTGACTCACTTCACTTCATCTTGTCAACCTCCATACGTCTTCACCCTTTTCTTTCTCTCTCAATCTAGTTGCAACACAGTCTTGCATTAATGTATTTAATTGACACACACAGGCTCGTAATTTTTGTCCTCCTGTAAACTTTTTCTGTACATGTCTCTACAAAGTCTTAACGGTCGACATCATGAAGTGGTGTCGACAGCTTTCCTTGAGGTGTTGATGAATAAAAGGTGTGTGTTTGTGCAATGGGAGGGTTCAAACTCTGAATCAGTCTTTGTAATTAGACGAATTAGCAAATAGTTTTTTTTTTTTTTTCTACAACCTGGAGAACTACATTCACCTCAGTCACCTCAGAGGTGGGCTTAATCCATGTAATGCCTTTGCTGTTGCAGTGTCATTGAAAAACAGACAAAACTAAACCCCTTGAGAAGGAGGTTTTTAGACATTTTTTAAAGGAATACATTTACATTTTGGAAATATATGTTTATTTGTTTTCTTTCAGAGAGTTCTGATTCTCATGTCTGTGTATTCAGTGTGGAGTTAAAGCCAGGAATCGAATAGGCTAGCTTAGCATAAAGACTGGAAGCAGGGGAAACAGAGAGCCTGGCTCTCTCTAAAGAGAAAAACGCCAATGTCAAACCTTTCCCTTTAAGACATATGCTTTGTAAAATAGAAGGGTACCAAATCAGTGACACAGAGTAAATACAGTGTTTTTTGTACTCCGTTTAGAGGCTTCTACTCCCTGTTATTAAACCTGGACTATTTAAACTGGGTCACTAGAGGACAGAAACTAGTTTTCTTTCATTCAGTCTTTGTTGGTGTGTGTGTGTGTGTGTTCTGCATAGTTTATACATATTTCATTCTCTGTGTGTGTGTGTGTGTGTGTGTGTGTGTATCGCTTTCACTGCCTGGCACCGGTCTCATGTGACCAGTTGATCGCAGCTCTGAGTGTTTCCTGACCAGCATAGTGGAAGAGTACAAGGTGAAGTGGGTGTAACAGGGAAAAGAATGCCGTAAAATTGCAGAGTGAAAAAAGTGACACAAAAGGAGAAAGGAGGACTGAAGGAGGACATAAAACATTATGACTAACGTGACGTGTTTGCGTTTGTCCACAACCTGTTTTTTTAATCATTTCTCACAAAATAAAGGCTGAACAGAACAGGGTTTAAAAAGGAGGAAAAGAGCAGGAATGATTCAGACTTTACCACCATGAAAAAACTTTAAAGGTTATGAACAAATCAGGCGTTCCACTGAGTTGAAGCCTCAAAGAAGATGTGAGGTAAAGAAATGTGCAACCAACGCGAGGGGATGGATTGTGGTCGCATGAGTTCTCAGTCTGTGCAAGTGGAAAAAAACACCTTTTTGTAAATATATATACATATATACCTGTATTGGAAAAGATTTTATGCTTGAATGAAACCAAACATTTTTGCTGATACAACCGCAATATAATCCAATCCAAGTGGAACTGTCATATAGATGACTTAACAGGTGAAATGTCAGTGTGTAAGAGATTTAAATCTGTTATATCAGATATCTGTCTAGCACTTCCTCCAAAGCATGTCAAACCTGCTGTCACTGCCAGAGAATGTACGCCTGTACGCCAAACATCTGTTATCTCAGCTCAAGTCAAGTCAGCTTTGAGCACTTCAAAAACAAAGCATTTCTGAAGTCTTTTTTTGGAAATTGTGTTAATTCTATATGAAGAGATTTGAGTATTCAGTGTAGAGCTCAGCTGATACTGATACTATTTAAGCCTGTTGCTGATATCTATATTTTTGAGTTTAAATATCTGATAACAGTATATTGGCTGTTGATCTTTTTATCATAAATTCATCACATAAACAAGTTAAAAATAGCTTTGGCATTTCAACGTCTTGGCACTCTTTGGCTGACATAAAACCTTGATTTGATACACTGTGTCTGCGATAAGCTGATACTGTATATGCTTATATGCTTCCCATCAGTCGAGCTCTAGTTCAGAACAGCTATAAACACATTTGCCTTCTGACGTGATTTGACAACTAAATATTTCCCGGCACAACACAGCCCTTAGTCCCTAGTGTGGGTCAAGCCCCGAAAACACTGGATCCTACATTTCCTATAATGCAGCTTGCCCACCCTTAAACCCCACACCTTCAGTTTGTAATGCAGGCTTCTGTTAAACATTTTAAGTCTCAAGCCCAAGCTTTTTTTTTTCAGACCTTGGATAGCTCCTTTCAGAGTCACAAAAGAAATTATACTGTTTCATCAGGCTGTGTAGTACTCTCTATGATGAGTAAACTGAACTAAATGTGTAAAATTGGTGGAGTATTGCCATTTCTTTTTTCTTTTTTTTTTAGCTTCAGATAAGCATGAAATATGATCTGACAACTCACACCAGTCCACATTTTGAAGAATCTTAATCTTATAGAGGACGTACAACTCCCCCTAACTAATGAAAAGTTTGTATAAAGTAGTTGAAACAAATATTAAGGAACCTCAGCTGTACCAGACATGAGCTTTGAAACAGTCCAGACTAGGACCCAGAGACCCCCAGCACAGCTCTGTAGGGCAGCACTCTCCAGGTGGGGCAGGATGTCTCTGAACCATGTGGCCACAAGTCTGTCCGTCTGTGAGGAGAGCAAAACGTGAGTCAGACAGACAGACGGCTCAGGCGTTTCCCATGCTGCATAGTGGCTTAGGGCTAACCCTCCCAGTACCAACACTGCCTGGGGCTGTTGGTTTAGTAACCGTCGCTGCGTCTGAGAATGTGTGTACATGTTGTGGGGAGCTGCCAGGAATGTGGCACAGATCCCCTCAAACCAGCAGAAACCTGGAGGTCAGAGAAGAGGGGCGTAAATCCCCCCCAACGGCTGAGAAACTGAAGTGAAATACTAATGCTCCTCCTTCCCTCAACAACAGTTGCCCTTGAGCAAGGCACTGGACAAACAGCTCTTCTGTGTAGATCTCTCTGTTCCTGTAGTGCCCTCTGTTTGTGTATTGTGATCTGTCCCTGCCTGAGGTCGATCCACAGTCACGCCACAGTGTGGGCCTCTTACTGAGCGTCTCAGCCTGTCTGGACTCCATTAAATTCTGCAGTCTTTCACTGATCCACATACTGAAACGGATTTGAGCTGAATGCTTGTCTCCCCCCCCCCCTCCAAAGCTTTTTGTGTGTGTTTAGTTCAAATACAGATCATTGTTTCATTTATTGTTCCAAATCTCAGGTTCAGACTGGCTTGTTAACTTGCCTGCAGAGCAATAACTCAGACAGACTGATTTGGGCTTTTCTTTGTCCTAACCCATTCCTCTCTGTTATTTCTCCTCCTCCTTTCTTGGTCGTCACCAGGTGACACAGACGGTCTTCTTCCAGAGCATTCCTTCAAGGGGTCCAAATATGAGTTCGGCAACATCGGCCTGGCGCTCTACAGCGGTCTGTTTGCCTATGGTGGCTGGTAAGTTAACACATTATTGACAAAGCTACTCAACTGCCTGATCACTATCCAGTTTCTCATTTAGGATCAGATGTATTAAGATGTTAATGCTGCAGAGTTACCACATTCTGTAATTTGGTAGTGACCCCAAATTTTTGTACATCAGTAACATGATCTTGGGTTCAATAAAGTCTTACTAATACTTTCTTAAAACTAAACAAAGTCTTTTTTTTTTGTTTAAAAGTTGCTCTGGTGTTAAGTTTTTAATGCAGTTTTTGAAATGCAACTTATCTGTCATCCTTTTTAATGTTGTCTTAACAACTGAACTCTTCTTCTGCTTCCAGGAACTACTTGAACTTTGTTACTGAGGAGATGATTGAGCCTTACAAGTGAGTATCAATGAACTGATTTGAATGCTGTTAAGACAGAATACAGACTTGTTTGCAGAAGAATGATTGATAGTCGGAGTTGTAACAAAACAAATGGTGCGGCTCCAGGGGAAGAGCTTTTTTTTTCACGATCTCCCACTGTCTGTGTGTCTTCCTCAGAAACCTTCCTCGTGCCATCATCATCTCTCTGCCCATCGTGACAGTAGTGTACGTTCTCACCAACCTGGCGTATTTCACCACCCTCAGCCCTGACCAGATGCTCAACTCAGAGGCGGTGGCTGTGGTGAGTGTTTTGAGCTACTTTCTATGTATGAAGGGTGCTGTGTACTGTAAATAAGTGTTATTGTCATTAACTTACCTTTTAACCACTCACCGTGGCTGTTCCTTTGTATTCCATTCCCCCCTGCAGTATTTAAAACTCATCCTATGTCAACAGATGTCCGAAATGGTCACATCCTGCTTTGTAGACACAATTACTGCAGTCAGTGCTAACCTCTTTAACAACTACACTGCGTTTCCTTCCTAACAATGGAAGCCACCCCACGTTTTGTCAGCTGAACGCTTTTAATGTGAGCTAGCAGTAGCAGCAGCATCAGGAAATCAGGCTGATATCAGTGAGATGAACTTAAAAACAGTAACGATGGATTACATGTTGCTCCGTTTCCTGTGAATCCCTTCTGCAAATAGTATGAAAAAGTTCAGGATTTTAACTATTAAGGTGAAATCACACAAAAATAAATATGTTCCTGCTGCATCATCAGTCATTTGCCTCAGTCTTACCTCTCTGGTTTCCCTCTGGATATAACATGTATGTAGACTTATTCCACTAGTAAATATGACATGTTTTATTAAGCTTATGTGTGTGTGTCCTGCAGGATTTTGGTAACCATTACCTGGGTCCAATGGCATGGATCATCCCGGTGTTTGTAGGTCTGTCCTGCTTTGGATCAGTCAACGGTTCTCTGTTCACATCATCCAGGTAACACACGCATGCACACACACACAAATTATTTGCGTAATTTTATACCCGGAAGAGCTTACAAACACCCGCATGAACACTCCTTTTGCCTGTGTCCAAATGCATTAATTTGAATCATGTATCGGTTCATATTCACTGTCCATGTCTTTCCTTCACTCTCAGGTTATTCTTTGTGGGTTCCCGGGAAGGTCACCTGCCCAGTCTGCTGTCAATGATCCACCCCACACTGCTGACCCCACTCCCCTCACTCATATTCACTGTATGTACTCTTATTTTCAAATTCACTGTACACTAAAACTCAGGGATTTTACACCAAGTGTTTATACATTTTAAAACCTCTGGTAGCGACAAAGTCCAAACTCCCTTCTGTAGCTGACATCTCCAATGATGACTGAGCTATCAGAGTTTAAAGTTGGGATTTATTTGTTCTTCTCATCACACACACAACCGCTTCTCTCTCCCTCTCTCCAGTGTGTGATGACGCTGCTCTATGCCTTCTCCAACAACATCTTCTCCGTCATAAACTTCTTCAGTTTCTTCAACTGGCTCTGCATCGCCATGGCAATCATTGGGATGATGTGGCTACGTTATAAGAAGCCTGAGCTGGAGCGACCAATCAAGGTGAGCCAATCAGCCAATCAGAATACAAGAAACAGCACTGGGACATGGATAAGTGTCATCATTTTTTTTTTTTTTTTTACCGACTTTCCCCTGAAAAATACTCAGAAATGTAATGATTTAATCCAATTTTCACCTAAATTTTATGTCCCTTTGCATCCAAAAGTAATTTTGTTTCCTTTTTGGTAAATGGTTAAACTACACAGGCACTTGTAAATTTTTGAGCCCTTAACATGGATCACCCAGAACCAAGTGGCAACCTCGGGCTGAAAAATGAAGCCAATGCGGAAGTGCCAAAAATTGCAGTTCCTCGAATCACCACTTGAGGCTGTGAAGTGAGTCAATCCCCATAGACCCCCATGTTAAAATGTCCAACTTTCCAGCAGAAATAAACATATTTACAGCCTGGTACAAAAAGCGGTTTTGGTCTATATAGCTTTCATGACAACTATACAGGGGGTACATTTTTTAATAACTCACCCGTTTAAATTTATTAAGCCGTAAAGTTATGCATAACTAAGGATGTGGCCGCTTTGAGTGACAGGTCACTAGCTGCTAGGTGGCTTGTTTCAGCAATCAGGCTTCATTCGGCCCCCCTCAGCTCCACCTCTTTGCCCATTTTGATTAGCCAGGAGTTAGGTGGAGTCAGGCACTGCCGAGATGGTGACGGCCAGAGCCGCCCACTTTGAACTTTAAAACTGCTCTTCAGTAACAAAAAAGTACTTGTGTGTTTTCAAGTACTTGTGTAGAAAAATTATCAGAGATCACAGTGATTCTCACATTTGAGTCACAATTCAGTCAGTGGCTGAATTAACATAAATGGAAAACTGAGGCATGAGAAGAGATTTAATATTAGAGTAGAAAAGGTAACTAGATGAAGATGTACAGACACACAGACAGTTGGAGACAATGGACATTAAATGGGACCTATTATGCTCATTTTTAGCTCTATATTTTTATTCTGGGACTCCACTAGAGTAGCTTTGCATGATTCACAGTTCAAAAAAATCCTTATTTATCTTGTACTGGCTCTTTATGCAGCCCCTCAGTTCAGCCTCTGTAATAGGCCGTTTTAGCTCCTGTCTCTTTAAGGCCCCCCTTCCAATGAGCCCACTCTGTTCTGATTGGTTAGCTTCCGGAACCTGCGTCACAGCCGACTTCGGGCCAATTGGGAGGCTACATAAACAAACCAAGCCCCCAGGAGGGGCTGTAAAATGGTGGATACATGACTCGTTACACTGTCAGAATTTGATCCATTCGGTCCAATAACATTTGGAAAGTCTAGAAGAGCCACATGATTGAATTGTTTTTTTTCCCCTTTCAAGTTAGCGGAGGGCTAAACCAGAAGTTAGCTGGCTCGGCTGGCAGAAGTCTCTGGTGCGCATGTGGATGGGAAGCGGGGTTAAAGGAAACGCTAGTGCGCTTCATCTATGGGCCCCAGAAATCCACTGAGCATCTTTCACAGGAATGAACGGGGCCCCGCCTCTAACACTATCCAGTTCTCTTTATACATCCATAAACCATGAAATGAACTATAGTAGTAGGATTTCTTTTTTTTCTCGTTCTTTACTTGAATTGTCAGCTTCTCAAATACATCTGTACATGTTTGTGTACAACACGACAACACGACACGACTACAAACGAAGCGTTTAGAGCAGGTTGACTTTTGACTTGCAGGGAGCATTTCTACATATGTTAACCTCAAGTTTTGGAACTTTGACCATGTTTAACATAGATATCCAACATCATAACAATATATAAATAACAGAAAACCACTACAAGCATTATAGGTCCCCTTTAAAGTCTCACTTGTCACCATTGACTCCCACTCAAGTTAGCTTTGGCAGCAGGAAATGTTTCTTCTTTGTCTCACGCGACTAACAATGATCCATTCAGCAGAGCCGAGATGAATAGAGACTGATCGGAGATTAAGGGACAGAAGAGAAGCTGGATGCTTGTCAGCTGGTGTTGAGGTCTGCTGGGTAGTTTGTTAGTTTGTGTGTGTGTGTGTGTGTGTGTGTGGACACAAGAGGAAGAGCACTGTGTCTCCTGACTAGACCAGTTGCTGCAGGACTCTCCAACACACAGAGGACTATTATGCCATTGTTGCACTTTGCATGTGAGTGTGTAAGCTTTCATGTGTGATGCTGTGAGTGTGTGTGTGTGTGTGTGTATCCCTTATTAGAGCCTGATGGCCATCCTGCCTCTACTCATCTGCCTGCTGGCAAGGCCTTATGTGTTGGTCAGAGCCGGAGTCTGTCAGGGCAATGAAGTGAAAGAGGCAGATAGATCTACAGTGCAGTGTGTGTGTGTGTGTGTGTGAGTGTGTCTCTCTGTGGTGAGACAGTGGTGGCACTGTCTCTCAGCTGACCTCTATCTCCTTCTTTCAGTCTCCCACTCTAATTCATTCTCTCTTTCTTTCTCCTTTCTTTGTCTGTCACATTTTGGCTGTTCAGCAGCTTTGGAGCAGAGCTGCACACAATTAGATTTACTGATAAATCTTTTTTAGTTAAGAGATACTTTACATCAGTACCCTGGAGAGAGATCAGTGACACCTCCAGCTCACATTCAGTCTTTTTAAATATACACTGCATGGCCAAAAGTATGTGGATGAACATTCTCATCGGCCTCATCTGTACTTTGTGTTTAGTGCTAAATTGCCAAAATGTTAACATGCTAAACTAATAGTAAACATTATACCTGCTAGACATCAGCATGTTGCGTTTTCATTGTCAGCATGTCACCATTTAGTACTAATGTGCTTAAATACATACAGCCTCACAGAGCTGGTAGCAGACTTTTAGTCTCCTGCCCTCTCTGTGTCCTTGCATCCAGTTTGAATGATCCCAGATTCCCAAATTGCCACAAATCAATTCCCTTAATGGCAAATGTTGTGTTTGTTCACTCATAAATTTACACACATACATTTTAGACATACTTATATCAACCATAGCGTTTTTTTTTTCCTCTCGTTCTGTATTCATTGAGTTATCTTTCCTGCACTGTGGAGCTTCTGATTATAAATCTTGTCGAGTTAAAATCCTCTTGTCTTCTCCCTGCAGGTGAATATTCTGCTGCCGGTGAGTTTCGTGCTCGCCTGCCTCTTCCTCATCATCGTCTCCTTCTGGAAGACCCCGGTGGAGTGTGCGATTGGCTTCGCCATCATCGCTACAGGAGTGCCCATCTACTTAATCGGTGTGTGGTGGAAGAACAAACCCAAGTGGTTGCTACATGGAATCTGTGAGTACATCTGTCTCTTCTTGTGTTTGACTCTTCCTGAAAAAGTTTCTGAAACTCTTCTTTCACCGGACATTGTTGATAATTGTCACTTGTGTGTGTGTGTGTGTGTGTGTGTGTGTGTGTGTGTGTGTTTCAGTCTCGACCACGGCCTTCTGTCAGAAGCTGATGGAGGTGGTGCCTTAAGAGTCCTCGCTTTTCCTACAGCCAGCGGCCAATAAGATTGCACCAACAGTGACCTCTGAGCTCTGACATCACAGCTGATGAAACATGACTTCTGTTGACCCCTTTCAGCCTACTCGCTCACTCTCTCTCTTTTGTCACACACACACACGCATGCACACACACCCACACAAGGGGTGCTGATAAAGACCTGATGAAGACAGAAACATGTGGGCGTCTGAAGCTACTGTATCTTCAACAAATTTTCTTTTGTTGCTGACATTTTTGGTTTGTTACATGAGTTTTGACTATTATTAGTCACTAACTATTTCTAGGTTGTTATGCATTGTTATAATTTTTTTTTATGATGCATTTCAATTAATTGTTTTAATTTGACTGTTATTTTCTGTGAATATGTTCATGTAAAATATCCTCCCTCATCATAAAACTGTTGTATTTAGCAAGTTGTGCCTTATGTGGCAAATGAAGTTGGACCTGTCAGCTGTGGCAGTCGTCGTTGGTGGTGTCTGAGGCTCGACACAGCTGTAAACAGAGCTCTCTCGAGTCTAAAACCTTTGCAACCAGGAGCTTTTTTTACATCCTCCCAAGCATCCACAAAATTCTGCTTTCAAGTAGAAGTTGTTGCTTAGCAAGACAGTAGTTAGTATTCATGAAGACATTTGGTCCTGCAGTCATTACAAATCTTGAGCAGTTTTAGTTGGAAGTCTTGTGTTGACAGTGTAGCATGTCTGTCGCTGTAAAGGCCCGGTGTCTTGTCTGTTCAGTTTTAGTCCTGCTCTCTGTTGTCTTTGTGACTCAGTGTGGTTTGTAAGTTGTCTTTGCTGCTGTTCATGAGCCTGTGAGAAGTTTGATGAGGATCTCGGTGTGTTAGAGATGTTTCTGTTTCATATACATCCAGCTGGAAAAAGATGCGGTGGGCTAGTCAGTAAATCAAAGAGACCCCTTTTCGAATACTAGATTTCTGGAATGTCCCTTTAAGCTCTCTTACCATTTGCTTACTTGTCTGGTTTTAGTAAAATGTCAAAACTTAAATCTCCCAGAAATGTGTAACTGAATCCCTTAGAGAAAGGTTTAGAAAAAGTTTTCATTTAAGTGTTTTTCTTCAAAGCCTGCTTGCATTACCTTTTTAGCTCTAAAGCATTGCAGACCAGCTGTGGCAGTGAACATGAGAGCACTGTGTGCAGTTTACTGATATCACCTCGCTGGGTATTGGCAGAGAGACATAAACCAATATGACAGTTTGATTGTGACCAACTGAAATGTGGGTCGACATTCAAACTGGGCGATCCACCTCTTTCTCACCATAATATGTTTTCCTGCTGTTGAATAATTTTTTTGGGTCAGTGATCTCATTTTCACTTAGGGGATCAATATCTTTGCGTACTGAGCCCGGCTCCCAGAGCGCCATTAAGTCTCCATCACACGGAGAGTATTTAAGAGATGATGTTTGATTGTGTCAATGTCAGATTAGAGCAGAGTGACTAAGAGAAACTGAAGCTCTGTTTTAAAATGGTGTGTGTGTGTGTGTGTGTGTGTGTGTGTGTGTGTGTGTGTGTGTGTGTGTGTGTGTGTGTGTGTGTGTGTGTGTGTGTGTGTGTGTGTGTGTGTGTGTGTGTGTGTGTGTGTGTGTGTTAAGTTGAGGGTTCAGTTGGTTTCTCACGTGATCTTCTTGGACACAGACAGATGAAGCTTAGACGTCTCCTTCAGGACTAACAGTCACTTGTCATTTACATGTAAACGTTTCACTGTTCGAAACTTTCTGTTTTGATATATTTTAGCGTGTGTGTGTTTGGGGTCTTTAATGTGAGTGGAGGTATGTGGGGGTGAAAGGTCAAAGAGGATAAACCATATGTTTCAGACTGCGGGGGGTGGAGGGTGGGGTTGAAGTACAGAAGGAGCACATTTTCAGATGACAGTATGAACTGCTAGTTTTTATTTTCATCCTCATGTTTTCTTTTTATTTTCCACACACAGCGACAATTACAAAAAAAAAAGTTAGTGCTGAATTATTAGCATCAACCCTCCCCCGGGCAACAGACCAAAATGACAGGTTACTGTGGCAGCATTGTTCCCATAGGCACAGTGTGATCGCTGTAGAGGTGACGGAGTTGTTGCCATTAGAGACAGCGGCAGTGGATGCGGGAGGTTTTAGAGGTAGGACATTTCTAACACTCCAGCCATCGCACAAAGACGCTGGCAAACTAACCTGAATAGGACTGTAGAAAGTTTATTTATTTATTTTTAGGAAACTTTGTCGTTTATTGTTCTTAGTCCCTCTAATTTGTTTACAGGGCATTTTGTGGAAAGTGCTTTACAAATAAATCTTGAGGTTTTTTTCCACTCTTGTGTTCTGTTGTGTTTTGTTTTTGGTCTATTTTTGTCTCATCTGTTCACCTTAATTTCTTATTTTTATTTTATTTTAAATACCAAGTATAATCACACCAAAAATACTACATAGTGGTGGTTTTGACTTTGTTTAGTCTTTAGTTAAAGCTGCTCATATCAATATATTTATATGATCAATAGATGAAATAACTGTAATGTGAAAGATGTTGGTCACAGTGACAAACCCACAGATAATTATTATCTGCCTCTGCAGTTCCCCTCAGCTCTACGGAGTGCTTTAACGTCTTTTAGCTCCTTTTGGTTTTATGGCCCTCAAAATATACTGTTTTAGTTCACTCCCACCGCTCTCATCAACCTTGTTTTCAGTGAAAAAGCTCCGATGAATCCTCTCTACACTACCAAATGACAGACAGACACAGTTAGCGACTAGCTAGTGAACATAGTGGAGCATTTAGCAGTTAAAAGGCCCAGATATTTATTTGTATTTATATTTGTCTCAGAGTTTAAAATGCATATCTCAATCTCATTTGTGGATGAAACCATGAAGGAAATAAATAAGTGATAAAAGCCTGGATCCATCTCATCAGTAATAATAATGATAATCATGTGTTCCTACACTGTTAATCTGATTCAGAAAAATCTGTATTTTAGAAATTCCCTTCTGTTGATATTACTTTAGTGGACAGACACAAAAAAAAGTCATGTGTAGAAAAACTGTTGTGAACTGGATTATAAAAAGATCCTCCATTTTATTGTTCTGTTTACTCTCTTTTTTAATAGATATTGCTCTTAGTTGGTGCCAAATATAATATACTGTGCTAAAACATTACAGCAGCATTGACACTAGTTATAGTCACCCTTCAACACTGGACGTCTGCCAAACAGCAGCCAGCTGTTTACTTAAACTAGCTTCTAGAGAAACAGTTTCATGTTGTCCTTCCCTTATAGGTCTTTTCATTCTGTTTTAATTGGCACGTAACACCACTGCATGTTTACAGGATCAGAGTGAATGCTGTATCAAGTGTGTAAAGGAGGGTGCGTGATTCAGCCTGAACAGGTCTCATGGATGGTGAACTGCAGCATCACATTCATGTCCACCTCCATTAACACTGCGATGCACTCTAAAGAAAGAGCTTATATAGTGTGCCAGCATCAGGAAGAGGCATGGGGACAATACAGTGGGTTTGGGGGTGCCTTGTTTAAAAATTGAGCCTCTGCCTCTCAAAATGTCTGAGCACGTCCCTGCAACTAACTATAGCTTTTTATATGTCTGGAATTCAGTCGCATTTTCATATTTTGATCTAGCTTTTTGTATTTCCCTCTAACCTCAATGAACTGATATGAGAACAGGGATGCTGATGCGAGTTTATCTCTGTCGCTGGCTTGATAGCAGCAAGCTGCTCAGCCGGACACAGCTGCACTTCTATTTTCTGTTTCCTGTGCTCTGTGTTCATGTCTTATCTTGTCTGGTATCACTAAGTAATTAGCTGTTCACTCTGTGGTGGCTCTTTGATTTACTGTTGATTCAGTTTCCTATCTCTCTCAGTGTCAGAGCTCTTTCCTCCTTTCCTCACGCTCTCTCTAGCAAAGCATCATCCATTCACATCATGGTAAACTTGAGAGTATTGCAAACAGAGATATCTAGCATGGCTTTAAAGTAACATCTGTTGTATGTTTTTGTGCACATATTGAGATTTATTTTTAGAAGACTGAGCTATGAAAGTTAGGTCTTATTGTTTGTTGACAGTTTTAAATTATTTTTCTATGTGGAATTATTGATTTTGGAGACAGTGCCTGCGTGAATAAAACTTTACACCAATTTCACTTTATATATTACTGTGATTATCAGTCTCCTTGGTGCCTACGCTGTAACATTAACTTTGCCGTCTTTGTACCTCTGTTAAACTGCCTCCTATCCAGTTCTGCAGCCTCTACAGCACACACAGGAAGGATGATATTTGAGATCAGATTTATAGCTTTTTAAAAAAATCTTTCCGTGTGAGGTAGAGACAGAGAGGACGCAATGTCTGATTTGCTCCACAGCTGTGACCTCTGCTGTGTGTGGTGTCTACAAAGTGCTTCTAAGTTCTTCTTCAAGCCTTTCTCTGCCTTCACATGCTCTTCTCACACTCCTCTTCCTCCATAGCAATAGCTATATCTGTAATTAAAATATATAAATAAATATATATATATATATATATATATATATATATATATATATATATATATATATATATATATATATATATATATATAAAATTGACTTACTCTTTGAAATGAGGCTGAAAAATCAATTGTTTTCTGAGCCGGACAAAAAGTGTGATGAGAGCATGAGAACAGAGCACCACTCAACCACTGTGCTGCTGCTACTTTCATTTTTATTCATTCTTTTTGATATCTGTATGATTTTGTATTTCATGTTTTTATTCTAGAGAATAAAATAAAGACAAAATAAAACCAAACTGTGAGTCTGCTCATAATATCTATTTAAAGTGCATGTAATTACAAATACACACTCTACTGTTAGAATGCGCTTTTAACAGAATAATCAGGCATTTCACATCGCTCTACATAGTACTTTTGTTGTTGATTATGGGAATAATCAGCCATGTGAATGTGCATTGACAGTAAACTGTTTAGGAGGATTAAAGCAGGAATCTTTAAGGTTGGTTCCTGGGGTTAACATGACACTCGGATGATGAATGTTCACAGAACCAAACAAGCTAATCCTCTCAAGTATTCTGAGCATTCACTGTAGTCTGCAGTGGAAGTGGATGACTGACCTGTGATCAGTTTTACAGCCTCATGCTAAAGGTTAAGTATGAGGACAGAGAAGCATCTTCATCATGGACTAACAAGGCCTTACCTAATAAACCTAATGCGGTTTTTAGGACTTTTAATTGAGTAATTGTAAGGCTGATAAGGACAACAACATATCTCTGTGATCCATATCTTAAACTCAAGATAGTTGGACCTATTCCTTCTTTTTGGCACAAGCGTCGTGCAATACGTAGCTGCAACAGTTGTAGAATGTATGGACGAATGTTTCCAGGCAAAAAAAACCCACAACGCCACACTACACTTAAAAACTGAGCTAACTGTCTATCAAATTTCATGGCAATTCATCCAGTAGTTGTTGAGACCTTTCACTCACAACCACAAATGTGAACCGCATGGTGGTAAAGTCGTAGTCGAGTGAGATTCATTCTCTGGGCACCATGAAAGTCTGTACAAAATTTCATTGGAAAATAAAGGATATTTAAAGGCTGTTATTTCATGTGAGAGATTTCTGTACTCTGACTGGTTTGAAGTGGGCAGGGCTCAGCTGGAAAAACCTGATGTTGCTTCCATGCATCAGTCAGGATTCAACAATGGTTTGTAAGAGTCTGATGACAGTTGTGGGGCTGTTTGTGTTGCCAGCTGTCAATCAAATCTGATCAAACCACACCTACACAGTTCTGATGACGCACATAAACTGAATTTTGGGGTGTTAAGTTTAAGAAAATAATATGTGAGGTGGCAGGAGGCAGACTCAGAGACTTGTTGAATGACTAAAAAAAGTGATTTATTCTGTCCAGTGTAACAAAAAAACAAGTGTCTCCAAAAACAAATGAATACAAGCAAATCAAACTTAACTGGCTTAACTCAGGATAACTCAAACTTGACATGATCACGTGCACAAAGCTACATGGACATCCTCTCATTTCTGCTCCTTCCTCAAACCAACAAGTCTCCCCTTAAATAGGCCCTCCAATCTATCTAGGCAGAACCATCTTTCTCACAGGGATGTTTTCAGTATCCCACCGGTACTTGTATCAGTTATCATTGTTCACACAAACACATCATCCACAGCATAGTCCTCACCATAAGCCAAAATAAGTACAAATCATATAGATACTAAACCAAACAGGTTGCTGTCAGATCTTAGAGCTTAAATGCTCTGACCCAATTTTTGGATAAAAGTCCACCTGGTACTATAACAAGTACTCACTGTATAAGAGAACTGGCTCAGATTGTTCTTTCTAAAAATGTCTTTATGTTTGAGAAAGTGTTGTCTTTATACAAGCAATGTAAAGGGACTGCCATGAGCAGTAAATGTCTCCTACCTTCAGTTCCTTATATGCAGCCTGTTTTGAACATGATTGTCTTCTCCTCTGAAAATCCCTTTTATAACCACATCAAATAATTTATGATGGTCCTGCTGATAGTTCAATCGCTGCCATGAACACTTAAAATGTACCATTAATCATGATGTACAACAAATCAGTTTTTTAGACATGCTTGTAAAACGAGAGGTCAGGACTTTGGTGACAGACCTGTATAGAAAAAAAATGTTCTTTTCCTACATGGACAATCTCCTCATCCAGTCCACCTGAAAAAAAGCCTCCCTATCAGCCAATTCAGCCATATCTGGAGAATCTGCACTAAACAAATAGACTATGACAAACAAGCAGATGAATTAGAATACAGATTCAAAGAAAGAGGGTATAATGAGAATTGGTTAAAGCTGGTTTAACACAGGAAGAGTGCCTCATCAAAAAAGAAAAATCTCCACCAAATAATGGACCTGGGTGCTATTTAAAATATTCAGCACTATTTAAAGATTTTGAAAAAACTATATGAAAACACTGGCACACATTTTGAGCTCTGATCCATTACTTAAAAATGAATTCAAAGACCCCCCTGACGTCCCCCTAACCTGAGACATATGCTGGTAAAATCTGATCTTATTCCTTGATCCCCCACCAGGGAATTATCAGTGTGGTTCATGCACCCAGTGCAATTCTACATGTAAATGTAACACGTATACCCACCCAATAACAGGAAAAACAATTAAAGTAAGAGGCTCTATATCTTGCTCTACAAGAAATGTAAACTATCTGATCAAATGCCCGTGTGGTTTAGCATATGTAGGAAAAACACAAAGAGCTGTAAAAACCAGGATAGCAGAACACAGGAGCTGCAATCGAACCCAGGACCAGCGTAACCTGGTGGCAGTGCATTTGATATTTGTGATATTTTTGATGGCCATTGTATTCCTGCTCTTTTGTACTTTACTGAATTATTAATTGCTTTGAGATGTTTATCACCCTGGTGGGTTGGATGGTTAACCACACCTGTCATCATAGAGTTTGTCAGCCTATTGATGTGCATGATGCATAAATATGGGTGTGTTTCCCATCGTTACAAACATTTTTACTTGACAAAGATCCGACAGAGGGATCGACACGTTGTCCAGATTAAATTTTTCTGGCATGGAGTAGGTGTGCAGGTGTTACCTTTTTTCATTGGAATGCTTTCTAATTGCCTTGCACCTCTACGTGATGTGCCTATAATTACTCTCCTTCAATCCTTAAAAACCCTGTACCACACAACAGAACAGAGAACAGAGTCTAATGCTGACTTTAACCTATATAGCAGTCACAAACGATGTTACTGTGAAAGAACGTTTAAGGAAATTGCAGCATATTGGAGGCTGCTGCAACATTTTACAGAGAGGCCTCAGTTGACCCGAGTGTCACCGCCTGTCACTTCTCAGGACGGAGAGCCAGCTGACGGAGTTTCCTTCAAACAGTCGGAGAGATGCTTATGTGTGAGAGCTCATCATGGGACTGTTGTTGGAGGAAAAAGTGTGGCGTGTGCATATTTGTGTGTGTAGGTGTGGCAGCATGTAGACTTTAATTAGGTCGGCTGCAATCCCACACTCAGGTCCAAAAATTTTGTGGATAGAACTGGAGTCATTACTGAATTCTTCAACTTAACAAAATATCTATTATTCATCAGCGTATTATGAGAGTTCTTCAGTTAACTTTGAATGTCTTGCTATTTTTCATTCATACTTGGATGTAGTTGAATCTGTGGACACAGACCTGCTGTTTTACTGCCCTGCCTCTGATGGGTAAAAACACATCTGTAAATCTGCCTCACAATGATCTGGTGGAAGAGGAATGTATGTCTGTCATTACCACCTCAGTAATTGGAAATACTAAATCACAGAAAACACGTTAAGGCATTTCTAAGAGATCCTTACTGTTCCAGTTCTGTGCATCTGTTACAAATGATCCGGTGATCACCAGTATTTGACCAGTAGTTTACTGTGAGAGAAAGTTTCATTTCTGGTATATAGAACTGTACTGGACTCAGGAGAGACAGTTGAGATACACGCCCTCATGCTCTGTCTCCAAGCGCGTCTTAATAAACCCCTTAACATTTGTATATTTTAACATCACACTATTAATAGTTTCTTCAACATGTCCAAAAGACAAAAAAAATCTTGTAAAAATTGACTGACTTCTTCCTTTCGCAGGTTGCGGGGAAGTCTCTACCAGACACCAACCGTGTCTTTACAGAAACATTTCACATGTGTACAGTGAAAAATGTAACACCCTGATGCACCAGTCTTTGTGGTCTATTAGAAACTATCACATACCAGCCGAGCACCATCAGCACACTGCTTGTCATAGCACAGTATTGTTGTTCATAAGGCTCCATTGCACAACAATGGGTGTATAGTGGCGCGACCCCATTATAAAAGGCAGATGATGTTGTTTGGCACTGGAAAATTTTAAAATGGATGTTGACAAAGTACGTTGGCAGACAGGAGTGTTTACCCCAGGAAATACAAAAAAGAACTTAAGCTGAAGCAAAAATAAATAAATAAATAAATAAATCTGCTGCCAATTACTCCTTCTGATCCATCACAGCTGACCACTGAGTCGCCTTTTTCCTTCTCAGCCAACTGGGTTACCACAGGGTGAGCTACACTGACACAAAGCTTTCAAAACATATAGAACATTGCTGACGTGGAATATCTCACGCACACACACGGAACAAGACTTGATTAATAGACTTACAAAATACATTTGTGTGTTTGTGTACACTATACACTTTTTTTGAACAAATAAAACACTGGTTCAGAAAAAGTAAAAGTTTTGTCATGCAAGAACAGAAATGCAGTCAATGGCTGCTGGCGGTTAACGACATTTTTAAGGACAAAACTGTTTCAGTTGCATGTGATCATCATATGCTTGCAAAACTAAAAATATAGAAAAACTGCCAGAGGTGTCATTTATGCTATAAAGAGTGATCTCCTCCTCAGGCAGATTCTACAATCACACTCCTCTACAACCCGACACTCAAGTTTTAAATCCCAATTTGTAGATTCACAGCTTTACTCAAATATTACAAACTCACTATAATAGTAATGGGGAAGTGGTCTGTAGTGGGCCATTATATGGAGTTAAAGCTGCCAACAGCCATTATTTCTTACATTCAATATACTTCAGTCAGAACATTTTCATCAACAACACACCTGTCTCATAAAGTCCAAATGTTCTTTTTTACTATACAAATAAAAATGTGGACATATGTGAGATAAAATCAAAATGTTGACCCTCACATGTAAGCATTCATCATTTATACAATACCAGATGATGAGACTGATTAGTTATTAGTTTTGTATTAAACACAGATAGAGACCTCATGACCGGCCAAGTTAATAAACTGATAGGTGGATTTTCCTCTTACTCACAAGCCTGGTCTGTATCAGAATAAAACAACCATGACCAAACTCATTTTCAAGCGTGCCCTTAAACAAGCAGCAGTGTTTAAACCAGATGACATTAACCATGCTCTGTAAATGTTAAGCACCTTTATGTGAAATGAGTAAACACTGAGTCATTCTTCCATGTCCAGCTGGGGACACACATGGCCATTTATCAGATTTTACTTACACAGAGTGGACTTGTAGGTCTCAAAGTCAGAGCGGCTCTGGAGGCGGAAGTGAAGGTGATGTTAGTGTAGTGAAATGGTTTCTTAAAACCTGCATTATTCAACACTTTTTACATGAACATTAATTAAATTACTCTATTTAGCCTCTTTTAGCTTTGATTTGATACAGGAGAACAGTTGCAGTCCTCTACAGTTTTAAATTTCATGAAACTCTACTGTACATTCAAAGCTGTTGACGGGCACACTTGAAAACATGGTTAAAAAAACACTTTCGTACGTTGTCTCAGAGGATAGTGAGGCTAATGTGTAGCATTTTGCTAACAAGCCAAGTCAAAAATGTATCTTGACATCAAGTGATGTTTTTATGCATGTAGAAACTCCTATTTAATATGAAATGAACATTAAAAAAGAAAGATATTGAACTGGACAACAAAATGAATGCATCCTTCAGTGAAATTGACCTATTTTTTATGGTCAGATGAACTAACAGTTATATTGTTTTCAAATTAGTAGGAAGAGTAAGAGGCTATAATATCTCTATCACAAATCTAAAATGTGTGTGTGTGTGTGTGCAGTGAATCTAGAACTGTAATCTAATTTAATGAATAACAATACAATAGCAAGAAAGGAATGTTAATTAAAAACTGGGTGTCCTGGAAAACAGGCCCCAATTACACCCTGAGGTCAGGTCAGGGTCAGACTACCACCCAGTCTTCAACTCTATAACTTTTATCAACTGTGCAGCAGTTTGCACTCTTTTGTAAGAAAGGAAGAATAAAATACAGTATTTGACTGTTTATTTATTTATTTATTTTTTTATTTATGTATTTTAAGTTCAAGTTGATTTCAGACTAAGTATGTAACTGTGTTTAGTCATTGGAGCGCTGTACTTTGACTGCTGTTTGTGTTGAAAACTCCAGTGAATGCTGTTCCAAAGAAGACGAACAGAAAAAATAAGAGAATAAAAAAACATTGCTGTTTTATGTCAATGGACCTTTCTCTATCCGCTCAATCTGATTTTTGTTACTAACACACAGATCTTTTCCACAGCTGTAATTTCTGACAGCTTCACAAAGTAGACAAAATCACAAAGCCGCCTCCCTTTCATTCCATTTTACCGTCTATTTCTTCTTTTTCCCACACTCTGCAGCTACTGATAAAGGCTGAGAGGAAACCAGATTGGACGGCGGTGGCTGCAGTACAACAAACACTCTGTATCCACATTACAGGGAACACTGACAGGTGTGCACTCTGATTTTCACTTCCCTATATAAACACACTGAAAGACACCCACCCACACATAGCAGAAATTACATGTTCCCTGGGACATGCTGCACACACATGGTGGTGCACTACATGGGATCAAACAGTCACTGTTTACTTGTGTTTGTCTTTCTCTATTGTTTGTGAGGTTTAAAGGAGCGCAGAGGAAGAAGACATGAAAAACACACATGCACACACACACACACCGCCTCTACATTTTGTGTGTGTTTGCTCTGTTGCTGATTGGATTTTTGCAAAACTTGATGGTTCTCACAAATACCAGCATTTTTAACACTGTTCAACTTGAAAATATGTCCAGCTCAGAACATTTTGACAATTTCTTCTATTGCTAGAGAAGCAGGACAAGTGAAAGTACAAAAAGCAAGTATGATGGGAGAAGAAATGAAAGAATATGCGTGCACAAAAAAGAAGCGATAAGGTGGGTTAGTCCGTAAAGAGGAATGAAAGTGTGGGAAGGCACAAGAAGATAAGATGACGTACAGTATGTCAGCTGTTGATAAATAGGTGCCTTAAGAGCCATTAGCGTGTGTGCCAGCTAGGTGTGGACAGATTAAAGTAAGAATGGAGATGATGGATGAAAAGAGAAGGATAAAAGATTGTTAAATATAGCATACTGGGTGTCTGTTTCTTCAGCAAGAATGTATCAGAATATTTTATATGATAATTACGGACTAGTACATAAACATTTGAATCAGGCTTGGGTTTACGTTTAGCTGTTACCATTAGAGCGAGAATTTTATGTGAAGAATTTGAGTTTTAGAGAAAAGGTTAAATCAATCATTTTTCCTGGTATCCTGATAATTTATTTAATTTATGCTAAAAATGTAGGCTGGATATATCAAAATTCCTATAAAAATCATAAAAGTCTAATCTCAATGTGAATTGTTAAAGGAATTAATGCTGGAGTGAGGACCAGAAACACCGTTTTGGGGCCAGTACTGTGGGATAACTATATTGAGCCTTGTAGCAGACAGAGCTGTGCATGTATGTGTGTGTGTTGTATTCGCAGGCCTTTTCTTTTTCAACATTTTGGAAAATATGCTTATTTGTTTTCTTGGTGACAGATGAGAAGTTTGATACCACTCTCATGTCCATACGTTAAATGCGGAGCTGGAGCCAGGGAGAGGTTAGCATAAAGACAGAAAGCAGCGGTAAACAGCTAGCGTAAGTATCTCCTAAATTTAAAAATTAGCCTGTCAGCACCTCAAAAACGTACTAATTTAACATGCTGTATGGCGAACACCAGTTTATCCGTCTGCCCAGCACTTGTGTACAGTTTCTCTGCTAGTTGTCTGGCAGCCTCTCTGTGACAGCAAGACTGTAGGAAGTCACTGCACTCGGCTGTTTTCGCCAAAAAATAGTTACAGCAAATAACTCCTTCTACCAACAAATAGTCATTTTTACATTTCTGTTTGTGTACAGATTAAACAAATGAGATGTAACCTGTTAATTGGTGAGCTGTAGAGGTGTTGGTAGGTGTACTTTTTTACTTTGGATAGAACCAAGCTAGCTAGTTTCCCACTGCTTTCAGTCTTTACGCTGAGCTAAGCTAATCTGGCTCCAGCTCCATATTTAACGCACAGACATGTGAGTGGTATCTGTCTTCTCATTGAAATGTCAGCAAGAAAGCAAATAAGTGTATTTCCCAAAATATTTGAAGGTGGGAGGGCTTATTGCCAGCTCCAGCAAACCCAAAACACATTCAGGTGAAGAAATCTCATGAAGAAACAACATAAACACTGCGGGCTCAGAAATTTAAATTTTATTTGTTTTGGGATTGAGTTGATGTAAGAGTAAGAGTTAGTGTTGCTCACATATTGGAGAAGCCTGAATTAGTAATTGAATATTATACTGTAAATGGCAGGTTTTCATGAGAACAATGATAGCAATATAGAGCAGGTCTGTTTGCCTGTATTAGAGAAAGTGAATTTGTACATTAGGATTGATTGCTTTGTTTCTGAGCAACAGAAGAAAGATATGCATTTTCCATGTGGGTGTGCAATTATGTGTGTGTGTATTCCTACCCCGCTCCTTTGTTTGTGTGTATGCAGCAACAGCATCTTTTGAAAAACCTGTATAATCACAGCCTGGGTAATTTCCTGTTCTTTTCCTGGTGCCAACATCTCTGCTCATCTCATCTCCTCGTCCTTTATTCTCTCCCTCCAGCGTCAGTCACGGCCAGACACTCAGGTTAACAGGCAGACAGCACGGTGCACGGAGGCCAGTGTTGACGCAACGATGCTGAGTCACAAAAGCATTCGTACTTGAGCGTGTGTGTGTGTGTGTGTGTGTGTGTGTGTGTGTGTGTGTTCATGCAGAGGGGCACAGGTGCAAACCAGCCATCTGTCTTCATCAGAGTAAACAACATTTGTTCAGAGAAGATGTCCATGTTCCCTCTTAGGCTCACTGACCTGAGCTCAAAAAGTATGTGTTGTCAAGCTCAATTAAATTATCTTGAATTACCGTTATGTCAAATCAGATCAAGTCAAGTCAAACTAGACCAACCAAGTTATTTCACATTACACACATCTAGTAATCTAGTACACAAATGTCATATCAACCGAAGCCATGTCTAGTCAAATTGAAAGACCGCAAAACAAGCCGAGTCAATCAAGTCACTTCAAGTAACATTAAGTCAAGTTTCTTCAAATAAAGTCAAGTCAAGTGACTTCAAGTTAGGTCACATCAGGTCACATCAGGTCACATCAGGTCACATCAGGTCACATCAAGTCACATCAAGTCACATCAAGTCACATCAGGTCACATCAGGTCACATCAGGTCACATCAGGTCACATCAGGTCACATCAAGTCACATCAAGTCACATCAAGTCACATCAGGTCACATCAGGTCACATCAAGTCACATCAAGTCACATCAAGTCACATCAGGTCACATCAGGTCACATCAAGTCACTTCAAGTCAAGTTTCTTCCAATAAATTTAAGTAGATTTTGAAAAAAAACTTAAAACCACATCAACTCAAATAATCTTACGTGAAATCAAAGAAACTCAAATCAAGTCCTGCATGTTGAGAAGAAGAAATGAATGAAAAACAAGTGTGTGACTTTTTAAAGAATTTAATCAGACATCATTCACATCATTTATCAGTGCCGGTGTTGCTTGAACAACTAGCTGAGAAATCTTTTCCTCTGTGCCGTCTATTTCGCGCCACTCTCTTCTCCCCAATCCTCTGTGGATTTCTCTTTGAGACTTGCTCTCAACCAAAAGGAATGGAGGCTGTCACCTTATCTAGATGTCTTTCACACATGGACAATCACTGCACGACATTCCCTCAAACCTGTGTTGATGGTGTGGGCAGATCATTTTACTTGAATACTTATAACTTGCATGCTGTAATTTAAATATGTTGTAATTTAAATGATTTACAATGTGTAAATTATAGTAAGTGGTTATTTACCCTGCTACAAAAGCAAAACCTGCACCTGTTGCAACCGTCCATCTCCACATTTGACAGCCAGTCATTTTTAGTACGGCATTTTCAACCATCAAAGGCGTGGTGTAGGGATGTTCACCATGTGACTGATTACACCAGTATAACTTGAATCCCATGAGTACCACGTCTTTGCTTATAGGGAATTTAAAATGCACCCAGCTCACCTCAGTCTGTAGACTGGCCTTAAGAACCAGTATGGCTTGTAGGCTCATGTCTCATGGGTCCTCACATGACTACAGTGAATGTTAGTGGGTCTGGCTCCCAGACAAAGGGAGAATGTGTCATATTTGGAACATAAATACAAATCCGACTGCCATGAAAGGCCCTGAAGTTGAAGATGAAGATGTGGCCCCTTAGACTCTAAACTCTTCTCTATATAAAGACACACACACACACACACACACAGAGGAATACAAAAGATCATATCAAATAAGCCTGTAAATGGAAGTATTACCTTACCTGTGCAAACACACCCACCCTCACATAGTTGTGTTTCCATCACTTCAGAGGACATTAAATTAATTTGGAGACTTACCCTTACCTTAACTGTAAACTAAGTCTTCATTTTATGTCATGGAAACTTTCTTTTTATCCCCAAAAGGGAGGCGAGTCCCCACAGTGTGACTGTGTCAACAGATTTAAGTCCCCACAACATGAGTAATACAAGTACACACACAGTAGCACACACAGTAGCACACACCCTGGGGTGTCCCAGAAAAGCAACAAAGGTTAGCAGTCAGGAGTGAGCAGTGGGCAGAGCAGTCATGTGCTGTATGTGTGTGTGTGTGTGTGTGTGTGAGTGTGTGTGGGGCCAGCTGACACAAGTGTCTGTGTGTGTGTGTTTGTGCGTGTGTGTACATGTGTGTGTAGGTTTTTGTGTTTGTGGATGCTGGGAAGGAAAATGAATATTACAATATGCTGACAGATGGCTGGAAAGAGCTGATACCCACAATAGGAACTGGCCTTGATGAATTCATACGTCAGTTCAAAACATTGTGGCTTCCATTCTGAATCATTGTGAACAGATATGAAATAATAATAAATGATAAAGATGATGGATAAGACCTCAATTTAACCAACGATGGACGATCTATTCACAGGAGCGGAAGTCAGATGAGACACCCTCGCTGTTATTGTGTACGCAATACGAATCAACAGCCCCACCCATCATTTGAATTGCACATTTTAATAGCCTACCTCCACTTTTTCAGCCTGCACGAAGCAGACATCATTACTGAAAATTTACATTTTATCTCTTAAAACGTCAGTCACTGTCTTGAATGCCAGCCACTAAAATATTCCACAGCCTTTAATTATCAAAGGGAATTAACACAAGACACCTGAAAGTGGTCATGCTGTTGTAATGCTGTGGTTCAAGTTTTCTTTGAACGATTTTAAATGGGTCCAAAGAAACACGCAGCTGCCCTCTTCTGGTTTAAATGTGTGCTGTCATTTTAAAGACATTGTAAAATAACTCTAACTCCATGTGTGCTGTATCTCCACAATGTTTAATTTATCTTTGAGAAAAAGTGACTCACTGACTTTCAGCATCTTCTCATCAAACTTAGATTTTTGTTAAAAAATGGACAAATGTTAAACAGGATGGAGCGCAGCTGTTTTCTATGCAGGGCCTGTCAGAGGGGTTTTAGTGACAAACAAATGCCCTATCAGGGTGTCAAGAGACTTTCCTGCTCATTAGTACCTGTCGCTCGTTTTCTGTGACATTCCACATACACTGAAGATAAATGGACACGTGTATTTACAAATGCTAAACACGTGTGTCAGAACACGCTTCACAGGGTATAACCTAGTTGTGTTAGGAGCTTAATTCAGTTAAAATCATGAAAAAGGTGTTTTATTTATTTATTTATTTTTACTAAAATGTTTTTCAGTATTTGCATACACATACTGAAGGACGCTGAGGTAACGTAATTGAACAGTTAACTAAATATATTTAATGGCCTTATTTAAAAGACTTTTTTTAAGGGACTTGGACTAATGACCTTAGTATTATTTAAAATCCTGGCTACAGCCCTGCATACACACATACGTATATTACACTCTGTGACTATGTTTATATGTTTGTATGTATTTGATTTGAATCACAAATGATAGAAGTGTATATAATGAAATTTAAATGTAAGTAAATTTTTTCTGCCACTTTAAACCAAATTTAAAAATTTTCTGTTGGCAGCTTCTTTGTCTGAACAAATAATATCTGACCATTAAAGTGCCTTTGAGATAACATATGAGGGAAATTCTAGCAGACAGCAGGCTTCTTTTTGCTGCAGTCAGACCTGTAAGATAATAAACTTGGTATGTATTATCAGTCTGACTGTTCACAATGTGGTGACATGCTGCACTGTGGTTAGAAAGTTAGTGTCCTCCGAGGCGCTAGAGGGCGCTGCTACATTTCCAGACTTGTGTTGTTGGAGTTTGTTGCCGGAAGTAAATCCTGCTTGTCAGAGGAAAAACATCGGCATGTGAATTTATTTGGATTTCCATGTGCCACCGGCTTCATTGAAATAACAGATAAAATCGCTGAAAATTTAAAGATATTCGTCAGCAGCCATGGGCAAAAAAAGCAAGAATGAAAAGAAGGTGAAGGGAGCGGAGAAGACAGCTGCCAAAATGGAGAAAAAGGTTTCAAAGAGGTCCAAACGAGAAGAGGTAACTTAACATTTAACCTGTTCTGAACTAAATGTATTTGTACTGTTCATATGACATAGCCTAGTTAACATGTTGTGAAAACTAGTTGTTGGTCGGCACATTGCATAGTTACAAGTGCTAATAACTACTCAACTCTCAAACTAAATCAGTGCAAGACAATACCACTCTGTGCAATATTACTAGGACCTATAACATAAAAGATCCGCTCCATGCATGTTTTAACATGTATATAAAATACTCTACTGTCAATAATAGTTTGTGTCTCATATGGTTTTTCCACAAAAAAGTTAAATTATCTTGTTAAAATCCTTAAAATTACATCTCCTCCTTCTCCCTCATTAAAGATTACAGATTCTATAAATATGCAAATATATTTCATTTCAGAAGTTTAACTGCAGGACACAAAATGTCTCCTCCTTCACTGTAAAGTCAGTTCTCAGTGTTTGTGCACTGGAAGCTTCACGTTTCCACATCACACTTGTGTAAGTTGAATATTGGACCATGATTGGCTCCAAACTAGTCGTGATGTCACAAATCATGCTTGTAGGCCCGCCCCCTAACATCAGATTTTCAATGAGCTCAGAGAAACTTTCCACTTTCAGCAGATAAATGTGAAAACAGCCTTCTAGTGTCAAACTCTGCACATACATCATTCTGCACAGTGAAGCTCAAACATCCAACTGTAGGAACAAGAAGAACAATATTTTTGAGGGGAGGGGGACTTTAACTAGTTTTTGAATGACATTCACATTCATTCTTTCTCCCTCCTCCTCCTCCATCTCTGTTTCCAGGAGGATTTGGAAGCTCTAATTGCTGAATTTCAGAGTCTGGATGCAAAGAAGACCCAGGTTGTAGAGACAACATGTCCACCTCCATCGCCAAGGTGAAACAATGCATCACTCTCTTCTACTTTAACTTTATTGTCTCTATGGGACAGACCTGAACATGAAACATTATCTAATACGTAACACTTAACACCAATGATCTTTCTAGCCACTCACAGAGTTGTAGAAAAGTGTCATTAGTTTTCCACACACCCCAAACTGTTTAGCTTCTGAAAGAAGTGTAGTCATTGCTGAGCTCATTTACTGATTGTCTTAGTTATAAATGGTCAATGACTGAAAGAAGGATGAAGGAATCTCAGTGGAAGTGTAGAGCTTCCTTCTGAAATAAAGCACTTATTTTTAGTTTTGGTTACGCTGAGATTTAAAAAGCAGTTTTTAGGGAATATTTTAATATAAAGCATGAATCACAGCCCTGCTAGCGAGATGCATGTCAGTCTCTATTGTCTCTTCATGCTTTTCAGATTGAATGCGTCTTTCTCCGCCCATCCTGAGAAAGATGAACTCATCCTGTTTGGGGGAGAATTCTTCAATGGAAAGAAGGTAGTAATAAGTGCTTCTGTACATTAGTGATTTAATAAACATTTCACTTTGTGTGCACACTTCCCAATTATGTCTTTTGAAGATGAAAGGCTGAATTAGAAGGTAATTAGATGGTTCAGTGTGGTGATAATGACATTTAATCTTTAAGAGAAACACAGAAAGGATTTTGCAGTAGCAATGACAGCTTCTCTAAAGCGGAAGCCATCTGTTCTCACCATTAAAAAATTGTTCAACTGAGATTTGAGATCAGTATGAAGAGTTTATGAAGTCGAGGCCCTGAGACTTGTTACATGTAATTTCTTCTTTTCCTAGTTTTCTCAATACTGTGGAGTTTCAAGAAAAAAAAATCTTAATCTAAAAGCCTGACATTGCTTTTTTTTTTTTTTTTTTTGCAGACGTACCTGTACAACGATCTGTTTTTCTACAACATCAAGAAGAACAGCTGGGTTAAGTCAGAGATCCCCAACCCTCCTCCCCCACGCTGCTCTCACCAGGTACACTTCTCCCTCACAGAGAATCCTCAAACCTCTTTTGGTGCACACTCTGGTTTCAGCTCACATCTAAACATTGCAGTGTTTTCTTGCACTGTTTGATAATTGAGCTACCAGAAAACACCACATTCTCCACTATTTGTCCCTAATCCTGTGTCAGGTATCAGCCTTACATGAGAGAGTGTGATTCACAGTAGCAGTTTTATTTCTGTAACATCACTGGAACATCATTTTGCTTTTAAGTCCTTGATCAATTATGTGATTCTTCATTTCAACCACCAGGGGGCAGACTGCTGTAGCGCAGATCAGGGGAAACTTTGAAACTTATCAGCAATGTCATCACGGCTGATGGACTGTTGCAAGAAAACCAATTAAATCTGAGGACATCAAACCTCCTTATCTCGCTCAGTTTATGCAGCCCTCTTACCCTCCTCCTCTCTTCCTCCCCTCTGTGTCTCACTCCTTTTCCTCCTCCCCTCTCTCACTCCCCTTCAGGCGGTGGCAGTTCCCCAGGGTGGCGGCCAGCTCTGGATGTTTGGGGGAGAGTTTGCCTCTCCAAATGGGGAACAGTTCTACCACTACAAAGACCTTTGGGTGCTTCACCTGGCTACACACACCTGGGAGAACATCAAGTATGTGTGTAGAGTCATGAAAGCAGATGTAATGATCAAGGCTGGGTAGTAGATTTAACCCAGGAACCTGAAGGTGGTTAGAAATACATATGATTAAGTAAAACAAGCCCCATGGATGCCGGGTGTTGTGGATATTTACTCTGTATTTATAATTATTGTTTTTCAGATGTTAATGATCACAAATAACTTTATGTTTTGTTTTGTTTTTTTTCCAGAGCGGCTGGTGGTCCTTCAGGACGCAGTGGCCACCGGATGGTCCTCAGCAAGAGACAGTTGCTGGTGTTTGGAGGTTTCCATGAGAGCACCAGGTAGGCAGAAGGTTATTGAATAATAATAAAAAAAGCACAATTTGTCTGTTTTATGATGAGGATGGTGGACAGGTGTACTGTATGTATAATGGGTGAAGGGAGACAGCCTCATCCAAATCCTGTAAATTGAGATGCTTCAACTAATTTAAGTTTCATCTATTATAGTCAATATATCAAATTTAATAAATCTGATTCATTTATAAGGACATGTAGGGACTGGTGGAATAAGTATAAAATAAGTACAAATGTAACAAACATATATAAGAAGAATGTATGAAAGTTTAATTACAGTATTGTCTGTGGTTAAAGGTATACTATGCATGATTTTCCTTAAAAACAATGTATATACTCATACAAAAATAATCCCTCTTAATCATCACTTATGACCCACTAGAAGTGTGTGGTGGTGTATGTATCTACAGACTCTGTCCTCTGCCTGTGTTTTCCCACACAGTGGGTGTGTAGCCTCCAGCCAATAACAGCGTGCAGGGTGTGAGATTTAGTGACCAGGTTACATCTCTGTCTCCATCTCTCTTCTCTGCTCTTTGTCTGTGTGTCTGTTTCACTGAGGGCGGGGCTGAGCTACACACACACACACACACACACAGAGCAGAGAGGCCACAGTGGACAGGATGAAGTGTGCACTTCAGCTGCATTCACACAAACTCCAGCAGTGCAGCACCTTCCTGCAGGGTTGTGCAGAGGTGTGGGCGTGTTTATTTGTGCTATAGAATGTAACCGCCATGATTCAATCAGAAAATAATGTTTTATTTATCTGATTCATGGCTTTGTTCTCGCCAGCGCTGCCCGCTCTCTTCACTATCTAGCTTCTGCTCTGTTGCTCTGGTGTTGTTGAGCCACGGAGGAGGGGCCAACTTTGAATTTTGTGTTTACAAACAGCAACCAACAAATCCTGCATAGTATGCCTTTAAAGCCCTTTTTGGGCTTCATTCGCTTTCTTTTCATAAATCACAATGTGTCATTTTGACACTTCAGTTTTTGTACGAATTACACAGATGAGATATAATGTGTTCATTAGTAAGCTTAAGAGGTGCTGGTAGGCAGATTTTGTTACCTTTGGAGACGGCCAGGTTAGCTGTTTCTCCCTGTTTCCAGTCATTATGCTAAGCTAAGTCATATTTAATGCACAGACATGAAAGTGCTATCAATCTTCTCATCTAACTCTCGGCAAGAAAGCGAATAAGCGTATTTCCCAAAATGCTCAAGTATTCCCTTATAAAACTAATTTGGTTTTCTGACTGCAACTTTACTGTTTAGTCTTAATCTCGCTGCTCTCATCAACCTCATTACAAGTTGCAGCAGTCAGCTGTTTTTAGTGTGAAAAAGCTGAAGCTGAAGTATTAAACTCTTCCTGCCATTTTAAGCCATAGATGTGAAGTTGCTTCATGCAGCTTGAAGCTTCAGATTTCAGTGTGTGTGGCATAGCTGCAGTAAAGAGCTCACCTTTTAGCCACAGGTTATAAAGTTGACACTCCTGAAGCTCTTAAATGTTTCAAATCCTTCTGTTCTCTTTTTGGCTCACCTTCAGCCCTTTTCTCTCCTGCTTCTCCCTCCTCTCCTTTCAGGGATTTTATCTACTACAATGATGTCTACTCTTTCTCCCTGGACACCTTCTCCTGGTCACGCCTCTCTCCATCAGGCTCCGCCCCCTTGCCACGCTCCGCCTGTCAGATGACCTCCTTGCCCGACGGCTCGGGTGTCATCATCTACGGGGGATACTCTAAAGTGGTGTGTGTGTGTGTGTTTGTAGTCTGACACTGTAATTGCAAGTGTGCTTTCTGTAATGTGGTCTGCCTAATAATTGTGTTTGTGTTTATGTAGAGAGTCAAAAAGGATGTAGAGAAGGGGACCATCCACTCTGACATGTTTCTTCTGAAGCGAGATGGTAAAGAGGGCCAAGGTACAAAAAAAGGAGACTAAAGTATTTAAGACAGCACAATATAAATTCATGTATTGTCCTTATTATTTTTTGTGACTTGTCTGTATCTCTGTTCTCCAGAGAAGTGGTCGTGGTCCCGGGTCAGCCCCTCAGGTAACAAGCCTCCTCCTCGCTCTGGTTTCTCCCTGGCGGTGGGCCCAGCAGGGCGGGCGGTGCTGTTTGGTGGGGTTTGTGATGAGGAAGAGGAGGAGACGCTGGAGGGTGACTTTTACAATGACCTCTACCTGTACGACACTGTGAAGGGCCGCTGGTTCCCCGGCCAGCTCAGGGTGAGCAAGGCCACTCCACAGACTTCTATTCTGTGCATGTATGAGCTGAAGTCAGATTCATTGCAAACTGCCATCATCTCTCGGGCACTCTGCAAGTGCATCTTCATTTCTTTTTATGGTTTATTGCCCCTATTTACATTTCTGTGCTGTCAACAGTTTTAAATTGATTTGAGGTTTCTCTTGTCGAGCTTGTTAGCAAACCTTTTCACCTTTATAGCCGATCATGTAGATAGATTTATTTAGATCTTCACCTGCTATTGTTGGTGTAACACAGTTGTGAGTTATTTCTGTTTTGCTAAGATTATATTTTTCACTTTAACACTTATGATCCTTCACTTGTTTGATATAAATGCAAGTATAAATGCAAGTTTGCATGTCACTGCAATATGAAGTGGTGCCTATCTGTTCTGACTCCTCTCTGCTATTGTTCATCATTTTGTTTCTGTCGGCCTGTCTGTCCCGTCCAGGGCAACAAGACAGAGAAGAAGAAACGACGAAGGGGGAAGAAGGGTGAAGCGGAGGGGGAGGGAGCAGAGGAGGAGGAGGGGGAGGAGGCTCCTCAAGGACCCACTGAGGTCATCAAGGAGATTGTCACAGAGGACGGCACAGTGATGACCATCAAGGAAGTGATCCCTGGAGCTCAGCAGGAGGAGGAGGAGGAGGAGGAGGAGGAGGAAGAAGATGGCAAGATTACATAAATAAACACACACTCGTGAAAGAATTTAATTAATTACAGAAACTGTAACTGAGACACAGACTAATTAAACCAATTAGTAGAAATAAAGAAATAAAAGATATAGACGGGTTGGATAATCACATGTTTTTGTCTTTTCAAGTTCAGTTTCACATTAATTCTGCTGATTTCAGACTCAGATGTGTTTTTTTTTCTTCCCCTCAGATTCGGCTTCGGCTCCCTTGGTGGAGCCCTGCCCGAGGTCCAGCGCCATGGCAGCCGTGCGTCAGGGCAAACTCTTCCTGTACGGGGGGATGTTCGAGGTGGGCAACCGCCAGTTCACCCTGAATGACTTCTACTGCCTGGACCTCCACAAGATGGACCAGTGGGAGGTTTTAGTTGAAATGGACCCAAGTGAGTCAGCCAGTCAAACAAAGACATGTCAAGAGCACAAAGAGAGCAACACATGTAGACAAAAAATGATCTGAAATGTAATCAGGTTCAGCTCAGCAGGAGAGGAGTCGGAGCTGTGATAAGATGGGAGAGACGGGTGTGAGGTTTCATTTGGATTTATGATTCGTTCTTCACAGAGACACAGGAGTGGCTGGAAGAGTCTGAGTCAGAGGAGGAGGAGGAGGAGGAGGAGGAGACGAAAGGAGCAGAAGGGGAGGAAGAAGAGGATTCTGAAGAGGAAAGCGAGGATGAAGAAGGCAAGGGATTATTCTACCTCTTTGCTGTCTTACACTTATCTGTTTTTTCTCCTCTCTTTTCCTTTTCATGTGATTTATAATGATCAACAAGCACAGAATCCCAATCAGCATATACATGACATTTAACACATGTTCACCAACATTACAAACACATGTGAAAACATGACTGAAATGAAAGTTAATATGGCGTCAGTAGGTGACTTTACGTGCCAATTGCCTAATTTTGTAAAAATCAAGATCTAAATTTTTCAAACCTGACTGGCACAGTACCGGGTGTTAGGTGGGTTGGGTGGGTTGGTGCTGAGCAAAAGGTGGTGCCGTGTGTAAAGGTGTTACTGGTGTTATACGGTGTTCGGGCATACACTGCTTATTTTACTTGCCCACCACCCCCACTGTCGTTTTGCTTTTTTCATAAAAATAAAACCTGTTTAGTTCATTTTCCCGTATCAGCGCCCACGTTCATCAAATAAAAAACTTTACTTTGTAAAACGCTAAACATGTTATCAATACTTAGTCGGACGACAGATGCTACAATTATTAACTGAAAGTGTCTGCTCCATGACCGTCTGCAGCAGCAGCAGAGTTGCAGCACAGAGTAGCAGAGTGAGACGTCTGTCCACCCTCCTGCTCTCTGCTGTAAACGCACGTAGCTGTTAGCGAGCAGCTGCTCTCATGTCTCCCTGGGCCTCGGTGCTTATTACTTTTGCTTATTACTTTTCATACTTCTCCAGATCCAAAGAAGATATTGTACATTTGTTTTCACAAGCTGAGTAGTACGCCTTGTGACTACAAAAGTGACCTGTGTAAAACAGCAGGAGTTCTCCTTGAACATTAGGAGTTGGAGCATTCCTGTAAACTTCAATCTACTGTATCTAATCTGCTTGCTGGGAAATTGAAGGCAGAAAGACTCTGTTAAAGGTGATGTTTGTTGCATTTTAACATGAATGAATCAGACAGGACAATTGATTTTTGTAAAAAAAAAAAACAAGCCCACTGGCAGTCTCTTCTACATTTTAAATCGTGAGGCATCAGGTCATTTGTCATTTGGCAAGAAAGCAGATGGATTGCAGCTGTTGTCAGTAATTTTGACCGTGATTTTTGAAATGCTACGTGCACCTTTAACCACTCTACATGACTGTGTGTTTCCAGATGAAGATGAGCACCCAGCAGTGCAGGAGGGGGAGACGGTGACGGATTACCAGGCCCGTACAGAGCAGTACTGGATAGGACTGGCACGCACCAACATGGGCCCAGACGTCAAAGACAAAAAGGTCGCCAAGGTTGCCCTCGCCATGGCTAAAGTCTTCTATGAAGACCAGTAGTGGGATATGCCAAATGTTGAGTGGTTGTGAGTGTGCTGTTTGTGTGTGTGTGTGTGTGTGTGTGAGAAATGTGTGAAAATATGTGAAATATTTTTTACCTTATATACAACATCTGTAAATGTCATTTGGACTGTGCTGCAAATATTTCAGTAAATCAAAGTTCATTCAAGTTTAAAACAGAAAACACTTAACTTGAGGAATTGATCAAATGAAATTTGAATATATTTTTCATATTTTTCATTTGTGGGTATACCATCCTATTTACTCACTGAGTCCACTAAATAATATTTAATATTGATATTTAACCTAAACTGCAACTATCAGTTTTCAGTTTTAAGACTAGAGTGCCTAAGTAAAGTGTTTAAACACTTGGATCCACATTTTATTGCAATCGAACATTAACATCAAATTACATTTGGTTTTGTGTCCGTGAGGACTGAAATATTGTACATTGTACATACAAAACATGTTTCTTTGTTTACACACATTAAAAAATCAGTCTTACAGCATTTGTCTTTCATTGTTGTAAAGTGAAGCACTTTTGCTCTTTAAAGATTTGCTCTTTAAAATTTCAAGAAGCAGAATTACAACTAGCTTACTCTTAAAACTGCATGAATTGATTTTCTTTTTGGCTGCTGTTTGGTGAACTGAAAACTGAAAAGCTATCTGCTTTGGCTGAAGACACGGTCAATTAGAGCGGTGAGACGGAAACAAAACAGTACATTTGTAGGCGTGAAAACCAAAACAATGAGCTGAAAGACACTAAAATAGATAAGAGAAGTGCAGAGTTGGGTGATGATTCTCTGTGGGTTTGTTACTACAAGAAACACCATTCACATTATACATAGACATTTAATGCATTGTTGATATTGATGAGTGCAACTTAAAGGCCCATTGGAGGTTAAATACATTATTATCTTTTGTTTATGTTCCCATGTACCCAAAAGTTGTTTATCAATGTGAGAAACACAAGTGAACAAGGTCCTCATGTGACGAGGACAGCTCAGAAAACCAGAAAGTGAAGACAAAAATGGGAAGAAAATACAAATGAACTTCTGATTATACCCCAGACTAAGTAAAGTAATTAAAAAGTGAAAAAAAGAAAAAAATTTAAATGACAGTGTGTTTGGGCTCCAAATTTTATTTTTTAAAATTCAATTTTCACCCATTTGTTTTGACAGCAAGCACAGATACATGTACCAATATTTTTGAAAAAAATCCCGTACCCATAATGTACCTTTGTATTTTAGAAAGGATTTGTCCCCATCTGGTGGGCATTTTTGACAGTGCAGTCAGTCACAGGTGGAGGATAGTGTTTTCAGCTCCTAGAATACAAACCAGGCTGTTTTTTTTTTTGTTTTTTTTTTTAAAGCTTTCAAACATTGAACAGATATGCAAGCAAAACCAACAGTGCTTTCGGTGTGTTAAAATGGAATAAATACATGTATTTGTAGTTATTTAGAACCACTGAATTCTCTTTTTACACTTGAAATCTGTTGTGAAAAAAGCCTCACATGAAAATGGCAAACTTAACTGTAATAAAAACCAAAAATATCATTAAAAGTTGGAGCAGAAAGTAGAGAAAAGAACTGAAGAAGTGTAGCTAAAATTAAAACACGATAAGGGTTCTGTTCCCTCGTATTGATCCAGCTTTCCCGCTTTATGCTGGTCACCTTTTTCATCATTTTAGCTAAGTTGCTTTTCCTCAACACTTCTCATTACTGGCCTTTCTTTTCTCCCTATTGCAAGTTAACAGATACATACTTTAAGTCATGGTGGTGTGGTGTGCCCCCTGCAGATAGCTCACAGCAACACATTTCCTTTGTCTGAGTTTTACTCCTCTTCAACAACCAAGCGGGAGACTGGGAAGAGAGAGAAGGTGAGCTGAGCTGAGGAACAGCAGGATTCAGGAATCATCAAAAGAATGGAAGGATGTTAGGGGGTGGAGAGGAGGGGAGGCAGTATCTGAGAGAGAGCAGGTGAGAGAGACGGGACAACAAGACAGCGGCAGCAGTGGGGAAGAAAAGGGAGAGGAAGAGGAGCGAGGAATGCAGGGAGGGAGGAGGGGACAAGTGCATAATGTGTCAGGGAAGACATCAGTCACTGTGTGAGCGCCAGCCTATCCCTCAGTGACCTATTTTATCCTCCATCAGCATGTTGAAGGAGGGATGAGAAGAGGCTGATGAATAATAGAGGAGGAGGAGAGATGGATGAGAATGAGGCTGCCTTCTCCTCATTCACTTCTCCCTCCTTCACAGCCCCTCTTCTCCCTTTCCTGCGTCCCCCTTTTTTTTATTTTAACTCCGGGACAAAAAAAGATTTTATAAATAACTAAAGAGAAGAGATTTTTTTGGGTGCACTGCTGACGTGGGGGCACGTAGTGTGTAATCGTCAGAGATACGTCAGTTGTGTGAGTGAGTGTGTGTGAGAAAGAGAGAGAAACTTGTAGAATGTGGATACATCAGTTTGAGGCAGACGAACAATTCATTTTTTTCTTAACTGGGTTTATATTCTATTGTGGACTTTCAGGCTTGGTATTAATAAAGTCTCTGTATGGAGAACAACTGAATCACTTTGCTGCCAGGATATGCAATCTTAGACAGTCTGGTTGGTGCTTTACAGTCTTTTTGATCCAAAGACACACAGTTCCAAGGCACACTTATGTAATTATTGACCACCCAAAGAAGTGCCCTTATTGATTGTTTGGAGATGTCACACGCTGTACAGACCAGATGGCGAGCAAACACAGTGAGCTGCTGGGTAAGGCTGCCTAACTGCACATTTTCTGTAACTTTACTGACTTTTATAATGGGTGGAAAAATAACTAGTTTTCTACCCTGGAGTGTGTTGAAGTTGCTTCACAAGCCATGATTCACACCATAATTCTCACACACATTAGTGAACAAGTCTAACTGCAACTACAGACATACTACAGAAATACACAAACTAGTGAAAATTGTAAACACACACCTTCAATTATGAGAGCATTTTTAAAATTAAACTGATGTCATTATTGTTTTACAAAATACAAATTTCATTAAAGCTGCACTAAGGTGTTTCTTGAAGTGACAAACCCACAGAAAATTTTCATCCAGCTCTACTGAGCATCTCAGTGTCTTTGAGCTCAGTTTTGGTTTTTACAGACTGCAACGTTACTGTTTTGATTCAGTCTCATTGATAAACCCACTGTACACTACCTGCCCAGCACCAAACAGCAGACAGACAAAGACAGGGACTAGCTGGTGAACATATGAAGCATTTAGCAGCTAAAGAGCCAGATATTTCCCACTTGGTGGCAACTAGACCAAAGCTAAAATGACAACCTCCATAACTGCTGGATGTATAAATAGGTTTGCTAAACTGTTTGCTAAGAAGTACGCTATATAAGGTGGGCTGTGCTTTCTTTGAAGTGTGGCTGTTGTGAACACTTTTGCCTTCTTATGTGGTCAGTCAAGACATTGTATGAACTAGTTTGTTTCAAGTATACCCTGGTACACTGCCACTCACTGTTAACAACATGCCTCCACTTCACCAGAAAGCACAAAAAAGAAAAATAATAAAAACAGCAGGAATGTTGGAGGTGTACATAACTATAACATGTCCGGTTAAAGTCTAGACAGGGGCTCTTGTTGCATGTCAACCTCCTCTCAATCACTGTAGTGGGTGATAAAAAACACCACATGGTACACATGGAAAAGAGAAAGTCATTCATTAAACAAGATTAAGAGTCTACAGCCAACCTAGTGGCTTTAAGCCAAGGTGCCTGAAGCTAAATGCTAATGTCAGCATGCTAACACACACGCAACGGGAACCAAAACACAGATGCCATCTGAGGTGGGAAGCAACAATGAAATGCTATCAAAGTTATTGGTGCTTGATTATATATGTAATCTTGTCTATGGACTATAACTATACAGAAATGACTTTCACACATTAGATTAGTTGTGACAAACTTTACATTTGTGTGTGATGTTTTCAGAGTGGATGTGGCTTTACCACTATGTGTGTGTGGAGTTGTGCATGTAAAGGTTTAGTGTGTGGATAGTCACACCATCAACTTTAAAAATCCCCTCCAGACATGTTTTAAGACATATAAAAACCTCATTATATTATATTATTATAAATTACCTCATTAAAATTCTTAAAATGACATCTCTTCCTTCTCCCACATTGAAAAATCCAGAATCTATGAATATGCTTAGATTTCATTTCAAAACTTTATCTGCTGGACACATATAATTTCACTCATATTCTCCTTTTTCTACAATATGTGACTTTTCTAATGACCCAATGAACATTAGCCAAGATTAGGTCAGTGGGTTCTTAGCTCTAATTGACTTTGTTCAGGTGATGTCATGGATTTGTAAATGCAGACTGGTGTTGCTAATTTCTTTCAATCCTAATCCCATTGTTGTGGTCATGACATCACATTAACCATGCCTTCCCCCACTTAATTCACCTGCTCACCGTTGCTCTCTCTCCTCCTAACCCACTTCCCTCCCCCTCTTCTCTCTCACTCTACTACCAGTGTGTTTAGAGGCCTAAACCTTAATCCCCCAGACCCAGTGATTTTATTACTATAATCTGGGCTGGAATTGGTTTAGCTCTCCCAGACATTGGCAGACAGAAGGACAAGGACAACAGCACGACAGCTGTAGGGATGAGCTGAATGAGGAAAGAAGGGCGTGGGAAGACTGGAGAGGGAGGAAGGATAGGGGAAGTCAGGGAGAAGAGTTGTTTAAGAGAAGTTAATCCACATCAGAAGGTGACGCTAGTAACATTTGTATCAGTTGGTGTTTCTTCTCTGGCCACACTGAGATCTAAAAGTCAGCTTCAGTGATTCACATTGGAAATTAGTATGTCAACAGTGGAGCACAGGGCATAATAAACAGGGCAGGACACCTCTGCACTGTGCTAATGAATTAAAAGTTGCACTCCTGGCCACACTCCAATCAGTGATGTCAGAGCAGGATTCCTACATCAGCTGTCAAAGCTATGACATCACCAATGTCATTGATTGGGGCGCGGCCAGAAGTCTAACAGGCTTTACTCTGTGTGCAAACATTTGTGGCTGAAACGTAGCGCAAAACTCTCTCAACTGAAATTAAAAAAAGAAAACAGCCAGACTTTCATGTGGAAAACAGAACTGCGTCCATGTTTCTTCTTCAACCCACTCTCAAACAAAACACCATATTGTTTTTGAAATTTAAGTGAAATTCATTGACAGTTGAATGGTTTTTAAGTTGTGGTGTGTGGTTCGTTTCAGCTGCAAATGCCTCCGTTGTAGGGTATGAGTTTAGTTACATAGCATGCAGGGCAGCAGCAGTTTTCAGCCGTATGAGATAGTTTGCCATTTAACCACCAGCTGTGAAGGTAAAGTGGCCAGCAGTAGTAGATTGTGGCTTTACTGACTGACCGCCATAGTGTAAATATAAACATCTGAATCAGGTTGTCAGTGGTGCAATCAGTCAATAATTTTAAAGGCCACAGACACTGATTTCTTACCCTCATATAACTACGTGCTGTTCACACTTTAGTTTGAGTTTCCCTGAAGTATCATGTTTCTGTTGCTAATCAATGAAGAGGATCTTATAGGTTTTCCTAAGAGAATAACCACTGTATACAGATCACTGTGGCAGCCTGGTTTCTCCAGACATCATCTGACTCTTCCATTGTAATGATGATAAGATGACTTTAGCACTTTAGCGTTAAATATCTTTTGGGGAACAGACTCCTGAATGACATTCAATTATTTAAATTAATCTCAGGCTTAATTACTGTGTATGAAATATGTACTTACAACTAAAAATATCTGATGACATAAATCCAGTGTAGTGGAGGAGGATTAATCATCATGTCAAACTGTATGGAATTATCAGATGGAAAATTGGGATTAACAGTTGGAAAAGTGCTTTCAAATGAACTGCTTGATACAAGCAGAAAGCAGCCCTTAAATTCAAAGCAGCTTTAGTACGGAGTTCACTTCTGAATTAGAAGTGCAGATTGACCCGTACTGGAAACCTGTAAAACAGTGTTTGTTAATTCTATGTAGTCCTCAGCTCTCTTAAATTGGAGTATCAATTTAATTTGTATATAGATGTATAATTTGTGTTTAAACAGGGGGCAATACTCTCTGTTTTCCAAGTATGAGATGTTGTTTAAATTTTTAAATGTGATTTTTAAAATTCTTGGAGCCAAAAAACTAAACAAACAAACTAAAATCAAACTATCTGCATGGCAAGGTAACACCTTTCTACACCGGCCATGTTTCAGTCATGTTTTTCAGTCATTTGTCAAACAGAACAAATACGCTTCGGTTTTAATCAGTCTGTTTAATCAATTTTAGTTTAATCAATACAGTCTGCACGGGTGGTGAAACGGCTTATGTCTCACTAAGGAAAGCAGTCACCATAACTTCTGTCCTCCCAAGTCTCCATCTTCACTGATGGACAAGACTATGGTCCAGAGATGTATTTATTAGTATTGGTTTTTAGAGTTGTAAGCTGCTGTTCACCTTAGACATGAATTTGCTTGATGTGACACGAACTGAGGTGAAGATGCGTCCATGTGAGCTGAAAATGTTTCAACGTGTTACTTTATAAACAGAGACAAGTTACTGGTGAGTTCTGAGTTCAGTCTGAGCTACTATACAAACAAATACAAACTCCAGACACACAGGTTTGGGGTGTATGTTGCTAGCTAGCTTACAGCCAACATCTGTACGGTTGGTAAACTGATTGTTTGGAGTGAATAAGCACACAATAAACACTCAAATTTGCATGAATAATACTATCCAAAAATTCATTTTGCATTCTGTCTGAACACACCTTCTCACGCTCTCAATCTCATTGCTAATTATGCTGCCTTCAAATGGAACTCGTGAGCTTGTGGTTACAACGTGGGAAGTCGTGTACACGATATGCTTGGCGTTCAAGTAGTTAAGTTGTGAGAACACCACTGCTAGGCAACATGGACCCCAAAAGAGTCCTCATTGTTCTCTTGTCATTAATATTAACGCCTCTAGAAGACACAGAGGCTAACAATTTAGCTAGCTAGCGAGCGGGTAACGTAATGCAGGAAATGCAAAGGCATTATGACAGATGAAAAAGATGAGGTCATTGGGAATATCAACATTTTGACACATGAAATTTCTAAGAAAAAATTGCAGTATATTAACTTACAGTACCATCCGCTGAAAAATGAAAAAATGAAACTTCTGAAAACGTCAACAACACCTCACAACTCGTGAACTTGAAGCCTTCCAGAAAATTTCCACTTGATTCCGTTCATATGGACTCTTCTTGTGAATATGGTAAACACGACCTCAGTGATTAAGTTTCTCAGTTAAACCACATTGTTCTCACATCCTCCAAATCTGAACTAAATTCCAGCTGATTCCTGAATGTAGTCTTACCAGTCGTCAATGTTAGCAAGCCAGCTAAGAAGACACAACATACAAATAACAATTATGAGTAACCTGCTGTTGTATTTCTGTTTTTCAATGGCGACTAATCACCAGGGTCGCCAGGTCCGTGGTTATTGGGCTACTTTTTAAGTGTTGCCGCGGGTGGAATTTTGTGTTTGCTGGTTGGGTTGACCTATTTTGCATTCAAATTACATGAATAATATCTATAAATAAAAATCCATATTTTAAATGAAATGATTTATTTATACCCAAATCCTACCAAACTGACTCCAGATCAGCACATACACACACACACACACGCCAACACGCCACCCACATACACACACACACACACAATGTGTTATAATGCTCTCTGCTGCCCAGCACCTGCCTCTCGATCGCAAAATACACTGATGCTGCTTTTAATGCTGGCACACTAAACATTTATGGTGTTACTTTGTAGATATTAAAATACATTTGGCAATGATAACAATGCTGTTGGACTTTAAAAGCAGTGTATATGGTTTGGCAGAGGCATATTTTGAGTTCTGGTAACGGGCTGATTTTTGGGCTGGTTTTGATTGGCCATTGTGCTGGTTTTGTCACACAGACCTGGCAACCCTAATAATCACATTCCACAACTCCAGCCTCCACATCTAGCTAGTGTAAGAGTGAAATTGTGTCATGTACAAAATTATGTTTTGGTAAGATGGCATACATGTCGACCTTCAAATTGTCAAAGTAACAGTGTGTTACTGGAGTTAGTAACTGTAATGTAATTACTGAATTTCACAGTATAATCTCTTACACTACTCCATACTGAAAAAAGTAATCACACCCGTTACCAAGTAATGCGTTACTGCCACACTGCTCTCCACACTGAGATATTAATTTTTGTGATAGTAATAGTTGTGCTCACTACACTGCTACCACTGTTAATGCTAAAATACTGACACAACCACAGCAAAGCGCTGTTTTAACTTCACTTTCTGATTGTTTAAGAAAAATCCAAAGTAGGTCTATCTGCGGACTTGCAGTATCTATTGCAGTACCACTTCACTACATCACCTGCTTGGTGAGGTTGAGGCATGAGCAGTGAGATAGTTATGGTTAGGGTTTGGAGGGGGGTGTGTGTGTAACATGCCATTACAGTGACAACATCAGGGGCGTGTCGTGTAGTAAAGTAGGCGAGTCATGTAGTAAAGTGGGTGTGTCGTGTAGGTCTGCAAGACTGCAGATAGACCCTTCTTGAAAATCCATGTAATTTACGTGCTGGTGCACATGCGTGTTACCATGGTTACATATATATGCCTTGCCAGTTCATGTCCATGCCTTTGTTTCACGCCAGCCTAAGCTAGATGGGGTTGTTATCAGCATGCAGACACTTAGAGATATTGTCCACTCTGTGTCTTCATCGGAGAAAGAACCAAGCACATTACAATCCGCTAGTTACAATAAAAGCATTTATTATTATAAGAAAACTTTATCATTAGAAGGAATTTCATAATAAGGAAATACATTTTCTCACAGGTTTCTCGTTAAAACAAGATACTTTTTCTTGTTAAAACTAGATATTTTCTCATTATAACAAAAGATGTATGCATTTTTTTTTAACTAAGGTTGTTCTGCGCTGCTGTAAGAGGGTATTGGCCAGACCTGAATGAAAATGACGTTGATTTGTAATTCAAAGGTGCGGAGCAGCAGCCAACATCACAGATTTTCAGGGACACAATTACTCCATTTTCTCTGAAAAAGACAAATAACTGCCATTCCAATAAACACTATACAGTAGACTGGGAATCTATTAGTGTTTGTGTTAAGTTCATCTGTTGAATGAAAATATGTATCACACAAGATAAAATTGTATCTACTACGCAACACGACTGATGCAGACTGATGCCAGTTGCAGAGAGAAAAACAAAGGCTGAGTAAATGATAAAAAGCTACAGGTGAGGGAGGAAGAGAGCCGAGTGTGTGTCTCTTTAAGAGCTGGAGTGAGCTATTGAGCGGGAGGAGGAGGGGGGTTGGTTGGCTGCATTGGAACAGTCCTCTCTAATGAGCAGATTTTCTGAGAGAGAGAGAGAGAGAGAGAGAGAGAGAGAGAGAGAGACAAACACACACACACAGACGGAGAGAGAGAGATACAGAGATCCAGCCATAGGAGGAGAAGAGATTGTAAGACCAAGACAGCAGGCAGGTAGGCAGGCTGTGCGTCAGCCGGCGCTCCATAGGGAAACATGGAGACGAGCAGGAGATGCTGAAGAGGACAGAACAGACCATAACAGGATCATATAGATGGATGTTATTTCATCAAGCAGGGCAAACTGAAGGCAAGCCACGCAGAGGATAAACCACTTATGGATGCAGTGGATTAAAGACCTACAGACAGACTGAGAGAGAGGGAGAGGGGGAATAGAGGAGGAGAAATTAATCAATTCAGTTGTTTAGTTTCATTGTCTGTGTGTGCGCACTTGCTGTCAGAAAGCGTGTGTGTGTGTGCCTGCGTACAGAGTGTGCGTGCACAAGGCAGGAGACTGCATTGCTGCTCTCCAGCACCACAGGACAGACAAAAAAAAGCAGCCAAGCAGATTACCTTATATGTTTCCCCATTTTTCTGTCTCTCCCTCTCTCTATGCATGTGTGTGTTCCTTCGCTGTGCGATCATGCACAGTGTGTATGTGTGTGTGAAGGCTGAGAATAAGAAGAGGATGGTGAAGCCTGAAGTGAGCTAAAGATTCAGAGACTGACCTTAAATGGTCTTTTTTATCTGTCTGATCATCAGGAGCGGACTCGAAGAAAAAATCAATTTCTGAGGAGAGGAGAGTCTTCTTTTTTGATTCATCACACAGCATGTCACAGCTCCAGTTTGGGCCTCGGTGCTGATTGGAGAAGCCAAGAAGGCTGGCTTCTATGCTGGAGGCTTTGAGGTTTGAAGGGCTGCCACCGGGGAGACTTCTCGGCTCTACACCCCAGAGAGGTGGAGGCATCATCAGGTAGGAGGCGGCTGAGAGCGGGGCCTGAGTGGAAAGGAGGAGAGGAGTAGGAGGAAGAGTTGTACCTGTGTGTCGAAGACTGTGTAGGCAGGCCAATGGCAGGCCGGTGGAGCTGCCTGATGGTTTAAACTCCTGTTGAGAGAGGATAATGGCAGCTCTGGGCCCACTCTCCTCCTCTCTCACCTGTATCTGCTACAAAGAAGCCAGGAAGTGCTAGCTGATGCAACAAAGAGCCCACCAAGAGGATGGTGTGAACAACTTCACGTTACCCTTTCCCACCACGCCGGGAGACTCCTGACACCCCTGTGAGGGGCCAAGTTTTGTTGTTCACCACGTTTCTCCTGTCTCTCCTCCGAAGCAGCCGAAAACAGAGGGTGGCGTTTCTTGATTTGTGTGGGAGTTCTCTGCCCTTCCCTCCCACTCTCTCCTCCTCCTCCTCCTCCTCCTCCTCCTCCTCCTCCTCCTCCTCCTTCTCCTCCTCCTCCTTCTCACCCCTGACCTCACCAACCTCAAAACCCAGCTCCATGGATTGGTTCTAGCACCAACCTGTCCTTCTTTTTTCTCCCCTTGTTTTCTTTTTCTTTTCTTTTTCTTTTTGTCGAGGCTTCAGGGGAATTGCCAAGACCTGTTTCATGCATGTCCACTGGCGGCAGGTTCAACTTTGACGATGGGGGGTCATACTGCGGAGGGTGGGAGGAGGGCAAGGCGCATGGCCACGGGATTTGCACGGGACCCAAGGGCCAGGGCGAGTACTGCGGGTCCTGGGCCCACGGCTTCGAGCTGTTGGGTGTCTACACTTGGCCCAGTGGAAACACCTACCAGGGTACCTGGGCTCAGGGCAAGAGACACGGCGTGGGCGTCGAGAATAAAGGCCGCTGGGTGTACAAGGGCGAGTGGACGCACGGCTTTAAGGGACGCTACGGCGTCCGGGAGAGCACGGGGACGAGCGGGAAGTACGAGGGGACGTGGAACAACGGGCTGCAAGACGGATACGGAACAGAAACGTACTCGGATGGAGGTAAGAGGGGGAGGAGGGACACACACAGGCAGATGTATTGTGGGTGTGTTGGGGGTGGGTTTGAGTGTGTGTGACAGAGTGCATGTGAAGATGTGTGAACAAAGTACCTGTCAAGGAGCGATATTTGAGAGTGACTGACAACTGTCCTCTGCAAAAACTTGTTAGTGGAGAATGTTTGACAGCTGGTGACAGTTACAGAGGTGACAGATGTGCAATAGGAGGAGTTTGTCTGGAGGATTTCACTGGTCATTGTTTCCTCCGCCGCGCCTTGTTGACACACACACACACACACTCATGCAGAGACTGGAGGTTGTATCAGGACACGGCTTGAAAAATGATTCTCAATCTCTAATTGTCTATCTTTCTAACTTTTCCTTTCTCTGTCCCTTTTCTCCCAACCCTCACCCCACAGTTCAGTGTATGAGGACACACTGTGTATTTGGAGGCCTCCTTCAATTCAGGCCATGCAGTCTTAAGGGATGAATAAAAGGTTAGAGGGACAGAGGACGGCATCTCCTAAGTAAAAAGTCCCAAGAAAACAAAGTGTTTGAGAAAACAGATTATAATGTTGTAATGATTGAACAGAGAGGGAAGAGACATCAAATCTATGTCTTCACCCTCAATTTCCCCACTTACCATTCCAGTCCTTACGTACAGTGTTTTATTTCTCCTGTATGTTGTAAAATATTTTATGAAATACACCACAGAACAAAAGATTCACACTCCTGTGGTCGGAGGCTAATTTCCAAATATTCTTTTACTGGAAAGGTGATGTTGTGGTTTTAGTTATTCCTAATGAAACTTTAGAGTCTACAGCCATGCTACAAGCTCCGAGAGGCTAGATGCTAACATGCTGATGTCAAGCTGGCATATTATTTGCCACGTTTACCATGTTAGTGTGTTAGCTACTACTTACTGAACAAAAAGCACCGCTGAGGCTCATGGGAATGTCATTCGTTTTGCAGGTATTTGGTCATAAACCAAAGTATTAGATAAATTAAAAGTTTGACCTGATGATGGCAGCCAGATGAATTGATGATTACAGTTCATCTTCTGGGGATCATGAATGTCTGTACCAAATTTTATGGCAATCTATCCAATAGTTGTTGAGATATTTCAGTAAAAAACACAAATGTCAATCTCATGCTGCCACAAAAGGAAAAGTCACAGGATCACCAATGACACAAGGCTTCATCCTCTGGGAACCATACAATTCTGTATAAAATTCGGGCCAATCCATCCAGTAGATGTTGAGATATTTCAGTCTGGGGTAAAGTGGTGGATCAGCCGACAGACAGACATTGTCATCCTAAGACTCATGCACCATGAATGGCTAAAAGTCAAAACAAGTACAATATCTTATGGGGGAAATTTCCAGAAAAATCTCACTGCAATATTATTGTGACACCTACAATATCCCTGAATCTGATAGTGTTGCCAGATCAAGTTTTAGTCACTTTAATAATGTATCTGTGGTTAGTGTTATTTTTTCATTTGACTGCAGTAAACATCTATTACGGCAACCAAATGTAGAATTCTTATCTTTTATGATTCACTTGATAAAATTCAAGCCCATTCACACATGTAAACATATTTAAAAGACTTCATTTTGTAGAATATCTCTTGAAGTGAGTATCAGTGTGTGATCTTGCCCTGAAATTAAAATCAATGCCATCAATGCATTTTGAGTCTCTTAGTTCAGTCACTGTTAATGAGGCAGACACCATATGGATTCCTGTGTAAAAATAGAAACACACACACACCAGTGCATACATATTGTGTGTGCAAAAATGCACACACAAGAAACCTGCCGGTACGTGTGCGAGCTGAGCAACAGAGCTGATGGTAGCATACATGCAGTTTAAGCCTTGTTACATAACTCTACAACTAGCAGGCCGCTTTACAAAGCCGGTCTGGACCACACACACACACTAGCACACACACTATCCCGAGCATCCCGATGATATATCCGCAGACCAGATTTGTTTGAGGGGTTGAATCAGGACAAAGGAGGAGAAGTCGGCTTGATATATGACCAGACAGATGGGATGGACGGACAGACAGGGGGAGGGAGAAATGGATCAACATATGTACAGATTGATGGATGAATGGATCAGTTAAATGACGAACAGATAATGAAAAGATGGCTGGTTGGATGATTATCATACTTTCTAATCAGGGGATGAGTGAGATCATGTACATACATGGAAAGTCAAAAATTGACAGCAAAAATGAAGTGATAAGAAAACCTCCTAGAAAAGAGACACTGTAGCTCTGTGAAGTATTTGAACCCACATACTGTAAATGCAGCAGAGATTGGCCTAGTTATGACTGTTTATCTAGCTCCAACAGTACACAGTGTCCTTATTATAACAGCTTGTATTTGTCCTTAATATAAATCTATGCGGTAATGAAAAGTCATATAGAGCTAAAATGTTGAGGAAATTATTATGCTGGAGCATAATGCCACAGAATTAACCTAAAAGATAATAAGAAATAACCTCAAACTGATGAATACACAAGTGTCCCAAGAGGGAATGTGTTTTCTCCAATAATGATCTGTTAGATGTATAGTATGTCTGCAGGATAAGCCTACTAACAACTAACATATCTCTTTCTAGTGATTTTCACATGGCACATTTTCATCCCAGGGTTATCTTTGGCTCTAAGCTAATTTAGTCTCTTTTCACACTTTAACAGTTAGCGTTATTCTGTGTTTTTCAAAAGTCACGGATGTATAGATCCAGAGCACGGCTGTTGTGAAACCTGAAGGAGAGGAAGTTTCTAAGATAAGATTAAATAAAATAAGATAATCCTTTATTAATTCCACAGTAGGGAAATTTTCAGTGTTACAGCAGCAAAGGGGATAGCGCAATAGCAAGGAGCATCAGTAAAAAAAGCAAGATATAGTAAATAAGTTAACAGACATTGCACAGTTTAGTATACATTATACACTTATATTGCACATGAGTGAATTTGTGAGTTTTGTGTGTGGTCTACAGGGAGCAGTGCTCTAGAAGAGCGTTCTGTCTTGATATGGCTGCGGACACGATAGTTGTCTCACAGGGGTTTACACAGATGAGGTAAATGATAATGGTCCGCACATCCATCCGTATTAGATAAAACACAAACAATGCTTTTCACAAATTTAAACTAAACACTTTAGTGAAGCATTGTCTGACAAAAAAGCCATTATACATAAGAGATTTGACAGATTGACCTGTTGTAACTGGAATTAATTTTGAAGGAGTATTTGAAATATTTAAAGCTGCATTAATCAGTTTTGGCCAGAGTAAAGCGAGCTAACAGACACACTGACCTGACTTTTTATCACCTCATAAAATTATTATGGCTAACATGTTAGAAAACATTAGCCTAACTCTCACACATTCAGCAGAGGCAAAGCAACATAGCATTCATTTTGAGTTGTGTTTTTGGGCAACTGACAAATGTAAGTCTAATGGCTCACCTTTTTGTTGTGTTTTGGTCTCCACTAACTCTTTAGGAAAGCAGCTATATATTGTCTATGGAAATGAAAATACATTTTTCATTCTTCACCAGTGAGTTGCTAACTTTGTCTGTCTGCCGCTGCCATCCATTTGTTAGCTGGTTCAGCCAGCATATAATGGTTTTCTGTTTCTGATGAAACACATTGATTAGACATGTAAAACTAAAGGTGAAATATATAAAATCAAAACAGAGCTAAAAAAAAGAATTGGGTGATAATTTTCTGTTGGTTCAACTGTATGAGTGACTCCTTTCACATTACACACCGTCATTAGATTCAGTGTCAATATTAAAGAAATATTGAATAATGGCACTTTATGGTAAATAGTGGCAACACTTTTTTATCTATAATATTTTGATTTATTAAGTTACATTAGTTATATTTTGGTTGTTCTGTCATTTAAGAGTTACTACAATGAAGAGTTTTCACTGCTGCCATCTCACATCACCATGCGTTGGTTTAGTATACGTAGCAATGGGACATAGAGATTTATCTGGGAGACAGCCATATTGTTTATAGTTGCAATAAACTGAAATCTGAAATACCTTATTAGGAATATACTTGTTGATAGTTTGCCCGTGCTTTGAAATACAGAAATGCCAGGTTAATTCGTTCCTAATGAACAAAAAAACTGAAACCTAGAATTGTCATCAGTTGGTCTTTTTGGATTTAATGGATCTTCCATCTGTTTAATTTACAGTAATGCAACATATAACTGATCAAATAACACCAGGTAAAGAAAGGCCCAAATTGGTAATACAGCTTCACCAAAGTGCTCTTGATAAATAAGGTTTTAAGTTGGGCATAAATTGTGCAGACTGTATTTGACATCACATATTATAACAATTTGATTGTAAAATGAAAAATACTTTTTGAATTTTTGAAATATGATGTTATAATATGTCTAAATATCTTTGGCTTATTGAAAGAAACTGTGCCATGAAAAGGTCATGTTCATCTGATATGTTACTCTCAGATTAAAGTTGATACTTTACCATAGCAACCTCAGGGCTCTGTCATGTCCGAAGCAAGAGCCAGGAGCCACAACATTCAGAGATGCTTTTCTGCCTACATACTTTTGGAACAAAACTGTGCACTTTAGAGCCAGCTACATTTCCCACAGTCAGGTCTAAACTGACTGCCAGTCCCACTCTCCCCTCCAACTGCACCTGATGCCACATTTCTAGGAAACACTCTATCTTATCACTGCTGTGTAGCTTTACATTCCTCTCCTACGTTTGCCAACATCCCTCTCTGCTCTCCTCCCACCTAGCTCTTTCCTCCCTCGCTCCACTGCATTTCCACGGAGCTGCTCTGTACAGTAGGGTTTCCATAGCAACGCACACCGATATGCAGCAGGTCAGCCTGTCACGAGGGACTCAGTGTTGCTCGCTGCTATTGGCTGCCCGGCCGGCTTCACCGGGCTCTGATTGGCTGGCTTGGCCTTCTGGCTAATGGTGTTTACTGAGATGAAGAGCTAAGCTGACTGATTACCAACCACACACACACACACACACACACACACACACACACAGAAAAAGAGAGGGTGAAGTAGAAAAATGAAAAGAGCAATAGATAGATTCAGTAATCATTTTAGTGAGAGATGAAGTGAGTCACAGCGAGAGGCCGAGATTACAACTGCTAAAGATTACAGCAGTAGTAGTTGTTGCCTGACTACCTAATACCACCACACACTGTCAAACGCACATGACAACTTTACCGAAATGCCAAAAAGAAAAGAAAAAATGTGACAGCATTTCTATCTAGGCACATCGAATCACAGATGCTTCATTACTCGAGGCTCATGACAGAATTCCTGGAACTTCCCTCCTGTCCCCCAGCTGTTGGCATATACACTACAACAATAATTGTCCAACATTAACATATCTTGCTAGCTTGCTAAAGGCTGCTATCAGTGCAGTAATTATTCCGGCTCTGACCATGTTATGTAATCGGACATTAAAAAAATAACCCTAACCCTTTTTGTGTTTAAATACACCCAGCAACTACATGCAATAATTTATTATCTACACTGTTGAGGTGAGAAGCCAAATGATGTCAAAGTTCTGCTTCCTTTCGGTCACATGATGTGAGACATGAGCTTTGGAGGCTTGATGATAGGTGTAAAACACTAAGAGAATAATATTTGCAGCCTAGTTGAGTGTGTGGGAGGACTACTTCAACTGCTTACAGTATGACTCTGTGTTTTCTATCATCCTCTAACTAAGATTTGTTTCTCTGGACCACTCAGCCATGCAAGTTTATGTTCATACTGGAGGTCTTGAGGAGCCATTTTTAAGCTGCTTCCCAACACCTGCAATACCGTATGTCACCAGTCAACCCAGTCTCCTAGAAATGATGTTTATATTCAACTAAATTGCAACAGCAAATTAGAAATGTAATGCTGGCTGAATTATGTTTTCTCTCCACATAATGAGAAAATGTTGTTAATTAACGTATTTGGCAAGTTGCAAACATGTTGATACTAAACATATGAGTGAAATGTTCAGAGACAACGTACCTAGTTGTTTTTTATCCTAACAAAATCTTGCAGGACAACATCTGCTAATAGAGACTACAGCATTATTAAACTTTTTATGGTTATGTTTAAGCACTGGCAGCACTCAGTTAAGGTTATGGAAGGATTGTGTTCTTGGTTTAATACAGAAAAAGTCTGCAATGACTTGAAGCACATATTTATTTACATTTAAGCAAAACAACAATCTTTCACTAATCGTGTGCTTTTGTTGCCTAAACCTAACCACACACAGGACTCAGGATGCTGTCAGAGTCCTGCATCTTGTACGCCCTCCATCCACCCCGTCCTCCTCCCTGTGACTTCAGTGTGATATATAAATGTAGCTTCATTCATTCAAAAAAACATTACCTGTGAACATAATTCAGGCAGCGCTTATGTTTGCCAAAGCAATGTAATTGGGAATGCAATTTAGTTGTATATGAACGTAATTTCTAGGAGACAGGGTTGCACCAGTGTATCATGGCAGACTACAATGCTATGTTTATCAGTTTCACATATACTTTGAAAGCTCAGAAAGCTAGTTAGTGGAACATTGATCTTAAAATATTTTGTTTCACAGACACACTGTAGACTTGAAGAAGTCTGGCAAGAATGCCATGCTCTAGTTTTTCATTGTACTTATGTATTATGCCTATGACACCCCTCTTGGGTCGCCAAGAGGAGCTATCCAGACATCTCTATTCTTGGCTTTGTTTCTAGCTGGCTTCAGGTATACCATCCTTCTAGTGTCTGCTTCTAGCTCCTGGCTGGGGCTGCAACTAACATTTTTTTCCCTTTATTGATGAATCATTTTCAAGACAAGAGTGAAAAATGCCCATCACAATTTCCCACACCCCTAGGTACATCTTCAGATTCCTTGTTTTGGCAGAGAAATAGTAAATTGACTTTCTTTGGATTTTGGACTATCATTTAAGAGGAAGTAAAACAGTCAATGTTAACATCTGAGTAACTGAAACAAGCAGATTTTTGGGCATTTTGCTTAACAAATTATTTGAGTACCTTCATCTTCTGATGAAAAGCCAATTTGGGCTAAAAGGTTGGACTTTTTCTAGATGTAATAAAGAAAAATATTTCTAAAAGCGAGTACAGGGTTGACTATAGGGTTATGAGTTCTTGGGAAGCAAAAATATCTTCCTTTACTTGCCTGATCTTTTCTGTCCCTTCTGATGCTCTTCTTTACTGACCTATTGACATCAGTGTTGTAACCTACATGTGAACACTAAAGGCACCCTGTAGAGTTTTTGATAACTTTGTTTGTATCTCATGCACTTGCACAAGGACACATATGCATGAGCACAACCCTGCAGTGATGCGATGCACTTTGCTTCTGGCAGTTTCACACTAGTTTGTTGATCTACATTCGGTGCCGAGAACATGCCAAGAAATGTAGCAATTTGCCAACAAAAGGCAGGAGAAGACTGCTAGCTAGCAAATACGGATGTAAACAATGCAGGTTTCAGAATATTTGGAAAATCAGCTTTGTAAATGTCTTGTAAAGAAGTAAATGCATTCAACATGTTTGTTAGGCCTCAAGCATACACATAATGTGTTTTGGTGACAAACACTGAATGTAAACATCAATGTGTTTGTTTACTTGAAAACTCCACAGGGTACATTTAAATCCATCCTCATACTTAGTGCTCTTGTTCTAAATAGATACAGTATGTTTTTTGGGGTAAATATTCAGTGATGTCAGCCAGCCATTTGTTATTAATGGTTCTGTAGATATTCTCACCTTGCACCTGATGTCCCAGGTTCCTTTTGAGGCAGTTTTCCTCTCATATATACGTGTAAATGATTTGGGGAGTTAAAAAAATGTAAGTGAAGATTAACAATTTCTACATTAAGAAATGTGGACTATAATATACTATGAATTCGTCAAAACAGGGAACCATTGGTTACAAAATGACAAACAAGTGTGGAATTTTCAAATGTTCTGGTGCATGCCACCATGTTACCATGGGTCTCTTTCATGAAATTTTTTAGCAGATAAATAATCTTCAAATGGAAATCTGAAAGACTTAGACAGAAAAAGGGCCCAAGTAAAATCTTTTAAACGGATAACGGTCCCACACAGTGATTTATGCAGGCTGAGGTTTAGCTTTGAACTGACTTCCCTTGCTTTCAGTGTTCAGTGATTTAACCATAGTTTAGCTTGTCTGTCTGCATATATGCTGCGTGTCTGTTTAGCTGTTTATCCTGCCTGTCTGTTTGGCTTGTTGCCTGTCAGATGTCTTGTCTACATGTCTTTAGTTACCATCTGTCTTTACTTTTGCCTGTGCAGTTGTTACTTTTCTCCTCAGCTGATGTCTCTGGGTTACCTGATCCTCTGGTCTTTCTCTCTTTTCCTGTCCCTTTAACTGGATAAGTTAAACAGTTTTACTTGTATTACAGGTGGTTTCACTTCTTAACAAGTGATACAATATAAATCTGGCATTCACAAACACTTACACATTTGTAGTGCACTAAATTTTCTTCTTTCTCCTAAAAGCAATGCCCATTGTACCAACACATCAGTTTAGAAATAAGTGACACATTACCCATAAATGGCAGGTCAGAGAAAATCAACCTCCTCAGCATTTGTACATCGCTCCAATTGTACAGTGGAGTGTGTATTCAGAAGTGTCACTTGCATTCTGCTTTGGTGTGTTTTTTTTTTTTTTTTTTTCAGGGCCAGTGCTAATACGCACCTCCTCCACTACCACAACAACCCCACTGCAGGCTTTAGCTTATGTAATGGTGTAATGGGAGTGGTTTGATGTTTGTAGTGAGGATTAGTGGGGCTGTCTGAAACATGAAAACTCCAAATATCTATCTTGGAAGTCTGCCCTGCACCACTGCTAATACAGCACTAAGTGGACATACTAATGAGGGAGTTTGCCCAGAAAGCACTTGTGGTGGCATAATACTGCAACTTCCCCTAAACTCTTGATCATTAGGGACTGTAGAAAAATTAATAGTAAGGGAGGGGGGTCAGAAAAGGTGTAGGGTTATGTACCCTGTTATTGTATTAATGAAGTCTTTTTGCTAAAGGGAGGGTAATCTGACCTGTATGGGAGCTCAGCAGAGGATTGTTTAATTTTTTTCTTTTAATTAATTAATATATTAATTATAAATGTTACATAGCCCCTCCAGACATGTTTTAAGACATACAAAAACACTCTGCTTTGAATAATAATAATTTGTGTCAGATATGGTTTTTCCACAAAAACGTTCAATCACCTATTAGAAATTACATCTCTTCCTTCGTCCCTCATGAAAAACCCAGAATCTATGAATATGCAAATATTTTTCATTTCAAAAGTTTAACTGCTGGACACAAGATGTCTCCTGCTTCACTGCAAAGTCCATTCTCAGTGTGTGTGTGCACTGGAGGCTTCAGGTTTCACACTTTCAACTCTTCCCCTTCAGCAGATGAATGTGAAAACAGCCTTCTAGTGTCAAACTTTGCACAAAAATCACAGTGAAGCTCAAACATCCACCTAAAGTAACAGGAAGAAACACATTTTTGAGTGGAGGGGGACTTATAGGGTACACCATCTTATATTCTTTATGCTATGGCGCTAGTTATTAATAGTGAATTGACTTGTACCAATACTGTTGAATTATTTTTGAGATATTGGAGTAACGGTACTGGAATTCTTTGCAATAGGGGAGGGTGCAAAATAATATATTAAAAAAGGGAAAGAAAGTTTCAGCCCCCTTTCCCCCCCAATCATTTTTATACAGTCCCTTATTATTATTATTATTATTATTATGTGTATTAATTATTATTATAATTGCAAATTTCTTGGCTGTGGCAATGAATGAGACCTGAGGAATTAAAATAGCTACCACTGAAACTTCCATTGGCACAAATGATTTTAGACATAAAGAAAAAAATGTTTGAGAAACTTGGCCTTGTTTTGTCTAATGTTACTCTCCCTTCCCATCTCTCGCACATACACCAATACAAACGCTCCGCAGACATGCAAGTGCTGATGTGGTGAAACAACACATTAATAATTCATAAAATAACCAACTTAAACTCCTTCACAGCCTGTCTTGCGCCATCCTTTTTCTTTCTCACTGCTGTGCTTCACAAATCAATATTTTGGGGTGTAAAGTAGTAGCCCAGACTAATGTGCACTGACATATTTTGAAGCCTTGTCACCAATCGTCCAATTTAAAAAAAAAAAATTCAGCAAAAAAAGAACAGTACAATTCAAAATTTGGAGATTTTGACATGTGTCTTCTAGTGCTGTATCCTCAGAATGAAATACAGACCCTAACAGACAGATGGTTTTTAACCTAGAAACAGAGAACAGACGCGCACATTTGTTAAAGAGACAATTATGAATTCAGCCTGGGGTTGGCGCGTGATCAAATCGCTGTGCCTCTGTGATGTTTCCGCAGCTTTGATCTCTCCATGTTAATTCTTTCCGTGCGGCTGCCTCGTGCCCGCAGTAGCCTCGGCCTGGGTTATAGGCCCATATGATTTGAGAGTGCTTCCTGTTGGCCTCCAGGCAGAATCAGTGAAATTGTTTTGGCATGCGAGTTGTGAAGCGGATTCTCCTCGCGACTGTAGGCCTGGAGTTCAGGCCTTTATATACCCTGAAGTTTTTTTTTTCCAATACAACAAGTTCATAGTGAAAATGAGGAACGGAGGATAACCTACTCTGCTGTTGCATGTCTCTCTTGTCAGCCTTTTTGTTACAAAGATGCAGCCGTAATACAACAATTTACCGCGTTTTTGACAATGAAGAAAGTCTGCACCTCACTCTGGCTGATGCTCATGTTTTCTAGAGTTTCCATGTCATGCGTTGATTTCTCATAAAAACAGTCTGTTGGGTTAATGGATTCGATTTTAAAGGAATAACCACCAACCGCCTGCTCCTCAGATTGTATTTTTCAGCACCATGGAGAGCGACAGGCAGACATTGGAAAAGCAGCCTAGTGCCCCACTGAATATTTTATTTACTCTGGCATCTCTGATTGAGGGTGGTATACACTTCCAAGAAATCACGAAAAAGCAAAAGCCCACACACTGTTTCACATATATTTATTCAGTTACACACTCAGTTGCCAGTTTCTTAGGTACTAATTTATTAACACGTTATATCTTCACGATTTACAGGTGGTTATGTGCCGGACTATTTCTTGCCCAGGCAACCTCACAGTGAAGACAAGACTTCAGATAAAAGTCCGGCACATAAGCCCCTGCAAAACATTGGTTTGGTTTCAGTTTATTTTGTCACACTTCATAAAACCTGCTTAGAATTAGTTTGTAGTATGGATTTGGGGCACAGTTATTTCACAGCTATAGTTTTGGTTGTACTACATTTAATTAGTGTGTTTCTAATTGTAAACATCCACTTTTCAGTAATTTTAATATCAGAAATGTGACCTGTAGCAGACAGATGATTTTACCTGTTCCTGCACTGTCAGCAGAAAGACTGTCACACAGAAACAAAGGTGATGCTCTGTCTGTCTCTCTTCTTCTGTTGCTCTTACTCTCCTGCCCAAGCATTGTGGCGGCAATTTAATGAAATGGTAATCTTGTCACGCTGTTGCACGGGTGTTTGTTTGTGTGTGTGTGTGTGTGTGTGTGTGTGTGTGTGTGTGTGTGTGTGTGTATGTGTGTTCTTTGATCTGTCTGTCATATGGTCATACAGCTGTGTACTGACATGATTACAAAGACCTGACCAGATGTGCTGGCCAGCTGTCTTTGACATAGACTCTGTTTCTGTTTGTGTGTGTGTGTGTGTGTGTGTGTGTGTGTGTGTGTGTGTGTGAGGAATAAGAGACAGTCCTAATGACAAGGGCAGGACCAGATTCAACACCACTTCTATGTGCTTGTTGTGCCTGTGTGAGTGTGTCTTAGAACGTAAGCAAGAATACGATTGGCTCATAAGATTGGCTTCATTCAGCACCACTTCATTGACACTTGAGCCCACAAGGGAAATGTTTGTGTGTGTTTGCGATAGAGATGGAGAACGTGGTTGCAGCCCTTATATGGTCATGTAGTTTGGTTAGAATGAGTGCGTTTGCTACAGAATGAATCAGAGTGCTGTTACATCAGAGGTACGGGCAGGCAGGATGGATCACTCCTATTGGAACACACACTTCCGTTTGAGTGTGTGTGTGTGTGAGGGAGAGGAATGACGGAAACACACACAGACACTCAGATGCCCTACTTTTCAGCAACATGGAGATATAAGGACTATTATGCAGCAGTGAATGCGGGAAGTGCAGTGAGACTTGGTGTAAATGAATGAGAATGGATGGACTGTAAAGATAAGGCCACTCCCATTTATAACTTATTACTTTATACATAATTTTATGTAAAATAAAACTGTACACACATCACAGAGAGGTTAAAACTACATTTGGACGCAGGGCCTTCTACAAGACTATCCTGGTTCCAGACCTCCAAGTCGAAACCCACATCTTTGATTTGCTCAGTTATTCAGGTCCGTTTCTGGTGATGTGCCGATTGACAGATGTCTCCTCTGGTTAGAGAAACAGTTGACCAATCAGAGTTTAGTAAGCAGGATTAAGAATGGTGATAACATATCCCTACACTGCTAGCTAGCTAGGTACCTATGAAAAATAGCGACAGAAAAGTGGCGGCAAGCATGGGTTAGATTGCCATAGTTATACAGATTGTTGTAAGTCAACTGATAAAACAACTCTAAAAGAGACATACTTCTTTGATCAATGTTAAAAAACATTTAAGTTAACTGCTCCCAGCAAACACTACTGCTTGTCTAAGCTAAGCCAATACAAAGGGCACTAGATCAGCAAATCACAACTTGTTTTGGACAAATCCCCAACTTGTCATGAGCAGCTCATAGGCCAATCATTCAGACGAAGTGAGCAGTCCTGACTACCAGTTTCTTGCAAGAAAAGAACAGACAAGGCAAACCAAAACTGGTCAAGGGGCCTTGACAATGTCAGCTGAAAATTATGTTAGTGGGACAGATACTTCACTAGTGACCATTTGGTTTGGGCAAAACAAAACAAAATTGACAAGTGACCTGTATCAAAGAAGGCCCCTGGAGTATTATTGTTTCGTTTTCCACCAGAGGCACCACATGTGAAACCATGTTAATTGATAATGCCTAACACAGAAAAAGTGTAACTGGTATTAAAGGTGTTCTCCTCTTTCTCTAGGAACATTTCAGGGCCAGTGGGTTGGTGGGATGCGACATGGCTACGGCGTTCGTCAGAGTGTCCCTTATGGCATGGCGGCTGTCATCCGCTCCCCTCTCCGTACCTCCATAAATTCTCTCCGCTCCGGTTCAGAGCACAGCAATGGTACAGCTCTGCTAGACCGGACCGGGGCAGTGGTTCCTGTTCCTCCTCCTGTTCCGGGAACCCTGTCCACCAGCGTCTCCATGTGCAGCACAGGCAGCAGCGGCAGCAGCCCCGCAGTGTCTCGTGGAGGCTTCGTACTGACAGCACACAGCGAGGCTGAGCTGCTCAAGGGGAAGAGGAAGGGTGGGCTGTTCCGGAGGTCCATCCTGTCTGGGCTCAAGCTGAGGAAGTCTGAGTCCAGGAGCTCCCTGGCCTCCCAGAGGTCTAAACAGAGCTCGTTTAGGAGCGAGGCTGGGATGAGTACTGTGTCTTCTGCTGCATCTGATATCAACTCTACTATCAGGTAATAACATGATGGAGGGATAGGATGGGGCAAGCTCTACTGCAAGTCAGGTAGCAGTATGGTCTATTAGTTAGTTAGCTTATTTATTTCAATCAACTTTGTCACCTTGTTAAAGTTGTTTGCCTACTATTTGTGAACTGAACCCCTGAAAGTTTCTTTCAAGACTGAGGATGTGATGAGTGGGATCCAGTGTGTCAGATATCAACTCTAATATGAGGTAATAAAATGAATGAAAGTGGGGCGAAAGGTGGTAGGTAGGAGAGGACAAAGAAGCATGACGCACTAATAAAGGGAACTGTCCTTCATTTGGAGGACATCAAGGCAACAACAAGCATCTGTCCTACTTAAGAGTCTTTAAAGTGGATTGGCATGCAGTCCATGCAGTGACCTATAGGTTAAAAAGTCAGTTTACTGGGTAGCTGGCCTGGTGCCTGATGAAAAGTTTTACGATGTGTTACCTGGTGATAAGCCTGTTATCTTTGTCTCTCTGCTCTGCTGTTGGCCCACTCCGTTTGTCTTTTTGCATTTTCTGGCCATCATATTGGACACACCAGCTCAGAGTCAGAGAGCGGACATGCTGGTGGCTACTCGGAATTACAAATGAAAAGTAAAAGCCTGTTTTGGTCATCGTGTACCACTGCTTCTTTGGCTTGCATGTGGTGAATCCACTCCCTACCACTGTAAACGCAAATTCCAAGTATGCTGGATTGAGGTGGCTTATTTTTAAAAGCCCCAAGAAGTACAAACAGACACTGGATGCTCACGACAAGAGTCAGCAGGTCTTAACCTGTTTATTGGCAAAGTGGCTGACAGCAGCTTATCAGGTCTAATTAATTAATGGCAAGGCTGATAAGGAGAGAAACTTCTAGGTTTGTAGTCAGTGTATTATTTCCATCCTGCTACTGTAAAGATGTACAGAAGAGCTTCTGTAAATGATCATGTATGAATACAAGAAGAAATATAGCATTTAAAATTCATATACATCTAATGTAATGGATCAATTATTTACTAATGTGCTAGTTGTTTTTATCATTGGATGATTCATATTATCAACATATTATGGTGATAAACCGTGTGCTGGGGCAGTAAAAACATACTAAAGAGAGACAAAGATGTAATTAATTGGCCTGAGCAGGAAAGATGAAAACAATGTGAATCCTAGTTGAGCAGAATACTCATTATTCCCTAACAACTTCAGAACTGCACTTTGTCTGACCATGAGGGAGTGTTATAATAAGAACTGGTATCATCTGAATAGAGGGGGTAAGGGAATGGGGGAAAAGATATGTGAAGATGCATTGCCTGTTTGTTACATTGTCACAGTTTTAGACATACATTCTTCATAAAATATCTTGGGAAGTGGGTATATTTTGGATTTGATTCTTGGATTTGATTTTGATTAAAGGAACAGTTTGACATTTTGGGAAAAACACCTATTTGCTTTCTGCTGGAGAGTTAGATGAGAAGCTTGATTGTGTCTGTACATTCAATATGAAGCTACAGCCAGCAGCCAGTTAGCTTAGCTTAGAACAAAGACTGAAAACAGGGGGAAACAGCTAGCCTGGCTCTGTCTAAAGGTAACAAAATTTGCTTACCAGCACCTCTAAAGCTCAAAGGTTAAAGGTTATATTTTATTTAATCCGTACAAAATCCGAAGTATAAAAATAAAAATTTGCTATTTTACGGGGGGGAAGTAACTTCCTGGAGTCTCCACTGGAGCCTCCAGCAATCTTTCTGTCACATTATGGTGAAGTTCTCAAAGCTTACCTACCAGCTTACAAATTTTTGTTCTTCTCTCAAAGTTTGAAAACTATGTTGGATTATTGATTGAATAAACCTGCCAAATCAATGTAATCTTTCTCCTTTCTAGTCTTGGAGATGCAGATGCAGAGTTGGCAGTGGCTGATGATGATGTGGATGCCACAGCGACAGAGACCTACTGTGGGGAGTGGAAGAATGACAAGCGGACAGGATTCGGTGTGAGCCGGCGGTCTGACGGGCTGCAGTACGAGGGGGAGTGGCTCAGCAACAAACGTCATGGCTACGGCTGCACCACGTTTCCCGATGGTACAAAAGAGGAAGGGAAGTACAAGCAGAACATCCTGGTGAGTGGCAAGAGGAAGAACCTGATCCCCCTCCGGGCCAGTAAGATCAGAGAGAAGGTGGACCGAGCTGTGGAGGGAGCACAGAAGGCAGCTGACATCGCCCGGCAGAAGTCTGAGATCGCTCTATCCAGGTAGTGGCTCCATGGTGGTTTGCAGATGAGTGTTTGTGTGGTGTCTATCTGTACCTTCTGTTGAAGGAATGGTCTAAAGTGGGTGCACACACTAGGTACGTAGGTATGACAATTTTAGGTCATGGTTTATCTCAAAAACTATGTCGTCAGAGGCCTTCAGAAGGTATCCTCAAAGAACATGGCATTTCCTGAGACAGGCAGTATATTAATCGATTGTGTGATTGAAGTAAGAATTTCAAGCTGGGAACTTCTGTTTTTGTTTTGTTTACCTAAAAAGCATGTACCCACAATGCTAGCTTAGTATTTTTGGGCAAGTCTTACGACCAGTCTCAAGTCAGTAAGGGCAAGTTCTGGACAGGGCACAAGTCTATAAAAGCAAATTGCAAATCCTTTGCAAGTCATTTAGGGTTCTGAATGCTAACCATTAAAAGGCCACAGCAATTGAGATGTTTTCCTTCGAAAAGCTGTGTTAAAGTTGTTATCCTTAAAGATCTGGTGGCCTTTTTTGACTCATTTTTATAAATAATGAGTCTATTTTAAACATATCTGTGACATTTTATTCAACAAAATTTGTTTAGATTTGTCTAAATCCATCTTTCCTTACAGCCCAGATTCCCATCTGTCCTCCAGTAGGCTGTTTCAGAAACTAAACTTAGCACAAAAAGTAAATTTGTGTTTGATAGATTATTTCTTTGTTGTAACAATGCTTCTTGGCAATAAATCTTATACCGTTGGAAAGCCTGTTTATTTCCCTTTTAAATGGTGCCACATTTGTAAGGAACATGCAGCAGTGAGCTGAGTATGTGGGTGGCGCCCATGAAAAATTTGCCAAATATTCTCTGCCATTGCCAAACAGCTTATTCTGCCATTAAATCATTTGGTGTTTGGAGAATTCGATGATTGAAGTTTGAAGAAAAAAGACATATTGGCAATTTAACAATTTATTCATTTAACAAACAGGAGCCTCAGTAGCGTGTGGAAAAACCATACACAGCCACAACAGCCTGGCACCTCCTCCTCATGCTGGTCACCAGCCTGGTCACACACTGCTGTGGGATGGCATCCCATTCTTCAACCAGCATTTGTCGCAAGTCAGCTAACGTGGTTGTGTTGGTCACTCTGGCACTGGCACGAACAGCACGCCCAAGCTGATCCCACAAGTGTTCAATGGGGTTGAGGTCAGGACTGCTGGCAGGCCATTCCATCCTCTCCACTCCCAAATTCTGGAGGTAGTCTCTGATAAACCCCACTCTGTGGGGGCGAGCATTGTCATCTTGGAGGATAGAGTTCGGTCCCAGACTGTGGAGATATGGGATTGCCACTGGTTGCAGAATCTCATCTCGATATCTCTCTGCATTGAGATTGCCTCCAATGATGACAAGCCTCGTTTTTCCAGTGAGGGAGATGCCGCCCCACACCATCACACTGCCTCCACCAAAAGATGTTACTCTATCGGTGCAGCAATCAGCATAGCGTTCTCTGTGTTTTCTCCACACTTTGACCCAATGATCCAACTGCCGTAGGCAGAATCTGGACTCATCGCTGAACATAACGTTCCTCCACATGTTCAGGTTCCAGTGCATGTGTTGCCGACACCAGCACAAATGGGCCTGATGGTGAAGGGAAGTCATGGCAGGCCTTCTGGCAGCCCTATGAGACCGGAGATTGGCTGCATGCAGTCTGTTCCGGATTGTCTGGGCAGAGAGCCGTCAGCCATATCGTCCTGCAAACCTTGACTGCAAATCTGTAGAAGACAGCCTACGGTACCTAAGTGCTGACAGGGTGACGAAACGGTCTTCTTGGAGTGTCGTCTTCTTGGGACGCCCACTTCGCGGCCTGTCTCTGACATCCCCCGTTATATGGAACTTGGCCTTCACTTTGGAGATGGTACTGGGGCTCACTCCAAATAATGCCGCAACTTGGTTTTGCGGAACACCAGCTTGAAGTTGCCCTATTGCATGGGCCCTATCCAGATCAGTCAAATGTGGCACACCGATTCTTGGAGCAGACACCTGCCAATCAGGTGCCAATCAGGCAGCTCAAAACAAGTGTCAATAGCAACAGCAAAATAAGCTATTTGGCAATGGCAAAGATTTGGCAACTTTTTCATGGGCGCAACCCACATACTCAGCTCTGCTGCTCATCCCACAAATGCATGTTGGGAAATAAAGGGAAATAAACAGGCTTTCCAACGGTATAAAATGTATTGCCAAGAAGCACTGTTACAACAAAGAAATAATCTACCAAACACAAATTTCCTTACTTTTTGTGCTAAGTTTATTGACATAAAATCTGCATTATTAATGACCACCTACTCCAATTAGCTAGAGGTGTGGCCCCCACCAGCCAATTGGAATACAACCTAATGAATAATGAAAGTTCCCTCATGCCACATGTTTAACTGGAATAATGGCTGCGGCTGGAGACACTAGATGGTCTATAAACCGGATTCTGAATGGGAAGGGAAAGAACCTGATGTTACACAGTTAAGATTTCAAAAGGATGTTTCAGATCAGTAAGATCGTGTCTAAGACTAACACTTAGTCTTAGACACTTCTAACACTTTAGCACAGAAATATTATATTCCTTTAGCAGAGTAACAGAAAGAAACAATGTTTACGAGTGCACTAGTTTTAAAACTTCATCCAAAGATTAAAGATCAAAAAGTTGTAAATCCTGTGGTGTACTGAGTCTCGTTAAGCAGACAGTTGCCTGTAAAATGTGCGTAACACACACACAACCCCTTGCCGATAATGGAGGGAAGATTGTCTCCAAAACAAAATTTCAGCCATTCCTGACATAAATTTCCATCCTCTGGAAGGCTGTGAAGACTATTTAGCTGCTGAACAACCAGCAACATTTCCGGTGTCCTGCCTTGTTTGTCATCTGGCTGCAAGGCAAACTCCAACTACAGAAGTTACAGCAGAGGTGGGCACATGCTAAAGTTTCCTTCATATTCGATTTGACTGTTGGGTGTGATGTAGTAATGAGTTCCGCCTCAACACCACTAGCTCTTAAGCTGCAAATTTCAAAATTTCAAATAACTTAAAAAGACCTAGGAGATAGAAATGAGTAATTTTACAGTACAGGAGGGCACCCACCATCACCCTAATCCATCCCAAAGCAAAATTGTTTTCGACCATACCAGCCCTTTAAGATATCAGTCTTGGTTGATTTGGCACCCTTGGTAATAGCAAGTGCAGTTTGATACTACTGGACAGCAAACCCTCCTTGAGCAGCTACTTTGTCAGAAATACAGCAGAAGAGCAACTGGTGTGTCTGTTTACAGTGCAATCAAGACAGTTGAACGCTTTTCCTGTGAAGCCGCAGTAGTAGGATGTTCCATTTGCATCAGCAGTAACATAATACTGCTCTGATACAGTGAAAAGAGAGCACACAGACAGTGAGGGTGTTACCAATAAGACAAAATTGAGCTGGATTACATGCTGCATATTTTTCCTGTGAATCCCTCATTTTCAGGTAGGTAATTTGAAACCAGCCCGGGAATGGCGGACTCCACCACTACCAATAACAACTACTATATAGGGAAGTAATTACTGAATGTAAACACATTACATGACTATTGCAGAAAAAATGCCAACCATAATTTCAGGATTTCATGAAAAGCTTAAAGATTATAACTTTTTACATAGCTGAGAGCAAAGTCAGTCCTAATTTTATATCCTATGTAGGAGTATATCTACTTTTATTATTAAATTTTCACCCATTAGGGGCACCACCCTTCTTAGAGGAAGGGAACTAATATGTTTAATTAATCAGTCATCAGTCTCTAAGTAAGTAAGTTCTTTTCAATACATTGACCACTTCTGCTCTCAAAGAACACAAACAACTTCTTGTTGATAAATGAAGACATTTATTTAATAGCTAAACGTCTGAATAATACATGATAAAGACAATAATAGAACAAATGAATAAAAGATAATATGAACCTTAACTCAGTGGGCCATAGTGAAGTGAAGTATGTGACTAACCCCCTTGTCTAGACTGCAAGTGTCTCACAGATATGCTTTCATTTTAATCTATGCAGCTGTCTGCACCAGCTCTGTGCAGGCTCGTATATCAGCTGCATCTCACGGTCTATTTTTTTGACAATACGCATGTAACTACAGTCGTGTATTGGGCTCTGAGCGCTTCCAAAACGCAGGTGACCTACACTCAACACTGTACCTAAACGCCTCCATTGTAGACATACAGATGGAGCACAAAGGGTGGTGCCCCTAACGAGTGAAAATTTAATAATAAAAGTAGATATGCTCCTACATAAATGGTGCCCCATGTGAGGCTAAAATCAAATCGCAGAGAAATAAGCAGACATTAGCTCCAGTGGGTTGTTTGAAGGGCTAAAAATCCCCCAGGGAGGTCTAGAAAGTTTCGTTTAAAACCCAGTCTTGGCTTTTAGCTTGATGTTAGCTTGTTAGCTGCTAACATTAGCATTAGCTTGTTAGGCATTAGCATGTTAGCTTGCTAGCTGCTAGCTTTAGCTAAGTTGGCCTGATCATTTATACTGTACACATGGCATCCCACATGATGGCTGGTGGTCTTAGCATGTTGGCTTAGTTGCTTTGATGTTTGTGATGTATGTGACTTGTAACTTGTAACTATCTAACTTGTGAACTAAGCTAAGTGTAAATTGTTGATTTGAAGTGTGGTGCTAAATAGCACCCAAGCTGCTGTGCGCTTATTGAAGGCCCCTGTGTGGCCTAAGCCAGTGTGTAGCCTAGCACTGTACGTCATTTAAAGGTCTATTTGGCGAGTCCAGTCGATATGTTGTGCCAGAATTGACAACTCAGCCCTAATTTTAGTTCAGTTTAGCTGCGATGTTCCAGCAAATTGTATACTAAGTCAGAACCCTGTGTCTCCTTATTATCTTAGCTACCTAGCTTGGGAACAACTGCTCGTGCTGCAGTGAGGATTTAATTATCTCTTTTGAATGTGAAGCCGGTTGCTAGGTAACCAACATGAGATAAACTGTTTTAGAAGGGGGTAAGCACCCCCATTAGCTGCAAATGTGCGAGTAAGCTAAAATTGTGAAGAAATAAAGTGCTTGTTGCTTGCCTTGAGAGGATCTGTGCTGCAGACAGTACAGAGCCACTGTGTTAAATAGCTTGTGTGAAGCAGACTCAAAAGGCCACCGCCATTGTCTGCTGGGAAGTTAACCCTGTAGGATCCTTAGGGTCACTGAAGGTGTTCAGCCCATGCCATGGGTGTGTTTCAGTGGGAGGAGCCAAAATGCCCCTCCTCCCGACTTCCGGGAAACCTTTTGAAGTGAAATAAAACTACAGCACTTTCATGTGGTTGATTTGGGTAACTGAATTTCCTATTCACACAAATGATTGTATTAATTCTATATTAATTCCACATTTGGATTATTACAATCTACATCATTTAAACATACCAACTCTATTTGAAATTTGCTATTGTGTCTCACTATACATACAAGTATTGCATTAATTCAAAATTAAATTCACATTTAGATTACATAATCATTATTCATCACTTTAATTTGAACATTTTTCTTTCTCTTTTCTCTATCCCATCCTAGTATCACACTAATTGAACACTATTAAGTTAATTAACCCAAGCTGACTGTTAAGATTGCCTTTGAGAGCCTGGATTCAGAGTGGGGTAGGATGCCTGGCTATGCAACTCAAAGCCAGGATGCTGACCCTTCTGACCTTGAAACAGTAATGTCAGAGCTTGCAGTTATCACAGGTAACCTGAAGGCTCAAAAAGGAGAAGCTGCACGATTACAGGAAGGGAACAAAACCCTTCAACAGCATCTTGAACAGGCTCTAACCAGAGAAGACGTGCGCATTGATAAGCCGGAAGCTCAATGTAATGTACCAGATAAGGGTGCTAGTGAATATTCAGAAGAAGAAGGGAATGCTGAGTCAAAAGAGAAGTGCGAAAGGCTAGAACAATCCTTCCGAGAATGTGATCATGAGCTAGCTGCAACAATACATCGACTTGACAGATGTGATAACTTCCTCAAGCAGGCAGTAGAGGAAATAAAAGAATTGAAAACTAAGATGAGAGTCTATGCGAAATTTAGAGAAGAGGATCGAAAGCACATACAATAGAATGCAATAGAAACTAAAAGAGGTTGAGGACAGAGTTAAAGACTTCCATCAGCAACAGGAGAAAAGGAAAGATGTAAAAACCCTTAGAAGCACTAAAGGAGCTCTGAAGCTCTGAGCACTTCCAAAACGCGGGTGACGTACACTCAACACTATACCTGAACACCTCCAGTGTAGACACACAGACGGAGCACTCACTGCTGCTGCTGCTCTGCCAAACGTGCTGCTCACACTACACTTTTTATGTAAACATGGTGTTAAAGTCATAACAAATGGAAGGACGCTTTTATAAAGAAACTTTTATAAAGAAACTTTGTAACTTTTATAAAGAAAATACTTCTTATTCGACATCAACTCTTATCACAAAGCTGTGTTGTTGTTATACCAAGTTGATGAAGAGTTGTCGTTGTAGCACTGAAATCTTCTTGGCAGGTCAGGGGTGGTTGTGCTGTGCTTAGCTCATTGGCATGGCCTACTTCTGGGATACGGGCCTGTTGGCTCCAGGGCTGCTGTGAGGGTGTCTGCTTCAAGGCTATGCCATGAAAGATGTCTTCGCTGCCAGTTAAGCTCCCAGGCTACACCAGGTACAGCGTGTCGCTGAACAGATGGGCTTGATAGGGCGTAAGTCCTGGTTCTCTGAGGCCATCAGGCATGGCAAGTGTCCTGGCCAATGCCTCGCTCTCTCTGGGTTTCGGAGCGATGTGGGCCGGCGTTGAGTTCAGGCTTTTGTTTAGTCTTTGTGATGTTGGTTGAGTGTTGAATAGGGGTGGGAATCTTTGGGAATCTCACGATTCGATTTGATTCTGATTCTTTGGTGTCCGTTTCGATTCAGAATCGATTCTTGATTCAAAACCAATTCTCGACCTAATGAATAGAAAAGGGGGCACAATTTTCAGTGTCTTGCTCCAGTATACTGTGTGCCAAACCATTCACTGGTGTTCTTATTCAACTGAAATACAATATGAAACATAACTAGCAAATAAGATAAATGGTAAATGGTCGCAGCCTTTTTATTTTTAAAAAATTAACTGCAGGAAAGTCATCGCTGTCGCTGCAGGGTTTTTGAGGTAAAACAGACTGAGCACTGACAGAGTTATTTTCTTCATCTGAGCGTTGGTTTAAGTTGTTCAATGCTGCAGTGTGTGTTGGTCAGCCAGTCTTGTTTGTTACTGCTGCAGTTCGCTGCACTGCTCCACTAATGTTAGTATCTGGGTGACAGTGTAGAAAGTTCACGATATACTTCACGTTCATCTCGCAAAGGTAATTATTTAGTCATTAAATCAAAACATGTTTGCAACCACTGCCTTTTTTGAAGATGAATTACAAGATAACTCAAACATGTGCGCACTATAGGCTGTCCGGGTGCTGCACTGCCCTCGCAGTTGAGTTCCACCTTTTTTGTTCCGTCAACATCATGTTATTAACTAACATTTAGAAAATTGATTTTTGACATTTGTGAATCGATGCAGAATCGTCCACATCCGCATCATGATGCATCTACAAATCGATTTTTTCCCAACCCCTAGTGTTGAATAAATTATTTCTGGCTATACTGACTTCTGATTCCTTTGGTTGGATAACTTCAAAAGTAAAATATGAGTACTCTGGAGATAAGCGGGAGTCTCTGTCCATGTTAATGTGGAGTTATCTTGTATTGTTGTTCAAATGACCCAAGGATCATTTAAATCCTTTTAGTCCAGTTGTTATTTTAGTTTATTTTATCATACTGTCTCTCAAAAAGGGATTTTTGAAAGCACCAGTGTTGATCTGGCGAGTGTCACTGGTCAACCCCCATTGGGAGAGACTGTGACATTTTGTAAAATCATTGCTCAGTGCAACAGGTGCTTCTTTTAATTCTTCCAAAGCATCTATCTTTGTATCATATAAGTGTCCACTCATGCCTCCATGTGTCTGAATCATTGAGGAAGTTGGTTCTGCCTGTAAACACTTGTGGGTGGCTCCATTCCATTTTATAATTGAGCTCAATGACAGAAGAACAGGATTAAGGTTAGGTGAGAGTGGGGTTAAGGAGGTTATGGTACAACTGAAACAGCAAGACCGTCTGGAGCTGTTAAGACTTTGATGATGATGCTCTGCTGAATGGAAATGAGAGTCTTGCTCTCATAAGAACTGTTCATTGAACTAAAACAATGAGCACAGTTGGGGTTATGATGTTAATGGTAGAGTCCTGGCCTTCTTTACAACACCCAGAAACTTTTGGACAGGAATATACAGCAATGATTTTGGTTTTTCAGCCCAGGACTCAAAGTAGAAATTAATTAGCTGTCCTGGGACCTGTAGTCATGGATACACATTGATACCCTTGTCATGTGGGGACCGATCAGAAGTAGGCCTATGACCCATTTTGGTCCCAGACCTTGTAGTTTAAAGGAACCAGGTTATAGGGCTGTGGTTACAGTAGTTCTCTCGCTGTCAGGCCTGCTCTTTTTAAACTTAATTTGTGAATTGATATTGCACTGTAGGGTTTGGATTAGAAAATGTTTCACTATCAAGGTGAACATGCTGCATAACCTTACACTACGGAGATCAATCAGGGGATACAAATTGAGCGAAGCAATTTGGCTGCCAGCTTCACGGGAATCCCATTCCACAGTTTGCAGACAGTTTGCATCAGCCAATTCTGAAAAGTAACACAGACGGTCACAAGTAAAATGTCTATCTCAGTTCCCCAATGGCGTGAGGCAGTATTTCCCAGATACTTTACATTGAGTATCTATAGTCAGAGCAAAGAGACTTGATTTGATGTATTTTGTAACATATAGGTTGTGGTCTAAAGGTCAGAGGACCAGGTTTTTGAATAAATCATAACTGGTTTCAGTCTCCAGTAGGATATAATGTATCTGAGTGGGGAAAGTGAAAAAGCAGCACTTGGCCCTCCCTCATACCCTCATTAGAGCAAGGCCCTTAACCTCCAACTAATCCTGCTCAGTGGTCACCAGATCAGAACATGGTTGCACCCAACAGCTTCCAAGTGTGAACGTGTGTAACTGTGTGAGTGTGATCAAGATCCTCCTGCAAGAGAGTTTAGATCTCAGTGAAACTTGAACTGAATAAGGTATAAGGAACTGTCAACAAGGCGAAACAGCTAGCCTGGATCTGTCCAATGATAACAAAATCCTTCATCTCCAAAGCTCTTTAATTAACAGATTATATCTTGTTACAACAGAAATGTAAAAACTGGTTTGGTTTTACGGGGAGTTATAAGAGTGGTATCAATCTTCTCACCTAACTCTCGGCAAGAAAGTGTATTTCCAAAAATGTTGAACTATTAGTTTAAGGTGCTGGTCATTGGCAGATGGGCTATACAGATTGCAATTTGTCATCATGGACTTGACATTAAAAAAGAAAATAACCTGCAATCTCCTCGGACTTGCATTCCTAAAAGGTTTGATTATAACTATAATGGAAAAACATCAATTGCTTGTGAAGCATTTTTGGCTTGGAAATAGGGGAACCGATTTTTTTTCCCATTAAGGTTTGAATTTTTTCACTTACCAGACCTGAAGCTTTAAATTTGGCCTATTTTTGCATCTTTAATTTATATATCATGCTACATGTTGCATTCACCTTGCAGCTGAAAGTGTTCAAACTAAGTTGCAATCAACCCTGATCTGAACTGTGTGCAGATGTGCTACAAAATCACATCCTGCTGCATGCAACCTACATATGACATGCATTTGAATACGTAACAATTAAAAATAAACAAATACATGCTGAACTTTAAATCTCAAAGCAAAGATTGAGCTTTGGAGTTGTAGTCTGGCTTTGTCAAGCTATAGAAGTATAAATGGCTGCAGAGTGAAAGTAGCCTCAGTGGGTTAGTGACACTGAGTTAGTGAATGAACCAGTAGTCTGAAAAGGGGTTAGGTTTACTATCTGATTAGCAGTTGACCTTGGAACTGATCAATAATGTAATAATGTGTTGCTCACTGACATTGTGGTCAATAACTGCCATATGTAAAGTACAGTATATATGTATAGTGTGCATGTGTGGAGGGGAGGTTTGAAGCCTTGTGTTTGTATGAGTGGATCACCTGTTTTTCTACAAGTGTCATGGCTTAGATTGCCAGCTTTTGAAGATGGAGATAGAAAAAACACAAGAGAGGGACAAAAACATGTGAGGTAGAAAAGAGGGGAAAACAAAGATGGAGAGAGTATGAAGTGGGAGTAAGAGAGACAGTAAGAAAGAAAATGAAAGATAAAGAGAAAGAGAGAGACAGAGAGAGAGAGAGAGAGAGACATAGAGAGAGAGATTTCCGCATTATGCCAACAGTGTTGGCAGGCAGCCTGAGAGAGAGCAGAGGCCGGACCAGAAGCTCACACACACACACACACACGAACACACACACACACACACATAAACCTGCTCTTCCTTATTATGCTTATAAGCTTACTTGCGAACCTTGTGAATGCAGCTGCTGAACATGCCTGTGTTTATAGAGTGTGCATGCAAGAGGATACATGAGCTGAATCAGTTAAGTTCCAATCCTATTAGTCCTGATGACAGTCTTCTGCTGAGGGCAGTGTGACCACAGTGCACTACAGCTGCTCACCTAACTCATCCCACACTGTTGATAAGTCACGCAGACAGGAAGAAAAAAGAGAAAGAAAGAAAGAAGTTGAAAGTCACTCATACACAAAGACAAAACATGCTACAGTCTAAAGTCGCATTAGTAGTGTTCTAACATATATATGATTAACCGACCTGCAATGGACAGATATACCACTAACTTAGACCCCATGCATAGCCAGGAAAATCCTGATAGATGAACCAAAACTTTGTCACATATATAGTCTCATTTTAATAGAAGCAGTGTGTGCTTGTGTAGCATCAATGTCTGGGAGTTTCAAGCACCCAGTTTCATTGCTATTGCTGGCTATAGTAAATACAAGTAAAAAGTCATTGTCCTGATTGGTTAACAAAGCCTGCTATAAAAGGGCTGTTCAGTGTTAACTAGCTTACAACTAGCTTACTTTGTGTTGCTGTAGCAGCTGTTTCTATGGTGAAGATTTTCAAGATCTCTGATGCCAACTCATATCTTTCACCCAACTATTTAATATAACATATATTTTATAGATAATATAATGTGGAATAATTAGGTTGTTTCACAATAATAAGTCCATGCCATGGAAAAGTGGACTGTGTGTAATATAATAATAGTGTAACTGACCTAATGAGTCTCCACTGTGCACCATGTGTTTTGAAATATTGTTTTACTGTGCCGCTGTGTAAATAGCGGTTGATGTTTGTCAGACTGCTGTAGAATAAAGTATCTCATGTTCTTTTGAACTTTTGAGTACATTTGGCCAAGAATTAGTACGTTAGGTACCCTCTAAAACTCTAAAACCCAAGACTAATTTCATTCTGTGTAACTAGCTATGTTTAAATTAAATTAAATTTTAATCCTCTGTGGGAAATTCATTTTGTAAACAAGTATATCAACAAAGCCAGTAGGCATACATTAATATATAAATACTGTACAGCAGATGATGTGAGTGGTTAGCCTCTGAACAAAAACTGCTCCTCAGTTACTGTACATGAAGCAAGCTTGTTCAGGTACACCAATGTGCTTTGGAGCACTGATTGTGCTCATCTCACATATGTGGCACTGGCAGATTAACGTGTCACAGGCTCATCCAGTCCAGTCCCACCCATCCACGTGGTTCACTGAGACACCCAATTATTCTGAATGTTGTTTCTGGTATTACCATGCCTCTGCCCACAGGAAGTGACAAATGAAAATTTCAGGAGTGAGATCCAATCTGTCAGGGCAGCTGTGATGAAGGTACATGCTAAGATGTTGATGTTTTTGGTTTGACTCCTTCTATGTAAAGTAGTCACTGCAAAGGAAGAATCCCCATCAAAATTGTGGATACTTCCCCTGGAGATGTCTTCCATACTTACTACAATTAAAGGAGCTTGTATGAACAAACAAACATGTCATGGACCTTAAATTTAACTCAAAAGAGCAGCTTCAGTTTTTTTTTTTCCGTGTTTTATAGTAGATCTTCTTTACTAGCTTTGAGAGACAAAGTTTTTGTATGTTCACTGACCTTGTTAGAACTGATCACAGGAATAATAAATGTGAACTCTGTCTCAGCGGGAGTACATACAAAATCATTTCAAGAGAAAACTTGCCTTTTTTGTTGTGTGTTAGTTTTCAGTCTGAGCTATAGTGCTGCCCACCAGAAAGTCTTCTTTCATGCAGGGCAGAGCGCTACAATAATTCATGACCAAAGACTTGTGGTTTAGAAGGCTGGGTTGCATTTTGCACAAATAAATAAAGCAGGCAGGCACCAGTAGGCACAGAGAAAGGTTTTAACTAACTTTGCCTCCTCGGGATTAATAAATTATCTGTGTTTTGAGGAAATTATTTTGTTTTCTGTGACTCAGTACAGCGATTAAAGTGTTTAGCCCAAGCTTTGCACAAACTTTTGATGTATGCCGTGCATTTAACTCGTATTTAACTAATACGTGTATGTACAGAAAAAGAGACACTGCATTGCATTGGTTCTCTTTACATGTCCAATAACAGCTGAGCCAACTCAGACATAATGGTAGCTAGCTGGCTAGCTAACAAGGTAAAACATGTACATTGGACAATCTGAGAGTTGTTGGAGGGTATACGTATATTATACATATATAATATGTAACTGTTTCCCTTTTCTTCCTGTGTTTGTGCTAAGCTAGGCTAAACATATCTTGGAGCTATTTTGGGATACAGAGAGATAAAATTGATATAGATCTTTTCATGATAAAACCGCAAATGAGCAAATTAGTTCAAATGAGTATTCCTTTAGAGGTGGTACTTGTAGCATTTTACTGTAACTATCAATATTTCATTGTCAAATGAACTGCAATACCTGTATATAATTACTGATCTCACAGCATTTGAATTTCTCAAATTTACAATTCAAATTTCCCACAAACCCTGAGGTAAGATGTTGATGGTTTTGTTGGCAGCACTTATACTAACACCTTTTAATATGCCAGCATTTTATTGATGGTAAGACTCTTTACCTGGCTTTTGTTATCTGGTCATTTACAAGACTGCCTGTTGTCTTTGCCTGTCAAACTGTTTGCTTCTCTGTCAATCTGTTGTTTTACACATCTGTCTCTCCGCCTTATCTCTCTAGGTGTCTGTCTATGATCCAGTGGCTGTCTCTCTCTGTCTCATTTTGTGGCAATCATTTCCTGTCTGTCTGTGGGCATTTTCTCTGTCATTGTTTTATTCTGTCCTTTTGAATATTTATTTAAACTCTGTGTGTGGTGTTTTTCCTTTAAACCCTTTTAGTTTAAATGTAAATTTAAAAGTTCTGTTGGTCTTGACTGAACAACATGAGATGTAATTTTGACCCACAGGTGGATCTGCAGGCTTAAGACATTAAAGGAAGTAAAGACACGCTGTTAGATTGTGCAAACTTCAGCTAATGTACAGTATGCTGAGGAGGATATTTGGAGGGCAGTAGCTCAGGCACAAGAGGGGGCTTGAATTATTTTTGGGGAGGGACAGAGTGTCCTTGTTTAAAGTAGGGTGCCACTTTATGCATGCTTAAAGCAGATAAACCCAGATCTCAATACAAAAAGTGCTTGAATGAGCCAATTTCATGAGGGCAGTCAGAGCACCAGAGAAAAGAAAAATCAGTGACTCCGCTATGAAGTTATATTTGGCGTCTCAGCTCAGAGCATGCCTTTTTTGTGGCATGAGACTTTCATACTTTTGTTGTTGACTTCTCAGTTGTGCATTCGATGATATAGTCAAATTGATGTTTATCTCTCTAGACCTAGCTGGCATGTACATGTAAGCGCCTGCCCTTAAAAATATTTAAAACCCACAATTTGAGCTAGACTTAAGATGGATAGCATGTTTCCCATTGTCTGACATGAGGTCTTCACAGAAGCAGTGTAACGTTCTGAATATTTAGTGTAAGTTCAGTGCAGACAGACAGTCCAGGTCACTAATGCAGATTGCTGGTTTTCTAGGATATCCAACTTCACATTACCAACCTAACTGTACATACAGTTGTAGCGTGGCTTGCACACACCAGCTCTCACCAGCTCGGACTCTCTGATACACATACATACACAGAAATATCTAACCCAGATTCAGACAGCAGCATAGCCCAGGACAGGACAGCCTCTCTCTCTCTTCCTCTCTCTCTCGCTCTCTCTTTTTCTCTCTCTCTGTGTCCCAGAACAGATCAGCAGGGTATTTCCTTGTGGAACACCAGGAGAAACCCTGAGAGGTGAAACACAGTCACAGGATAATTGCTGCAGATATTCTTTCATGGAGAAAACTGAAAGCACTGTGGAAAACTGGCTCAAAGATAATGATGCTCTTTGTTCAACTTTCCTGGACTATGTGTGTTTCTAAAAATGGCCATACACTGTTTTTTTAATGTTAATTCAACTTCTAATATTTAATGTGCATGTCAGGAGCCAGAGGGGTCAAAGGTCAGGTTCGGCTCCAGAGCAGAATCCTGGATCTGATAGGGATTTTGTGTCTTCCACAAAGATGTGTCAGCTGTCCACGTACATGATGTTACAGTAAATCCTGGATTTGTGTGTGTGTGTGTGTGTGTTGATGAAAGGCTGATGTGCCGTGATCACTGTTGTCACATGTGCTGATGTAACTAATGTGGCATCAGGTTACCTGTGATTAGTTAGTACCAGATAAACACACCAGTTACTGACTGTGTTTTGTGGACGGAGCCATTCACTGCAATCCATGACCTGGTTTCATCAGCGAGCCTAAAGCCTAACACACACACACACGCTCTCTCACACGAATACACACGCACACACACACTATAAGCCGTGATGCAAACCGGAAAGCTCTGTTAGATATTCAGGTATGAATCATCCTCATCATCATCAGCTGGTTCAGAGTAATGACAGAGATGATGGAAGAGCTTAGTGCATGAGTCCCGGATTAGACTTTCTCCCCTTGTCTCTCTCCTCACCTCACCTCAGTGTGTTTGTCTTTCTCTGCATGTATCTTTTAGTTCTCTTTGTCTCCCTTGTCCTCCTTTATCCGTCTTGTCCTTTTAGCCTTGGTATCCCTGCTCATCACTGTGTCCTCTTAAGCTGCTACATATAGCATTATAAACATCAACATAGAGAGCCAAAGTGCTGATGCCACGTCTTTCATTGGTCTTTCTGAAAAAATGAAGCATGTTCATTAGGTTTGCTGCCCGTAAACCGCAAGAACACACAAATTGGCACCCACTACAGCACTTGCTACTAGAAACCTTCTTGATTTTACCAAAGTTAAACAACAATTACTTTGTGAGCATACAAAGAACTACAGAACTCCTATGAAAATTAACCAGCATCGCAAAGCGTGTACTTTCGTTATCGTAACTTGATTTCGTCTGTATCCATTATATTCACCAATACTTGATTCTAGATCCTTTTTCCAACTGTTAAGCTGTAGTCTATGCTGTCTGAAAACTTCTACAATGTCCGGTCCTCTTAGTTCTGCTGTCATTACAGACATCAACTCGCCTGGGCAAGGTTTATGGGACAGGGTGTTCATTAAAGGCAGCTATAAACAGAAATTTGAATTGAATAAACAACAATTTTATATTTTTTTTAAAAACACCATTGTCCTGATCTAGATGAACCACACAACATACTGTTGAGTACAGCTATGTTACAGGGCTGGATATTTGTTTTTTTGCGTTATTACAAATGTCAAAGGGATGTTGAATGAGGTTTTCTTACTTTTGGAACAAAACCCAATGTTCCAGTTTCACTTCAGCTCTCTATACATTTTCGAATTAGGTGATTCTGACACTTAATTCACCATTCGCTAAATTCCTCACCCAGTCATGGTCTCTCAAGCTTTGGATTTCTCCACAAGCCGAAGTAGTATGCATGGAGCTATACAATAGTAGTAGTAGTTAGAGCAATACTCTGTATATAAAGAGTTGGGAGGGTTGTGTTTTTTGTTTTTTCAGCCAAAAACCAAATTGAAAAACTGATTAAACAGTGTGTTCATTTTCAACAGTGTGTATCAGTTCTAATATAAGCTAAAAATGTTAGCATGTCTGGCTAACCAGCTTAACCTACAGTAGTCATCTAGCATTATTTTCAAAGCCAAGGAGTATATCATTTAGCTAACTAAATGCTCCTTGGCTTGTCAGGAACAAAGCTATAGCTATATTATTTTGTGGGACTATAGGTCATGTTTCAAAAATCCCTGTGGAAGCCAAGATGGTACTATATCAGAGTTTAGAGTAACTTTAGCACCTGACTTTTTCTCTTGTAACAGTGATACTGATTGAAAATACAATCAGAAGCATAAATCTAATTTCTGTGTTGCTCTGGCAAGAATGTTTTTCTATATCCTTTGTTCTCTTAGAACAAATAACATTTTAGTTACACTTTTATTTACAATACTGTGCTAAATAGCACTGTTACGCTACATCTATTTTTTACGCAACTACTACTTTTTGTCTGAACCATGCAGCTTTAGCCTCAGAATTTCAAGTGGGTAAATCTGCATGTTGTGGCCATGCTAGAATGGAAAGTTTGGTGTAGTAACAGTAATTCAGCAGACCAGGGCTTATTGAAGTGTCATTTACCATAAACATAAAATTAGGGCTGGGCCATATGGTTGAACTTGTCAGTTGGTCGGTCAGTCCACCATTTTGGTCCAATAGTTGTTGAAATATCTCAACAGGTGGATTGCCATGAAATTTTATACAGACATTCATGTACCCCAGAGTAAAAATCCTACCCCAACCCTTCCTCTATTGCCACTATGACGTTGACATTTTTGGGTTTAAGTAAAACTTTTGGATAGCTTACCATGAAATATGGTACAGATATCCATGGTGCCCAGAGAATGAATCCCAATGACTTTGGTGATCCCTTGACTTTTGACTTTTGCAATAAACTGTGTTCCACTGTTATGCTTTACATCATACAAAACTCTTCAAATGTGCCAAATGTTCCCACATCTTTAATTATAATTTGTTTGGAGATGTTAATGTGGACAACATAATTTTTAAAATGATAACACAGCCCTATCATCATGGTAAAACACCACTGAAATTTGATACTATAATATTGAATAATCACCCAGCCCTACATGAAACCAGAGTGGAGACAATGGGCAACCGTGTCTCATGCCAGTGGTATTTTCAGTGATAGTGGTTCTCAAAAATACAGTAACACCACATTTCTCTTAAACCCTGTCCCTTCCCATCACAAAGAAGACATAGCTGCTTGTCCTCCCTCCGCTCCTCAAGCTTTAATGTAGAGGTTGTCAATCTTTCAGGCACTGCTGTAATTAAGCTGTCTCACAATTAATCTAGTAATGATTCATTGATGTTGAATACGTAACCGCTTTTAACTCTGTCTTCTTTCTTCCTTTTTTTTCAGTCTCTCCCTGTGCCATTCTCCATGACACCCTCACCCTCTGTACCTCTCCTCTGTCACCTACTCTCCTCCCTCCCTCCTTCCTCATCACCCCACTCAATCACTCTTTCTTTATTCCATTCTTGCCTTCCATCTGCAACTCTTTCTCTTTTTTCCTTTGGACAGGATGTTGTGTTGTATAATCAAGCTTCCTTTGAACAGGCAGCTCTTTTCTCTGCAGGCAGTTGATTCATCCAGAAACAGGTTGTTCCCGGGGAAGACAGGAGTGGGACAGGAAGTTATGGAGGAACAGATGTAAAAGAAAGAGAGAGAGAGAGAGAGAGAGAGAGAGAGAGATGAAAGGAGTTTTTTGTGTTGTGGTGTGAGCACCAAGGTGAGAGGAGGTTCTGCCAGACTAGCAATAGTGTCTGCATCAGAAGCAGTGTATTCATAACCTTGTAAATAGCGAGATTGCCTGTAATGTATGTCCACATGTGATTATATCATGTGAAGCAGTAAGACAGTCTTCTTCTCTCTCCTTACACCTCACCTCCCACACAGCCAACAGGCATGCACTCACACGCACGGCGGTGTTGAGTATACTGTGGGCCTGGCATAGCAGCGCTGGCAGAGAGTGCAGAGAGGGGCAAAGAGAAACAGAGAGGCAGAGAGGAAAAAATCAATAGCCATCGACATGCAACACTGCATCAAGACTGTTACTGCCCAGAGAGAGAGAGAGAGAGAGGGGGGAGGGAGGAAGAGGGGAAGGCAGGAATGGTGAGGCTATTGTACTGAGCCCTTCAAAAGACAGAGAAAGATAGGTGAATGGAAAGAGATAGACCAAGGTGTGAAGAGGGTTGTAATTGAGATCTATTTGATATAACCGGAGAGAAAGAAAGAAATAAAGGTTGGGACAGGAGAAAAGATCAAAAGATGGGAATTGTGATAAAGAAGGTATGACCAATTAGGGAGAGGCAGAAAGTAAAATGGAGAGAAATAAAAGAAAGAGCGAGAGAGATATGAAAAGGAGACTGTAATGGAGCAGTTCGAGAGATGTGAACGGAGATGTGAAAAGCGGGACAGACACCAGCAGTGAGATGAATTGTTTTGTGATAGTAAACACATTTTCAAGCAAAAGATCACAGCTCCTGTAAACAGCTGAATACATACTGACTCATCATACTCCGTAATAATTGTCCTCCCAAAGATACTGTGTGAGGTACAGTATCATGTAATATGTTGATGTGTACATGCTGTTTGTGGTCTTGGTGTATGTGTATGTGTGTGTGTGTGTGTGTGTGTGTGTGTGTGAGTGAGTTTCTCACCCTCTGGCTCAGGTGTCTGAGATGCGAGATAATGAGATTCGTCAGCCATAACAAGACACAATAGAACAGATAACTCAGATATAGTATGGATGAAGCGGTGTTGTGTTCTTTTAATAATGATACCTGAGAATAAATGATGGGTATGTGTTAAGTAAGAAAATGTTACTAGGGCAGTGGTTACCAAAACATTGTGCACTGCATACAAAGTTTAGTCCAAAGTGTTTTACACTGAAAAGAATGAGCTGAGAATGAAGAGACTGAACTGAATGGTTGTATAATGGTTGGATGTGTTCAGGCAGAACACTAAGCACATTTTCACCTTGCATTGTTCGTGCGAGTTTGACCGCTGGACAGTTTGTGTTTATTCACCCCAAGCAGCCGATGTACCAACTGTATGTTAGCTGTGAGCTAGCTAGCAGCAGACCTACCGACTGTGTCTGTGGTTGTGTGTTTGTGTTCAGTTCCTGAGCTCAGAACTCACCAGAAACTCTGGTTCTGTCTGTTATTTCCCACCAGTCTGTCTCCGTTTCCCTTTTCCTCTCTGTACCAATATGAAGCAGCTCCGTAAAGCCCCGAATATATGCAAATTTCTCATCCAAGTCAAAACACTTTCAACCAACACCTAGCTACATTCATGAAAAATAGTGACACAAAATGCAACAAGTGTGGACGAGATCGACGTAGCTGTACAAGTTGTTGTAAGTTGACCTACAGAAATATAAATCAACATATTTCTTTGATTAGTAAAAAGGACTTCGGTGTCGACTGAAAATGGTGCTCAGCGGCATTGCTACTGATGAGTTTGGGCAAAGCAAAACAAAAATAACCCCGACTCCCAACAAGAAGTCAACTAACATGAACTTAATGTCTGACTGAATGAATGAATGAATGAAATGAAATGAAATGGCAATTCAGTCTGATAATCAGGCTACAGCATGTCATGTAAAGGCATATCAACACTACGCTCTTTAAGGGCATCATAAAGAATGTGGTGATGGAGGCATGTAGTTGTTTTTCCTGTGCAGCCACTGTTTGAATAGCTATTCTTCTGTTTTACTGTGAATTTTTGTATATCATGTTGTATATGTTGCATTTTAATATGCTGTGGTTTTGTGATTTTCTCTCTTGTAAGAGAGATTTTTTATTTCAATGGGACGTCCTGGTAAAATAAAGGTAAAATATAAATTAAAAATAGGTTAGAATCTAATCTAAATCTGTTCTTTGTCCTGTAACGTTCCGCACACAACAAAACTGGGCATCACAGCTGACATCTGGTGCGGAGAAGGACATCCAGTCTGAGTCTCAGCTGGTTAAACCTCCGCTCTGTCCCCTCCTGCTCTCTGTGTTCTAATACAGCTAAACTCATGAGTTGGCTCTTCTCATTTACATGTTTTCTCCCTCTGTTGTCAGACAACTGAATGCGCATAAAACCACTGACCACTGCTTATAAATGCTACCTAAGACACGGTCACAAAGTCACAAAGTTGTCCGGCAAAATAAACAGAAATACACCTTGAAGGTGACACATATTTTGTCTGATCAACTATACTGACATGTAAAATGAGTCATCACAAAGTTGTCGACACCAAGTTGTTTCCTTAAATCTGTCACCACACAGACCCAGAAAATGTCATCTTTTTCCAAAAACTGCTTTCCTTGTCCACACAACAACACAAGACCGGCGATTTAAGATTTATCCTCTCTGGAGACCGTTTTTGGGTGAGAAAAAAAAGTGGCTTAATGTGGACTGAAAGTCGAGGTGTCAAATTTAGAACTCTAACTCATTTTCACCTTGCCAAGTTAATCGGTTGTTGGTTGGACAATGAAGGTTGTTGCAACGTTTATTATATATCAGGATAAACCCCTTGAGGAGTGCCATCTGGGGGGGTCCATTAAGATCAACAAGAGCTCTGTAAAAATAGCTGTGAGAACAAACAGACAGCTGAACGTACTGCAAATAATTCCCTCATCTGCATAGTTAGTGTACCTGAACTTAAGCTTTTCTTCCCACTATCAAAGGATTGTGTCCACTTCACGAGGTATCCCATCACCCCGTGGGAAAAAATGCCAGCATCCCATACAAAGTTAATTGAGGTGAACTGGTTATGCTTTAAATTGCATTCTGAGGGTCCTGTGTGTAAAGAATAAACCAGGGCTCAACCAGAAATACCCCTATATCAGTGAAAAACTGAAAAACTGGTGCACTGTAGGCAGTTTTATTGTTCTATAAAGGTCAGTTACAGTTTTTTTTTTATCTTCAATATTTGTGGACATTTTTATTCTTTATCTCATTCCAACCTGCTGTACTCTTTTCTTAAAAGAATATGTTTTGGACACCACAGCAAATGTTTGGTCCCACTTTTCTTCTTCTCATTTTAAATGTCTGAAACTAAAGTTTGATTTATATTGAAATCTATCCATTGTGTTTCCTATCTTCTGTGTGTCAGGACGGCTCATGCGCAGGGTAAAGCAGAGGCAGCGGTAGGAGCAGCTCAGAAAGCCCAGGAGGAGAGTCGCATGGCCAGGGTCACCGCCAAGCAGTTCTCCCCCTCTTTCCAGCACCCAGGAAATGGTGAGTGCGCTCACATACACTCACCAAAATCACCACATACTCCTTTACCTCTATGCTGTACATATCCGTATCCATGTGATATATCCACAAACCCAGCCAAGCAGATATGTAACACGTGTGTGTGCAGATGCATGAACACATGAAACACATACACGTATGTGTGTGTGTATGTGTGGGTTGGTGATAAAGGTCAGTGTCAGCCACCCTCCAGCTTTGCGTTTCTGTCTCTGTCAGTCACACCTGTAAAGCACTGCAGGTAGCCAACCCACAACAACATGCGCCGCTCAGCGACGTGACACACACACGCACACACACTGACTTCATGACACATACTGTACACTCCCACACAGATACCTGAGATGACAGTGATTGTTCTTTTGCCATCTATTCTGCTCTTGGTGTCTGTCTGTTTCTCATGCAGCTAACAATGTCCATGTTATTATGAGGACATCTATGTCAACAAGCATCACTGCTGACATTTTGCAACATGTTTGTGTTGATGAACATCCTTTAGCTGACTGTTTCCCTTACGTCTGTTCACAGATTAAAACTAAAGGACTGTATGAAAATGATTAGGGGGTTTGAGGGGGTCAGAGAAGGGGGACAATTCTGATTTTTTGCTGAAGGGAGGGTAGTTTTAATTTTTTGGAACAGCAGGGCAGGGTTTTTTTTGTTTTTTTTCATTTCAGATTCATTCTTGACTGTGAAATGTATTGAAAGAAAAATCAACAAGTTAAATCACAAAGATGGCTTTTGTTTTGATATTTAACTTTTATTTTTGTTTTGATATTTACCATTGAACCTTTTGGAACAGCTGTCTGGAAGTCTCCAACATACCCGGCTATGCAACTCAAGCCTCATGTAGTTGATTTGCTTTTTTGTATGAAGTCAGACATCATACATATCAGGCTACAACATCATTTGTACTTATGTATATTTTTCTTCTTTTTTTTTTTGGGGGGCTTTTTTATGCCTGTATTCGATAGTGAGAGAGATGACAGGAAATGATGGGGAGAGAGAGATGGGGTGTGACATGCAACAAAGATCAGCTGCTGGAATCGAACTGTGATCGTTGCAGTTATGTAGCATGCGTCTAAACCAGTAGGCTACTGGGGTGTGCTGTATATTTTTAATCCAAGGGTGGGGAAAAAATATTGCATATTGAAATTGAAATATTGTTCAAGTCCATCATACGCCTCGTTTGTGGCTCTGTGGCTGTGAAAACTTTACTTACCATCTCTTTTTTTAAAAAAAGAAATAGAGAGTAATGGCTGTAATATTCACCATTTTGTTACGTTTGCCATAAATATATTATTTTAAGATATTGGGGAGGGGTATTGAGTTTTTGCAAGGGGAGGAGAAAAAAATATTATTAAGTTTGGGGAGGGTCAATAAAATATAATACAAGATTCAACCCTCCTGCACACCCCAATAATTTTGACACAGTCCCTAACATGCACTTTGTTTATATGCATGTAAATATCATCTGAACTGATACTTATTGTGTGGTTAAACAAGTTTAAAGTAGTAATCAGCAATGACAGTGTAATGCAAACAAGCTTTGGGACAGCTTCTTCATCTCACCTCCTGCTTAAATGTCATCTTTCTGATCTTTCCGTCTTTTGCAGGCATGGAGGTGCAGCGTCCGAAACGTCAGGTGTCCAGCGAGGTGGAGGGTGAGGGGTTGTCCAGTAGCGCTGGCACCGCAGACAGCCCCGACCTCTATGTGAAGAGTGCGGGCTCGGACGACCCCTCAAACGCCACCCCTGACCTCAGTCCCCCTTCTTCCTCACCACCCCACACCCCACCTCCCCCTGCCCGGCCGACCCAGCGCAGCAAGAGTGCCCGCTTCCACCGGCAGAGCGCCGTGGACCACGGGGACAGGGGGAAAGAGGCGGGAGAAAGGGGTGAGAAAGGTGGGGGAGGAGGGCAGACGGAGATCCAGGTGTTGATGGAGGGAGGTAGCGGGGGAGGGGAAGGTGGTGGAGGAGGGAAGGGGGAGTACTCACGGGCCAACAGCTGGACCGAGGACAAGAGGAGAGGGATGTTGTCGAAAGGAGGAGGTGGGCTCAGTGGACGAGGAGCAAGCCGGACCAACGGACACAAACACAGCTCCTCCAATCACAAGTCCCGGGAGCACGGCTCATCCAATCACAGACAAGCCAGGGGAGACAGGTGGACGGAGTCGTCCTCATCTGCCTCTTGGACGTCCGGGCACAGGGGTGTGCACGGCAGAGGAGGCCGGCTGCTAGAGCAGGACGAGGAGAAAATTAGCAATTATGAGATGGAGATGAAGCCTTTACAGCCCAGAGACTCCACTACCCACAAGCCCCATGGGCACGGGGAGGAGAAACACGGGCACGGTCACGGAGAGGGGCGTTCGCACACCGTGCAGCGACAGAGGCATAAGAACCGTGATGGGAGGGAAGGAAGAGAGGGGAAAGAGGGGAGGGAGGGGGGTAAAGACTCAGTGCACAAGCTGGACAGCGTACGACCTGGGGAGAAGATGGATTCCCGGCCTCTACGTCGGGACCTCACCCTCTCCCCCCCTCTGAAGTCCTCCCCCATCACGCCAGAGCAGCAGGACCACAGCCTCATGCAGACCAAAGGCAACTCGGTAAGACTCTTACAGCGCTGACTACCACAACTCTTACTCACAAACACTTACCCAACTTTGAGAGACAAAGTCAAAGCTGCACAAGGTGAGATTTTTTTTTTACAGAACAGGTAGTATTTTCCCAACACACCCCTGTACAAATTACCTTCAGGCTGGAGTTGAAATTTAGGAGCAAAATATCAAAGTGACTCATCCCAGGACTCACCTCACTCCAAAAAAGCTTCATTATCTTCTTCAAAAAGAACTTCATTACCTCCACCTCACCAGCCACTGTGAATAATCACTTCAACTTTAAATATCTGGTCCTTCAAACATTCAAAAAATAGATCTTTGCAGAGTTGCCTTTTTGTATTTTTAATGCTAATGTATTGTATACAGAAATAAATCACCAGGCTTGCCTATAAGGTATGATGAACCAGCATATAAACTGTTACAACTACACTAACACAAAAGTCTGTTTCCTGGATTTAAAAGTCAGCCTGGATGAAGGTGTACTCTTGTGGGTGGCACTGTGGCATGGCATGAGTCAGTCATGGCCTCTGTAAGGCAGCACTGCAGGGCGTCAACGCAGAGGGCTCCGGCAAAAAAAAAGTTGAACCTGGTTTTGCCACAATGCAACACTGTTTTAACACAGGCTGTTTTCTGTCTGAATGCTCAGTAAGACACTGAATCCTTATCAGCTGCAGTGCTGCTGTTCTATGGCTGAGTCTGACCTCTGACAAGCAATTTTCTGAGGATCACTGAATTTATTCCAGCGAAGTTCCTTTTTTTTATGTTGATTATATTTTCAAGTGAAGTAGTGACATTTTTATTTGCTGTAAGCTGCCAAAATGGTTCTATATAGCATTTTATATGATTAACCCCCTTACAGCAAAGTCACCTCAGTATCACTGTAAAACATGAAACTGAGACATAACATATAATTTATGTAAAATTGAAGCAGTTGGAAAAAAAAACAGGGTTTCCAGGTTTCCAATTGCTAATCTCAACTTCTCTTTCTTGATTCATATGACTGACAGAACATAACCTGAAGGTCTGATTGATTCCATTAAGGCTCAACTGCATCCTCTGTAGCCCTCATGTTCATCAATTTTGTTTTGGATTTAACCAATTCAATTCAAGCAACTTGATTTTTTCGGCCTTATAATAATAATATAGCAAGTGTTAGTATTCTATTATGTTAAACTAAGATGGTTAACATGTTAAACATTATACCTGCTAAACATCAGCATGTTAGCATACTGACTTTAGCATTTAGCTCAAAGCACCACTGTGCGTAAATACAGCCTCACAGAGCCGATAGTGCGGCTGTAGATTCTTAGAACTTTCTGAATTCTGAAGAAATTCTGGCCAAACATACTTTAAATCAAATATTAGAAATTGCACAATTTTATTAATTTACCTTCTGGAATATTTAAAGGAGGGGAATTCAGACCACATAAACCCAGAAGAATGGTTTTTAAAGAAAAACATAGTATTCATTTTTTTGTAGAATATTCTGTAGTAAGACTTTTTTTTATTTTTAATCGTTTATAGTGCAAAGTGACCAACATGAAGACACATATGACACAGGACAAGACAACAGCAACAATAGTAATTTATAATAATAATTAACCAAATGAAGAAAGAAAGAGAAAAAGAACAACAAAATAACAAAATAAATAACATAGCTAAATTGCTCTGGGGGGGCATCTCCGGTTGGTTCCAAGGATAAAGAGGCACCGTGGTGGATTCCGGGCGGGTCAGGTCAGGTGGGTTAGGGGAGAATTTTGGATGTATTTATTTATTTTTATTTATTTTCCTCTCCTTTTTCTCCTTTCTTTTTTATTTTTGTTTGCTTGTTTTATCCTTTTTTTACTCTTAAGTTTAAGCTCTTCGCCTCTTCTCCTCTTCCTTGCTTCCTTTGCTCTTGCCTGCTTTAGGTCACCACCAGGCCCGTAGGAGGTGGCCGGCCTGTTGGAGGTCAGATCCCCTTTAGAACAGCCCCCACTCCTACAGGTGGGGGCTGTTCAATTGAGTCTGATGAGCAGCTTTCTATTTGGAGAGGGGGTTAGCGGGGATCAGGTCCTCTGACTCCAAGCTATCCCAAACCAGTCCAGTCCCCCAAGCCCCTCAAGTCCCCCCCCCCTTCTCCATGGCACAGGTGGTCCCATCATTTAGATATGGATGGGATGAAGGGATGAATAAAACATAACAGAATAAAACATAACAAAAGATAGATGCATGAGTATGCAAACAAGTTAATCAAAATAAATTAGTAAATAATAATCATAAATAAAAAAAATAATTAGAAAGAAGAGAGAGAGAGTGAGAATAGAAAGAAAGAATAGATGATGAATAGAGTGGGTTATTGAGTGAGGAGGTTCGTTAAGTGTTAATTGTATGTCTATGTATGATGTGAATGTGAAGATGCCTGTTTATTGTTGTGCTTGTAAAAAGGTAGAAATGAAAAAAGTTTAGAAGTTTAGTTCAGTAACTGAACTGAACCTAAGAGACTGAAATTCATCCTGTTACCAAATACTACATTTTTCTTAATTCTTAGAATTATATAAAAATGAATATTAATATCCATAATAGTCATAATAATAACCATCAAATTCTAAAAAATAATATAGATAAATAATAATATTGTCATCATCATCCTATTAATATGTATAATACTAATGACAATAATAATAATAATAATAATAGTTTCATCATCTTGTTCTTCTTAATAATAATCTATGCAATAATTGATTGAGTCCGTTATTACATAAATTATCCACAGTAATCAACATCATAATCATCATTCTATAAACATGTTTAGTATTATTAATAATAGTAGTCTATATAATAACAATATTAATATACAACATCATCCTTCTGATGTCAATAATGGCCTATGTAATAGCTTTCATGATAACTATTGTTATAATAATGATAATAAGTGATAATGACAATAATAACAATAATCATCATCATCGTGACAGATAATACATATGTAAATATAAATAATATAGATATATATAAATAATATAGATACAGATAAACAACATTTAAATACATCCTGATATATTATTTATCAGGATGCCAGGGCCGACCTGGGAGGAAGAGCAGACCATTACGCCATCTGCTGCTCCTCCCGAGCCAGCCCCAGCAGATATAGTAATAATTATCATAATGACAGATAGTAATAATATAACAATATATATTTTATATATATTTGTTGTATAAGAAGTATAATGAAAATCATTTTTTATGAAACAATAATAGATACTTAAGTGAGGTGTAATTGAAAACAGGAGAACATAAACACTGTATCTGGTGATTACAGGTGTGATGCCCCAATAGAAATCAGTATCACAGTGCCTTGTAATGTGTCAAATATACAGTAGGAGCTGGGCCTGATCAGAGGATCAGGTGACAATGATGAACTCAAGCGTCAGACTGACAAATTTGTACCGAAACCTTTTTTAATACAACACAGCTGCAATGTAGACTGCCTAAGTCAGCATTTTTTCTCTGTTAATTTGTTTTGGTTCAGCTTTACACGTAATTAGACAATGGCTCAATGTCTAAAAATAAATCTTGTTTGTCTTATTTTTGTAGATGGCCATCGTTTAGATTGGTTATGATAACATTTTATCTGAGGATGTGGTGCCTCTGCCAGACACGGCTTTTCAGCTCTCCACAATTATAGTAAATTGTTATAATAACTGAAGTGGACAAAAACAAACAATTAGACAATTAGAGAAGAGTATGATTGAAAAGCAGAAATGTTCTTTAATAAATAGAGTGAGAGGGCTGCAAAAACCAACATGCCCACCTTGAAATTTGTCAATGATGATGGACACTCCCAACATAACTCCCATATGTGATTGTTAAACATCATTCCAACACCATTAGCATTAATATGCTGCCATAACAGCCTCCACTCTTCTGGGAAGGCTTTCCACCAGATTTTGGAGCAGGGATTTGCTCCCATTCAGCCACAAGAGCATTAGTGGGGTCCAACACTGATGTTGGGTGATAGTGGCTTGGAACGCAGGCGTGGCTCACACGCTGCGTTCAAGTTCATCCCAAAGGTGTTGGATGGGGTTGAGGTCAGTGGTCTGTGCAGGCCAGTCAGGTTCTTCTATACCAAAAACATTTCTTAAAGGACCTGCTTTGTGTGAAAAAAGTTGGAAGCACACTATTGTCTAAAATATCGATACTATCTTCCAGAATTGGAAGGCACTCAAAGCATAAAAACCAGCCACAGAACAAAATTACACATAAGTATGTGGACAGGTTGTCACTGTCTTTATGCACTTTTAAAACAAATATATTTTTGAATACATTTCCTTACATTTCTACACAGCTTCGTTTGACTTTAATATCAGACGTGACAGCAGCTGTATGCTGCATTGCTCATATCTGTCATGTCACTGCCACACATTGATTTGACTAAAAGGATTTGTTGCCCACTGTCATGAAGATACATCCCATCCCCAGTGACATAACACAATGTTATCCCACATATTAAGATAATCCTGGGGGAGAGGCACAAGGTTTAACCTTGTGAAATAAAGAAAGATTTTTTGTACTATGAGCAAGCATGGGGATTACACCGGTTATAATATAATTTTTTGGCTGTGTCTTGACTCACGCTGGTAGACGGCCCCAACCACGCTAATCCTGGATAATAATACGGTAGCAGCATTAGCTAATGAAACCAACAGGAAAAGCAGAAGAAGTGGAAACCACACATCATACGCTACAGACATGCACTGAGCACATTATGAGTACAAGCTCTCTCTCTCTCTCTCTCTCTCTCTCTCTCTCACAGACACACACACACATATACACACACAGACACACACACACTTAATGTGTGTTTCAGCTGTTAAATACAGTTCAAACCTCCACACACAACTTGTTCACTTCAATACAAATTTGTCTGCAGCAGTGTGATGACTCCAGCACAGTGAATGAAGTTGGTGATTTATTAGTTTAGTAGCTGCTACCTCTCATTACATGAGGACATGAAGCCTTAAACACACACAAACACACACACACACACACAAACACACAGATATACAGGCGGAGAAACCCAGCGGTCCGCTCTCCACCTTAGTAACAGCAGATTGGCAAACTAGCCCCTTCCTCACAGACAGCCCCCTATTGGTTAACCAACACTCTGTTGCTAGGGAACAGCTTATGCCTTGCTTCAACGGCGGCCAATCGGTGGGCGTGTGTCAGTGACAGTGGGGTGGGGGGTGGGTGGAGGTGGGGTGTGTGTTTGCAGCCGCAGAGAAGCAAGTGAGATTTGGTTCACAGGTTCACAGCATACACAGATACTATCACACTCAAGATAAATACACACAGGGAACGCTGCGAACACCATGGGAACAGTGCCACTGCTCTGACACACACATACACACACACACACACACACACACACAGGCTGTCCTCTTATCAATCAATTAAACTTTACTTATTTGGTGCAAGATTGTAATACAAAAGTGCATGATACAGAAATGATAAAAAGATGCTTATTCTTTTACTGTATCCAGTATAGCATGAAACCACTGTACCAAAATAGCACTGCGCCTCTGTGTCCACTCAAAGACATCAACCAGTCGTCATCATGGAACACAGAAATGAACCTTTGTGCATCCCGAAGGCTCATATTTATAGGAACAACAACTCTGTAAGATGTGTCCCCAGACAGCCGAGCCTTTCAGTCCCTACCCTCCCTAAGCCATGGAACACAATAACAATAAGCAACATGATGACAAAGATCTAAAAAGTAAAGAGATAAAAATAATATTTTAAAATTTTACTTGAAAATGCAGACAATTTTTGATGTTGTCAGGTCCTGTAGGTGGCTCCCCTTGAGGACCACAAACTAACAAAAACCTTTAAAAACCTGCTTCTCCACTGGACTTTAGATTTTAGGACGGTAGATTATGGAAAGCCCAGTGCCAGAGGAATGAACAGATTTATCAGGGACGTATCTTTATAGTATATTCAACATGTGATCAGTCACTAACTCCAATGAGTTGATTGAAAACCAAGGGCAGAATCTTAGATGTACAAAATAATCTGCTACCAAAGAGATGGTACTGATCTTTGTCAGCTCACATGCTGTTGGTCTGACCTATCCAAGGATTTCTTGGATAGGTCACAAAAGAAAGCCTTACAGTAGTCAAACCTGCGAGTGATAAAAACACACACAGGTCTCTTGGTATCTGTGTGGGAGAGATATGGCTGTACTTTTGCAGTACTTCCTAAGATGATAAAAGGCAGTGTTGGTGATATATTGTACGTGAGGTCCAAAATTCAGATGAGGATCAAAAAGCACACCAAGGTTACTAGTTTGGGGCTTGATGTTTTGTGTCAAGGATTTTAACAGGCTCTGTCTGAGTTTGGGCTGTAATTAGTAGACCTTCTGTCTTTGATCAATTGAAGAAATTTTTGTGACATAAAAGAGCTGACCTGATGAATACACTTTTTAGCTGTCTGTGCTCTGCATTGCAATGAAAATCAATCTTGTACTCCCTGAAAATATTTTTTCATTCGCATTCATTTAATGCGTTTAATGCATGTTGACTGTATTAAAAGCAGTACAGTTTTCAGTCTCTCTGCTGTGAGGAGCACAAAAAGCCAGAATGAAAGTGTCTTTGTTCACTTGGGGACAGAAGAACTACAACAAGCCACATTATCACCTAATAAGTTGCTATGGCTAACATTAGCAAACAAGTGCTTATTTACACATTTGCAGACACAGATTAACATCAGCCTTTATATGGAGTCATTCTGACCACCTGATGAATGGAAGTCCAATATTCACTCTCCTTTTAGCTGTTTTTGGTCTCCAGTATCAGGCTCTTTAGCTGCTAGATGTTAATTTTTTTTCACCAGCTAGTAGCTAAGTTTGTAGGTCATTTGGTGTTGGGCAGGTAGCATACAGTGACTTTAGCAGGGCTTGTTTTCTAAAAGCTAAAATAAGCTAAAGCTCAGTAGAGCAACAGGGATATAATTCTCTGCTGGTGTGTCTCTGTGAGCAACACTTTCACATAACACAGTAATTTGATTCATTATATTAATATAAGAAATATTGATTAGTGGAGCATTAGGTTAAAAAAAGCTGCCAAAAACTGGCTTTACAATGATTTTACTGTATAAAACCTTGAAAAAGGATTAACTTTCGACAACAAATGCTTCACAATGGTAGTTCTTACTGCCAGGGGATGACAGTAAGCAGAAAAATGATTTGTTTTTTGCCAGCACTTTCTCCTCAGGACAATAAGTATTCTGCCATAAAAGGTGTTTGTTGGGGTCAAGTGTGCTGGTGGAGAGATTAAGTTGCATTTCTCGATTAGCAAGAACAAAATGGTTAATAGTTTCCAGCAAAGAAAAAAGGACGCCAAATGGGGGCTCACACTCAACCAGATCTTTGTTATCTCTGAAGAGTACTGCTCTGTGCTCTGTGCATTTTCAGTTTTTCACAACAGGAGGATTAGTAATCAATCTGCTCTGTCGATGTGCTTTTGAAAAGTAAATAGTTGTGAGTTCAGCATTTTCAGTGGTAAGTCTGCAAAGTCACTTAGACATACTTGAGGATTGAAGAAGTAATTATAGAAAAATACCCATTTCAGAGTGTTGTACCAGTCACAAGTAAAATAGATTAATATAGAAGTATATTGCAGAAAAACAGACATATAAACTGACTTGTAAACTGACTATAAGATTTGCAAAAGCCAGTGGCAGATTTGTTTTAAGTTTTCCTCTAAAACTAACCAGAAGAGTAACCAGAAGAATTCATACAGAAATTTTGTAGAAAATGTGAAAGCCATCCATTTTGCTCATCATTTTCCCCTGACAGGATGGACTTAACACAGTGTGCTTTATTTCCCCAAAATTGGTGGTAAAAATTTTTTTTTTTTTTTGAACAGCTGATTTGCTTAGTGTAGCATAAAGACTTGAAGCAGGGGGAAATAGCTAGCCTACCTCTGTCCAAAGTCAACAAAATCCAACTACCAGCACCTCTAAAGCTCACTAATTAACACATCATATCTTATTTCATCTGTACAAAAACCAAAGAATACAAAGGACAAGTTGCAAGCTAATCTAATACTGGCTGTAGCTTCATATTTAGAGTACAGATATGACAGTGATATTGATATTCTCATCTAACTGTCAGAAATTAAACAAATCATTCATCATATTCAAAGCATATTCCCCAAAATGTCAAAGTATTCTTTTAAGAGAGTTTTTATACAATCAACTAATTGAAAATACTAATTATGAGTGATTAAGCTCATTTGGATTTGTCACAAATACAACCATTAGACTGAAAGTGATCAGCTAACTTTGTGTTAAAAGTGGCAGCAGCTGTAACCAAAAGACTGAAAAGGCCAGCTTATGACCAGAAAGCAGCAGACGTGAGACCTTACAGGGGAATGAATCAGTGTTCATCAATACTCTGATTCCTTTGAGCAATGCACGAAACACATAATGGCTCGAATATAAACTGCTCAGTGTAAAAACCACAGAACCACAGTATGAATTTGTAGTCAGGTTTGAATACATTTTTTAAAAAAAGCATATATTTTCTTACTAAATAGTACTAATAGGTAGAAAAGGCATTCTATCAGAGGATTTCATGCACCTGTGATCTGATAATCATCTATGACACAGATCTGTGATAAGCCTATTGCCCTGTTGATCAGCAGAAACCTTGTTAGCAGCCACTCTGGACAGATTCATTTACAACAATGTTGTGCTAATGCTGAGTGCAGAGCCCCATTTTCCCTCTCCCACGGCAACTATTGTTAAAATTATTTTAGAAGTAGACTTAATTAAAACCATATGTGGTCTACACCTCCTCTTTTGGTAAATCCTTTAATAAGACTAAACTATACTGTGTGTTTAAACCAGTAAAGCATTTGTGCAGGATTCTGAATGAAGTTTTAAAAACTGCTGCATCAATCATAATGTCAGTGAATATACCAGATTCACTTGCTAATATTCATCCAGAGTAGACAGGTGGTCAGAAAAACTGGCCTTCACCCACATGACCCACGTTGTCAGCAAGCATCTGCTGAAGTGTCATTGAACAAGACACTGACTCTCTACCAGCTCCAGGCTGCTGTTCTGCAGCCGAGCTTGACCTTTGACCTCACTCTGTCAGAGAAGGTGGGCTTTCCTGTGGGACCAACGCAGGATTGTATTATTTATCTTTAGATGTAAATTGCTCCTTCATCACTGCACTGCATGCATGCATCATCATTGTTCTATTTCTGTGTACGTCACTAAAAAGACACAGGACAAAAACAGCATTGCAATTTATTATTATTATATATTATATTTATTATTTTTTGTGACATTTATACTAGATGTGGACATTTGTATTATGTCATATTTCCAGATATAACTAGCAATGAAAACCAGAGCTTGTATTTATGAGACAGAATAAAAATATGGAAAAGATAAAAGTAAAAAAAATTCAATTTAATTCCTACTTGTAAACTTAAGAATGCAATTTCTGATGACAATTTCTTAAAATTATAATGACAACTCCAGAGGTTGGTTAAGAGTAGAGCCTACAGTAGATGGCTGCAGTACAGAGACAGAGGCAACAAGTTTTGGAGCCATTGCACAAAATATCATCGGTCATGATGATGGTCATTTGTATTCATCAGGGCTCAAACATTAACTAAAGTTGCACTCATTTAGTTTGTGTCGCTCTTCATGCATCTTCTAAATTCTTATTATAACCTGTTCAGTTTGGTTACATATACTACATATTTCATCCCTGTTTGTATATTTATCAACTATATATACTATATATGTTTAATTGTTGTTCATTTCACAATTGCTGATGGAGATATTAAAGATTTTATGCTAATCAAATCAAAAGAACGTTTTAGAAAATTAAAAGCAGATGTTTTTGTAGAAGATGTTTTTGTAGAAAAGCATATGAGTGAGTGAAATGGAAGTTTTCTGAAGGATGAACAATGGGGGACAAGTATAGTAAATCTTTGTCTCTGATTGGCTGTTCATGCTCTGAGAATACATGTTACAGAATACATACAAGTCGCTTGATAAATGTGTCTTATTGCTCACACTCAGCGAATAACTTTTACTTCGTAGTGAGCTTTTTAGAGCAAATTAGTGTAATTCTTAGTTTGACATATGCAGGAAATTGTAATAAGAAAGAGTGGTACAGTGGAAAGTGGTATGTGTGAAAGTATTTTGAAATGAATCTGAGCTGGAAACAGTGACCACACAATGTTCATATATCAGTAATGTGGGCAGATTTATGAGTGTACCCCAAAAGAGGTGTCCTTTCTCTGAAGAGATCATCAACAAGACTGTGGCAGAAATGAACTCATAAGAAGCTCCAGAGTCACCGGCTTTAATATCACACAGCAGCAGTAAAACCACTACCAACATGTCTTTAATACACAGCGAATATTGCTGCTGTCAGGTGAAAACCTTGCATCTTTTAAATGTCCCACTCCCAGCACTGTATTTAACTTGACACCCGTGTGTTTGAGTTCATTTGTAATATTTTTTAAAAGGTTTTATAAACCCCAGGGCTGGAGGATTTTCTGAACCAGTAAAAGAGCCTCCTCCAGCTGAAGTGACAGTTACCATAATTCACCTGACAGCAGTGGTATGATTGATGTGCGTGCAGTTATGCAATAAGAAGCACAGATTGTGATGTTAAAAGTGAGAAATTATTTCATCTTAAAGTTAGTCCTTAAATCACCAACAATTTCTAAGGAATATGTTGGTAAAATAGAGGAGAGTCACTGATCTTTACGTGTTATAACAGCAGTTTGGCCCTTTAAATTGCATTAAAACAAAGCACCTTACCACCTACTCAATCCACTTATACTGCATATCATGTTTATCAACATATTAATTGCTAACTATGATAAATATATATATATAGGCTGTTGTATCTTGCTTCAGTTGGAAAGGTAAATGGATTATTATGAATGATTATGTGTGTTTTGCTGGTTAGATATACTGCATGTATGAAAACAGCTTTGTGTGTTTGTGTGTGTCCTTATTATTGACACTTTCGCCTTTCTCTCTTCTTCTCTCTCTCTCCCACGCAGGCCTACAGCTCTATCCTGGTTGTCATGGTGATTCTGCTCAACATTGGAGTGGCTATTTTGTTTATCCACTTTTTTATTTAAGGACAGCACTGCTTTCAGAGTCAGCCTATCTATGCTACAACAACTATAAATTCATATGAGTATTACGATGAATCTGCCACCCCTTCTTATTCCTGGCGGGAGGACTGCAACCGGCTGAAAGGAGACGAGGACCAAGGAGGGCTACAGCGCAGTCCCTCCGCCAAGATTTGGGTTCACAAGTGGGCTAACCGAGGCTAAACTTGGTCCAGTCGTCCTGAAGGAGATGCTGAAGTGCATAGACCAAAGAAGCGGACGACAGAGGGGTAAACCAGTCCAGGTGACTGGACTACAGGGAGATAATACAGTCCAGAAACTGGACTAAAGTGAGCTTCAATAGTTCACATGTAGACTCAAGTGGGCTGAAGCGGTCTGATTCCCAGGCCATGAGAGATGCAGCTGGCGTTACAGCAAGATGTCTGCTTCCACTGTCTGCGGACAGGACTGATGAGACAGACTTTTTTCATCTTCAAATCATAGTTTTCAACAGATTTGTAACTTATAATTTATTTATTAACATTTTCTCTCATGTACAATACGTTGATGGATATATTCTTTATTTTATAAACCCTCCACCTGTCTTTATATAACTCCTGCCTTTTGGTTCCTCCACCTGCCCAGGTGTTGTTACTGATGGTTCAAGGTGTGTGTGTGTGTGTGTGTGTGTGTGTGCGTGTGTGTGTGTGTGTGTGAGTGTTGCCTGGTTGATGGCTGCCTGTCCACAACTGATGCACACGTACACACACACATACACACACACATTGCTTGTACCTCTCATACATCTGTCACCACTCTGATGTCTGATGTCTCCTCTCATTCTTCATCTTGTGTTGGGAGCGAGATAGAGTGTGTGTTTGTGTTTGTGTGTGTGAGCAAAGTGCATGATTATGTGCACCTCTGCACACTGTATATACAGTATGTTTGCAGTGTATGTGTGTGTACATGGGTTTTTTGTGCAGAATGTAAGCGTGTTTGAATCTATATCAAGCTGCAATGTCTTTTCTAGTGTGTGTGTATGTGTGTGTGATCTCCAAGTAGCTCAGTGGCCTTTCACGCTGTTCATGAACTTTACAAGAGCATCTCATGAGGACACAGTCACCGCTCATCCACATCCAGTCTACCACTATCATCTGACAGCTATGCTCTCTCCGTCTCTCCCTCCTACTCTCTCCCACCTCCACACACACCCGTCAGAGGATGGAGCTTCCTCTGAGTTGGTGGTAGTTCAAGACAGACCGTCCTTGGCAAAGCCCTGCACCTACTCTACCATTAGCAGATGTATTTAGAGGGAATACTGCATTAATCGAAGCGTGTATAACACCACAAATATGGCTTAAAAGACAAAATCCTGTCGATAAATCAGTGACTCCGGCTGCTTCTCTCAAAACTTAACCTGAAGACAGCGACAACATCTTTTATACTATACTTGCAAGATGTCTGAAAAAAAAAATACTAGTCGCCACCTGCCTTGCTTTTGTAGCACAAATTGATAAAAGTACACCAATGCATGCATATGTACTGTAATATCTTAGTCGTGCGTTAAATCTGAAAGCAAAAAAAAATAAAAAATCTTCAGAAGCACATGCGACATGTTAAGTTTTGATAGTGGCAGTGTCTGGAGAGGAGTCTGTTTGGTTCCAAACGTAGAGCAAGAGTCAAAATGCCTTTTAAGTACTGTTATTGATCTTTTATGGCTTAATTGGAACCAGTTTAAGTCTCCATGTGGTGCTAGATGATACTCTAAGCACCCTGTAAATGAACAAACTATTTGAAACTCTTTGGTGAAATGATGCAAGTCTGTTGTAGTGAAGTAGAAAGCAGTGGCCAGGATCAAGGTCAGGATTTACCGCCTCCATTCATCAGCTTTGCCTCCTCTGATCCAAGCCCCTCAGTGACAGGCAGACTAAAGTATAGTCATAAATACCAGTCACAATTTGTCTGTTTTTATATTCGGGTGAGGACACTGGGTTTCTCTTTGTGTGTCTCTCAAACCCATCCGGCAGACCAGCCTCTGTGTTTGTTTGCATGTGTGCACATGAATGCTCATCGGAGTGCGTGAACGTGTGTACATCCTCCTTCCACGTGATGGGATGGCTGAGCCCGTTGCCATCGGTAACAACTTCCAGGGGGCAGGGAGCTGCTGTTGTTTTTCTGTCCGACAGTGTTTCTCAAACTATGGATAGGAACTCAAACTCGGCTGTGGGCTCATTTCTGGAGTCCGCCCTCCCACCCCCCCACCCCTCCAACATTACAAGAGTACAGTCTAATGTGCCTGCACCCCAAGAGGCAGAACAATATATTTTTATTTCATTTAGGTCCCAGACTGATAAAGGTTTAAGAAGCTCCGCTGTATGCCACCAGCCTGGTGACGATGTCCTGCGCCACCGTTAGTCCGCAGCATGCTACAGCATGCCAAGCTCTCTCTCTCTATAGTTTGACTCTCCTCTTTCTTTCTTTCTTTCTCTTTCTTTCTTTATGTTTCTGGGAATTATTCTGTTTTGTTTTTGAGTTATGTGGAGAAAATAATGAAAGTGTTTGAAAGAAAATGACTCTTGGCTCTTGTGTTTTTTAATCTTTCTCTTTCTTTGTGTTGCTGTGTTGCGTTTTCATACTTTGTGTCAGGCAGCAACCCTGATGCAGAGAGGGAGTGGTACAGGCCTGGTTGAGAGGGAGGGGTATGGTTACTATAGCAACCTTAACTGAATTTTCCCTGTAAGCAGAGGGGCGTGGTCTGTGTTTAAGGGGCGGGGCTTCTCTCTAGAGATCGATGTTCTCAATGAGAGGGAGGACGGAGAGAGGGAGAGCTGTATTGATGGAGAAGAGGAGAAACAAGAGAACACTGAAGGAAAGGTTAAAGAAAAACAAAGCGTGAAGATATAATGCACGTTATACCAAGTGAACGTGTGTAATCGTCTTATTATAAGTCATTTTTAGTATGTGACGTTTTCATCATCTGTGAGGACGCATGGTCAGGTGTCATGATGGATACACACCACATCCATCATCACCAAGTGTGCTTCAGCATCAGGTTTCTACATGAACATATGACGCCATCTTCTGGTCTTAGATATAAACTACAAAATAACAAGGGGCTTCACTACAGGACACTGAGGTCTTAACTATAAATATACCACATAACTATAAATATATTAAGGATTATTGTGTAGGATTATTGCTGCTAACATGTAGGATATATAGATGTTGGTTCATACAATGACTTTAGTATACACTGACTTCAACCACTAGCCAAACTGACATTATGAAATTACATTAGCACATCTTTCATCCTGAACCAAAACTATATTTCTATAATATTTCCATGTGATACTCCTCACTGTGTCTTTATAATTGACTTTGTGGCATTTAAAACTCTCAGGTAATATAACTATTCCTTAAAATGTCTATTCTTAGTGTGTCTGTAATTGTGGTGACCTTACTTTGTAATTTCCGGCTACTTCAGGATTTTTCAGCTCGATTTTCTTTCAGCTAAAGTAAGTTTTGCTGTTATCCCTGAATTACTTGAAAACTCATAGCATACTAAAACGAATAAGTCTTTGTTGTTGGCAGACACTAACTGTTCATTTTATTCATTTTAAAATCATAATAAAAAGATAATACAGCATCAGCTGAATGTGTATCTGGCACTTTAAAGTTATAGTAACTTAGCTGAGATGTATGAGCGCATGAGAAAAAGATGTGAAATAGCAGGACAGCGGATATTCCGCTGAGCCAATCACGAGAGAAGCTGCGAATACAGACAGGCGTCGCAGCCAATCAGAGGGGGCATTTCTGTATAGAGGGCTGGTCTTGCTGCCAGAGTTGGGATAATGTTTTACACAGCTGTTTTTTCTTCAAAATTTCAACACTCATGGCAGAATGCAGGGAGCTCACAACATTTTTCACTAAATCCATTCACGGACACGGAACAAGTCCTCTAGGTATTATCCGTGAGACTTCTCTCCACAGCGGTGTTTGATGAGGTAATGTCTCGGACATGTTATAATGTTATATCCAGTGGCAACAGCAGTAGCTTTAGGCCACACTAGTTTTGTTTTTAAACTTAAAGCACAGCACAGTCTCGCTAGCGGGGTGGACTTGCTGGCCGGACTTCCCCGCACAAGTTGTGGAGAAGAAGTGAGGACGGAGGAGCAACTCTTCAGGAAGGGACTGTTGTGCCGTGCGGGACAGGAGAACGGGGCGGCCCCCATCAGAAAGTCTCTAGATGATTGAGTGTCTCCTTGAATGGGGCACTGTGTTTTGATCCTTTCTGTCATTCTGCAGTCCGCGGTCCGACCGGCGCGGGGGGACACGGCGGAGGGACTCCTGGCTGCCGTGCTGCGCGCTGAACGCAAACCAGCACACTTTGTCTGCATATGAGGCCACTTGGAGAGATTATGGTTCGGAAAGGCCTGCTGCTCAGTCGCCGCTGGTTCGCCAACAAAGAAAACGGCTGCTGCCTTTTTCACTTCACTGTGGTCGCCGTGTGTGGAAACACACGTTGAGAGTGTGTCGTGAGAAACAGATTCAGCCAATGACTTCAGTGAAAGTTGACAAATTAGCTCTGATTTCATGGCCACTCGAGAGTAGCGCCGCTCGCGCACGCCCGCGCAGTTACGCACACACACACACGCGCTCCCTTTGTTGTGAAGTTTACTCTCAGCTGAAAAGTCCTTTTGAAACCAGAACGTCGTCTAATAGCAGTGCTGCGGGTTCAGGGTGGGTGTGTGAGGATGGTGGAGAGCCGGAGCTGTGTCCAGAGGGAGGGGGTGTACCGCTGGTTCTCCTCCCTCACCTCAGCCCAGAGAGCTGAGTTCCTGTGCGGCCTGCTGGACCTCTGCGTCCCCATCGAGCTCCGTTTCATCGGTTCCTGCCTGGAGGACTTGGCCCGCAAGGACTACCACTCCCTCCGGGATGCGGAGATCAAAGCCAACAACCCCGCCGACCTGTCTGGACTCACCAACATCACGGACGAGGTGGTGCGCAGCAAGCTTCTGGTGTCCCTCGCCCTACTGGGTTCGGACAACCGGGAGGCGGCGGGGGTCTTGTACCGGATCCTGACTCATATAGACACGGTGATCAATAACTACGGCCTGGCGCTGAACGACGGGAGGACTGAGGAGCAGTTTCTGTTGCTGTTCACCATGGCATCTAACCACCCGGCCTTCAGCTTCCACCAGAAGCAGGTGCTGAGGCAGCGGCTGGGCCAGATCCTGGACATCCTGCAGGTGAGAGGGATGCTCAGAGTGGACAGGCACCAGAAAGGAACAGGTCTCCCGCTGTTGCACTGCATGAAATACAATTAAAAAGTAGTTAGACAGTATTCAAATACATCATTTAAATGATACTAGTGGAGTGTAGAAAATACTTGGAAACAAGTAGTAAAATCTCTGTGTGAGATGGTGCTTCAAAACACAACACAGATGGAGGAAGAGGTTAAGAGACCTTTGGCAAAACATGTTCAAGTTCATACTCACACTGTACTTTATTTCTAATGCCACTTTTCCAACATTTACACAATCTGACAGATAATGTGTCTGAAGCACATTAACTTGTCTAAATTCTCCCACTCAGCTGCCCAACACGCCGGTTAAATACGAAATATATACTATATATGTATGGGCAAATATTAAAGGACAGGTTCACAATTTTTCAAGTCTTTCTTAAAACAGCAGTCAGGAGCCCAAATAAACATTGAAACGTTTTTTTTTTAATCATTCCTCCTGTTCATACTGACCATTAGAAGATCCCTTCATAATGTACTTACAATGTAAGTGATGGGGGACAAAATCCACAGTCCTCCTTCTGTGCAAAAGTGTAGTTAAAAGCTTATCTGAAGCTAATATGAAGCTTCAGTCGTCCAAATGAGTCAAATCAAGTAGATATCTTTCAACGTTACAGTCTTTTTGGTGCCCAAGTTCCTCTTTTTGTTACTATACTTCCACCACAGCTCAAGAGGGAAACACTGTCTGAGGAAACACAAAGAGGAAATTTGATGCTAAAAAGACTGTAAATGTGGCAGATATCCACTTGATATGACTAACTCAGACTGCTGAAGCCTCATATAAGCTTCAGAACAACTTTTAAATGCATTTTTGCACTAAATGACTGTGTGGACACACTGTGGATTTTGGCCCCCATCACTTACACTGAAAGTGTATTTGAAGGGGATCTTTTAAGCCAGTATGAACAGGAGGAATGATTACAGCGAGGAAAACCTCTTTCACTGTTCATATGGACACCTGACTGTTGTTTTAAGACAGACTTGAAAAATTGTGAACCTGTCCTTTAATATATTTCAGGTATCAGCTGACAAAGTATAACACAGTAAAAGACCTTTTGATATGTTTTATGTGGGCATTCTTAAAGAGGTAGTGAAACTTGCTCAAAAATGGTCATGTACTATGGGTCTGACTGGCATAAACAACATACAGCAACAAGTGAATGCTCTTCTGAATGGCGGACTGAGAACATGAGGTAACCCACAGTCTGAACAAAAAGTGAAATGAAAGAGCTCATAAAGCAGGTAAGATGACAACCAGTGAACATGGTGCAGGGTGTTGCTCTGCTATGAGTCCTCATCCCTCTGACAAGGTGCCTTATAAACACAGAGCACTGGGCGTTGCCATCCAGTTTGGGGCACTCTGAGTCATCACCACCTCCTCCCATCCATCAGGCTCCTGGTCACAGGTGAAGTTTTCACCTGCTCAGAGGAAAATAAATAGTAACAAGTGAAACGCAAACTAATAAGAGGAAATATGTTACAGATGAATACAGCACACCTATAGGCCTAATTATAGGCAAGACATAGTCAATGACAGGCTGCCTGTTAACACAACAGACCACAGACCACAGTCATGTGTTATTCAGTGGGGAACAAAGTGAATTACATGTTTGTAGATGAAAGCTGCAGCTCTGAGTGACAGCAAGCAGGAGTTTATGATGTCAAACACAGCTGAGTTGATATATAGGAAAAAGAAAAAATGATCTCCTGCTCACTGATGAATTTTGGTGACTTCAGTGATAAATTTTCTCTTTTTGCATTCCAGCTGTCACTGAGTGTAATTTCAGGATTATCACAGCTGCAGTTTCCAACGATATCAAGATTTGTTGGTTTTATTATATCAAGATATCAGCACAAAAACATCCAACACAACTGGGTCATATCCACTTAAGTTTTGGGCAAAAAGTGGAGCAATAACACATCTAAGATTTAATGTGATGACAGGAATATTAATGTGGCATTTTTTAACTCCATATAAGGTTTCCAAACCGATTTCTGGTGTTTTTGTGTGATCGCTGCTCTCTCGTATAATGATACGGGACGTATTACAACATCAAATTTATGTTCTTGTTACAGTAGTTGTCACTGTACTACATTTGCCAGAAATCACTTCACAGTTGAACAAATGGTGGAACAAGACCGCAGAAAGCCTTTTTCATCTCTTACACTAGAGATGAGTAGATAGAGACGAGTAGATAGAGACCTCCCGGCTGCCGCATCTCTACCGGCTGTGTGACAGGTAGACATGTTTGTATTTCTTTATCCTGTTACTGAACATGTTGGTTGTTCCAGGTGAGCAGAGGAGGAGCAGGTGGAGAGGGTCAAGGAGCAGGGCCTGGCGGGGATCGAGCTGCTGTCTGTTATGCTCAGTCACATCACCACTATCACCATCAGACCGTGCCGCTGCCTCTGTCCCCCGCTGCCTGCTCCCTGCCTGACGCCAGCGCTGCCTACCTGCCTCTGTCTGCCTGCCAACTCTGCCACACACACTGCACCTGCTGGCATAAGGTACGGAGAGGCATCGTCTGAGTGTAGTTAGCTTCGATAGTGTTCGTGTACATTAAATAACTGAGCAAGCAACACATTGTGGTGAAAGGGATGTCACTGGTGGTTCATCTGTGGTTCTATTTTAAAAAATACTTTGTTGTACGGGTTTATTGACTGATTGTCATTTCCAAGCCATCCTGCTGGGAAGTGGCTGAAACCTTTTTGGCTTTATTTGACTTTGTGGCCTTCATTGGAATGAATGGTCCCTCATATTTGGTGCATCATTGTTGTTTAAAACAGTGGTTCTCAAACTTTTTCACGTCAAGGACCCCTAAACTAACACAAATTAGACCTCAGACCCCATCTGATAGCATTTTTGCTTTTAGATGTTTTATTACAGAATGTGTATGAGACCCATGACAAAAATAGTCATACATTCTGTTACTTATGGATGCAATTATGGGAAAATAAATTATTCCCCTTTTTGCTGGGGACGCCCTGGAGCCCCATCAAGGACCCCTGGGGGTCCCAGGACTCCACTTTGAGAACCACTGGTCTAAAACATCCATAAGATGTTGCCATTTAAAATTGTGGTTTGTTGTATAGTCACAACGTACTATTATGACAACATAGTAGTCAACGTACAAAATAAAGGTGCATAACACAAATCAAATTTGGACATCCAGAACACATACAGCAAGTCCAGATAGTGGATCACCATTGTGTGTCATGTTTCCTATGTGGTCATTGACTAAAAGTAGCACTGTGGAGAAATATTTTCATGAGCAGGTCCTTGTTTTGTGAGCATCTGACCTGCTAACTGTTTGACAGTGGCGTTAATAATAAATGTAGCAATGTGCCATCAAAAGGAACATGGAGCTAGCAAACAACGCAAGTTGCAAAATAATAAGATTTTATGAGCTAGGAAATGTCTGTTTGTTAGACCTCAATAATACACAGATGTGTAGGCCTCCATCACTTACACTAAAGTACAATTTTTTGACAGTGTTACTCTTAATCACATATTATGGCAAATATAATGCTCACTTCCATTTTTTTCCTCGTTTGTTGGTTTGTTGGTTTGTTGGTCTGTAACAGAGGCCGTATAAATAGGTGAACAGTTCACTTCAACTTCTCCCAGATCAGTCCAGCACCACCATGACATACATAATAAACATACATATTAACCCTCATAAGCTGGGAGCTGTAGCTGTGTATGTGCCTGTGTATGTACAGGTGCACAAACAGGTGTTTAAAGGTGTTAAAGAACATGTGGGAATATAAACAAAACAGGGATGTATGTTGTCTGTTTCAGCCACTTCAAAGTGTATAATTCTCTTATTTGAAATTAATTTATATTCTGCAGTCACAGTCTGGACATAGAGTTGCCACAGTACAGCAGCAAGTAGTTAATCGCCTTGCTCAAGGGCTCCTCAACAATGCGAAATTGTTAATCATTTACTGTCCTCACTCACATTTTCAAAGCTGGCTATCAAGTTTGAACCATCAACCCTCTTTATGGGGATGAGCCAAATTCCTATCACGCGGTTACTGTTATGAAATGTGAAGAAATGTTCTCTTTTGTAAAACAAACACCATTCTGACAATCAGTGGTCAACCATAAAATGTTCAAATATTGGTGATAAAAGACAGACTGTAGTTGTTGTTTACCACCAAATGTGGTTCCTCTGCCTGAATGTGCTGTAATGGAAGGTGGAGATTATAGGGGAGGGAGAGGAGGGGATTTCCCAACGATGCAGGGAACTTAGTGGTTCATTAATCCCTCTGTTACAGTAACATCAGAGATCACGCTGCGCAGATTGGAATCAGATAAAGAGTGATGCGAAGAGAACATTAGAGAAGCAAAAAAGTAGATGTTTTGGTACCTCTCAAAGTTAAATTCTACTTTTCTCTCTTTCACACACCTAAATGTTCACACACAAGCAGACAGGCACACTGTTCAAACATGTGTGAGCAGTGGAGGGAAAGTACCCAGCTCAGAGAGGAGCGTTTGTATTTAGTGTTTTGTTGCCCTTGGCTCCTGCTTAGTGCAGGTCAGCACATTTCTCTATGCTGAAATCAACCCTCTGTGGTGTGTGTGTGTGTGTGTCTGTGAGCGTGTCTGTGTGTGTGTCTCCAGTGAATCCCCAGGAAGTTATAAATGCTCTCACTCGCTCTCTCTCTGGCTCTCTTTCCTTCCCCCAGTGCTCTGAAGGGAATGACAGGGTTTCACTGTGAACCAGAGCAGTCATATACTGTACGTTATGTACAGTAGAGCAGCTTATAGCCAGACCTACTGTCACCTGCAGTAGATATATTGGACAGAATAGCCTTCACTGAAGCCTGTTATATCTCTACTGTAGCAGGCTTTACGTTAGCCACAGAAGTGTAACACATAGAAATGTGAAAGTCTTAGTAGTAGCCATTGAAGTCCCATATAATTAGTGGTGGCAGAAGTACTCTTTTACTTAAAGGTCTTTAAGGTGCACTAATCAATATTTTATATTAACAGTCAAATAAATGTTGCTCCTAGTGATGAACCCCTCAGAGAATTATCATCCGACAATGTAGTTCCTCTTAGCTCAGCTTAGTTTAGCCAAATTACTGTATTGTACCTGCCCAGCACTGAACGGACAACAGACAAAGTTAGCGACTAGCTGGTGAACATAGTGGAGCATTTAGCAGCTAAAGAGTCAGATGAGATTTGCCTCAGGGGTTGGTGGAGACCAAAACAAAGCTAAAAGTAGAGTGAATACTGGATATATATTCATTACATATCCAGAATGACGACTCCAATTGATTGCTAACGTTGTTCTATGTCTGCTGGATTGTTGGCAATTGTTAGTTGACAGAATGACAGTATTGTGTTTACAGCTTGTGGCTAATTAAAAAAAAAATCAATGAATTAATAATAAATTAATAATTAATCTTTAAGTAAAAGTAGTAATACCACAATGTCAAGTAAAAGTTCTGCATTTTGAAATTTTACTTTAAAAGTAATTACTATGTATGCATTAAAGCGGTAAATGTTGCTGAACCTCAACCACTGTGGCCACACATAACAATTACAGAATAATAGCAGCTTGAGTTTCACTTCATTTCCTGAGATTCTCTTGTTTTAGTTGCTTTAAAGACGTCATCATTAGTGACCCGGCTGAGAGCAAAAGGAACAGGACCCTAAGCAGGAAATGACAAACACGTCTTCGTTCGGCTGCGTTTAGTCTGTAATAAAACAAATGACATGTTTGCGATATGCTAAAACATAATGTAACATTAGCATTAGTAGAGAAGAGTCTAAAGTCAGCAAACTGACTCAGTAATATCACTTACACAGCAATATCTATTTTTAGTTTAGCTACAATAAGCTTCTGGTCATACCAGACCAAGTGAGGTTGTAGTAGTAGTAGTAGTAGTGTAGTAGTGTGTTGAATTGAGTAGGTTTGTGTTTTATTGCTTCTGAATTAAGCTCCTCATTTCTTCCTTTAAAAGTTACATAATTTTTCAACTTCTAAGCATGTTTTTAATGTTGTAGATCAAGGCAGAGCTACATCTTTAACAACTCTACTGTATATACTGCTGGGTAGTTAAAGCTATAATATGTAACTATTCTGCATTAAAATGTCTAAAAACGACTAGACCTGTGTTATATATTTTGTTCAGTTGTGTACTTACGTTATCCCAAAGGTTTCAAACAATTTTCAAACCCAGAGAAATCCATAATTTTCTGTTTCATTTGGTCGTCTGTCAATGGCATCATACCCCATCTACCAAAGAGTATAAGCACACAAGATGCATGCTTTGGTGTTGTGGTTGTCCACCAAAATGGCATCTACCAAAGAGTAAATGCATACAAGATATTATGTCGGTGTTGTGGTTGTCTGCTAGAGAGTCATAAATTGACTTTTATTCAGCTTTAAGCCACAATTTTACGGTAAACGTTTTAGATCTTAGGTCGTTTTTAACTATATCTTTTAACTGGATGAAGCATTTTAGTCACCGGATGTCTGAATCTTAATTTATCAGTTTTTCAGTATTCAGTGTTTTTACTGGGTTTAATCCCCATGTACGTTTGTTTTGGAGAGGAAGAGACCTCTGCGGATAATTCAGCTCCCGTAAAAATATCTTGAACAGATAATCCTAACCTGGTTGTTTAACAATGAAGACAACAACTCCCATGAGCCCACGCTACTTCACAATGTCATCAAACTCCATCTTTTGTTATTGTTTTGATTGAGAGACCCCTAGCAGCAGAAATTACATATTGTGCGTTTAAGTATACATAACTACGCAATGTCCTGAAAACAGTAACCGCTTGATAAATGTTGTGGAGTAAAACTATAATGTAAGCAGCATTAAATGGAAGTACTCGATCAGAATTGTTTTTAAGTACAGTACATATGTAAATCAGTTTAGTTACTTTTTTACCACAGCACATAGAGGAGACTTTAGTGCTGCACAGTCGCTGCAAACTGTTCTTCCTCCAGGATTTCATTTTAACACAAAGCAGATGGATGCTGCTGTGTCACTCCAGGGGAAAAATGGTTGAATTTGAGTTTCTCCGGCGTGATGTAGCAACAGAAATACAGAGATAAAAACAGCAAATTTAATACACTGGCACATCTATTGGGCTTGTGCAGACCTGCATAATCACCCTATTATATGATTGCTTTATATGTCTGTAAAAACAATGCCATAGTCGGAATTAACAGCGGAGTTAGGTTGATTGTTGTAGGAAAGGGAGGAGTCTCTGTCAGCACACAGTCTGTGTTTTATAGTTTTAGCTCTTTTACTGCACGATTGCTACTAGCAGCGTTCAGGGAGGTTCACATGCTGTCCAAATATCTGGAACGTATCTTAATTCAACTTCCACTCTCCTTGTTTTTCTGTTTCTGTCTTGTAATCCTTCCTGCTGATTCATGTTGTTTTTACTTCATGTACCTACAGTGTAACACAGTCATAGTCATTTACAGAGCAGAGAGCTGGCAGGTTAGGGGAGTAACATGCGGATGTGGCAGTAGCACACTTAATTGTTTTCAGATCTACTGCCTCATGCTGTGCATGTGTGTGTATGTGATTGCAGGCAATAGCACATGCTGGCTTTTCCCTTTTGATGAAGGAAAAGAGATCTGTACAGTTATAACACCAATGTAATCTTTTAATTCTATAAATCTGCATTTCGAGGGGTTTTCCTGCTGATCTGTACAACATACAGAAATCCAAAAGTAGGAGTTATGACCTTTATTTAAACAAGGTTAGATATAAACGCACCACAACTGGTTTTAAACATAGCAATGTATTACAATAAGTTAAAATGCTCACTGGATCATTCCATACGGTACACAGAGCATACTGTCCACTCCTTAGTGAGATACAGTAAATGATCTATTAAACCCTTTTTATAACATAAAATCTAATCTAAGTGACAAGAACAACTCCGGAGGAACTTCAGTGGTTGGATTTCCATGACAAATAAATATATGTGCCTCAAATGAGTTCAATGACTCTGAAGTTCCTGCTATGTTTACACGTCATGAATAAAATGCAATTAAACACATAAACTGTGTGTCATTATGACAAACTGTTTACTGTACAGTGCTGGCTTGGGGTTTGAGTGATATTTTGTAATCTTGTAGACTTTAGGGAATTACGTGCTGTGTTGTTTGAGTTAGAGGCTGACAGTTCTTGGAACAGGATTACAGTGTTATTGCCCTGCTTGCTGTTAAACATGCATTAGCAAAACATAAAGAACTGCTCAAATATCTTTGGGTTGGTCTCTCCAAAAAAGAACCTCACTTACCTCTAGTGATATCTAGCAAAATAGATAGTTTTTACTCTTATTTTCAAGTTTAGCCATGCTAGCAACATGGCTCGATGGTAATGTCGGTTGGTCGACCCCTCCTCTTTGGCCCAAACTGAAATATCTCAACAACTATCAGATTTATTACCATTAAATTTTGTACAGACATTTGTGGTTCACAGAGAATATATTCTACTGACTTTGGTGATCCTCTGACTTTTCCACCACCATGAAGTTGACATTTGTGCTTTTGAGTGAAATGTTTCAACAAAGACTGAATAGATTGCCATAAAATTTTGTACACACATTCACATAATCACTTTAGTAACCCCTTAACTTTTCATCTAGCGCCCTCATCAGGCCAAAAAAATTCCTTTTTTTTATCCAATTATTTGGTTTATGACTAAGTACCTACAAATTACAAATGTTAGCATGTTAACACGCTATAATAAGATTGTGATCATGGTAAACGTTACACCTTCTTAGCATCAGCATGTTAGCATTGTCATTCTGAGCATGTTAGCTGCTGATGTTAGCATTTAGCTCAGAGCATGCTGTGTCTACGTACAGGATCACAGAGCTGCTGTAGCTTGGCTGTAAAAAAAAAAGATTTCAGTCTCTGAAACTGAAACATATATTTTTCAGAATTGGTGTTCCGTCACTCTGGTTACGGCTACTTTCTACCAAAGAAGTCGTCCCTAAATAGTCCCCCTAACTGTTCTGTTCACTGTTTTCACTGTTTTGTGGAAATTCACTCCAAAGTACAGAAATACTTAAATGTAGCTTTTGACAGTGTTGTTTACATGCCTATCTCTAGTTTGTTGTTTCGTGGTATAATTTTCTTTGCAGCTGTCTTGCACCATTTTTCATGTCTAAATGAGAAAAACCCTTGATTGAAAAAAATAATATCATGCCTGTACCCTGTGGATTTTTGAAAGTCATTCTGGGAAATCTAGAAAATGAATAATTGAAGTAGAGGTTAAAGGAAAGTAGATACAAATGAAATTACATTACTTATCATAGAAAGATTGTTTTGATAACAGGGGTATCTGAAAGTAGAAGTTTCCCCAAAGACATTATGTGTAAGTTAAGGTTTGGAAGATCAGGGGTCAGTTCCCCTTGGGATCAGTTCAGTTCTTGAGGTGCTCTTGAGCAAAGAATGTCAATCCCAGTTTCAACTGGAACAATAGTTGGTCCAACAGTAGGAGGCAGCTCCAGGTTTAAATGTGTGTTTGGATGTCAAAACGTTCTCCCTACAACTACTCCTCGAGGGCGTTGCTATAAATAAGAGCACTGCTTAAATATTGGTTTGCTCTGCACTGCCAGATCTTTCTCCTCACTTTGTTTTAGCACTGTGCCAGCCCTGGAGAGAGCTTTGCTCAGTGTTCGAGTTTTTCAAGCAGTGACAGCACAGAGCTTAAGCATTGCATTCATCTCGATGGTCGTTGAATGTCGCCTTGTGTGTACTTTTTGTTGCCCATGTGGGACCTTGAAGGCAAATGGTGGAGAGGAGGAACTGTGTGTTTCCATCTGCTGGCATGGGAGCAGATGCAGAATTCACAATTTTTTTTTTTTTTTTTTTTTTAATTTATAGTTGACTCATCTGTAAGCAGAGGAACACATTTCAGATTAAAGAATATGACAGGGTTTGGACTATATATTACAGGATGATAAAACAAAAAGGCTAATAATGTCACATCTGGCTCATAGTCTCTATGTTTGTGCCACACATGTTCCAGTGTGCAAACAAGCTCTACTTGAGGCTGAGGAGTAAACGCCTGTACTGCATGTCCTGTACTGTATCTAGTTATCTCTGACCTTTGCTATGTGGTCCTAACCTCTCCTCTACTGAATGATCTCTCACCCCTGCACTCCAGAGCCAGACCAGAGAGGCCGGCACGGTTTCAGGGCTGAACTCAGGGGTCACTGTGGGACGAGGAGACCAAGCGGTCAGCCAGGAGCTCACCCCTCCTCACCTCGACCTCCCTCCTCCTCCTCCTCCTCCTCCTCCTCCCCCGCCACCTCCTCCTCCACCTCCTCATCTGCCTCCTCCTGTACCCGCTGGGCAAAGCCATGATGCAGCAGCAGCAACCAAGAGCCACCAGGGGAAATCAGGAAAAGGTGAGCAACAGGAGTCCTTGTTTTTATATTCCTGCCACATTGCTGTTGCTTCACTCCCAGGAGAAACATATACATACAAGCTTCTGTGAACATTCTTTTGTGTGCTACTTTCTACTGTGTTTTTTTTACATCAGTGTCTCTCTGTTTGACTTAATGTACAGCATGTATGGATGGCTTCACCCCCACCCTCCATATCGGCATGAAGTGTATGTGTCATGCTATACACAGAGTTAAGCCCAGTTGAACAAGATGTGGCATGCTAGCACATCTGAACACTACAACTAAGCTTAAAGAATTTTGCCCTTAGGCTTGTGTGTGTGTGTGTGTGTGTGTGTGTTTGTGAGTTGCAGTGTTGTATGTCACTTAAGGATGCACATGCTTTTCAGGTTCAGGGTGATCAGGGCTGTCATCATCAAATCTTTTGAATTAACAGTTACTATTGTGATCAAACTTTAGGATCCAGCTTAATATTTTCTTCAAGTACAATAAATCAACCACAAGTCATGCATTTCTTTACATGTTGAATAAAAAAAGTTTAACATATGTTTTGTTCCTTTATTTTAAACCTAAATTTAGTTTTTCAAATGGAATTTCTCAATATTAATAGCACCACAAATTAAATTGCATTTACTTCCTCAACCAATAAAACAAGAAAGTGAGACTTTTTTTTTTTTAATTTGTTGTTTCTTAATTAATTGTTTCTTTTTTGGGAAGTTGAACCAACATTTTAAAATGATGTTAAATCAATTTTTGGCCACAAGGAAGAATAACTCAAAACAATCTGACAAACTCTGCCCTGACATATTATCACCTTGTAAAGTTGCTATGGCTAACATGTTAGCAGTTGCCTTTACACATCAGCAGACACATTAGCATTCATTCGGAGCTGTGTTTTTGTTTTGGTCTCTAATATCTGTCTCTCCAGCTGCAAAAGTGACTTTTTTTAATCAGCTAGTAGCTAACTTTGTCTACTAGTTAGTTGCTAGCGTAAGTTACAGTGGGTTTATCAAAGCTCGTTTGCTTAAAACAACCTGCTAAGCTGGAAACGATGCTGATGAAATGAGAGTGAAACAAACAGTGAAGTTGCTCATAAAACCAAAACAAAGAGCTGAAAGAAGCCAAAATGCTCCATGGAGCTGAGGGGAACTGCACAGTTCAGTTATCATCAGTCAGGTTTTTCTTTGTGGGTTCAACTCCTTTTACATGGGTTGTAGACAGCTGATTCATTGCTAATATGTGTAGCTTAAACGTGCAGTTTCAACGTCTTAACGCTATAGTGTGAGCAAACAAATGAGGTACCTACACTTCCAGCAGACACGGAGCAGCATTAGCATTCACTTGGAGTTGTGTTTTTGTCTATCTAACAAAGTCCAATGTTCACGCTCCTTTCTGCTCTGAGAATATCTGTCTTTTGTTGCCAAATTTTTATTAGCTAGTAGCTGACTTTGTCTGTCTATTTTTTGCAGAGTAGCTAGCATACCCTTGGTTTGTTTGCTAAAAACATCTGCTTGATGAAGCAGGAAAGGAAGTTGTTAGAGTGGTGAGTCAATAAAACAATAAATGTGTCATAAAACCAAATCAATTAGCAATCAATTTCAGTGTCAATACAATTAGATAGATAAAGGAACCATAAAACATAATTGCCTTTTAGTCATAGTAATTTAGTTTTTTAATATGCAAACTTATGTACATAATTTTTTCAATAAAATTTCCTCTAAATAGGATAAGAGTGAGAAAGGTGTAAGCTTCCTCAGACTAACAGGAGCAACAACACTCACAGGACAGTGAGAGGAATGTCAATCAAACACAGTGACACACTGAACCCAAGTTGACAGCAGTGTCTTGTTCTCCATTGTAGGTCACAATCACACACACTGAAGTTTTGGTTTTTGGGTTTTAAGACAATCTGATCGTTTAGCATATCTTCCATTATCACCCAGTAGGCAGCCGGTGCCTCGGGGTGGATGCGGTTTAGAGGGGGCAAGCCTCTCCAGGCCAGACTGTTATTGTCTTGGCCCCCTGCCTCTGTCTGAAACACAACACTCAACTATCTCACTACCTCATGGTCACACCGCATAGCTGTCACCAGCATAAAACGCGCACACACAACACCACACAGTCGTTTTCAGCATGTAGAAACACATAAAACACAAACGCAGAGAAGCATACACACCATTTTCACTGTGTGTGTGTGTGTGTGTGTGTGTGTGTGTGTGTGTGTGTGTGTGTGTGTGTGTGTGTGTGTTTCCAGTTTTTGCTACCTCAGGCCAGGCAGAATGAGCCACACCTCATGTGTTGGTTTTACGTGTTTTCTAGCACACACACATAAACTATAGTTGTAAAGTATTAAAAACACAGAGGTAAGAAGAGAGGTATTTATCAGTGTGTTATCTCTTCAGGAGATAACTGAAACTCTTATTTTCATCACGTCATCTGCATGTTATGCACACACACTGCTGCACTTAAAAAAACTCTGCGTGTGTGTGTGTGTGTGTGTGAGAGAGAGAGAGAGAGAGTGTGACAGCCTAGATTAGTGTGAATGGCAGGCGGCATTTAGAGCCTTCTACAGCTGCTGCCCAGCAGGCACACAGCAAGGTGGTGAGGAACATGTGTGTGTTTTTGTGTGTGTGTGTGTGTGTGTGTGTGTGTGCAAAAGACAGAGAGACACACAGACAAAGAGAAATGTGTGAGACCTTCTCCTCTTTCTTTATTCCTTCATCTTGCTCTTTATTTGTCTCTTCCTTTGGTCATGTTTCCCCTCCCCTGCTGCTTGTCCCTGCACGCCTGATGTAGTGTCAAATAGAGAGTTTAATATGTCTAAATCGATACCTGGAGGTCTTTTTTTGAGCACACACACCCAGGTTTTTTTAGCGATCCCACCATTTCAACTTGCTCTCACCTTCTATCTAATGACATGGATTTAATGGCAGTGGAGCAGCCCCAACCTGCCTCTGCACCTGAGGCATGCATCCAGACAAAGACGTAGACTTACACGCTATGTGGAAGAGTGGATGTCATTTTAGATATCAAGACGGGAGAGATGGATAGGGGGTTTATTAGAGCTGTCAGGAGGAAAATGGCATTTCAGAACTGCAGAAGCAGGCGAGAGAGGATTTGGTTCCAGAATTTAGGCCCAGAAGACCACTCAGGGGTCCTGAGACCCTTATAGTCTTGAATGCCAACACCAGTGTTTTACATTTGATACAAACAGCTACATCAGGCAGTCAGCGGGCATACAGGTGGGACTGGACAGATTGTAGGATTTGGGGAAGAGGAAGCCCAGGTGGTGAGCAGTGTCCTGGATGAGTCGTAAAGTAGCAGCTGTGGGAAGTTGTTTGGCAGTGTATCCGGGACAGAGTTTCTTTCCAGATGGGAAATTAAAGAGCATATATACATGGTGAAGTTGTTTCCAGATTTGGTGCTCATGTGATGGACAAAATGTTCAGTCTGGTAGTTGACTGTGCAGAACCAGAGAGCTCCAAGTTCATAAAGTGGCAGTTCACATTACTAAGGGCAGCTAACAAATCTTCAGGGACGGATCCCTCCATGAACTTATGGATGAACATGGAAATCTCCCCAATTAAATAAATAGCTGTCTTCACTGTGGTGAACTTTTCTATAGAATTGTTCATAGAATATGTAAATTGTGCAAAAAGACAAACTATAGAAACATTCATACAAGCAATAGACTTTATTTAAACTTTAGTTATAATGTTAGTGGATTAGACATGGTGTACTGTATCATCACATATGTGATAATGTTGTTTTTTCTTCATTTAATTGATTCAATATTTTAGTGGGCAATATGGATACATTACTGTATCACAGTAAATGAAATATAATATCACTATATCAATGGAAAATCAATAAAATGAGGAACTGTTAATGGATTAAATAACCACACAGGACTGACTGTTATTGGTTAATGCAGGAAATCAAATACCTGACAAATAAACATGCTTCATCACACTGATGTAAGAATCATTATAAAATCCAATATTGCCATAAATCAGCCCTGCTGATTTGCAACATTGCCCACATGGCCTAATACAACCAGAGATATTAAAGGGAGAGATACATGATGATGATGCGGTGTGGCACATCTCAGACAGCAGACAGATTTATATCGTCTGACAGTATATATTGACAGAATGAGGTTCAAAGGAGAAACTAAAACATTTTATGAAGAGCCAGCATGTACCGTCTCACCACTAACCTGACGGCCTGCTGGCTCAGTTTTCCACACAGCTTTTAAAGGGCCATTAAGTCATGTATAAAGTTTACTGAACTGCCGGTGACTAAGAAACTGCAACAATGGGCCTCTCTTGCACTTTTTAAACTGAACTGTAACTGACAAAAACCTACATCCTGACAATACTGAGGAGTAAGTTAGCTAATGAGAACCATGTAGGAAACATTTAGTAAAGAGGTATTTTGCTGCACTGCACTTTTTTTGTCTTGAGAACTAAATGTCTTCCAATAACAGACAGCCACTCACAGCACTGTGAAGTCCAGACAGAGCAAAAACAGTGCAGTCGACTGTTCACACCACAGTCAGCGTATAGTAGTTACATCTGATGACATTGATTAAACAGCTTCACCTGAAGTGTCTGTTTTTTTTCCTCACATAATTCACTACTTTTAAGAGTAAACCAAATTTAATACCTTCCGGGCCATTTAAACAAATCATTCTAATTAACTCAAGTGTTAAAGCTCAAATGCTCTGATGTTAAAGTGCAACTTGCCAGACTCTTCTTGGAGTGTGTAAATATGTGAAGTGTGGTTAATCATCTGTAAAACCATCTGCGCTTTTTTCAGCGGTGATTGAGAGGGTGGTGCTGAGAGGTGTGACACACAAGTCTGAAGACACCAGTGAATATATGTTCGAGGTGGGTCCAATGTAAACGCACAAACACGCACATTCAGATGTTTCACCCACTTGACTTCTGTTCACCTCCCAAATCGCCGCATTCACTTTCTCCTCATCCTTCTTCCTCTCTACTCTCCGCTTCTCCTCCAGGCCAGCTGGTCGGATGGTTTCATGTCGTCTGTTGTCCGAACTCAGCAGGAGGTGACAGAGCTGCTGTCCCAGGTCAGGACCACCACCAAAACACAATTTAGAATGATAAGAACAACCTCAGGCTGCACTTCAGCATGGTTCAGATTAAAGGCTCTGCTGTTCTGTTTGTTACGCAGATTATATTGGGTTGTATAGCTCAGTATCATCAGCATAGTGATGTAATGTGCTTAGTTTAGTATATGGCCATTTCTAATGTTGAACTTTTTCCTCTAAGCTGTCACAGGCGTTTCCTGATGAAGGCGTGGAGAAGTTCCTCCCTCAGTCCATAGACTTGGACCCCAGGTTAGTCCCATAACCCTACCAGTTTATTTGTGCCCTTGAAAAGTTATTGTTGTTTATCTTCTGGCAGCCATAGTGGAGCTCCTCATCATATTGTATCTCTAAATGTGACTACTTCACAGAAACATGATTGATCCTTTTTTTGTTTTGATTATTTGATCTAATCATGTCAGCACTGACATATAGTAATCCACAAGAGTACAGGCTGCTTAAAGGTACCCAAAACCTCACAAAAGTGTTGAATGTCCTTCCTCATAAAACTAATTTATGGAATATTTTAAATCTTATATTATTTACATCCATGTTTGCCTCTTAACAGCCTTCTTTACTGCCGTTCTTCCTTTTTTGCGCATTACTGCCATCAACTGTCAATCGGTGAAATAGTGTGAATCCTGGCAAGAATGTTTATCTCATTGCTGCATGCTCGCACATGTCCCCATGCATGACAAACAAAGAAAACGGGGGCCCACTTGTAAAAACATGGCTATACAGTGCAGCTAGTGCTCAAAAACTTCACAGGGTACCTTTAAGCCTCCAGCGCTCGGATTTTCAAAATACCAAACACATCTAGCAAATTCTGTTATTTGGCTAGCAGCTGTCTGCGATTTTTGCTTTGCCAAATTAGCCTGCTGGTTAGTTATCTGGATAACAAAGCAGAGAAAAGTCAAATTACATATCCAATATTATTCTTACAGAAATACTTTTTACTTAGAGTGTCAATGAATTAATCTGCATCTAGACCACAAATAAAACAGTCTTCTCAATGTATCTCATTCTCTTGCCTAGTTGTTAATATGTTGATGTGCATTTATATGCGCAAAGCTAATTCTGCAGTGCACCTTCATGATAACACTGCATGTATTGTCTTTCATCCAACCTCACAGCATCACAGGAGTTTTTTTATTGAAGTTGTCTTTCTCTGCGCCCTCCCGTGCTCCCTGTCTGTCCCCCCGCTGTCCTGTCTCTCTGCCTGCACCCAGGTGTCTGACAGCGCTGCCCTGCCACGTCCTCCAGCACCACAGCGTCCAGCTGTTCTTCACCTCCACCAGGCCTCTCTCACCCAACTGTGCTTCCTCTCTCCCGCCGCTGCCCTCCTCCCCTCCCACGGCTCCTGTAGCCCCATCATGCCCGTTCACCCCCAGCTCCAGTAAGACTTTATTTTGTTTTCAGACTCATATTTATTAGCTTTTTATTTTTGATGAATCATATCTGTGTATCTTTACTGTTTTTGCACTGAACTTCCTAGAAATAAATTAAATTGTACAAGCAGTAACAAAATGTCATATTTTAAAAAATTATTTGGATATTATTTCTGTTTCTTTTTTTTCTTTTAATGTAGATAAATATGAGATGACATGTAGCAGAAATCATGAGATAGGTTTGAACTGCTGATGTCATGAGTGTGTGGCAGGAGAGTCTATAAAATCAGTAAGTCTTTATAGAGGGCAGCAGGGATATAAAACAGAAGACCATAGATGCAGAGATAGAAGATGCCTAGAAAGGATGGGTCAGGAAAGCCGAGATCAAAGATGTCATGTCTGCGAGAGGGGAGCAATAAAGAGGTACTGGAAAGGACAATGTCATGAGTGAGGGTCTTGGTTGGTGGCAGTGAAGAGGTAAGAGAGGTGAGACTGCAGGGAGGATTTTCAGTTTGTGTTTTGGAGGTGTTGGAGGGAGCGGATGGGCTCTATTTTTGTCTGGTGTGGGAATTCAGCGTGGCATGTTTGTGTTGGGAAGCCTGGAGTGTGGTGACCTCATGTTGGTGTGTGTGTGTGTGTGTGTGTGTGTGTTTGTGTGTGTGTGTGCTTGATTCTATGAGTGTGACTTCATCCCAGAGAGTATTTATAGCCCCCAGTGCAGTGTGTAACTGTGTGTGCTTGTACTTTATGCGTGTGTGTGTGTGTCTGCCAGACTCACAGGAGACCCCAGGGAGGCGAGGCTAATATGAATATGTCTAACTCTGCTGTAATGTGGCTCCACAAACACACAGAACTCTGCCCTCCACCATAATATCTCACAGTCCATCCTTCATAAGCTGGAATATGAGGCTGTAACATCAAATTTACTGCGCTGACCGCACGGGTCACTGCATGTGTGCTTCTAATTTATGGGCTGATTTTAGTAAACACACAGCAGATGCTTCTGTCAGACAGGAACAAAATGAAGCATAAATTGAAAAGTTTTTAATAACCTGTCACTGATCGACTGATCTCTGGTTCTGCTGCATCAATTTTGATCTTTTATTTAACTGCCCATTGTGAGTCTGACAGTGTCATAGGAGTGCAACACTAGTTCGGTGGAGTACTATTTTAAGGAAAGCAAAAGAACATGAACGTAACATAATGTTACTGAGTCCTTAATGTTTGCTGCAGGATCAGGCAGGTGGGAAAAATCCTGTAGCACTGTAACACCAATCATTTATAGTGTAACATTATTTTAGGTTTTACATGAATTTGAATTTATCATTTTCTAAATAAATGAGAAGACAAGAAAAACAAAACAAGAAAACTGAAAACATCACTGCTGTTTGAATCACATCATCATTACGTCTATGAAACTACATTCCTAAAGATATTAGTGTTTTACTATTTATTCTATTTTTTCTATTTCTTAGGTATGTTTTCTGTTTATTAGATAGCGCCAATTGAACCAGGGTTGTTGCAGTTCATGGTTGGTGTCTCCCTCAGTAAATTGAGGGAATTTATTTATAAGTATTTTGAACCTGTGTGGTTATAATCTGATAATGAAAACGGAATAATGGACTTTTTGTTTTTACTCTGTCACTCAGCACTTGGCTGTATGTTGCAGTACAGAGGAGCCAACAGGTATGATTATTTTCTCTCTGTCTGCTTATCATTTGTCCTCTTTACAGGAAGATTTGTGACCTCTGATTTGTGTCTTTCCTGTCTCAGGGTGGTGTACAGAGTGGCCAGCGTCCAGCCCGTCGTCAGCGCCCATAGCTCTGTCTTGACTCGCTCCTCTCCTCACCCCTCCTCCCTCCCTCCTCCTCTCCCTCCATCCATTCCTCCTCCCCAGCATTCCCCCCAGCTGTCTTCCCTCCCTCCCCCCGTACCAGCCCTGGCCACCCAGGGCTGCGTGGCTAGCGGAGGTGATGCCTCCTCCCAGCCGCATCCCCAACATCAGCCCGGTCCTCAGCTTCAGTCGCACTCGTATCCTCAGCACTCCCAGCACCACCTTCAGCCACAAGCCAGCAGTCAGCCCAGCACGCAGCCTCAGTCCCATCACCCAGCCCATTCCCAGTCCCTCTCATACTCCCGTTCCCAGTCCCACACACAGCCACCATCCCAGTCCCAGGTTAACACTCCTGAACAGAATGGCATCCTGGACTGGCTGCGCAGGCTTCGGCTCCATAAGTATTACCCTGTCTTCAAACAGCTCACCATGGAGGAGGTGGGTACGGCATCAGATTCTGTCATACACACAAGATATCTCACAGGAAACAAGGAGTACACTTAATTACTCAAAATGGTTTCTATAATCTTCTGAACCTGTTTTCCTGTACAATCTACAGTTTTTAGCGCTGACAGAGGAGGACCTGAACAAGTACGACTTGACCCAAGGAGCAAAGAAGAAACTCAAGACTCAACTGGAGCTGCAGAAGTCTGCGGAGTAAGCTGCAGATGTCATTAATCCACTTTTTTTTGTCGGAAAAATGATGTTGATTGATGTGTCACTCTGTACTTGCAGTTGTGAGCAGTGTGAAGGAATGGTTTCATGTAGCGGTCCTGTGCTATGAAGTTTTCTGAGGGTTTTTGCTGTATCAGTATATCAAGGCATAACAATGTTTTTACAGGACGTAATGTGCAATTAAGGGGTGTTAAGCAAGGGATAAACCACAACCAGTCATGTTATTGAAAAGTAATGCACATTATGCACAGGCTGACAAGGCTAATCATTTTTTGTAATTGCACAGTTCAGAATTGATTTTCCCACTTAAAAAAATTGTTTTTTCATATTTTAGGTGTATACTCTTTCTAAATGCCAGATTTAGAATTACCATTACTAGTAATATTACTAAATATTAGCTTTCTTGCTGGGACTGCGATGAGAAGATTGAGAGTGGTACTGATCTTCTCATCTCACTGTCGGCAAGAAAGCAAAATGTCAAACTATTCCCTTAACCACTCCAAAAAGTAGAAGTCACAGCCCAGTAACAGCTGGAACGAGTAGCCTGCAAGCTTTAAAGGGGTGATGAGGCAGCTGGAGTTATCTGAAAGTACAGCACCATGCTTTGTCCTATTAACGATTAACAGACAGACTGATCGGCTGCTGATTTTGGCCGTAAACGCACAGCAGTAACACTCCATACAGTGTTAATGGTTAACCAGCTGTAGGTGGGCTGGAGAGATAAGATGTACTTATGAGGAGATAATCAACAGAAACATATGCGAAAACACAAAAACAAGGACGTGCAAGCAAATGCTTCTACATGCTCTGACTGTCTTAGTTACACAGACCAGCGCGTGCACACACACACACGCACACACACACACACACACACACATAGACACGGATCCCTGACACGAACCCGCTCTCATTATCTCTTCATCATGTTTCCATCCCCAGTATCAACACGTTTCCATTAGGTAGGTGACAATGTGTGTGTGTGTGTGTGTGTGCGCATGCTTAAACAAGACACAGAAAATGGAAAGTTCCTGCTTGGGTTTTCCATGCAGCGGGTTTGCAGATGTGTTTGTAGAAGAGCAGCTGGGATGCTGAGGGACATGTTGAGTGGACAATGTCTCTCCCTGGTGGTGATATAAGGACATTAGCTGCTGTTCAACTTCAGGCAACATAAACTTAAAGATTCTAGTAGTGTAAAACAGGTCTTCAGCATTACTTGGGTATCTCTGTCCAAAGTTAACAGTAACCCAGTTGTATATAGTTTGTTTAATCCATAACAGTAATTTTGGAGACAGTTTCAAATTTTAAATGTAAAATCTGTGGGGTATTTTGTTATTTCATTTGTCAGTCTAGAAGAAACTTCCTGCACATGAATATTAGAGACTGCAAAAATAAACATGAAGTACACTAAACAAGATAAACAGCAGTATGCATCAAACCTCTCTTAACTTCTACCTTAATTTACAAATTTGTTACTTTTGGAGTATTTTTCTTACTGGTATGTGTGTGTGTGTCTGTGTGCGTGTGTGTGTGTGTGTCCAGCAGGGAGATGAAGATGGAGAAGCGGCCCTGCAGCGGCATTGCCAGGGTGACTCCTTCCAGTCACATGGGACCCTCAACACACCCCACCTCCACTGCAGGTAACAAAGCTGCTTTAGGCTCTCTCTGCTGATTTGACTTCATTCACATGTATTTACATTATTATAATACTGTGTAGATGTGAGAAATAGCAGGTTAAATGTTTGCAGCCAGTGGCTCAAAATAACTTGATATGGAGTTTTGCATTTGAATGTAACAGGTTAAACATTTTATTTCTGGGAAGAGAAGATAAAGAAGTCTAAACCCCTTTTATACTGCAGAGCAGATGCTCAGAATGAGACTGTAGCCTCACTTGGCAGCTCCCAGAGTGAATGTATGAAAGTGAATGATGTGAGCCAGCATGCTCAGTTCCCTGGATTAAAAAGATTAAAATGGTCTAAACTGATATGTTTTGCAGCAGAGCTGCGAGTGGAGGTGGACGCTGTGCTGCACCATCACCCCGTCTCCACAGACAGCAGCTCATCCTCAGGCTACTCCAGCTCTTCCTGTTCCCCCCGAACACCCCTCTGCTGTGACTCCACCTTTGACAGGACCAGAGACATTCACCGACGTGAGTCTCCTCACGGGGCTATTATATATAGTTAGTTGCAATTGTATATTCACCACTGTGTTTGCTGTTAATACTTTACCCCTTTAATGAGAGTAAATTGTGAGCTGATAGCCACTCCTCATCTCTGCCGGACGCGAGCAGCTCAACATTTGGGCACACATTTGGTCTGTAACAGAATCAATTAGTTTGCATTTCTTTTCATTTACTGGAAGGGTTGCATCAGGTGTTATTTGTCAGATGTAATGTAAGTCCTGAGCATTGATTTATACTGTAACAATTTGCATCTGACATTAATAGTTTAGGTTTGGGCCAGAAGACGTGTCCCCTCCACTTTTTATTGCATTTTATTATATACATTATCATGCTGGCCACCAACAGCAGAACAGATATAAAATCAAAACACAACTCCATGTCAGAGACTGAGCACCAGGATAATCATTTATCTGTCTATAAGCTCTGTAGTCATTTATGTAATAATAATCATTTTTATGTCACCAATTGGAGCAGTTTTTCCTGTACAAGCTCAGGAATCAAATAATAACAAATTTAAATATTTTGTGCCCCGAAAGAAACATTTTGTACACACCACCCTGTGTCTGTGTTTCAGGTGTGTCGGGTCCAGACGCAGCAGGAGGGGGTCCAGAGAAGGACCGCTCGTGTGTTTTTATCCTCAACTCCAGCTGCCCCACAGGCTCCAGTCGCCCCACAGCCCAGGTCCTTCCCGTCCAAACCGACCCAGCTCCTCCTCTCCCTCCCTCCTGCTCCTCCCACCTCCCCTTTGGCCTCCCGCAGTCTCCCTACCACCCTCAGGCCAGCTACCCCCAGTCCCTGCTCTCCTCTGTCTCAAACCCTGCACGCATCCTCACCTCTCCGCGCAAGCCGCGGCCCCCTCCGCTGTGCACGGAGGACAGGACTAAGCCGCTGGGCTCGGGCCTGCCTGCTGCCGGCGCAGGCTTCAGTGCGGGGCTCGGTGTGGGGATGGGGGTGAGGCTGGAGAACCTGTTCCCTGGGCTGAACATGGACAGCTCCTCCGCGCTCCAGGACTCGGTGGTGTGCCGTGGTCTTACAGGAGCTGCTGTGGGTCTGATGGTGGAAACCAGCTCTGCTCTGACCTCCACCTCCAACAGCGTTCACCACGTCTCCCACCCTCCTCTCCATTTCCACCTCTCATCCTCTTCATCCACCTCTCCATCCGGATACTACTCCTGCCCTCCTACCTCCTCTTCCACCACCTCCTTCTCTTCTTTCTCCTCCTCATCCTCCTGTCCCTCCACAAAGTCTGGCTCACAGTCTGCAAGCTCCACTAGTGGGGGTGGCTTTGTTCCCATGGCAACCACAACCACTGTCCCTGTGGCTGCGGTGCCAGGCAACACTTACTACCCGCCCCAGCCTACCTCCAGCCCCTCCCCTTCCCCCTCCTCTGCCTCCTCATTGGATCAAAATTCAGGTCACACCCCCTCCGTGTGTGTTTGCAGCTCCTGTGGTTGTCGCGGGAACTGCGGGGCCTACGGGGCGTTGCCTGGATACGCTGCTGCGGCCGGCTACCTGCAGCCGTTCCCGACCGGCCCCTCCCTCTTCACCCTGGGTCCTCTGCTCCATCTCAGCCCCCTGATAGCCTCGTCCAGCAATGCAGGCGTCGGAGCCACGCCCTTCTCCTACCCCATGATGGTGCCACCGCCCTACCGGCATAGCCCCGTGTCACATGACCAGCAGCAGGGCTTTGGCTTCTACCAGCCGCATGGCATCATGGGAAACGGAGGCCAAAAACGTGCAGCAGGAAACCTGTCGTGTTATAACTGTGGTGCCAACGGGCACAGAGCAGAGGACTGCAAACAGCCGCCCATGGACTCATCACAGCAAGGTGAGTGAATGAATGAAGGAATGAACAAATGAGTCTGCAGGGTGCCGCTGGAATTACTAAAAACTTTTTAATGTTATAAATTCATACATTTAAAAAAACAATTACGAATGAATTAATTAAATTTAAATTTAAAAATAAGATGGAAAATTACTAATAAACACATTAGTCAGTAATTTTGCCATTCCATTTTAAAATTGACTTATCAGTTCTTAATTTTAAATACAGAAAAAGGAAACAGGATTAATAATTGGCAAATGCTCTGACTTTTTAAAAATTCTTTTTTTAATTAAAAGCAACTTAATTTATGCAATTAATTAATGTTCAGTTCAATTTCAATTAGTTTTATTGGCATGACATAAAAAGACATTTGTTTTTCCAAACCATATAAAGGAAAGTAGTGCACAATGAAAAAGAAATAAGTGATGTTTATAATTAATATTAATTGATCATAATTTAACACTGAGAAAGTCTCCATGCAGACTCCATTAATGAATGAATGTTTTTATTGTCTTTTAACCTCTATTTAACCAGGAAGTGCTTAGAACAGATTATTATTCTTATTATTACTGTTATGTTTTCTGCAAGGTAACAGAGGTACCACTCTGTTTGAAGTTACTCCTATTCTTAGTTTAAAAGAAAATATTACAACACAAAAATGCTTCAGGAATATGTATTTGATTTATCAAAAAGGATAGCCTTTATTAATCACCTAAAAAAGAGTTATACTGAGTTATTTTTACACTAACTCAGTGACACCTTCAGCATAATATTTTCCTTTGTGCAGGTCAGACATCTTCTGATGCCTGTATTTAAAGTCAAACAACTACATTTTTAGCATCTTTTTTCAAAATTCGGACACAAAACAATGCTAAAATTATAATTGCACAACACTTATTTTTCACGAGGATTTAACAATAACAGCTCTGTCAATTTGGGCTATAAAAACATGAGAATAGGCTGTTTTTCATGAAGAAAAGTGGGTCAACTGCATGTCTTTAGCTCAAATGTGTACTAGCTTCAGTATAACACATTTCATTTCTCTGCTGTGTTTCACAGGAACATTTCGACTGAAGTACACTCCTCACTCCGACAGTAAGGACTCAGGGGACTAACCAGGAGAAACACCGGTGGATTTGAACTGTCATATTCTTGACACGACTGTACCTCATGTTCCTCCTGAAGCCAGCAGGCAGCCGCCACAGAGTTTAAAAGGGATGTGCAGACAGCCTGCTTCACCACAGGTCCGTTTAAGGACTGTTGATCTGATCTACTTTATCCTTTGTAATTCTTTTACAACAGCTATCCCTGCAGAGAGCCATCAGTAGCAGCTGCCTGAGAACAGTGAAAAACAAGGAAGAGGAGTTCCTTTACACTACTTATATATGCCCCGCTGAGAGATGAAAAGAGGACAGAAAAGAAACAGATTGGCGAGGAGAGACGGATACGGAGTACATAAAGAAGAGATGTAATGGCTGTCACAGTCTGTGTCATCCGATTAGCTTTCATCCCCCCTCAGATACAAACACAAGTCACAAGGAGAGCTGGGGATTGTAAACTTTGCCTCGGTTTATCTCAGAGACCTCCTCCACAGAAGAAACAATCAGCCATGTCACCTACAGTGCAGTACAACCAGAGAGTCTGCTCCCCAGCCAAGTAACAGAGCATTTGTAGTCTGCTGGATGGTTCACAAACCAAAGGAACAGAAGTCTTGCATCCCAATAACTTCCTGGACACTCAGTGGAGTGCATTTTTAACTTCTTCTAAACCTAAAACCCAGTTTGATCTAATCGTGTCTTTATTGAGACAGCCTGGATATCTTGGACATATGTCCAGCTCTCTGAGCCCACAGAGAAGCAGCAGTGTTATCCTCCCTTTCACTGAATCCACTGCTATATAAAGCCTCTCGTACCACTCAGCTTTAAAACACAGATGTTCTCTTATAAAAGAAGCAGTTCTCTTATATGTCTTGTGATCAGGTTTGACTCACTGCTGTCCACTGCTGGATGACATGTGATGTAAAGCGCTGTGTCCCAATTCCATACTTCATATTAACTGTATACAGTACATTATACTAATCTTTGTAGTGAACTGGTTTTTGCTGTTTACAAGAAATCAACATACTTTATTGTTTTATTCTAACAGGAAATTAAGCAATGCATGCATTGTTCAAAGACAGTCAAACTGTGACTTCAGAATGTCACAACCAATTAAAGCTCCCCTGTTGAGTTTTTTTTGTATCCTTGAGGTCTAACAAACATACTGAATGCATGTCCTTCCTCATAAAACATTTGCAAAGCCAATTTTTTAAGTATTTTGAAAACCTGCATCATTGACCACAATGTTTACATGCAAACAGTCTTCCTCTTCATGTTTCACGTGTTTCTTGTTGTGTTACCGTCACCTGTTTTTTTTTACTGCTCCATGGCGCTACTAGTCATTAAAATCTCTACAGGGTACCTTTAAACTTAACAAAGACACAGCAAAATGTTTTTCCAAAAAAAACATTTAAAATTAGTTTTTCTGAAGCTGTTTTACCACCATCCACAATTTATTTTTTGCAGCTGTGAGTAGCTCCAATATTTACTTTCTGCATTGCATCATGTGAGAATAGTGTCCATCAACAGTATACTCAAAAATCTAATTTTTCATAGTCTGCATACTGACTGTTTTGAGTACTTAATTTAGTCACTTTTCCAGTGTGAGCACACTACATACATGCAACTACATACATACAAATGTATAGGATTATAAAGTAGTATGAATTTGGGACGCAGCAAACGTGTTACAAAAAATGTTTTCAATTGCATCTACTTTTTTCCCTTCATCTTACTTTTAAAAGGAACTGTGTACCCTGGTTCAAGAGCTGGATCCTCTAAAAGACCCAGCTCACAAAGGTGGATTCTTTGAGATCTTGCAGCTGCGCCCAAGATCAGAATACCTCAACACTTCATTAAACACCTGACAGTAGACGACCCTTGTTTGTCCTCAAATTTAAGCAAAAGACTTGAAATAGAAGAGACTTTGTTGGTCATGAGTACAGAAGTACTGCATGTATTCATCATCATTGAAGTGTGTGTCTTCAGCAGGTGATCTTAGTGGGAACCTGTACCAGCTCCCGTCAACAGTGCCTGGGGTTGAACCCATCACCTTTGGGTGACATGCGGCCTCTCTACCTCTGGGCCAGTCTGATAGCAAAATGGCTTACAGTGCCAGATGCTGCTTTCTATACAGGACAAGACAGTCAGAATGCAGGCTACATATTTTCAGTCACTTAAAACATTATACGTCAGTACAGAATGTCTTTGTATCTTCAGTTTCACACCAGTGTTCCTGTGGTCATTCAAGGCGGATAAACATTTCAAAAGTGCCAATTTTCCTGCAGTCAAGTTTGCTGATGTTTCATTTTTCATATTGTTAATGTAAGTGAATGAATGTCCTACACTTCAGCCTCTTTTGTAATTGTACAGTCTTTATACAAAAGAACAATTCAGGATTGTTGAATTTGAAAAACAGTCTCAGTAAAAGTTCTGAGTGTTTTGAAGTCTTTGACTGTGTGTGAGTTGCTGGGCAGGACCCAGAGTTTTACAGACACAAGGACAGCTGGTCCTTCAGATGAAACTCTATCTGTCCCCCTGGAGGGTGCAGCACAGGGACATTTATTTAAAATAGTAAATACTGAATATTCAGTATGTATGCAACTTCTATCTGTTGTTTAAAACAATAAGTCAACATAGTGTTTTTGTAATATAAAATATGTTGTCTTTGGAGAATTGTGTTTTCACAGAAATGGGGCTCAGAATCAACCAGCCAGCCCCTGGATGTTCAGCTGAATGTTCATTTGAGTTTTAACTGTGCAACTGTGTACATGAATATAGGTGCATAACAAGATTTCATTCTATTGTTGCGCAGAAGGAAAAAAATTGCCTTGGACTTTTGTTTCATAGATCATACCAAAGAGCGCCCTCTTTTGAGGAGGTTTTTTTGTTTTGTTTGTTTGTCTGTTTTTTGCACCTATCTAGTTTTGCTGTTGCCTTAAGCATCACAGTAGAGCCTGGTAAGCTGATACCACAGCATGCATGTTGCTTCATCTTTAGTGAAAAGTGCTTTTGAAATATTTGTGTGCAAATGTTTGAACACAGTTTATAATTATCCAGTTCAAGTATAGGTCAGATTTTATATCGCTTATTGTGTTTTAAAACTTGATTTGACTCTGAGGGAAAAACATTTGAGTAATAAAATATGTTCTGATTCTGACTTTCATCATATTGTCTGTGGGATTTATTTTTAAAGAGTATTATAAGACATTTTAAGAATTTAAATAAATATTCATGCAATCAGTTACAATTTAAGCATGAAATGGATCAAAGGCTGGATTTTTACACCCTGAAATCCAGTTTTCTGGCAGTGTTTGGCACAAACTTGCTCCTGTCTGAGCAGATGGAATCAGATATTTTCAGTATAAGCCTGAATATAAATCTAGATTATTGTTTTAAATAGTCAAAGTAGATCTTGAAACTTTGCCAGAGGACTAAAGGACTCGTGTTAAAATGAGCTGGTGGAGCAACACAAAGATTACACGTCTCTTTTTTTTTCATGGTTAAAAACCACCATTCTCATCCATAGAAAATTATAGGGAACACAGTGGAACAGACCTATATTTACACATGTATGAATAGATGTTTCAGAATGCTACAAAGTACAGAAATATCTTTAGAGTTACAAAAAAATTTATTATTTTGGTACCAGTTTACAAACTAAATGCAATCAACTATCCAAAAATAAGGAATAGACACATCTAGCCATGGACAGCTGTCACAATCATGGCAAGAACTGATTCAAGTTAAACAGTGGAGGAAGAAGTACTCACATTCACTTGAATGAGAAAGTGTGTACAAACTTTTGACTGGTACTGTAAGTAAAAGTAGCAATACCACAATGCAAAAATACTTCATTACATGTAAAAGTACTATGCCCCTGTGACTGATATATTAAAGTACATTGTTAATTCTGATGCACGAATGTGTAAGCAGCATGTTACTGATGGAGCTGTCGGAGGTGGAGCTAGTTTGAACTACTTTATATACAGTTAGTTTAGTCCAGTGGTTCCCAACCTAGGGGTCGGGTCCCTCCAAAGGGTCACCAGATAAATCTGAAGGGTAGTGAGATGATTAATGGGAGAGGAATAAAGAAAACAAAGTTCTGCCACACAAATTTCGATTCATTTTTCTTTGCCTCTTTGTGAAATATTGGAGAGTTTTCAATTAGAGAGTTTTGTAGTGTAATTTATGAGCTCATCCTATGTTATTTCATGTAAGATGTTAATCTGAAAAGTAATATAGCTGTCAGATAAATGTAGTGGAGTAGAAAGTACAATATTTCCCTCCGAAATGTAGTGAAGCAGATGTATCAAGTAGCATAAAATGGAAATACTCAAGTAAAGTATAAGTACCTCAAAATTGTACTTAAGTACAGTACTAGTAAATGTTACTTTCCATAACTGAATTTAAAATAACTACAACTGTAACTTTAAAACTACATTGTGGGTTTATCTTTAAATTACAAGCAACACTTGTCATATACAAGTAGTCAATTGCTCCATTGCTAGTAGCCTATAAAAATATTGATTATAGCATAGTGTAACACTGTAATTCTGTGCCATATTTTACCGAATTCATTCACTTTGTGACTACTGATACATTTTAGTAGTCTGATAATTTGTGGTATATGTGTGACTTGCTATGCAACACAGCGACTTCATTTTTATTGCAGATAACATTTTATAACACAGTACAAACTGTCTTTGAAGATTTAAAAACTCTTCTTCCTGTTATAGTGTTTTATACATACTCATCTGTGGTCAGAATAACTCAAAAGACCCACAAGTAATTTTTTTCCCTCCTTTTATTGTTTACAAAATACCAACATAAATACATAAAGGAGACTGAGTGATATTGCTGTGTGTGGATGTATGTGTGAAACAGAGGAGCAGGCAGAAAAGACAGAACTAAAACAAATGCTCCACCCCTCTGTAACAAACATACAGTGGCTTTTACTAGTCAGAAAAAAAGTCACCTTTGTACTTCACATACTGTGGACAGCGAGAGTAAAGACATGTCGTACAATGAAATAAAAATCACATTAAATAAAAAGAACCAAAATGATAAAATACTGCGATATAAAAGCAGCTACACCTCGATCTGGTGAGGAGGACGAGAAGCACAACAGCACACAAAGTGTGAAGGTCCATCTACAGACAGACAGGATATTCAAAACGTGTTTTTTCTTTTAGAGTGCAGCCCTTAAAAACCCACTGGGCAGGTCTGACGTCCCTACAGCGACAGTGCTTGAGCAGCCATGGCAGCTCTGGGAAATCAGGCCTGTGGGTCAAAGGCAAAACACAGACATGGTGCTCATCAACCAGCCCATGTTTCACTCTTTTTTTCCCCCCACTTTCTTCCTTTCAACCCCCTAATCATTACTTGCAACAACAGAAATATGAAGGAAAGGAAATAAACGCTGTCATGTTTTAAGCAACCCCCCCCCCCCCCCCCTCATCAGCATTTACAGAAACACTATCGTCCCTCATTCACACATGCAATCAGACCGTGCTCTTTATAGTGTCACCAAAGTCAACTTGGTTACACTCTCACTGGAACCCCTTTATATTCAAAGCCATAATGTCAATACCATCTGTACACCAAGGCATTTTTGCAAACTACAATCATCTGTTTCAAGAGCAAAGCAGTTTCCTTACATCTTTTTTGTTACAGTGAAGATGCTTTAGGCTACAAGGCAGGGAGGATAATAACACCAAAGAAAGACCATAAAGGGAATGTGACGAGACACACAGCAAAGATGCGCTGATTAACAAGGATCTTCTCTACTTAATTTAGCAATAATCTCTGGCAAAAGTAGGCTTGGACTCCTAAATTTGACCTCAGACTGCAATAAAAACCTCCATTAAAACAACAGGAAGCCAGAAACTCTTTACAAAGCTCTCTCTCTCTCTCTCTCTGGCATTTGTCTCCACAAACCTTAAAACTAAGGTTGGCTTTGTTCATTGACTAATGTATATATATACACACATATATATATGTATATACATATAGATAAGTGTTGGAGCCGCACCATTTTCATGTAATACTGCTACCTGAAATGTATATATACATTAGCATAAATACAGCCTAGGAGACACATAACCACAGCACTGAAAATAACTGCCATCAACAGCTGACGTGATTGACCAGAGACAATAAAGAAGCAGAGACGGACACTAAGAGACTATTGGCCTGAGTCAGATTTGGGGATTTCTCTACTCAAACTCCGCTGTTCTGGTCGTCCCTTGTGGCTTTATGCTACTGGGTGAGTGTGGTGGAACACAAACTGTCTATCCGCTCACTGCAGTGAGAGAGACGACAACCTGAACTGATTTGAGCCGAGACATTATCATGTTTACATTTAGCAGTTTGCGTCTGTGTTTTAGTTCTTACAGTCAAGACTAACGTGACAAGACGACTGTGTTACTGGAAAAACATGGCAGGGAGCTAAAAACTACAATTGTCCAATCGCTGGCCAGGGTGGAAGAAGGAAGGAAGGCTGTTCACTGGGCGGTCGTGGCAGTGCCGAAGGTCTCCTGGGAGGCGTACACCATGTAGAGGAAGCCATCTTGGTCCCGCTCCCGCTCGTACACCTCAGAGATGGCTGCTGACACTGAAACCATGCTGTGGCCGTTGACCAGCAGGAAGAAAGCCTGGTTGGAGTTTAGCTGGAGGCGCCTCCTGGTGGGGGAGAAAAGATGTGACAGGAGTGAGGAGGAGAGGAGAGGAGAGGAGATGAAAGAAGAGAGGAAAAGAGGAGGAGAGGAAAGGAAGAACAGAAGAAAAGAGGAAAAGGAGAGGACAGGAAAGGAAATAAGAGAGGAAAGGAAAAGTGGAGAGAGGATGGGAGACAAAAGGGGACAAGAAGAAATAAAAGAAGATAGAAAAGGGGGAAAGAGACAGGAGGAGAAGAGAGGATGGGAAAACAGGAGGAGGAGACGAAAGGCGAAAAGAGGAGGGGGAGAACAGAAAAGATGGGAGGAGAGGAGAGGAGAGGAGAGAGGAAAAAAAAGGAAAGGAAACAAAGATGATGAGAGGAAAGAAAAGAAGAGAAGAGAGGATAGGAAAACATTGAAGAGGAGATAAATGGGGAGAAGAGGAGAGGAAAGAATAGGAAAGAAAAGAAGAGAGAAAAGGAGAAGAGAGGAGATGAGAAGAAAGGGGAGGAGTTCAGGTCTACCTGATAATCTTGATGAGTTCACTCATGTTGACGTGGTCTGGCACCAGGAACTTGGTCTTGTCCAGGATGGGGAGCTGTTTTTCTCCTTTATACCTCTCAATGATCACCTACAGGACACACGCACACACTCATCAGTGATTGCTCTACAATTAGATGCAGTATTGTCTGTGCTGCCTTTTACCAAACAGACTCCCTGATAATTTTCTAATCCGGTGTCTGATCGATACTGGGATAAAAAAAAAAAAAACACAGCCCCTCTGCCTTGTCGAATTGTCCAAGAGTGCAGAGTCTTTTATTCACTAGGGCATTTAATCAAGTTAAGACGTGCTGCAAACAAGCTCTTATGAACAGCACTGCAGAAGCACACGGACCACTTCATCACAAATTACATGCATCAACTGTTAACACTAATCCACTGAGGCTGGCTGCCATGAAGCATCCTCTGATTGACTCTGAGTTTATACAATAGAAAAACACTCTAATTTGCTTGTTTGAGCTGCTTGTAATGAGGCTGCATCTTCCAGGCGCGGCAGACTTTCTGAATGGCTAAACCATTAATGCTTATGTTCAGTGTCTATGCCAACCTCAAGGGGATGTTACACACACTTTCATAACACTTTTCACTGAATGTAAGATGGGGGTCAAGTCAAAATCAAGCTCAAAAATCACATTTTTGGGCTTTACAATCTGTACAACACAACACCCTCCATCATAGACGTTGTGGGCGATATGGAAAAAAACGTTCTGTCATGGTCTGTCATGTCATGTCATGCAATTTAAAAATATTGCAAGATTTCAAAGAAATACCTATATAATGACATCACGTAGGGGTCACGATTGGTGCTTTAGGAAACACTTTTAACATGATTTGTAATGTGAATGTGATGACTAAACATGTAGAATGATGCACTGTTTATTTTATGGAGTTAAAACACTCAAATAGGCTCAGAAATGTCTATCACTTAACTGTAAAGCAGTCTTAAACCTGTAATAGCTTTTTTTCTGGCTACTTGGGGGAACTGAAAACAAGCTGTAAACACAACATTGGCATATTATCACCTTATAAAAGGTGACATGGTGAACTTGTTAGCCAACAGTTGCTTATTTACACATCGAGCAGACTTGGAGCAACATTAAGAGTTGTGTTTCTGTCCACCTGATGAAGTCCAATATTCACTCTCCTTTTAGCTCTGTGTTTGGTCTCCACCATCTCCTGAAGGAAATCGCTCTCTCTTTTTAGCTGCTAAATGCTTCGCTACAGCTGCCTGCTGTGGCCATAAATTACACTGATGAGAGCTGTGAGAGTGAACCAAAACTGTAAAATTGTAGGCCAGAAATTCAAATCAATGAGCTGAAAGGCGCTACAATGCTGTATAGAGGGGAACTGAAGAGTTGGGTGATAATTTTGTGCGGGTGCATCACTACAAGCAACACCTTTCACATAAAAGTAAAAGTCATGTTATCCATTGTTTCTATGTTATTAGAAAAATATTGATTAAAGCCCCTTTAAAGGAGGTGTGTGTAGGATTTCGTAGCATCTAGCGGTGAGGTTGCAGATTGCAACGAACTGAACCCCCCCAACACCCCTTTCCAAATGTGTAAGAAAACCTACGGTGGCCGCGAAGCTCGCGAAAAACAAAAAAAGACCCTCTCTAGAGCCAGTGTTTGGTTTGTCAGTTTTGGGCTACTGTAGAAACATGGCGGTGCAACATGGCGGCCTCCGTGGAAGAGGACCTGCTCCCTATGTAGATATAAAGGGCTCATTCTGAGGTAACGAAAACACAATGATTCTGATTTTCAGGTGATTATACACTAATTAAAACATGCTTATGAATATTATATTCCATTTCTGCCAAGTCCGCTCTGCTAGATGCCACTAAGTCTTTCACACTGTACCTTTAAAGACATTCGCAATTCCCAGATGATGATTGAATTATCCAGCATGATAGCAATGTTATATTAATTTTCTGCCAAGCTCTAATGTAAATTGATGTTTAATAATACATATATTAATATGAGAATGCATAATGTAATACCTGTAATACATATGTCAATTGGTCACTTGATCATTTGTATTATTTTGTCTAGAACCAGACCAGTAAATTGGCCAGAATGATATATAATTTAGAAACAGTGTTGCTGTGGGACATTTTCCATTTGTAAAATGTCCCACTGAGTACATATCTTGTCTCAGTTCTTAAAAAAATAAAAAATAAAATTGGTCTAATTGGCCTCAGAAATCTAGTATTGTTTGGGCTTTAATTGTGTCTTTTGTAATCTGTTCAATGTGCTTCCTGGAAAAAGGTTTACTCAGCCAGGATGATTCATTTGTAATGTGTTATGAATGAATGAAATCAGAATGAAATCTGAATGTGAAATGTGGGCAGTTATTTGCAGATGTATTGCCCCTTGTAAGGCATGAATGGAAGCAGGTATATTGTTCAGTGAGGCAGGGCCTGGTCTGAGAGCTATAATCAGTCTGTCATACAGTCTCCTGCTCCCCCACCCCCTGACAGGCTTTAGTGTGGCTGTCTGGATGGAGTTACATTACAGTGACACAGCGCATCTGCCTCTGGTCTCTACACTTACCATGACATGGCAGTTTATAGCCCCAGGGGAGTACACAGGAAACACACACACACGGACACACACACACACGGACACACACACAGGGGTGCTTTTAAAATGAGACGTGGCCTTACATGGGGCAGCAGATGGAAGGCTGCGGTGATACTCTATCTCAAAATGATAAAATGAGCAGGTGAAACATGAGGGGTGCGTGTGTGTGTGTGTGTTTATTGGTGGTTGCTAAGATGCAGTCACACCCTTTGCTAGAAGCTAGAAACAGATGCTGCTACGCCTGATTTGTTAATCTAAACTAAATGCATGAAAATAAATGAGAACCAGCAGGACAACTGAAACATCATCATCCAGAAGTCAACAAGAAACAAGACTGATGCCAGCATTAAAGTGACTGACTTCATAACTTACAGACAGCTCAGAGTACAACCAGGAAATGTGTGGTAACATTTTCCGTTGCATAGTGTCTCTCATTCTTACTCGTGTCTTTCGCCCTGACAGTTTTTCTCACAGTGTTCTGAGATCAAACATAAATGCAGCTTTGGTGCTAACTACATCATTACTCTCAGCTTTGAGCAAACAAGTGAATGTGCATCTGACTTTTGAATATGTGGTTCAACTCACAGGTATCTTGTTGGGGTGCTGCTCTCGGATCAGTCTGACATCTTCTACTCTCTGCTCTGTGAGGACAGAAAAACAGACACAAGTTAACAGGCATGAACCAGCAGACAGAAAGATCGGCAGGTCAAGAGTCAGCTCATACTGATAAAACACAAAGATGAAAGTAGACACAGATACAACTCATGATTAGAGAAAAAAAATCTAGTCAAACAAACAGGCAGGTTTTAATAGAACTTTGCAGCCACACCTGACTCATCTGTGTACAGTATTTGAATACACTATCTAGTGTATGTAATACTAATCATGTGAGGAAGAGTGTTTCATGTTATGATCTCTGGTTCAACAGGTTTGTAGAAGTGTTACATATCGCACATTCCTCTAAGATCTAAACCAGAGACTGGCAGCTCTAATTGGTCTTTCACTATTTGTCAGCTCTCCTTTGAAAAATATTCATTATAAAAATATTTAAAAAGATTACATTCTTGGGTTTTTGATGTCAAGCAGAATGGAAACATGAGGGAACAATGTATTTAACAGACTGCTTAATGGACTAAGGCTCTCTAGTGAAAACATAATGAGCTTTCCTTAAATCCACTCATGGCATGAGCACATTGTTCCACAGTGGTTAGCAGATTGTTATACAAAAATGATGATCCACTCATTTTCTACTTAATTAGTGCAATTATGTGTTCACAAGTGTGTATAGTTTGTCTCCCTTACAAAAAAAATAGGCATGTCAAACAAACTACACCTGCATGCAGAAGATGAAACTCAAATGTCTTATTTACATAATGTGGATTGATTTCATACTCAACACAAGCTGGAAAGGGATGTTCCTAGACCTTCCTGAAAGAGTGTCAACAATAAATATTCCCCAGCTGCCCTCAGTAAAAGCTGCAGGAATTAAAAATCATCTGGATGTTCTTCTGATTAGGCAGTGGATTTGGATATTGTTAAGGACATAGGCCAGCGCAGGCCCCTCCTCTCCAAAGTATAACCCCATTTCATGTGATTTGTAACTCAGACAAAATAAACAGCAACAGATAACACCTTTGGCTTTACTGCACTTTGACCTAAAAACATCAACAACACTGTGTGATGGTCACAATGATAAGGTCACACAACAAACCTGAACACACGTCAGGGAGAAAGTCATGATCACCTCAAAATCGCGATCGTCTCCATCAGTTTTTAGGCTGTGAATTACAGTGAAACCTTTGGTAGAAATACTGAAACATTCTGAGCATTTAAAATCTAGAGCCAAGCCAACAAAGATGTCCGCTGACGTTTAGAGTTACAGATATCCAGTCTTGTGACATGCCACGACAAACGATGTTTGCCAAGAGGACCACTGTGAGAATACCTAATTGAATCATCTGATTACACGCTGCTGCCAAAGGAAAAAATGTTTATCTTACTCAGGGTGCCATTTTCATGCTAAACTTGAGGAACTGCTCCATGATTACATTTCAATCAGGATGAGTTCACCGCCCAGAAACAGGGAAGCTCCATGTCTTGTCCGTCTCTCATGACTGGACCAAGCAACAGACAGTCTTTGAGTCATCAGTTTTCAATAAAATGCAAACAAAGAAAAAGAAAAAAAAAAAACAGGGAAGTAGTTGACCCACAAAGTTCTATTCTGACATAATATAATATATTAGTCACTGCTGTCCAGCTTGACTGGAATATTCCCTGTGGTTTTCTGAGTCATTTTATGACCTAAAATAGTGATATGCAACTTAGGTTAAGACTTAGCCCCAGTTTGTGCCTCTCATGTTTTACCATTACTCTTAAATCACAGAGCTTTGCATCCAATTTCCCAAAAAATAAACAACCTGCAATCTTTGAAAAACCCAGGTCCTTCCCCACTTACTACAGCTCTCAGGATATTTCCAGAATCATCCTCAGAGACTCAGCTGACCATGAGGATGAAAAAATATCCTGTTTTGCTCCACGCTAAAAAAGATTTTACAGTTGTATCTCAGGTTGCGACTCCATTTGCTAATCCAAACAAAAAATCAATTTGTACAACGTAATTGAAGAATCTTAACATGTATCTATCTATCTTGATGTCAGTGTGTATTATTTTATATTTTCATACAAAATTAAATATTAATTTGTTTGTTGTGTTGTACAAAAAGAGATAGATCACTTCCAGTTTGCTGGAAAGGAAATACAATAGACTTAACTTGAGAAATAAGTTTTTGAGAATATTTTTTCATCCAGATGGTTAGAAGAGTCAAAATAAAACATTGATATGTTTGGTGTAGAGCTGCAACGATTAGTTGCCAACTATTTAATTAATTGGCGACTATTTTGATAATTGGTAAATCATTTTGACAAAAAAAAAAAAGTCCAAACTCTCTGATTCGAGCTTCTCTTGTCCTCTTTGACAATAAACCAGTAAACTGAGCATCTTTGGGTTGTGGCCAAAATAAGACATTTGATGACTTCATCTTGGGCTCTGAGGAACAGTGATCAACATTTTTCACCACTTTCTGACATTGTATGGTCCAAACGGCCGATCAATCAATCGCGGAAATAATCGACAGATTAATCAATAATGAAAATAATTGTTAGTTGCAGCCCTAGTTTGGTGTGTTGTACAAAAGAGATGTCATTTCCAGTTGTATGGATAGGAAATATAAGAGTCAATAAACCACCTTCTAGGTTTTTCACACTTCCCAGGGCAATTTTTTTCTTAGCTTAGCTGTTAGCTTAGCTTTGTGACTGATGTAATGATACATAACAGGCACAAAGTTGGGATAGTGAGTCAGCGTTTAAAAATATAAAAGTAAAAAATCTTTTGACTGTGATGTGTGGGGGTCACATAATGATGATGCATACACAAGGAGTGAAAGAGTGAAGTAAGACCTCATATAAACTAGCAGCTGGTGGCCACACTGTAAACAACTAACACTGAACTGACCACATGTTCATGTGACACTGTAAAGGGACAATTAGCTGTGCTTTAGTGAGTTTGTCGCGGTATTACAGTTAAAAACATCTGTTTATATCTAAAGCTTCACGGTAACTGTTTCTCAAATACAGTTCAACGCACGTGACAATATGTTTCTCTTTGCTGGCTGGCCCTCACGTGCTCTGGTTGTGCAAACTTGAACCAATAACGTGACGTTGAACTGGAAGGCGGTTACTGTTATACTGGGGGGAAAAAAACAACATGTCCTTCCATTTTTCTTCAATGTATATAATACTTTAGATAAAAAAAACACCCATATTTACGTTATGGATATTATAGTTATAGTTATATGGAGTTTTGTTAAATGTAAATCACAAGATAACATCACTGAAACTTAGTGAAATAGCCTACACCAAAAAGTATCCTAAAGTAACGACTGAGGCAAGTGGATGACTTAAGATGTATTCGCAAAGCATTGCAGGCCTTGTCTTCAGCTATCTGGGCTGGGAAACAGAAACTATCACCCGCACCGAGGCCGTGGCCCACCCTAAATCAAACGAAATGAAACAAAAACACAAGATAAACTCCACACTTTTAGGTTCCATTTCATCTTGTCCCCCCTTTTTTAAAAGTCCTCTTTTCTCCTCCACAAACTGCCCCATCCCCCAATCCTGCAGCTCTCTTTATCTGCTCTGCATTTCGACACCACTTTGTTTTTCTCCCACACCGCTCTGACACAAATAAACACACAGAGGGAGAGACAGGCCTGCAGTCAACAGCCCTATTATATTATATTCTGTTCTATAATTAAATCTCTGTGTATACAAATGGTTGCTATTTATGTCTTTATCTTCTTGTATTTAAGTTGACACAACCACAGACCTCCGTATGTGCTTAGCTCCTCTAATGATCTGCACAGAGACAAACCTCTGGTGTAAGATATTTAACATACAGTTAAAGTATTAACCGAATTAAATGGACAAAATGAACGCTAATACTCGCCAATAATTGGATAATAACTAACCTGGCCTGTCCACATTAACGCTGTAATTCACTCTGGTACAGTTCAGGCTACAGCTACAAACCCATAGCCTTATATAAAAGACATGAATCAGCAGAGTTGTGTGCAAAATGGTGAAAAATACAAAAAACAAACCGATAACACCTACCGAATGTCCTTCTTTGTTTGAAGGTTTTTTCTGAAGGCATACTGCGTCAAAGTCAACCAGTTGGCAGTAGATGAAAAACAGAGGTAGGAACTGTGTCAAAGCAAAACTATAAAAGCTGAAAACGGTTTATAAAACTGTCCGTGCTTACGGCGCTGCTAGCTTTTTGGTAAAATAGTAGCAGATGAGCACTAGTTTAGAGACGGTTTGATGTCGTCGCTTCCTTCCTCTGCCTGTTTTTATCAGGACGAGCTCGAGCAAGCAAAACAAACCTGTCAGCTGACCGGTGACGTCATGCGCCTCCCTCTCTTATCTCTCTCTCTCTCTGTCCAATTCAATGTAAGACAGGAAGACTTAAAGTCCCCCTCCATTCAAAAATCTGTTTTCTTCTTGTTCCTACAGTTGGATATTTGAGCTTCACTGTGCAGAATGATGTATGTGCAGAGTTTGACACTAGAAGGCTGTTTTCACATTCATCTGCTGAAAGTGGAAAGTTTCTCTGTGCTTATTAAAAATCTGGCTTTAAGGGGTAGGCATACCAGCAGGATTTGTGACATCATAACTAGTTTGGAAACCAGTCATGGTCCAGTATACAACTTACACAAGTGTGATGTGGAAACTTGGAGCCTCCAGTGCACAAACATTGAGAACTGACTTTACAGTGAAGGAGGAGACATCTTGTGTCCTGCAGTTAAACTTTTGACATGAAATATATTTGCATATTTATAGAATCTGGAATTTTTAATGAGGGAGAAGGAGGAGATGTAATTTTAAGGAGCTAGAGAGTGAATGAAGAGAGCTAGCGGTGCTGTCAAGAACAAAGCTGTGAATCAGATAAATAAAATGTTATTCTGATTGTATCACAGCGGTTACATTCTAAAGCACAAACAAACACACCCACAGCTGGTGCCGCATTGCTGGATTTTGTGTTAATGCAGAGCTTCATCCTGTCTGCTGTGGCCTCTCTGCTGTGTGTGTGTGTGTGTAGCTCAGCCCTGCCATCGGTCAAACAAACACACAGACCTGCAGCTCTTTATACATCCATGACACAGAGACAGAGAGCAGAGTGGAGCAGAGGAGAGAGACGGAGACAGAGATCGCTATGCTATGAGTCCCGACCTCACACCCGGTATGCTGTTATTGACTGGGGGCTACACACCCACTGCCCAAAGGTTGACACTCTGAAGTCTCCCAAACACAGCAAAGTAATATGAAAATAAGAAAATACAGGCAGGGCAGAGTCTGTAGATGCATACACAGCCACACACTTCTAATAGGTCATAAGTGATGATTGATGATTATTTTTGTACAAGTCTATACATTGTTTTTTAAGGTAAATCCTGCATAGTATACCTTTAATAAGATAATTTAACTTTGTGGAAAAAAACATCAGACACAAACTATTATTCAAAGTAGGGTATCTTATATATCTTAAAACAGGTCTGGAGGGGATCTTTAAATACTGTGAATGTTAGATTTATGAATCAAATCAATCAGAATGACTTTTGAGTGGTTCTTTCAAATTATAATCTTTTTGAGAACCACTTAATGAACTGAACAACTTAAAATCTTGCATCAACATGTAAGGAGTAGGTAAATGTAAATGAGAGAAAAATGATAACAGGTAAGAAGTTATGGAGCTTCCTCGGGGAATTATCTGATTGCCATTTCAGTGGCGTTTTTACTCTTTTCTCTATTAACCTGCATCATTCATCATCATCAAGCAGCATACCTTGTAGGCCTAGGTGCATGACTCATCTAAAATCAATATAGCTTTTACAAGGTCCCAAAATTTGAAACACTAAAACTATGGATATAATAACCTCATCCCAACATCAGCTTCTGATGAACAAGTTGAATTGGAATTTGGACAGACTGAGGGATGCCCCCTCAGGTTCAACAATATGATAAAAGAAAACGAGGGACTGTCACATCATGTTTATGGTTGTTTAATTCGACCAGACATTTTAGAAAAAAATGGTTCCTTAATTTGGAGAGGAAGTTTTGCAACCTGTGTTTGTGTTTATCTAAGACAAGCCCTTTTTTACATTAAAGGTTGTGCAGCTTTAAAGCTGGTGTGTGTGAAGTGTGTAAAAGTTTTAAACTTTTCTGTATGACGAGGTATCATTAAACACAACAGCCAACACAGTTAAACTGTCACTTTCTGTAACTATTTAGCTTTTTAAAAAACTTGATCATCCTGTTTGGTCACACCTGTTCTGGATGAGAAAGCCAATAAAGTTTACTCAAAACAGCCAGTGAACTAGAGGCAATGACCCGCTCACTATGTTTGTATTTTCACACATTAGACATTAGTAAAAGTATCATACTTTCTTACTGTAGCTGGTGCATTTTTCAGGTTTTGCAGCAACAAGTTCTATTAAATATCAGACTTTGACACAGCAACTCTGTCATCTTTAATGTGGTTTAAAAATCATTTTAGTTACATCTTCTACAGAGAGGGCTACAACATGTGTAAAGTGAGGTGAAATTGTAAGGTCACAGTCACATTCAAAGATAGGCTGGGAGGATCAAGTCAAACTTGCCTTAAACTGAATTCTTGAATACATGTCTCATTGACTGATTCTTTAGTTGACTAAATGTAGCATTAGCACAATAAAAATGCTTTGTTACCATTTCTACAAAAGTTCCTGCACTGAACATTCCTGCTAAAATGAAACAAGCATTAGCTGTCAAATGTATGCGTCTCAAGTAGCCAGTGTGGCGCTCATTCAGGTACTCATCCTAAAAACCTTTATTTGTCCTACTGTATGAAAACCATGTATTTCCAAAATCTCCATTTTCAGCTTTCTGACAATGCATTTCTTTTTAATTTAACAAGTCTTTAAATGGTTTATTTAGCTTAAAAAGTAAGAATTTTCTCTCACCCCCGTGTTTGTGAAAATTTCACCAAATTTGGAGATACATATTTTTCTTTATACAGTGCCTGCTGAGATTGACAATTGAGATTGGTTAGTTAATGTATAGCAATTTATCATATTTATAAGCTTATATGTTTTTCATGGAAATTCTTTATCTCCAAATTAATTAAGACCATTAGATAAATGTAGTGGAATAAAACGTTTCATATTTCCCTCTGAAATGGTGCAGTGGTGTAGAGGTAAAAAGTCTCAAAAAATATATACGAGAGTCAAATAAAAATAAATAAAAACTTGAAACCACATACAGTACTTGAGTAAATAGTTACTTTCCATCTCTGCTCATGGTGAGTGATGGTAGTTGTAGTTCACAGAAAGGCCAAGAAGATGATGCATTTCTTATTTTTGTCCAGCAGGTGGAGAACTTTGATCACCTGTTGCTGATCACCTGTACTGTTAAAGGGAACAGTGCTAGCTAGGGCAAGAGCTGGGGGTCAAATCCAGGTACACTGTCTAGGGTTTAACTAACCACACTCTTTACTTCATGCAGAAAGAACAGAACTGGTTTTAGACTCACATCAGTTTTAATACTACACTAGAGACAGTGACATGCAGACAATGTAAGGGGTCAGGCTTATGTTGTTTTCCAAATGCAAATGAGTAACATAACCATGCCCTTCACATGCAGGAACACGCACATGCAAGAGCTCTTTGTCTCACTCTCTTAACACACTGAGCACACGATGATGACAATATTTTCTGTGCAAGACTGAAACTCGTCTCTTTACCCATCTCTTCTAGTTCTTTATGTAGGAATAGCTAATGTTAGACCTGGCAGTGTATCATATTTTTAGGTCAGCCATGCTGCGATGCCTTCCCTGCGGACTTCCACTTGAAACCCCCCAACTGGTGCTCAGTCAGGTGTGTGTGTGTTAGAGGGATGCAGAGAGATTAAGGTATGTGTGCATGTGCAGGCACCCAACTGAGTGTGTCTAGGACAGATATGAAGTCAGTTAGAAATTATCTGCAGCTAATACACATGTAAACATACACACACGCGCGCACACACACACACACACACACACACACACACATACACACCCACACAATATCATCTACCACAGTCAAGCTGTGTGTTTGTCTCAGCATGGTGCGGGCCCCGAGGACTGAGTGTGCGTATATGAGGCATCCACCCTTGTCTCCCAAGTCAAAGACAGCTGTAGATGCTGATAATACATGAAAGTGTGAGTTGGGGTTTTGGAGTGTGTGTGTGTGTGTGTGTGTGTGTGTGCGTTCTGTGTCTGAGCACGCACCTATGAGTCAGGGGACACCCCTACCCTTCAATCAAATATTTGCTGTCAATATTTGGACCCTCTCCTTCCCTCCTCAGGGTGCTCCCGCCTGCTCCCTACACTCATTAGGTGGTGGTGTTGAGATTTCATGGCTCTCACCAGGAGGCTCCACAAGTGCAGAACTGGTCTCAATCAGCTCTACAGATGGGAGAAGTGCTAATCCATGTGATATGAAATGCTGCACTGTTATAGCGTTATATGTTGCAGGGAGGAAAAATACTAGAGTGGTCGATAACAATAACAGGTGAGGAACCACTGAATCCGGGCAAAACTACTAACCCTTATTGATTTTGCTATATTAAATTAAAATGTAAGACATGGATAAGTAGAGGCAGTTGTGTCAGAGAAGAATTCTTAAAGGCCATACATTACTTTAAACCTAGTCTTTACTATCTAGACATGCAGATAGTTTTGGTTTTATGTGCTGAGGTTGTGAATTGTGTGTCTCTGAGAGTTTTGACTTTACTCCAATATAAGGGAGGTGAAATGAGTTTTATTTTTAGTGCTCTCAGTGTTGAAAAATGGGATTTGAAAAACGTTACTCTTTCAACAAACAAAGGATAATTCCTCAACCTCACTGTGAAAACTTGTAATTGGAACTACTTTCTATCAGAGAAATAGTGCAGATAAAACTGCTCAAAGTAAGGTCTTTGAATTATCCAGAGTAACAGGTGCATTGTTTCTAAAAAGACAAGGTGCTGCTGCTTTTGTAAAGTGTAATTTTTCATTCCTTTTAGAAGCACAAACGCAATTCCATTTACCTCACATACTGTATCTCAAAATCTCACTGAAACTTCCTGCATGGCTTGATAATACAAGGGGCAAATATATATATATTGTAATTTGTGTGAACTCTCTTATGGGAATGTATATGTACAGGTCTTTGTGTGTATATATGTCAAAAGGCTTCATATGAAATGTTCCTGGTTGTGATAAAATGAACAACTCAATACCACAACTGTGATAACTATTTATATACAATATAATCAATAGATATCTCAGTGAAATGTGTAAAGGGACAGGAGTAATACTGTTCAATTCTAACAAAGTGAAGCTGGACAAAGTACAAGGACGGCAAACACAGAGAGAAGAAATATGGCAGCCATCTTCACAGTAATAAAACTGTGGCTCTTCAGTCATCAGCAGACATTCTGCCTGTATTTTATATGTCAGGGGATAATGAAATGCCGCCACCCCCACCCCCACCCCGGTAAATCTGCTCTGACCTTTTTTCAGTCTCTCCCTTGAATCCATATCATTATCTGTTCTTTCTTCACCATCCACCACATATTTTTCACCTTGAACCACATGCATCCCCCCCATCTACTCTACTCTTAGTGAAGCTCTTAAATCTCTCAGAGTGGAGTAGGCTGTTGGTGATGCAGTGATTTTGCAACTGCAGTAACAAGCAGTCCCGTTGGACAGGAAGCTTTTTAGGAACGTTTTGGCTTTACATCAAGGCAGGACTGATGAGCAGTGAAGAGGGGAGGTTTGTGTTTGAAAGTACTGAATCAGTGTTTCTGTTCTGGTGATTGGAGTATAATTTTCCATCAGAGGCTACTAAATGCTGTACAAAATATACATTTTTTCCTCTAGAGCAACTTAAATCAAGCCTAAAATCAACTTTTTTAACCAAGTGCCTGACTCCTCTCTAATGAAACATGTCAGTTGGGGACTGTACAAAAATTACTAGGATGCAGAGGGGGGCCTGGATCTTATGTTTCACATTTTGAGAAAAGCAAGACCCTCCCCTTGATTTAGATGAACTGCAACAACCTGCCACCAATATCTCAGAATAACAGTATAACACTTGTACAATCTGTTTAATTTAGTATTCAATTTAAATATCCCCTCCAGGCATGTTTTAAGACATATAAAATATTGTTGAATATGTTGAAAAATGAGTGTCTGATATGTTTTTTTCACAAAAAGGTTCAATTGCCTTGTTAAAAATTCTTAAATCTCCTTTTTCTTTATTGAAAGATCCTGAATATATCACCTGAATATGGAAATTGTTGTGAAATGTTCATTTACTGGACACAAAATGTCTCCTACTTCACTGAAAAGTCCACACTTCAAACTTCCACATTAAACTCGTGTAAATTACAAACCCGCCCACAATTGGCTCCAAAGAAGCTGTAATGTCACAAAATCCTGCTGGTACGTCCAGATTGACCCAGGCAGCAGCTCTGAGGGTACTGTGGGACTTCAGCTGTAATATTTGTACTCCACCCCAGACTCCAGATATAAGAAATAAATATGAATTAGATCAAATGATGTTATAACTTATGTATATGGTTGGTTGTATGCCTGACTGTCCATCATTTAATCAACCCAATGCCTGAGTCGCATAACCCTGATGTAGCTATTTATATAACTATTAACTATCAAGGGAAAAATAAAATGAAAAAATAGATAAATTAAACTCCCCTCATACCCCCGCTCTCTCAGACAAGTCAAACTCCCCTTCCTTTAGCCACAAGAAAAATTATAATCCCTTTTCTGACCACGCCCCATTCACCCCAGATAATTTGCATACAGTCCCTTAAAAATAATAAAAATGAAGCTGCCACAGTGGTTTTGGTCAGAAAGAGGTAAGGTAGCAGATCAAAGATGGAGGTGCTTATACTTAAACAATCAAAACTAAAATATTTTCCACCCCTGGTTATACTCTGCTGGATCATTATCACCCTCACCCTGAACCAACACTCTCTTCACTTGGGCCATACGTTTCAACAAGATCAATTCTGGTTCTGAACTGTGTGCCACAGTTCAGAGGTGGCTGTTGTCTAAATGATTAAATGTGTCTGTGTGTGTTAAGAGACTGCTCTGAGAAGGCGAGCACTGCAACCGGAAACACTAAGGATTGTGGCCTTTTCTGGATTACATTGGTTGCGCTGTTGCCAAGACAACAGCAATTAGAAAAGACTAGGTTACCAAGCAGAGAGTGGTTATGTTTCCATAGCAACCAAGGTCAGGGAGAAGGCTCTGGGTATACCTGAGTAGGACAAAAACAACATATTTGTTATTGTTATATATTATATATATTGTTACATTTTCTGTGTTTGTATTAAAGACTCCAGCATTGCATTCTTATTGGCTTTTAAACATCTGCTGTGAAACTGAATAGCTGCTAGTTGAGTACTTAAGATATGAAGGACATTAAGGCTGACATTTCCTGCAGGAAACTGCAAATATACACCTTCTAGCCATGTCTGATGGGGTGAAAACAGCACAAATGTGGAGACAAATACAGAATCCTGAACATATGTGAGGAGGCAGTATCTCACCTCCTTTACCAGCACTCAAACACACAATCCTGCCCGTTTCCTATAGGCAATCTGTCTGCAGAGACGAGGACAGCAGACAATGTGTCCTCCTATATGTAGGCCTGTCTGTGCCTGCTGTGTGCACTTCCTGCAATTAGTTAATTATCACAGCATGTTGTCACACACCAGTTTACACAAACACACTATAATGACAATGACATAACATGGCCTCCTTAAGCCTTGATCTACAAGATAGTATTTACTGTGCTTATGCAAAACAAAGCAGCTGCATAATACTGTACAGTCAGCACACTCACACATCGATCCACACATCTCTACTTCCTTCTGTCCTGTTTTGTCCCCCACCACCCCCCCACCCTGTCTCTCACCAATTCTCCAATTCTTTCATCTCTCCATCATCTTTCCATCAGTAAATGCCTTCTTCACTGTGCCTTAATCCCCTGTTAGACTGTCTCTCAGACACACACACACACACACACCTCCCAGGTTCAATGTAGTGTGTAACCAGAGGCTAGGAGAACACTTAATCCCTCAGCACCTGCCTCCCATAGCACCCTGACCCCTTGCAGCTGCTTGGGTGTGTGCTTTTTGCCTTCATGTCTGTTTGTTATACATGTGTGACTGTTCGTTATACATGTGTGACTGTTCATGTATAAGCGACTTTGCATACATGTCAGTGCATTTGTGAGAGAGTGGGGTTGTGTTAGCCCATTTGCATATTTGTAGATGTTTATATCTGCGTGTTTTTAATAACACATTTGAGCTAAACAGATGTCTGGTGCTGTTGTCTGCACAACAGATGGGTGCGATATAAAATAGCAACGTTATGATTCTATAAACTGCAGGAGAACAGACTGCAGGGAGCAGTATTCAAATTAAACGTGACACTGACACTGTGTCTTGTCTGCGGTACAAAACTTGTGCTAACATCATTCCAGGTTCATTATGAATCACCACTGCATTAAGATATGCAGTGAGATGTGTACTCCAGTCTGCACTGCTAGTTAAAGAACAAATATGCAGTAGGCATGAGGGGAAAAAAGCTGATTTTCAACCAGATTCCTCTACTCCAAGGCCACTCACATGTGAATGCATGTGAGACCCTCTACTTGCTGTAAACTCAGCAAAAACGAATACAGAGAGCAAAATTTAGACAATTTTATTGGCAGAAAATATATACAAACAATGATATGTTTAAAAAAAAAAAAAAAGAGTAAAAACAATAGAATATAAAATTACATCTTTCTCCATCCATGTGAGAAAAAGAAAGATTGTTGGACAGCTGGTCATGGACCAACATGGACCAATAAACAATTTTGATATAAATGTGCAGCTTTCAGTACACAGTAGGAAAAAGAAAACACCTTTGGTTCCTTCTAAGAGGTCCGGCTACCTACTGCTCCCACCTCCGTCTCACATCAATCACTCTCTCTACATCTCCATTTACACTTATTCTAGCCTCTCCTCCCTACAGGTCCCTCTTTGTTCCATGGAGGAAGGGGGAGAGAGGAGGCGAAGCGCTGCAGACAAAAGTAAAAGGCAAAATTGTCGCCTTCTCGCCGAGGGGGAAGAGGGCGGAGGTAGAGTGACCACTGTTTGATGGAGGCGAAAGAGGAGAGGAACAGTGGTTTCTATTGGGAGGAGAATGCAGCGGGAAGGACTGCTGATTTCTCTGGAGAAGGGGAGGGCAGCAAACAGGACAAACATGTTTGTTGTATTGTCACCAGTGCTGACAGAAGCTCAACCATCCTGCATCTTACTTCCAATTGTGAGTCCACAGGCTCTCTGAGTTTTGTTTGTTGCCGTCTATGCACACATAAACACACAAGCTCCTCATGCACACACGTGCCTCATGTGGAAGTTGACCACATACTCTGCGTTGGTGCGCTGGACAGAGATGGCAAAGGGTTCGAAAGGGTGGAAGGTGAAGGCAACCAGGCGACGCACAGCGTGGTTTACCGGCCGTCCCAGCAGGCCTGCCTGGATCTTAAACTTCAGCAGGCCCGAGTCACGTGCGTAAAACCTGGTGGATCAGAGAGACACAGGGTTGTTGCATTAAACTCTGGCTGCTCTGTGATAGAGATCCAGGTTTCTATTCCACTATTGGAGTCTGACTGGAGTCAATCTAAAGTCAATCTGTGGTTGATTAACACATCCACCCCTTAACTACATTGTTAATCAGACACAGCCTCAGACATCAACCTGAGGATGGCAAAACAGCTGAATAAAGCATGGGGTAGTGGAGAAGAGCTGTGTGATGTGTTTTAATTTTGATGATAAATTACTTTAAAAATGAATTATCAAAAGTGTTGCTGATTAATTTTCAGTCATTTAACTGATGAATCAACAAATAATTTCAACCCATTATCACGTGACCGAAGTTCCATACTTGGGTCACATGGTGACAACCGACCTATCTCCCTGACAACTGAGCAAACTCCTTTCTTTGAGGAAGACTGTTACATGTAGTTGAAAGCTCCAAAAAGGTAGAAAGAGGACATTGAGGTAAGACTTAGTATATATATAGTATACTGTGTGTTAGCAGTAACATTATTCATTTGTGACTTTTACTGTTAATGTGGTTCTGAAGTCCGTGCCTGATCGGATGGTCTCCGCAGGTCTTGGGCCTCTCCATAACAGACACCCACTTGTCATCATAGCTGAAGAGGGAGAGGTCGAGGTAAGGGCTGCTGCTGTAGGACTGGGCACTGATGGGCAGCTGACCCAGCAGCCGACGCACCGCCTCTGTATGGCCACCATATTTAGCGTTCACTATGGTGTCCTTGAATCTGAGACACAGACATACAGGGATATGAGCACAGTAACATTAAATAGCAACAGGAGTCTTTATTCTCAGCTGGCACTGTGGCCCTGATGTAAAGATTCACAACTCAAACATTCCAGGATAAAAAATAGTCCCAAGACACACACATACCAACTCTCTGCAGTGCTCCTCTCACTTTTGGCCTATACTCTCTCCATTTTCTTCAATCCTTAAAAACTCTCTGTCTCACCTTGTTTTGCGTTTCTCTGTCTCCACTCTGGCAGACCTGGCTGTTTCTCCCTGAAACCCTGTGAATGGGGCCTTATGCTAGCCAGTCGTAAGTGGTACAAATCTGGTTTGTTGAATGTGCTCGCCAGCTTTCAATTTCCCCTCTCCTTCTTCCCGAAAATCAATTTTCACCACTCTAAAATCCAATTCTAAGTTCAAACTATCCTTTATCTTCTCCTCCTTCCCCGATCCCCCCCCCCTGTTCACTCTTCCCTCTTTGTCTTCCACTGAGGATTTTGTCACCTACGCTGGTGAGCTGAACCGCCAAATTCAATCACAGCTCCTCTGCTGGCTGTCTTAATGTCTCTCTTCTAGATCCAGATTAAGTCCTAAAACTCCTTCCTCCTCCTCCAGGCGATCGCAGCTGATCTCCTCCCTTGCGTAACCACTGTCTTCAAATCCTCCCTGACATTTGGCTGCACATCATCATGTGCAGTTTCTATTTTCATTTAGAAGTGAACCCCTGATACAACAGTTTGTCAGCCCAATTTATGTTCAAACTGAAATATATCTCATTTTGACACCAAAATATTTGGTATTTCAATCCAATAACATTGTTTTCTGCTTTACACAGGATGTCTCAGTACCTTCTCTGGACCTGTCGTGCGTAGTTGTTGGATGAAGCGGAGCAGGGGAACTGGACGGCTTGGCTGTGTAGCGTAGCATTTCTGAACAGGTCGCAGAAATTCTCAAACAGCTCCAGCAGCTGGTCGGAGGTGTTCTCAAAGACGGCCAGCACCTCTGTGGACACCATGTTGTATACAACGAAGAACGACGGCTGCCAAAGACAAGGAGGGGTTGTGAAGGTTTGGAGAAATAAAAGACTAAAAAAATAAGGCCAGTCAGGAATACTGAGACATTTTCATTCTGGTATAACTAGACTTTTCAATACATTAGCTTTGGCCCCCATATACGTTTATACAATTCTATAAGATGAATATGATAATATTTATATACTCTTCACTGGAGAGATGAAAGCTGATGGGCAACACATTCAGAGAGCTGAGATTTCACAAAAATAAAATTAACATTAATTAGATCTATTTGCTGTTGTCATGAATGAGTCACAGGACTGAACAGAATCTGCAGGAGAGATGGTGTCCGTGGAGACCTGAAAAAGGAATCCCTTCTATACAACATAAACAACAAAAGACACGAGGCAGGCAGGAAAAAAGCAACAAAGAGAACAGAGGTAGGAATTCAGACCAAGATCTGTGTATGTGTATGTGTGTGTATGTGTGTGTATGTGTGTATGTGTGTGTGTGTATGTGTGTGGTACCTGTGAGGGGTCTGTGACTCTGAGTGTGACCACGTCTTCACTGGTGTATTTAATGAAGAGGTGATGCTCATCTAACAGCTGCATCTTCCACATCCTCAGTCTCCTCAGCTGATCAAAAAACTGGAAGAATCTGATAGCATGATGACAGAAAAATTTAGAACCAATAGCTGGCTGAACTAAACTGATCAATAAGTGAATATCTAACAGTAGTACCTTATGGAAGTGGTACTAGAAATACTAAGGAGCCAGTTTTGCTGGTGGACAGTTTATCTGCTCATAAGCCTGTATGCCAAACTGTAAATATTTTCCCCAAATTGACTCATAATTACACTAGTGCAATTAGCAAATAAATAAATTACTCAATCAGAACAATATTATCTGACAACTATTTTGTCAATCAATTATCATTTAAGTTATTTATTGAGAAAAAAAACCCCCAAACATTCATTGTTTTTAGCCGCTGTTATGAGGATTTGCTGATTTTCCTGGTTTATGTTATCATAACCAGACCTTTTTTGGATTTTGGGCAAAAAAAACAAACAAACTCTATGAATTAGTTGCAGCCTTAAATTACACAATAAAACTGTGTATCACCAAATTGCATACAGTTAAAACGTAACATTGTACTACATTTAATTTATAACATAAATTCAATAATTCTTATGGATAACATCAAATAAATGTAACTATCAATGGTTAAACTTACAGTGATAAAGTACTATAAATAACTCGTCATGGAACTCAGTACTTTAGAGCTGCAACTATTTTGATAATCAATTAATCATTTCAGTAATTTTTCATAAATATTTGATGGTTCCAACAAGATTTGCTGTTTTTCCTTTGACAGTTTGAATATTACAATAACATTACAGACAAAACAAGACGTCACCGTGGCCTCTGAGAAACTGTGAATGCCATTTTTTAAATATTTTTTAACATTTTAACATCTAAAATGATTGATTTAATAATCAAGAAAATAATCAACAGATTAATCAATAATGAGAATAATCATAAGTCGCAGCCCTAAAGTACTTTAAATCAAGGTATCCATTACTGACATAACAGTAAAACTACTTTATTTTAGACATAAACTTAGTAAATGTAAATAAAAGTAAATATTAGTAAACTTAATTTACTTTATTTGTTCTAAATATATAATGAGTTATAGTTAGAAGCAGAGCACAGATGAAAAAAATATTTATGGCCTCCCTGCTTTAAATGAAGAACAACTGAATTAATTAATTTCAAAAGTTTAAAAAACTAAACTGCAGTAAAAGTTATTTTATGTTTCTGCAGCTCTGAGGGGTTTTCCATCAGGCGGATAAAGGAAAAGCCTGTCTTATTTTGATAAGTCTGTTCCATTACTGTGGCTTATATGATCCCTGCTCAGTAACCATGGTAACTTATACCGCAGAACTAGCCTGCTCTGTAGCAGGCTAACTGTCAAACTGTGTGTCAAAGAATGTCTGACGGGTGGAAACAGAACCCAAAAGACGGATCCATCAAGTGTCTTTTCTCACTTGCATCACTTTTGTCATGTCCATGTTGGGAAACATAAGATAGAAGAACTGTGAGGGACCTTTACAAAAATACCTATTTCAGTTAATCCCCATTTTATTCATGGTCACCTTTGTTTTGGAGTGAACCCTTTTATTTAAAAGCTTAGCATTTATAATTGAAGAAATAAAAGTGCGCCAACGTTGTTTTGAAGTTATTTATTTAGTTATTTATTTATTCACTTGGAATTCATTCGCCTGGTTCAAGGTGTAAAGACAAAAAGAAATTAAATAAAGTGCAAACCATGACCGTCTGCTGTGTAAATTAAATTTATACAGTGGAAACCGCTTATAGTGATCATGGTTACAGTAATCAACTGCTTATATGGATCAAAAAGCTCGGGACAAAATCATTCCTATACAACATTTATGCTGTTTAAATAATTCGCTTATAGTAATCAAGTAGTCCACTTACAGTGTTCATTTTGGGCATTTTTCATAAATGACAACGTATGTAAAAAATAAAAATTTAAACTATGGTAATTCTATTTTTTTTTACTTTACTCCCACGATAAGCAGCTGCGGCACCATTATTGCCTCGTGGTAACCGGTGGTACCGCTACTGCAGTAACGGCAGTAGCGGCGTTAACAGCGGTAATGCATCTGCTTCCAGCTGGTTACCTGAGGGTGGTGCTGCATGCACACTGAAATCATGAGGGGAAAAAGAAAATCATTTTCTCTCAATGAAAAACGTAGCCTCCTCAAAGCTTATGACAATAAAAGGGGGGAAAGAAATCTAAGGAAAGAGTCACAGCTCTCTTCACCTGTTCTGCCACCGGGGGAAAAGAAGGAACCACCACTGCTTCAAAAATGTGCACTCACTGCGTTTGAAACAGCTGTTTCATCACTTTATATTCATGTAGACTAATAAATATACAAATGTCAATTAGATGGTATTCTGCATGAGAAATAAAGAAAAAAAATTTGGTTCTAGTAATCATCTGCTTATAGTGATCTATTTGACCCGGACAGACGTGATCACTATAATCAGTTTCCACTGTACTTATATTCTTCTCCAGTTTCTTTATCTCTAAGTGCAACTTCTTAATTTTTAACTTTCGATGATGCTTGTAAACTGAACAGACATCCTGTGAAAGTGAAACTGTGTCAAACAGTAGCTGATTATGTAGTTGGTAATGCTAAGTTGGTAAATTGGTTCTCCTAAGTTGCCTACACCATAATTTGAAACATACATCTGATATTATTTAGCCTACTGATAATATAGCCACAGTCAGTGATCTGAATGTTCATTTATTAACAAATAAAGATAAAACAATAAGTAGTGACTAACGCTGCTTTTCACTTTCCCCACCCAGATTTATCCTGCTGGTCCGGGGGATTGAACCGACAACCTTCCAGGCACAGGCTCGCTTCTCTAACATTTAGGCCACCACTGCCCACACAACTAGGCTGCTTATGTACTCCCTGCACACGCACAATGCAAGCTTATTCAAGCCTGGTTAGAGTTAACGTTGACTAGACACAGCTGAATTGTGTTAGTGGAATGGCTTGAGCCTGAAGTGAGAGTTGATGCTAGTTTAAGTTGGGCTTTTTCAAGTGAGCGCAGCTTTCATTAGCTGCATTGATGGAATACCACTCTGCTGTCTTCCTCAGACATACACACAGTCCTGTCCAGCTCAGAGATGAATTTAAAGGCCTGTCAGATACAAGATGCTAGGAGTTTTCAATGAAATGTCAATAATACAGTCCTGGCCTCTGCTGCACTCACATGCAAACTTAAAAAAAAAAAACTGAAAAGAAGAGAGAAATGTTGCATACCTCCTCTTGGCGGTGGCGCTGCCGTCCTGCTCAGCCCTCCTCCAGAGGTAGACCAGCAGCCTGTGCTTAAGGGAGTTGATGGTTTTGTCGGTGTAAAGGCGCGGGAAGCCTGGCTGGCTCTCAGCCTGAGCTTCTGTGTAAACGGCCGAGAGAGTCAGGAGGTCATCCTCATAACAGAACCGCCCAATGGTCCTTACATCCAAAAACGTTCCCTCTGGAGTCACCTGGGAAGAGAGAGGAAGAAATTTAGATACCAAAAGATTTTTCCTTGATTCTTTCACTGGCAGCAGGTCCGCATATGTAACATTTTCAAATCCTATCAGGTAGCAAACTGGAATTTACCAGTACAGTTTACCTCTCACACCTTAGCTCAAACCAGCACCTTAAAAAGTAGATCCAAACTGAATCGTAAGAAGGTAGAAATCTACTCTATTGGTTGATGCTTTCAAGTATTTAAAACTTCAAACCAGAACCAAATCACTGAGGCCACAGCAGGTGTTTTGAAACAACTAAATCCATTTGAAATGGCAAATCTGTTCACCTGAAAGACGTGTATGGTCTGCTGCTGGACTGACAGCACAGCCAGGATGTTTCTATAGAGGTAGAGGCCCTGGTTGTGGGACAGGATGATCTTGTCGCACTTAAAGGACCTGGTGTCACACAGCCTGCCGGTGTGGAGGTCGATGATGTGGAGGGAGTAATCTTCTAAAGGAGACCGAGGGTTCGGAGTCACAGATTCATTGTTGCGATACACCTGGTGGGAGATGATATACAGATGGAAACAAATCTATGAAGTGAATTTGTAGTTTTCATTTTTTTGAGTTTCTTTTTAAATTTCTATGAAGTTCAATAAAATCATTACTTCAAAGAAGTATGGCGGTGGCTCCTCTGGGACATACACAGCCGACCCGACGATGACATAGCGGCAGTCGTCTGTGAACAGGCTGCACTCCCGGTTGAGGTGTTCTCCATTTGAGGCCACGTTAGTGACATGGAGCAAGGAGAAGAAGCGCTCAAACAGGCGACCTCGGATGTTGAGGGAGCGCTGGTCGTTGGCTGTTAGAAGGGTCTCTCCCTCTTGGCCTCTCAGCAGATCCTGAGCCGCCTGGCAGCCTTGGTATTCATATATCTGGAAAAGAAATAGCGTTTCCTTTATCTTTTTGTCTCTAGTAAATTGGGAAGTTAGCAGGACAGATTGTGTTCCAGCTGCACTTGACAGTCAGGAGACTGTTAAAGGGTTTTTACCTGGTCTAGTCGTTACCACATATTTTCCTTAAAGAGGGAAAAAAGGCAAAGTTAACAATTAATTTTCTGTCCTCTTACCTCCAGAGACGTCTGGTCAGAGGAGAAGGCAATGAAGCAGCGTCCGTCAGGTGAGAACTTCCTAAGAAAGCAGGGGGGCTTCTCCACGTTGACTACAGTAAAGTTAGGGAACAGGTTCTGGTGAAAACAGCGCACTCGGTACCAGTGAGCTCCCGGTCGACCCGAGCAGATCCTACGCCTCTCAAGACGATGGACCACGTTTTGATTCTGGATCCGCCTAGGCTTCAGGGTTGGGGTGTCCTCATCCATCGCTGTGATCAGAGAATGATCTCAGGCAGCCAGTGTGGTGAAATGATTACATCACAAGCACATTCCTGGTACCTGCGGGTTCAGGGGAAAGTATGAATGGAGAAAGAAGAACAGATGAGTGCTCTAAAGTCTCTATCACATGCTGCATGTTGACCTGAAGCTGGATCCAAATCCACATATAGTCAGGCTCTAGCACTGAGAGACAAAATATCTGCACTTTACTACCCTGTGCTCAGTATAAAAAACAGAACTGGAATAAAGGAGCAATCTGAAATTGCACAATATTGCACAATAAAAAAAGAGTTTCCTGGCTGTTGTTCACACGAAGAGAACAATTAAAAGACAAAGGTCTGGTTTCGGCTAACTAACGTGCACATTTACAGTCACTCATATTAATAGGTTAATCAATAATTAAAGAAATAATTCCTTGCAGCCATTGAGAATTCGACATTATACAGACGGAATTATCATCACGTTATATAATTGTTATTATACTAAGAGAACAACAGCAGGCAGCAACGGCTTTCACAGGCTAATGTAAGCCAGCTCGACAATGAAAGCACCTACCGTACATCATGTTTCACTACTTTACATTCATTTGCGTTAAGGTTTGACACAATATGCTGTTACTCACTCACTTGTTGCTTTTAAAAGCCAATTACCCCGCTTTCAGGAAGCTTTCTGGACCTGCCAAGTTCAGCTCGTTGTGTTAGCAACAGCAGTCCAGCACGACAACTTACAGTAACGTTAAACTGCCGGCCACTAACCTCAGTCGGTCATGTCCAGCTTCATTTCTTCCGCCAAGTACAAATATAACGCGGACCTATCACATTTCTCCAAATCTCCGACTGCATGGAGTGTTTTATGTGTCAAAGAGCCGCTATGTTTGTTTTGAGCGAGCCAGGAGGAAACGCAGAAGAAGCCTGCAGCGTTGATCTGAAGTGGAGATCAGGAGCTGTCGTTTTGAACAGCGCCACCACATCCTCCTCAGGACAAAACTGGCACTGCATCCTGTAACATTTGCATCAAATAATCAGAATCAGATTATCTTTATTGGCCAAGTAGATTTACACATACAAAGAATTTGACTCCGGTTTAGTAGCTCTAAATGTACTTACATAAAGTAACAACACAACAATCTTCAGAAATATACACAAGGAATGACTGTATACATGTGAAACCATTTCTGTGAACTGTAAACAGGATACAAATAGTGCAAAGTGAAGAGTGCAAGGAGTGCTGAGGTTAATATTAAATGGTAAAAAAAATTAAAAATGACATTACTTTGTATACATATAGTAGGTGGTTATGTACAGTATATACAGCCTGTTCAAATCTACAGTAGTGAGTGAAATGTATTGCACATTTTGTATTTTACTGGCAGGTGAAAAGGCTACAACAATCACATATAGCAATGTGCAACGTCACAATGGAACTGACATGTATGGTGATCAAAGTAATAGAGGACTGTAATATATAATAGGCATTTGAATTCCTTGAAACACATTAGAGTAAAATGGCTGTCCAGTTTTTGAAAAATTACATTTCGACAGAAATAACCTCACTGAAATAAATGTTTGTTATAACATAGTTATTATAAAATAGTTTACTAACCTGTGTATTCTATTATACATGCTAGTACCCCAAAAGTAACAGAAACGTATGTACTGTAAAAATATTTATGAGCATCCCGGTGTAACATTTGACTGAATTCGATTTGAAGTAGGTAATTGCAGTCGACTCCATTTTGAGGAAAACCTTAGAGTGGCCATATATCAGCTAAACGTGCACCTGCTGATTTCACTGAAGTGCCAATTTACTGAACAGTAGGTGGGTTTGCAGGTGAGTAGCACAAGTGCTCCTGCAAACTTTGAACATGATTATAATTGCTTCAACTAAATTGACAGGGAAATACAATAGACCTTTGACCACTGTACCTACAGTGTATGTAACTGTCTTGTTTGTTTAGCCTATTTCATTTAATTGATTTGTTTATAACAGCACGTAGCATAAGTGCACCTAAGGTGACCTGCGTTTTGCTCTCCATAATGACAGATAATTAAATTATGATTATCCTCTTTCTTAGGAGGCATGTTCTTACTGACTGAGAATAGCATTATAAAAAGAAAAAGAAAAATGCTCACAGTACATTGGTCTTAGAAGACTGCTAATGGTTCTTTGTGCAATTATCCCTGACCAAAGAGTCTCTTTTAAATGTTGTAATTTTCCATAAAAGCACATGTAGTGGGCATAAAAGTCCAGTTTGAAAAGAAAAATGAAGAAATGAATGGTGGGAAGGATGTGAAATTATCCACTTTAAAATCTAATGGCATTTTCCTTTTCAACTATGCCTGATTAGACCTGTGCTTCAAGATGTGGATGTGTCTTTTTGTAATATTTGTGTGCATGAGTGCATGTGTTTGAGCGGTGCCTGTGTTCATGTGTTACGCCTGTGTCTCAAAATCTGGTATGTGTGCGTGTGCATGTACAGGTGTTTGTATGTTACAACAACAACACACATGGGAGTAATTCAAAATAGAAACTATGCTCTATCTTCTGGTTGTTTTTCTGTTACTTTCCCTCTAATAAACCGCGCACTACACAGAGCTCTGGCCTCAGCTTTTAGCATCAGCCCATGAAGTAGAGACGAGATGGAGAGTCTACATCTGAGTGTTTTTATACACTTTTTAGCCTTTCTGCTAGAAGACACAGCGCTTATTTAAGATCATTTTTTCACCCTTCTGTGCTTTTTTCAGCCCAAAGTGGACAGTGTCTATTCTGTTCTTTTTGACATCTCTTTCCCCAGTTGAAACAGCACAGAAATTTTGCTCTTAACTGCATGTGTTCGGCACTATCACCCTACACCAAAATGGAGTTATTTGAAAACTTGAAATTGTTCTCTTGTTAGCAGTCAGGGGAAATAAGGGATGATAAAGAAACCAGTGCAACTAGTGACTCTCTGAGACAACAAGCCTGATATACAATGTTTAAAGAAAAAGAAAAGAAGGGGGGGGGGTGTGTGTGTGTGTGGGGGGGGGGGGGGGTGTTTAACACCCAGTTTTAGAATAGCAAATAATGGAGCTGAACAGAGTGCAAAGTCTACAATTGCCATTATTATCATCATTATAAAGAACAGAATATTCTAAAAGAGCATTTGCAATAAAGGACAACTGGATGAAAAGTATAGAGCAAATTCATTGACTTGATAAAACTCCTATATAAAAGGCACTTAGTAAAGGTTAGTCAAAGCAAGGGGAGCAAATAGAAATACATTGTTTTACCATTTCCTTTTTTACTCAGACAGTTGTGTTTGGCATTTAACAAAAGCTTTTAACTTTTCGATCCAGCCTAATTTCAGAGAACAATAGGACATTTTAACATTGTAACTTTCCAATCCGCATGCAGCTGAACTTTTCATGTCTTTGTGACAGTGGATGATTTCTGTTTTTTTCTGAGAAATTACAGTGATCACAAATGCATTATGGTGGGCCAGTTTGCCACAGTCTCCTGAGCACCGCGGAGTGAGGACTGCCGGACTGTGAGGGAGGTGGCAGCGGAGAGATGGGTGAGAGGAAGATGTAGCTGTAGGCTGTAGGCTCTGTCTCCTGCATGGGTCAGCTGGGTACAGGTGGTCAGGGGGCCCTAAACCAGAATCTCTGACATCAGTATTTCTCGTTACAGAGTGAGAGGACTCATGTATTTTTGTCCCAATAAAAAATGTGTTTCCTAAAGCCCCTCTGAAGTACATGAAAATATTTGATGCATTCTAGACCAGGATAAAAGAAGTATTCACAGCCTTTACTTCAGTAAAAGGAGCAGCACTGAAAATCCACTACAAGTAAAAGTCCTACATTGACAATGTCTCTTAAGTAAAAGTACCTAAGTATTATCAGCAAAATGCACTTAATATATCAAAAGTAAAAATACTCATATCAATACAGAATGTGAGTGTTATACTATTATATTACATTATTGCATTAATGTGTAAGCAGCATTTTACTGTTGTATTGGTCAAGGTGGTGCTTATTTAAACTATTTTACAATACTGTTGGGTTGTTTAATCTAATAGAATTCATCATATTTTATAAGATCATCATATGTTTTGTTTGTAAAATCTTTACCTGTAAAGTAACAAATAAATACATTTGACTAATAATAAAGTAAAAAGTACAATATTTCCCTTTGAATTGTAGTGGAGCAATGACATAAAATGGAAATACAAATAATACTGCACATTCCACCAGTGGTTCTTAATAACTACAATGTACTGTAGTTGCTCCTTTATCTCCTTTATATATTTTAGTTCTGAGCCTGATTCATAACAAATAAAATTACTTACACAGCATATAAGCATTGTGATCTGAATCCACTCCTTGCAAAGATAAAGAAGACAGGATTAGGCATCAATGCCCCGGGCCCCACCGAATCAAATCCAACCAAATTGAATAAAAAAGAATCACATTTATTGTCACACCGCACTTTACATGAGTGTAGGCGTGAGTGAAAATAATTGGGAGCACAACCCCTCAACTGTACAGCAATACTGTGATGTAAAAATGTAATAAACACTGTACAATAGACATAAAAACTGAAATATACACACATAGAACAATAACAGCACCCTGCACAATTAGGCAAAAGACTGTGGAAAATATACATAGAAGAATTAAAAACATGCTGCACAAAACCACATAAAATATCTGTACACCTTTAAATAAGACACAGTCAAAGAACAGTGATATATAACACACTGTGCACGTCTGATAATCCAACCTGCCATCTCTTGGCCGAAGGATCGGCCGTGTTTATGAAAAAATATTTAAACGCTTGTGGTAAAAGGCACATTGACTGACATCCATCCGTAAATTTGAGGCAGAAGCATTTTAAATGTGTCTACTGACCACACCTTTGATACCACTCAGAATAAATTTACCCTCAGACAGTGTCAAAAGTGGGGAGGCACAGGCCAAGTGAGAAAGGAGCATAAATAAGAGACAACTGCTGTTATTTGTATATTTTATGGATTTTTTTTCCATTGAGCCCACCCACACAAATCACATCTCATTTAGACATGCACAAGAAAGGTTCATAGGTTAAATATACACACAGGATGCCACACACACACACACACACACACATACACACACACGCTGTTGTGCTGTTAGTCTCCATCCTTGTCATTTCAACACAAACCGCTCTGTATACAATAATTTGGTCAAGACATCAAGCTGTAAAACTCATGAGAAGAAGCAAAATTCCACTGCTGATTAGTTAACAGTGCATGCGTCATTTTTCGGTGAAGCTTAATTAATTTTCACATTTAAAAAAAAGCACAGATTTCAATTAATCATATACATTTTCTCCAACCTCCTGTTATTTATTTTGGCTGAAAATAACTCCTCAGCCTTGGGAAGCCGTATCCTGGTTTTTGTGTGTAATTGGTTATAAGGGAACCCTCCTGCTAAATGTTCCACATTTTCAATTTCAATTTTCTTCAAGTGAGGCATAATTTTAGATGCGAGTTACCAGGGGGAAGGGAAGGATAGTGGAAATGCAACAGCCGGTACACTTGTTTGTCAGTGTATGTTGTTGTGTGCATGTGTTTTTGCATTTGCATGTGTGTGCACATACTTACGTAATGTAAAAATGTTCAATTATACTTTCTTTTGATCATTGCTAACTACAGAAAATTGCCATTTCACAATTACAGTTTTGATTTGGTATTTTTCTCAGACAGACTCACGTCCCAGTTTTTTGCTCCGTGTATTTCTGCTAGTGACTTCCTCGTGTGTCTCCCGTTCACCAGGCTTTAACATAATGGAAATTAAAGCAGGGGCTACAATGTGAGTGTATTTCTGTGTGTGTGTCTGTGTGTGCAACAGTTATTGTGTGCAGAATAGAGAACAAGCATCAGTCATTAGGAGAATATTGATCATGAACAGGACATGGCAATTTTTTTTTCCACGGGGTCAAACTTTCCCCTCACTCAGGTTAGCAGCACAAGATGAGGAGTCAGGGACACAATTATTTTGCCATTTTTCCCCAAAGAAAAGGAGAACAAGCTCAAAGGAAGAGCTTAAAAAGAGGTCACCAGAACTTGCCTTACTACCCTCTCATGTTCCCAATTCAGTCAGAGGCGAATGGCCTTGGTGGGGGACTGAGCAGCTGTACACATTACAGCCGAGTCTCAACAGCTAGAGCTGAAGCAGGCCTGTAATTTCTGCCATTTGAGAGTGTGAGCTGAAAAGCAGAGTGATGGCCACTTTTCTGTTATTATTCCTTTGGCAGAGTGCTGGCTGAAGGAAACAACCATGCTTTAAGAACATGTCCATCAGTTGCTGGCAGTATTTGGAAATGGTATTTGTAAAAGTAACTCTGTCATGTTGTATCGTAAACTTTGAAAAGCAAGTACAGTTGCACATGTTACAGTATATAATATCCCACCCTGCATCTGTCCTCCTTGCCTCCTGCATTATTTGGCAGCAGCCACTCTAAACGCTCCACAGCAGAACTTGAAGTTTTAATACTTAGATGTTTGACTGCTAAATAACAGGTTTCCAAAGCTTTCCTTGTTGCTGAAAAGTGCAATATCACTGCAGCAGTGTTCAGTAAGGTACATATTTGCAGATAATTAATACCATTTAAAAGAAAACATATTCACCTCAAAGGCCGAGCTGCCTGTAGGTCTAATGCTAAGTGGGAAACAATGTTCACATCCACCTCATATTTGTAAGTCAGAGACGGCGATATTGGGAATTTCTGACAGCTACAATATATCCTATCAAGAACTATGTGACCAATAACTGCTGGCAAAATTCCTGCAAAGCCGCCACCCCTGACAGTACCATCTATTGTAAATAAAATCCAATATCAACACTGCTACAGGAGATTCAGTTTAAAATGAGCTAACACTGTTTGTACCTGGTTTGTACAAAGTTTCACTTGTTAACAAACTGCTACAAATACTGTTTGTAACATAATAAAAAATAGTTAATTTAGAATTAATTTCCATGTGGTCTGATCACATGAGGCGAGCAAGTGACACACACATTTTGACTTTTTATAGTAGAAAAAGCCCAGCAGGTGTTTCTAATAACATTAACGATGGTTCTGTTCTATCCAAGTTTCCCAGTAAGTCAGTAAGAAAGTGTGACAGTGAGCCAGCATGCACAATACCAGGATCCTGAAGCAGCTAAATGGAACTCAGCCTTCATTCCTTTTATTATTTACACCTGTGCTTTTCCTACTGTGGCATGTCAAAATGTCTTCCAAGGAAAAGGCCTGTTCTTCCCATTCTGCCAAAATACAGTAGCTTGTCGGGGTTTGCTTGCTAGCATGTTAGCTACCTTATGTAAGCCTAGATTTGGCTAGTTTTACACACTGTAAATAACACAAATATGACTTCTAGAATAAAATTTCAATAATGTTTTACACTTTGTAAACATGGTACAGTAAAAAAAGTAGATGGCTAATCATAGCACGAGATAGATTATATCCACTGCAGTTTGATATGTGTTGCTCTGTATGTTAATTTATGTGTATGCACGCCGCTTTTATTTGTATTAAGTCTTTTTTATTTTTCCCTTATGATATGATTTTCAAAAATGAACAAAAATATTAAATAAATCACATCACATACCCCCACTAAATATTCTTATACATATATATATAAATTGATCAGTTATTGTAGTCTTAAATGTGTTTTTAGGTTTAATGCCTAACAGGCCTTTTCACAGAAGACATTTTGACATGTCACAGTAGGAAAAGCACAGGTGTAAATAATAAAATAAAAGACGGTTGCATCCCATTTAGCTGCTTCAGTTTCAGGATCCTGGTATTGTGCATGCCTGCTCATTGTCATGACTCTCTGGGACATTTGAATAGAACAAAGCCATCGATAATGTTATTAGTAACACACAAGTCAAAATGTCTGCTGTGAAATAGGCCCATGAAAGAAGGTATTTCTTTATTATTTGTTAATATTATACAGTTAAAGGGATAAAGCTGCTGTTATTTTCTTATTGTAATAAAATCACACATAAAGACTAAAACCAAAAATATTTTAACCACTTCTGAATACTTTACAACTTATATTCTGTCTGTGGCCCAAGCCCTGTTCTTACTGAAGAACTAAATCTTCAGTCACAAGTGTATGGTTTAATTTTTACAAACAGGAGTAAATAATGCATTTGTTGGGGACTATTTTCAGCCACAAATTAATATGCACTTGCATATGCTATGCTATGCTATGCTATGCTATGCTATGCACTGGCAGCAGTGCGGTGTGTGTGGAATTGACTTCTAATAAATCACAATGACCATGTTCATGGTAATATGTGTAATATGTCACCCATTGCTACAGTGTGGCTCATTAATGTTTTTTGTTTAGTTTTTGGACAACTATGGAGCTTTCTAAATCTAAAGATTTCTAAATCTTGTTTGTATCATATCATGAAGCTGTTTCTACCTTTATTAGCTTTTGTTCCTTTTTCCAACAGAAAACCACAAGTATGTCTCAGGCTTCTAGCATCAATTAAAATCAATTTGTGAAATTATTATCACATCACCAGAATGCTCCTTTTCAGATGACTTTCTATGTTGCAGGTGTTTTCAGCCATGCTTATGAATAAAGAAGTCTAATACAAGTTGTGTTCGTGTCGAAAGGAATAGCCTTTGCATGTTATTATTATAATAGCCCCCGCTGCTTATGCGTAAAATTGTTTACTGACTGAGAAGACATAATATGAAAGGGAGGTGTGATTGTACAAGAGTTTATTCAATAAAGACCATAAGTGACAGACAACATAAATTGACTAAACCATTAGTGTAAAAATGTAAATCCAGTATTTGGACTTTTTAGTTGTGTGCTTTGGACCTCCTGTTGAGCTGCAGCTGCATCTCTCTGTCTCTCTTACCTCCCCCTCCTTTTTCTACATCATCTCTCTTTCCCTCTATCTCTCTCTCCTCTTTTCAGACCTGCCTTTGCGTTAGCAGGTAAATGAGTTCTTAGTGAGTATTAACTAAGATCAGTGGTGGTTATCTGATCAGAGCAGGTCACATGGAACAAAGACCTCTCCTCTTCCTCCAGCCACCTGCACTGCCCACTACAAATGAGCCTGAAAGCTGTGTGTGTGTGTGTGTGTGTGTGTGTGTGTGTGTGTGTGTACCTACATTTGTGCATGTGACCGAATGCTCATGTAAGTATGTTTATCTATGCATCTATGCATAACTGTGTGTGTGTATGTGTGCGTCTCCAGGGCCGGGGGGTTGACAGATGCTCCTTCTCAGTGAACACAATGAATTACTTATAGCCCGTTAAGCCAAACACGGCTGCGCTGGCCGCTGGTTTACCCAACACTGATAGGGCCATCTGCCGAGGTGACCCTGCCTTCTCCGCTGCTCTTTACAGATACGTAACCAGACGCTTATCTGCCAGGGTGGGGCCCCACTGCTGATTAAAAACATCAGGACTTCAACAATTGTCTGTGTGGATTTGTACACGTGTGTCTGTGTATGCAGGCGTTGGTAAAAAAAAAAAAAAAAAACACTGTGAGGGGTTAATGTGTAGGCTGAGGCTGGAATTAGGGTTAAGTTTAGATCTGGGGTAAGGAGTATGCTTGACTTGCATTATGTGTCTGCACAGGTTTTACCTTTCTGAGATTATCCACCTCAGGAGGAAAAGAGGAAGAACCACCTAATGAAGAAAAGAATGAGGAAGAAAAGGTAAAGTACATCCAAAGAGCAACAGGTAGGTATAATGTACATAATTTTATGTTATACATATAATAACAATATTAAGTTACATATATTTATAGGTGTTAACCATATAAATATAACCAAGAGTTTGAGAATTAGATATTGTTTCTGATGCCTAACATTAGGGGTCAACAAAGGTCAGGTTTTCATAAAACTACCTACACTTTTTATTGAAATGTTATATATATACCAGTGTGTATCTAGCACAGTTCCTTCCTTATCCTTCAAGCTCTTTCTCTTATAACATTCAAATAGAAAACACACTGTTTGAACATGTGAAAATGTATGGAAGCTAAGCAGCCAAACAGGGGTATGGAAAAAACTAAATAACCAAATCAACCAATTTATGGAGCTGACATTAGCTTAATTAGCTAGCTAGCTGATAAAATCTGCCAACCACAGTTGATCGATGGTGCACCCATGAGAAATGAGGAGCCTGCTTTTGTCTACTTCTGTGTTAAATCAGGGCCCATTGTTTAGAAAATGAATAAGAAATTTCAATCATCTTTGTAAAGTGCATATGTATCATGTGAGAACAGAAAGCTAGGGGGCATGCGGCTCCGACAATAGTAGATGGTTCATTCTGATCTGTCAAAAATATACATCTGTATAGAAAATTAACAATTAACAGCTCATTATTCATAATTCAGTTAATGCTCTCTCACATCCAGTTTTCTTCAGTGAAAACACTAGAACAAAAATAAGACTTTCGTAGTGATTGGTTATGACTACTTCCAAGTGTTTTTTCAATGTAGTGGGCAAGAAGTGCCATTTTTAGGCAAGACAAGGCAGTTTTATTTATAAAGTACGTTTCATACACAGAGGTAGACTCAAGGTGCTGTACAGAGAATTTACAACAACACAATTCAATGTTAAAACAACACAATTGTAAAAGAGCAAAATAAAAGATAAAATTGATATAGAAATGAAAATAAAAAATAATTAAGAAGTAAAATAAAAGTTAGAGTTAAAAGCTCTTGAGAACAATAAGGTTCTCAGTCTGGATTTAAAGCTATGAAGGTTGGGACGTTCCTGAGACCATCAGGCAGTTGGTTCCAATGCTGTGCTGCATAAAGACTAGAAGCTGCTTCTCCTTATTTAGATTATGGGCACCACTAGCAGTCCACTTCCTAGTGATCTAAGAGGTCTCGCAGGGTTAAATTTCTCAATCATATCAGTTATATTTTCAGGGCCAACTCCATGTAGAGATTTATAAATAAGAATTATGACTTTAAACTCAATTCGGTGGCTTACTGGCATCTAGTGTAGAGATTTAAGAACTGGGGTGGGCCGCCCTTTTGGTTTTGGTCAGGTGCCTGATGGTCTTTTTAATAAGTCCTGTCAGAAGTCCATTGCAGTAATCGATTCTGCTGGAGATAAAAGCAAGAATCAATTTTTCCAAATCCAATTCCAAAAATTGTTTTGTCATATGGTCCCTGACTGGCTGTTTTGTCTGTTTTTAAGGTTATAAAATGTTGATTTTGTTATTGCTTTTACATGACTGTTAAAACTTAGGTCGGAGTCAATCAAAACACCAAAGTTCTTAACCTGCTCTTTTGTTTTTAGTGCCTTGTCCTTTAAGTGAGCCGCAACCCTGAACCTCTCATCTTTGCTGCCAAACAAAAAGACCTGTTTTTTCTTTGTTTAATTTAGAAATTTTGAGACATCCAGTTATTTATTTGCACAATGCATTTACACAATGACTCTATAGGACTGTAGTCATTTGATGAGAGAGCAAAGTAAATTTGAATGTTATTTTAGTGTTCAGCATAACTATAATGACTATGATTTTTAGCACCAAACACAGTGTTTTGTATGAATTTTATTTCAGTTGTATTGATTTGAGTCATAAACTGAGGCTTGTATGTGCGTGAAAAACATCGAGTCTTTTTTACATTTTTATAGTTTAGGTTTTCAGTTTACACTTTCTGAAGGATTTTACAGTGTAGAGTTTTTTTGTATGTGTGCATATGTCTGTTTGTGTGTCTGGGAGCGTAGGTGTACAACATGTACCTGATGGTTCCTGTGTGTGTATATATGTGTGTGTGTGTGTGTGTGTGTGTGTATGTGTGCGTGTGCGTGCATGTGTGTGTGCGTGTGTCTATGTGTGTGTGATATTTAGAGTGGTTGCCATGCTTACAGGACCTTCTGTATAAACCGTGGAGACAGAATTATGGATTTGGAAGGTCTCTGCGTAATGATGTTTGGACCCGCTTCAGTCAAACTATACTCTAAGTGCAATCTCTGTTATATTCCAATCTATGAATATATAGCAGTTTGTCAAAAATGATTAAACTGTGTGTATTATTTCAGAAGGGTTTTACATATTTGGCCTTACTTTCAGCATGTTCAGTTTTGTAAATTTAGACTGGTTTATTTTATGCATTGTAGTTGTGCATTTAGCACCATTTGTTGTTACAGACGTTGAACCAAAGGGCTCAGTTTCAAAAAGCTACTGCATTTGCTTACGAGATTAAAAGAAATGCATTGTGTATTCGATATTTCAAAAATGCATAATAAAACCAATTATGAAATGTAGAATATTGCCTTTTATCAGGATCTCATAATTTTGGCACATCTGGCATTTTCTCATCAGTTACAGGATTTCATGCTGCTCTATGGGTTGTCCCACTGGGCTCATGAAACCTTTCAAAAGCCATTGAACAAATCTAACTGTGCATTGTCACTCAGCCAAAAATGCAGCTGTTTATTGGCTTCTTTCAAATGTGGTTCCACATTGTGACTAGATGTTTCCTCTTCTAATGAAACTATGAGCTGCACTGTTTCCTGCAGGACAGGGGAGTTGTGCAACGCACAGCTGCAGGGCCAAAGCTATCATGTTTAATCAAGATGAAACTTGATCACATCTGCCGGCTAGTTATTAGGTGAGTACAGTCATGTAAAAAGAAGTAAAGGTGGGAGACTTTTCCAGGTAAACAGGCCGAGTACAGCAGAAAGAGCTGCCAGGTATTGTTGAGCTCTCTGCAGTGTGTCTGTACCTGTGAAACCACTGAATGACAGTTGTGATTATATTTAATATTCCCTGAGCTCTGCTTTGTTTGTCAAAATTGAATATAACAGCAGGTCACGCAAAACAATCTGGAAAAAAAAACATATTAAAGTGGAACATTATCCAAATTCCCCCATGGGAGACCATTAATCTAATATTTCATCTAACAAATGCCACATCAGTTTTAGATTCCTTAGCTTGAGATTGTTGTAGATATCTGATAGATGCAATATTCACGTCTGTGTGTGTGTTGATTTGTGAGGATATTCTATTAAATTTCATCTTTCGAGTGTTTACTCTTACATTTGGCATTTGTGCCTCTATAATACATCAGACCATGAGGGAGGTTCCACTGTGATTAGTTTCAATAAAACATAAACATAATTTGGTATTTTGAGTAGATATTATAAAGTTTTTATTTTGTTTTGATGGGAATGCTTTTAACAAAAATACATCTCACATTACATCTGACTTCTCTGGTGCATTGTTTCACTTAATTAAAGGAACAGCTGGACATTTTTCAAAAATACACACTTTCTTGCTGAGAGTTAGATGAAAAGAATGATTCAACTCTTGCATTTGTACGATAAATATGGAGCTACAACCAGCAGCTGGTTAGCTTAGCTTAGCATAAAGACAGGAACCGGGGGGACACAGCTAGCCGGGCACTGTCCAAAGGTAACACAAACTACCAGCATCTCTAAAACTCAGTAATTGACACATTATATCTTGTTTGTTTAACCTGTAAAAACCCATTTGTAAAAACAACACACCCTGGTGTCTGAGATAGACTATTTCTAGTCCTTATGCTAAGCTAAGCTAACCAGCTGCTGGTTGTAGCTTTGTATTTGCCGTATAGACACAAGAGTGGTATTGATCTTCTCATCTAACTCGACAAGAGAGCGAGTAAGCGTATTTCCCAAAATGTGTGAACTGTTCCTTTAAATGATTTTCATATAATTCAACATCTTGAAATATTATGAATTTTACACAGCATACCACATTCAGCTTAAGACATTTCCAATGTGATTATGATAAAATGTACAAGGCTGTTGTTGTATTTCTAAAGAGTAACATAGCAGAATAGGTGGCTGCCCTCTGTGAGATGTCAGATTCAGTGTGAAAAAGTTCACTTGCAGAAATAAAGAAATACTGTGGTGTATGCTGGGAGTTGAACTCACATCGTGCATACCTCGATACATCAAAACAACTATTCTATCTGTAGACTGACAGGGTATGAGCGGTGGTAAGCGCTCAGAGTACAGTATGCTGCGTTCACAGTGAACTGTCAGAGTGGTACAGTTGGCCTTGTCACCTTCATATTCACTGTCCTCACTGCCATTGTCAAACTACTACAGTCTCACAGGAAAGGACTCAGACTTGGCCTAGATGTATATGGAAGGGAACACAGGCAAACATGGGTTACATTCAAGTTCCCAAAAAGACAGAAAAATAAAACCCCTACACAAATGTCTGTCTGTGAGTGTGTCTGCATCTGTACATATCCAGACCCATTTCAAAAGCTGCACAGCAAAAAACACAAAACCCACAGAAACAACAAAAAAACAAGCACTCCACAACACAATAGCATTTCCCACAATGGTTTCTGAGTCTGGGTAATACAATGATGCACGCAGCACACAATGGCCTTACAAATTGCTCATTTGTGTCTGAAAATACACCTCTTTTCTAGCCTTTCTGCCATCACTCCACCAGGGAGACACACACTGACAGATTATGTGTAACTGTCATCTGCTAAGCGAGTAGAGTTCATATGAAATACAACATAATTTTTCAATTTCTTTACTGGCTTCTAGATACTGTTGTAGTGCTGCTGCGTACAGCTGGAGAGCAACAAGGTGACAGTCAAGAGTGAAGGGGGTCACTGGATTGTATGCACCTCATTATATTTACATGTATGTAATTCTTACACCAAACATCACAGTGTGTATTTACCAGGTTACGGAATTCCAAACAGATTAATGTAAATTGGGTACAATATGCATGAATTTATCTGGAATTTAATTATTTTTTTTCCTATTTATTACTCTAACCATATGACATCTTATTGTACAATGTCATATAAATGTACTGTATTGCATTTAGTACTGCAGCTGGTCTCCACTCTACTGCTCTACCTTTGCAATAGGAAAAAAAGGGGTTTAAAAAGGGCTCCCAACAATACAAAATGTGCAATTTAAAGCATGGCTCATTAAAAAAAAAGAATCAACATTCACTAATAATAATCAATAATGATAAAAGATATGGAAAATACAAATTTAGATATTCACAGCTATCTCATTCAGAAATTCATAATTGGCCCTCAAGGCTGTGACACTCACACTATGATGCAGCATTGAGTGTTAATGGTACCCAGTAAAGCAGGAAGAATGATTTGTGTCCTTGCTTACCTCATTTTATTAAAGTATGGTTTTTTTGGGAGAGGGTAGGTGCTCGTGTCCCTGGTGGTTCTATTGCTGCTGTGGTCCATGCATAAATTTTAGCATGTTACCACTGTTATTTATAAAAAAAAAATAAAACAAAACATGTAACTCTAGTGTTGATATGGTGTTTTTAAGCTGCAGCTGAAGGACTGTAGGCTCCTCTGTGGGTTGAGTTAATGTTGGTTTTATGAGACCTTTTCAAAGGTTTATGTGAACACAAGAAATACAATTCTAAAATAGATATCTTCCATACAGAGTGATGTAATTTGCAACTGTCATGTTTTATCAACAGCCTCATCTCCAAAAACATGATGTTTTTCCTTAAATATGATACATAACGCTTTGTTTCCCAATGTTATCCCACTGTGGGCTTTTGTATTTGTGTTTTCCTACACTGAACTTAACCAAGACTGACAATACAGACAAATATAACTGCAAATGTGTAAACAAAAATGTGCACACTGTAGAGCCTTGTCCATTTCAAGTCAATAGGATATCTAATATAACATTTAAATATAAAATATGAAGGCTATATTCTCATACTGAGCTGCAGCCTGTTGCGCAATCCACATCTCTCAAATGTGAAACTCACCCGGTGCTTTTTGTCTCCATCTCCTCCTTTGTGACTGCCACTGATAACAGGAGAAGGGATCGTGTGTTTTTACCTGGATTCACCTCATCAGTGGGCATGATGAAGCTATGAATATAAAAAACATATAATGAATAAAAAATAAAATGAATATTCAGATATAAAAATTGAACTAATTCACCGAGGAGCAACACAACACAGCTGAGCGGGGAACTATAGAAGGACTCACGTTAAAGTCGTGTTTTGTGCCGAGACTTGCATGCTTCAATGTCTTTTTCCTTCTACTTCGGGGAAATAATGCTGATATAATTTCTCCTATAGTTCAAATCGAGTGGGGGGTCGGGGGGGTGACGTCAGGTCCCATCAAGCTGACAGACCTCCTATTGGACCAGTGGAGGCTTTTTAAAGGAGCAGGCAGCAGCGCACCGGAGGCTGGTTCCCCCTCCAGACGCGCCGCAGCTCTTCCATCTCTCCATCCAGCACAGCAGCAGCAGCAGCAGCAGCAGCAGCAGCAGCGGAGCCGGACTGACAGCAGCCAGGTGAGCGCGGAGACTCCCAGCATCCGAGCCGGAGGAGAGCTCGCATTTTATAGGAAAGAAACAGAAAGAGTGAAGGGGCGGAAGAGAGGGGGATTCTAGGGAAAGGAGCGCACTCTCCTTCGCGTTTAAACTGTTAAAATAGAGATAATAAAGCGATCAAAAAGCCAAAGCAGGGAGCTTAGAAACAATCAGAACACTTTGTCTCAGCGAATTTATGAATGAAATGAAATTAAGTGACGGCACATCTTTTCCTCTGTTTTCCTCCTCGTGGTTTAGATGCGATGATGAGGAGGAGGAGGAAGAGGAGGACGCGGCGCGGTGCCGACCGGCGGCTGACCTGCCAGATATCAACAGGTATGTGCACCCATCGATCTTTACATAACAGATATTTCAAGTGTCAGAATCCATACTTTAGAGTAGCTCCCACTCCAAACATCTCTAAAATAAAAGTGAGACTCAGCCTCGTGTTTGCCTGGCAGCCAGTGTTAAAGTGCCTGTGTTGATCTCAAGACGACGGTGCCCCAATTAGCAATAATGGCAGCGTAATTAGATTGAAAAAAAAAACGAGAAAGCTCTTCTTCTATCTTGGGTCCCCTGCAGACAGAGCAGCGTGGTCTCAGCGTCCTTACCTGCGATGGATTATCAACAGCCCGCCTCGCAGCCTGTTTGGGCTTCCTGGGGTCAAATGACAGCAGCTCAATGTTGAAACCCTCCGATTGAATCAGTAGCGTGGATTGTCTCATGTAGGTCGGACACATGAGAGAAAGAGAGAGAGACAAAAAGAGAAAGAGCTTCATTTGTCTTTTTTGGGGGGGGGGCGATGTTCAAAGTGTGAAGGGATAGCTGCAGCAGCGGTTACACTCTGCAGAGGGAAATAATTTCACTTTAAATTGTTTATTTCTATTTCGTTGTCCTTGAAATTATTATTATTTTGCTTGCTGAAAGCTGTAGTGAAATTATAGCTTTTATTAGCGTGAAAAGCAGAAAAGAGAGAGGCGGCTGTGTGTGTTTAATCCAGGCAGGAGGAGAGTGAATAGAGATTTCAGCACCAGAGTGGTGGACAGTTTCACACATCTGGCCAGATGCCCCCCAGCAAAGACATGAGAGGGAGGAGAGGGAGGGAGCAGCCTCTTTACTGACACCCGCTGAATCTCAAATACACTAGGAAAAAAAAAAACTCTTTCACTGTTCAACAGGCCTGCTTTCACCTCACCCAGTTGATTTTGTAGCTAATATTTTATTGCAGACAGAATATTTTCCACTTTGTCTGATCTTCTCATAACAAACTCAGTCCTGGATTTGTTATTTCAGTATGTGACAGCTGATAAAATGAGCTGAAACTGGCTAAAAAAAAACCCAAAAAACAACAACAAACAAAAAAACAAAGTGGACTAGTGATGACAGCATGAGAAGTGTGAAGGCCAAGATGTATCATGCATATTATTCATTTTTGTCAAAGTCCCAAATTATTCTGGGTGAATTGCCTTGGGATGTGTCAGTGACAGGCAGCCTCCTTCTGGCAGGGTCTGAGGTGTCTAAATGGAAACTGGAGCATTGCCAGGAGCCCCTATTTACATAACCCCCCCTCTACATGAACATTGATGGGAGGAGGGGGGGGGACGCATTCTGAGGCTTGCACACAGATACATACATACACCCACATGTACACACACACACACACACACCAAATGGTGTGACACAGCACATACAATCTGTAGCCATGAGAGAAATTCAGTGCTAACAGGTGTTCAAACAGGCCGCTCGGTACATTCTTCCAATTATTGCAATTAGATGCTGCCTGGTTACCACTCCATAATGTACAACTGCTGTGGAAGAGAGTGTGTGTGTGTGTGTGTGTGTGTGTGTGTGTGTGTGTGTGTGTGTGTGTGCGTGACAGACAGAAATAGAGGGAAAAACAGCAGGAAAGCACAGAAGAAAGAGAGAGAGGTAGAGACAGAAAGCCTTCAGTGTATTTGTGTTGATGTCGCGATTATTGCTATCTGTAGAGGATGAAAAAGACAAGCTGTGAATTATATACTATTAGGTGAACACACTTTGAATGCATAAGTAATCCCTTTTTGCACTGAGTCATTATCAGCTTTAGCAGATTGTCTAGAAACTGCAGGCTTTTTACCTCTGTTGCAGACAGCAGTGTTTGATTTCAAATAAAACATTAATAAAAAAAAAAAATAAATAAAAAAAACAGGCTCCCTTGGTACAGCGGAGTGATCGGTGCATTTTAGATAAACTGCTGGTTATTACTGGTTTTGTGTTGTGTGTGTACAGATGCACAGCATACTGATTGGAAAGAGGCCTGTAAAGTGAAGGTGTTACTGTGAAATATGAATGTTACTCACAACGGAAAAGCAATTAAGGCTGCAGCTCATTGCCTTACAGTGAAGCCATACTGTTTAGGTAGAAATATCCTTCCCTCCTTGGAAGAACAGAAGAGTTAAAGTGGTGGAATTTTCTCAATCAGCGTAGGATGATGCTAGTCTTTAGTTGAGGGAAAAACATGGAAAATGCACAGAACTGGAAATACAAGAATAATAATAAAAAAAAAAGCAGAGAAAGACAAGTGTCTGATAGAGGACACATGTATTCCATCATGACCAGGGAACATCTTGATTTGATGAGTGATTGAGCTGTCATACTTTACAGAGCAGAGGGCAATCATAGTGGCCGCAGTCTTATCAGAAAGCAAGGACAAGAAAGAAAGATAACAGGGTGCCATAAAGCGGGACAGCAAAGAGTGACATACGAGCAAGATCAGTGTGTGTGTGTGTGTGTGTAAGTGAGTGTCCGTAGGTGAGCGTACATGTGTGTCATATTAAGCAGGAGATGTTTGTGGCAGCTGTCGGCTTTGTTTGAACAGCAATCACAATCAGCGGCAACAGCAGCCGAGCGTGTGGTTGTGACAGCGCTGGTGGGAGACTCACTGCCATCACTCCCCCGCTCTCGGCCCTGCGCCTTCTGCTCCTCCTCTCTTCCCGAACCCTCTGTTTCTCTCTAACCTCCCCTCGCTGTCTGTCCTCCCTCCTGCACTTCCTGTCTGCCTCCTCTCCTCCTGTTGCCTCCTCGCTTCCCTTCAAGCACAGTGACTGACATTGCATCAGTTCCACCACAGTTGAGGCAGGATCTGGATTGATTCTCCCGGCAAAGTTATTATAGCTTCAGATCTCTTTCGATCCAACTTCAAAAAGTCTCTTTGTACAGCCGCGACAACAAGGTGTCTCTGTTTCTCTGGCGTGGTCTTGTGTAGCTCTTCTTCAATACTGCCTGGAAAAAAACATCTGAGCTTCCTCTGTGGCTTGGTTAGTCCTGCTGGGAAATTGGTAAAAAAAATCAGGGATACAGCAACACAAAATTTGAACAGGAACTAGGAACAGGACAAGTGAGGTGCTACACACAATAGAAACAAAAAAAATGTTGACATTTATGTTTTACATTCTTTCTTTTTCTTTTATAATTCCATATACCTTCTGAACTTCAGCTTCTTTTCTCTGTAACATTATTAGTCTCAATAGGAAAAGAAAATACACTGAAACATTCAGGAAATGAAAAATATCAGCAGTAGAACACAGTTAGAAAAAGATAATAAAGGAAGAAAATGAAAGATAAAAAGTTGAATGTGCAAATTGAAAATGCATGACAAAATAAAATATCTCAATCAATTAAATTCAGAGGAATATATAACAAGTAAAAATGAATGTCAGGACATATGTGTGGCACTCACTGCCTAAATGTCACATTATATCTATGTAATTAAAGGTATGAAGCTTTATGTCAAATTCTCTACTCAGTACCTTTATTTTCATCCACCACAGCCATCCTCCATCATTACGTATTTCCACACCTGGTCCTCACCTCCCCCTCCTCCGCTCTTCCACCTCCATACTGCACCTCCACTCACACCCCTCCCCCTCTTGTATCCCTGCTTCATTTCTCCATCTTTCTCCGTTGATTCCCTTCCTCTCATCTGCTTAGGGAGCAGGCTAAATCCATTGTTTGATGTGGCCTTGCCTTTTCATTTGCTGGAGGAAGGTAGAGAAGAGGAGAGGAGAGGAGAGGAGAGGGGGGGCAGGGATGGAGAGGCGAGAGGAGTGGGTCACTTGAGGATGAGATAGAGAAAAGAGAAAAATGAAGGGGGGAGGGTACGAGCGAGAGTCCCGGAGCAACAGGCTTGTCTGGGTTCGTGGAGCTGCCTTCCAGTGATTTACTGACGCAGGAAAAGTGAGGTCATGTTTTCTTTGAGTCTGTGCTGTTAGAGGTCAGTTTTAACAAGTAAGTCAAATGCAAAATTGCAGATGTTGGTGAAATGTGATGTTGCACCAGGGATATTCTTTTCAAGATTTAGTTGCTCTGATTGCTGTGGGGTTTGAACGACACACCGAGATGTCTTCTTCTTTAGATTTGAAAATCTGTCTGACTGCTATAGAGCACACATACAGTATATGTTCTGTAAATAATGTCCTGTGTTCTTGTTAGAGAAAAAAACTAAACAAAATGTACCCTAAGGGGAAAAAATATACATGTATTTTTTCATGATAGCACTCCCAAAACTTATCACTTTAGTGTATAATAGAAAGAGCTACCGGATTACTCTCATACAGCAGTATTGTGTCAGTTTCATGGATAATAACTTTGGTCCACAATATAAAATGTATCTTGTGAATTAAGTTGGAATGATAGCAGATACTTTTTTTAAAAAAAATAACCTGTTTAGTTTTTCAGCAGAAGTCTTCTCTTGGCAACATTGGCCTAAAAAAATAATGACTGAACGTAGCTGAAAGGTGAATGAATTAAATAAATCCTGGACTGACAGATGGTGAAACATCCTAATTATGACTGCTTGGAGAAAAAAAAACAAGAGTGAACAGAAGACTCACTTTGCACAAACGAGACTGCAGTATCAAAATGGACTAACGAGCAGTAAACTGATTACCCATCATCTGTTTCGAGCAAGTGTATGATGAGATCAAACCGTGGCTGATTGACAGTCTTTTCAGCTGATGAGTGACACTGTGCAGATCAGCCAGGCAGGCAGCCGCGTGGTTCTCAAACCCCTGGACCAAGCTCCTCATCTGGTCTGACATTTGATACCTAGCTGTGGCCCCTTCGCTGTTTCGCTTGTTTTATACAAGAAGCACAGGGCAGAAAGAACATTGTTGTTGACTGACTGATTAGCTGATGGTCGAAGTCACACTCATTGTTTTTTTGGTTTTTTTTTTCTAAAAACTGGCTCCCATGCTGAGAAAATTTGTCTTATGAAAGGCAAGTTGTTTAAAACAGAGCAGAGAAGAAAACGGAGCTTAGCTTGAGCTGCTCGGTCCTCATGACATGCAGGTTGTGAGTCATGATTGGCTCGCAGAATAAAGGACGTGGCTGTCTATTCTCTGACAGACTATAACATCTGAGCTGTCAGACTCGCCCCTCTGCACAATGATAAGAAAGGATTTATTTCAATAGCACTCACAAAGAACCGTCAGCATAAAGGAAAATACAGATTAATGCAAATAAAAGATCATGCTTGAAAACTGGAAGGTCGGAGACAAGAACTGCATCATATGCATGACTGCTTCCGTGCATTACAGTGTAGATTACACTTTTATTTATTTATTTATTTATGTACATCACTGAGTTCTAGTGTCAGGGGCCACACGGTAAGGTTCAAGGACACCAGGTGTGAAAAGCTTAATTTGGACTCAACAAAGTTGCAAATTGTTCAAAATACAAAATAGGAAAACAAGAGAAAACTATTTGAAAAAACTAAGGACCTTTAACTTAAAATGAGGTAGACTAAACAAACTAAACAACAACTTAGGACTGAACTAAATGTAACTGACCTAATAAAGGGAGGCTTTATAAAGACTAGGATAGCTCACAAAGACACAAGAACAATTAACTCTACTCTATACTCCAAATTAACCTACATACAAAAATTTAAATAAGCACATAATTTACAACTAATCTAACTAATCTAATCTAACAACACAATTTAAAGTCCAAAAATGATTAGATTTAACTAGGACTCCCCTGTGGCACACTCAGTTGGCCTCTTCCACTTCCAGTATAAGAGAGAGGGCCATCTTAACTGTTGCTGCATCTTTTGGCTAGGGGAGGTCTCACCGTTGATCCATGAAGGAGAACAAACTGTACATCATGAATTAATTAAAGCGAAGAGTTAATGACAGAATTTTTGACCAAAATGCATTCACTCAAATTAGCGAACAAAAGACATTGCCATGTCATTACTTGAAATGTATGTTAATGTTGCTAAAAAGAGAGAAAAACACTGTTTGGTGGTGTGGCCGTCACATCATGATGCAGTATATCTAGGGAAATATAATTAAAGATCTGTTGATTAGCTTTCTTAGCCATTCTTAGGACATTCTAAGAAACATTTATGTGTTAATTATATTGTATTGTAAATACAATTTCATTGTAGTGGGTATATTAATTGATTCATATGCATTTTTAATACCGCATATGTACAGAACAGCACAGTTTAATCTGCACAGAAAGGGCTGTACAGATGTATTTTATCTGAATACAACATAGATTGTTGCTTCATTTACATTTCAATGCTTCAGGCCTGGCAGTACACACACAGAACTACAAAGCAGAGCAGCACTTACAGTTTCAAACATCTTAATTGGTAACTATTCACAATCCAGTGTATCAGACAGGAATGTAGAGGAAAAGCTCACAGAGCAGCATTGTACATGTTTGATTGCATTGAAATACTCACTTTTCTTGGGCCTTTCAGTCTATAGAAAATGTAACTGTGCAGACAATTATGTATTTCTGTGCACAGATCTGTATGTCTATTTTTGTGTGAATTACTACTGCAGTTGAAGATTCACATTTTTCACTCCAAGGTCGATGCAGAGTTCTGTAGCAAGAGGCATCCACCTGCACACTGTGAGTAACTGTCAGCATGTCTGCCATCTGCTGCCTCATTTTTCTCCACACACTGCATTGTGCTGTTTCTCTGATTGGAATGTTTGGAGTCGTCCTACATGTATGTATTGCTGTTTATTTTTTATTTTGAATGTGAGACCTTTCCCGCACATTTCTCCATGTGTGAAGTCTGTTACGAGTCTGAATTGCAGGTGTGAAACTCGGCGTGCTCTGAGTTGTTCTACAGCTCTGCCTCGTTATATATACGACTTTAGTTGGTTTGCGATTTTGTCGTTTTTGAATTCTGTTTTTCACATTGCATGTGTGCTTGTTTGTTTGTTGAGTGTGTGTACGTGTATGTGTGTGTGTGTGTGTGTGTGCGTGCACGCCTGTAAGTGTGTGTGCATGTGTGCGGCGTACTTCTTCAAGCATGATGTGTGTTCCCTAAGTTTGTGGGTGTGTGTGCCTGTGTGTCTCTCCATATGTGCGTGTTTATAATCCAAGGCCATTCAATAGCACCACATGGATCCATCCCATATCCTGGTCGCCATGGTTACCAGGGCCACTTATCACAGAGGGTCCCGACAGATCAAACAGGTGTGCATCCTGTGGATGTCTCTCCTCAACGACTGTTGCTAGGAACCTTTGTTGCACACACCACACAGGTGCTTGTCGCCACTGGTGAAAACCAGCAGGAGCGCAAAAACATTGTCTTGATGTCCTAGTCTGGACTGGTGTGTATGTGTGTGTGTGTGTGTGTGTGTGTGTGTGTGTTTACTGTATAAGTGCGTGTGTGAGTTTTTGTATTTGTTGTCTTTATGAGAAACAGTGTGAGGTTTAGTTCTTCTGAAAGAGGATGTTTTTTGTAAGTGGGTCATCACTTCAAGCAGCTACTCTAGTACCTGGTGCTAGATTTAGGGTTCAGATTGAAATAAAGCAATTTAATCATCCACTACCATAAAGTTGGGGCACTTAAGACAGATGAAAAAACAAGCAGAAGCTGAGATATCCAGACTTTTGGTCCCTAGTAGTAGTCAAGCTTCAAAAACACTGGATCCTACATTTCCCATAATGCAGCTCTATACCATCTTTCATTAGACTTTCCCTGCCTCTTAAATGCCCTCATCTTTCCAACTCCAAGTTTAATATTTGTTCTGATTTGACTGCTGGTGGCCAGAACTGTACAGTTTGGCAGAAGACTTTGTGTTCATGTAGGAACCCGTCGTTATAGTAAGAAAATGTTTGAGAAAATGGGTATTCAGGGCCTTTAAGAGAAATACTAACATTGATGTTTACTTTAAGAATCAAGATTTAGGTTTAGGGTAAGTGATGAATATTTGCCTGAATACAAGTCTTGTGTCAGGAAGTTCAAATCCAAATTTAGAAGTCAAATCTAAACTGTCTCCTACATAGCAGCGAGCACTGGGTCCAATGAAGCATGAACTCACAAACATGGCTCAAGTTCCTCACCACCTCTCCTTCCGGGCAGTAAACTAAATTAAGTTCACTGTTAGTCTTCAAATTTCGAATTCTTCCTGTTGGCATTGAAGCTGCAGATGTGTAAAATTTCCTAGAGCAGCTTTAAAATTTGGGTTCCGGGTTAGGGGGTCGGGCTGTAGATAATATGAAGAGAAGGGAAGGAAACAAACTGAAATGAAAGGACGGGGACAATTCGAGGGCCAGCGAAAAGTGCTTGAGGCCCGGCCAGAGAGCCAGAAAAGAAAGGGTTCTGTCAAAACGTGAACCCAGCAAAGGTTCTTTGACTTGCAGACCCCGCCAAGCGCACCACTCCTCCCTTCCCTCCCTCCCTCTTTCCCTCCCTCCATCCATCCATTTCCCTCCCTTTGCTCACCTTGCTCTCCCCCTGTGACTGTGTCAACTGCGCTGCCACCCTCACCCTTTCACCTCACACCCCGCTGTTCTCCACAGCTCCCTCCTTCCTTCCCCACCTCCCTCCCCCAGCCTCCACACGCAGCACCTGTTCTCCTATTCATCCTTCTGCCCATATCTCCATCCTGCAGCGCCCACTTTAACCGCGTGTCCTCATAAGGCGTCCTGCTGTCGATAAAGCACGTGCCCGCCGTGTGTCCGCATCCAATCTGATTTGTGGCTTTTGCTTTTCCTCCCCCACCACTTCTCCTATCTAATGAACCTGAAAGGACAAACATTAGCCCCCCCCCCCCAAAAAATTACCCTTACCTCTTAAACCTTCTCTCCGCCTTGCGTTAACATCTCCTGTGATTCAGAGTAGAGCTACATCTGACATTAAAATACATCTTTTCTACATATGTGCACTTTGGGGTCTGTCTCCCTCAGATTGCTTTGTACATGACTTCCCCTGATAATATTTTTACGAGATAATTAATATTGACAGGGAGTCTTGTTCAGTCAGCTGTTCAGTCTACAAGTATCCTCATAAATCCATATTGACAAGTGCAGTCTGAGCTGCCTTCCACCTGCTTGCGAGTTTATTTCTGTGTACACAATTACTACAAGCAGACGGGATCTGAACTGCCCCGGGTGCATTTACACCTGCAGTTTATCTGATTTTGCTCAATCTGATTACATTAGGTTGCAGTTTAATGCCAGGTGCAAAGGGGGTCAGAGCAGTTTGCTTTTTTTTAATAAAAGATTTGTGTCACTCCTCTTTCCCTGCAGCATGCTGCTTTCTTCCTGCATGTTCTCAACCTCTCTCCGTTTCCCTTTCACCTTTTCCATATGTCGCTCATTTCAGCTTTAATCCCAACATAGCACCTTTCCTTTCTCTCGCTATAACTCCCCCATTTCTCTCCTCTTCCTCGCCACCTCTTACACCATTTCCCTCACCTCTCTTCCCTCAACAAAGCACCCCTCCTCCCTCTCCCTGCGCCTCCTCTGTTCTTTCCACCCGTGCTCCTTCCCCTAACCCAATAACCTCGGCTCTCAAGAGCTCCCCTCGCCTCTCCACCTCACCTTCCCTGCTGCTCTTCCAGCAACAGCCCCCCCCAACACCACCACTGCGCCTCCCCGCCTGCCGCCCCCACGTCTCTGTCTGAGTCCCCCCCCTGCGGCAAGCCCTCATCTCAGGCCGCCGTGTACAGGATGCTCCCTCGATGAGAGGTCACTGGTCTGACTGTTTTCTCTGTTCTTCCCCTCAGCAATTCTCCGACCATGACTGCAGATCACAGTCCTTCATTCACTCTTGAATAGGATGCCAAAGAGTTAAATATATATTTATATATATAATGTCCGATATTTTTTACAGACACATATGAACTCAGATTATTTTAGACAGTTACGCTCTGTGCTCTATCTCATATTCATGTCTGATCTCTTCAGAGCTCAGGACATTTATAGACACCCTGATATCGATTTATAGGCTTTTCACATGAATTGTGAACCTCACCAAGTCTGTCACCATTGCTTCCCAAAATGTAGATCTAATTTTCATTTAATGTGGCACCAGGTAAAAAAGGATGTTGCTACTTTTCTCCCTCCCTTTATGTCTCTAAACAGAATGAAGAAAATGCATGTGATATTTACAAATTGTATTTTTAATCTGACTAACTGTTATTATTTTACCATAGTATTACAGTATGATAATACAGTTGTTACAATTGTGAAACTATAAGTGGGAAATATGCAGTATTTTTACAAGATGAATAATTTAAAGCCAATGTGCTGTAACTACATGTTGTTGTGAGTAGAATATGACTTTTTTTAACATCTATTTTACCATGAAAAATCATTATGCTGTAGAAATGGCCCTAAACCAACCTGCAGTAGCTGCACTACGGCTACTTTAGGTAAATGGCGTTTCTTAGCCAAAACTAATTTAACATCTTTTCCCTGTAATTGAAAAAACAATTTTGATGCTCGACCATCTTACTAATTGAGTTTGTTATACCACATAAATAAGCCAGTGGCTAAATCCAATCATAACGAAAAGGTAAAGAGCTAAAACACCTGATAAATTAATCCTGCTAAAAAGTAATTAGCTTAGCAGAGCAGCAGTAACTATTGTCTCTGCAGCCTCTGACTCTAGCAGAAACCACATGATTGGTTGTGGTTAAACTACCTTAAATTCACATATTCAAATGTGTTAAAGATGAATTTATTAAATTAGCTTCAAATGGACAAGAAAGGTGAAGAAGAAACACAAATGCATTTTGTTTGTAGACATTGCTTTCTACCTGAACATCTTAGATTGTCCAAATGCAGAGTGCAAAGTGCAAAGGTCTGTTGCAATTATTAATAATTTGCCTTAAAAGATAAAATAATAAGGTTTTTGCAACTAAGGCTATATATATAGTATATATTCCACGGTGTGGCTGTTTCTGTGCTCTTTGCCTCTGTAAGGCAGAATGATGCCAATAAACCAATCAGTTAATAAAATAATCAAAACACTACTGCAGGTACATACAGTATGGATGGGTTGAAAGAGCCATGATGGCATGATTTTAAAGAAGGTTAAAACACACTTGTTTACATTGATGTGACACTTGATGTTTGTTTTGCATTACAAATTAGCAAAAGAAAAATAAGAATTCTGGAGTTTTACCAACAATTTCTATGTACCCTTAAAATACCTAAAGCTTATAATTGATGATTATGAATATTGCCACTTTGCCATTTGGTTTAAAAAGGGATTTAACGTAACAGGGAAAAGGTGAAATGAATTGATGGTCCTTCAGGGAGAAGTGTGCTTCCTTTTTAGTTTATTCTATAGGGCTAATTAATTTGTAAACCAATTTGAACACTGCTTTTAGTTGTAAAGAGATTGTGTCACTTATTTTGTATCCAAGCTGAGAATGACCTGTAGCAAAAAAAAGAAAACAAAAAGAAAAACAGAATAATTGCAGAACCTATTAATTTAACATTCATTTGTTGAAATGTATTTTTGCAAAATTAATCACAATATGAATTATCTTCAGAATTGCAAATCATAATGTATGCTGGTGGCCAGAGGACAGAGAAATCTGTTCTGTCACAGAGCGAATAATGCAAATGTGTCATCTTGGATGAGGGAGGCAGACGCACACCGCTCTTCAGAGAATCCCATTTTCTAATTCTCTGACAGACTCAGAGGGGGAGCAGAACACATGTACCTCCCACATGTACACCAATTACCGCAATGAGCAAATGAAAGGCTGTGTCCCATCAGGGCCGCCGTAGGGGGGAGAGAGAGGGAGAGAGAGGGGGGGGGGGGGGGGTAGTGAGAGAAGGGGGGAGTTCTACATAATTGCCCCCCCTGCACACACACATACATTACCAACAATCATCATCTGCTGTCACTGTTGTTGATAATCCCAGAGTTGTCTGTTTACAGCAGATTGGCTCTCCCTGCTCACGTTGGCTTTCCTTGTTTTTGTTTTTTTTTCTCTCGCCCTCAATTTCTCGTCTCCATTTCTCCCATCATGCCATTTACCCGCTCCAGACTTTCCCTCCTCCTCCTCCTCATCAACTGTCATCGTGTTCAGTGACATTTTCACCGACAAAGTCAAAATATGTAGAAAGAGTCTGTTGGGTCAATCAGGATTATTTGCAGCTTCACAACATCCAAGTGAAAGGCATTGACTGATTGACTGACTGACTGACTGACTGACTGGTTCTTTAAAACAGAACTCACTCACTTATGTTTATGCAACTGCTATATTTTAGCTATAATTGTTATCATATTTAGTTGTATCATTCTGTAAAGTGTTATGAAGCATTTTTAAATAATGCATTTTACAGTACAACCCACTATAGAGCATCTGCAGGCATAAACTAAAGGCAGCAATATAAACCTTTACATTTGACTCTTCCTGTCTAATATACAGCCGCTCTGTGTGTATCTCCAACGTGCCAGAACTTAACTCTAACTGTAAATCTGAAGCCCATCTGACTTCATGTTCTCACCGCAGCGCAGTGTCTCTGCAGGCTAATTGAAGTCAACCACAGGGCACTGCTAATGATCAGCCTACAGCGACCCGTGATGGTCTGTCATCTTTCTGTCTGCAGCCCTGCGTGGTATTTAGAGAGATCCTGAAGGTTGAGAGAAAATGAGAGAGAGGCAAAATGTGAGGCAAAAAGAAAAAAGAAAAAGAAGAAAGAAACAGGTGAAAGTAGGGGGAGGAGTGGAAGAGGCCATGAGGTAGGGAGGGTGGTGGTGGTGGGGGTGGGGGTGGTGGTGTTAGACAAATGACCCAGGTGATGAAATGACCGCCATGCTGTGCAGGAAGTAGCCGCATCCGGCTCTGCTCACTTCCGCTCAGTGGTCATTACCCTTCCCCGCGAGCTCCCCGCGGCTCCAAATTCACTAACACAGAATCGATCTGAGCGGGTGGAGCAGGAGGTGAGAGGACAGGAACTGTGGATGAGGTGAGAGGTGAGAGTAGGGGAAGGAGGGGTGAGAGTTACAGTTAAAAAAAAGGGGGGGGGTGAAGAAGGACAGGAGGAGAGAGGAAAGAGATGAAAACGAAAGAGGATGTAGGCTTCAGACTCTCAGCTACTGGTTACAAAACAGTCTTTTCATGAACTCCACTGATTATCTGGGTAGATTTTACCCAGATAATTACATTTCTTTCATTAAACCTACAAAAGACGGAGACCCTGAGAAGTTAGAGAAATCTTATTACGCTGGAGGATAACTAAGCTTTGGTTTGTGCAACAAAGGCTGCAAATACATTTAAGAGAGACCTTCCTAATGTTTTGTCTGTTCAGTGTAGATTGTGATTGTGTTTTACTGCCACAGCACAGCGTAATGTCAATGTCCCCAGCTCCCTCTGTGCTCCTGCAGCTGGTCTTCCACGTTTGCCCTCGTGGCATTTAGTTTTACGAGTCCTGGGAGCCAGTGGTCAGCTTTACCAGTTAAAACCAGCAGCAAGGCTCTGCCAGTCAGGCGTAATGTTCTGTATTAACGCAAGAATCAATCCTGAGTTCAATGAGAGCAGAGTGTGCTTTTTTTTAATCATTTAGTTCAGACAATGAAACCTTAAATACAATTGAATTTATTGTCTCAGTAGCTCAACTGGAATAATCGTAAAGTCACCATCAAGTGTATTTTTAACTAGTGTTGCATGATGCATGATGCACTGAATAAAAAGACACAGTAGAAAAGTCCTTTTTTCATGAAATAAGAAATATTTATCACCAGAGCTTCCTCATATCATTTAACTAGAAAACAGAACACTGAAAAAAAAAGATAAAGATCTTTGTCTGAAAAATGAGAGGTTTGGCCAACAAAAAATAATTCTTAGTATCCTTGTTGCTGCTGAGAATGAAGACAAATGTTCATTTCACAAAAAAAAAAAAAAAACAGAACAAAACATGGATTCAAAAGAAGGAATGTGATTGATTATGTTTGCGCATCACAAGACAGCTGCTTGAGACAGGAGAGTGAGCCGGGAGGCCGGGTGGATTGCAGATTAATCAGCTTTAATATATAATGCACAGCAAGCTTATAACGCGCCGTTTCTGTTGCGACAGTGTCCAATCTCTTCTGTACATTTCAGAGTAGGCTCAGACTTGGATTATTATGTTTCAAGGTGTACCTGTTATTTTGTCCATCCCATGCGGCATCATCTGCGCTCTGCGTGACTTCATTTTAAAACTCCAACGTGAAGGCCGCGCATCATGACCACATTAAGAGCCTCGTCCATATGAAGTGGCAGCAGGAATTAGAATAAACTCCTTTGGCACTAGAACGACTCTCTTTTTGCATTTCATTAACATGAAATCTTCACCTATTTGAATTCATCATCATGAACGAATAGTTAATGATTTGATTAGCTTACCATACATGTAAGGGAAATTATTCGCATTGGATATGACGGAATATGATAAAAGGTGCCCCCCCCCCCACTCCTCTGTATAAGAATTACATTTCACTAACTAGCCTTGACAACCTAATTGAACATTAGTCTAATATAGAACATTACCAGAGGAGAAATGAAAGCCTGCTGTCCTTGAACACTGTCAGCTTCATTGTACACTACTGTCTTCTCCCAGTTATTTCTCTCTTTGGCTCTGAGTGAAAGGACCTTCATCCCAAAGTGAAGAGTATAATTTAGCCTGCTCTAATGACATAGAACTATTCAGCAGGCTGCCCATAATTGTTGGACCAGGGCTGGGAGAATAATAGTCCCAAACTCTCACCCTCCAAGCTTTTCATCTGCACAAGTCTGAGTACATGTAGTGACCTAAGTCCTCCAGAAAGACAGAGAGGCAGAGTTAACTAGAGCCAGTAAGTTATGTGAACTATGGGGAACCCATTATTTCTCAATATGCTTTTTTAATGTGAAAATTAGAAGCAGACTGGATGTGGAGCTAATTTCTAATGTGTCATTCTGTGTGTGTGTGGGGGTTCATGGGTTTAACCAGGCAGCATGTCATTGTGTGGCGATCTTCAATGTTCCCCGGCTAATACCTGTAACTCAGTGGCTCATGCTGGATGTTAATGAGTACTGAGAAGGGCACACCTCACCAGGCAGTAGAGAGAGAGAGAGAGAGAGAGAGAGAGAGGAATACTTAGAGAACAGAGAGAGTGAGAGAGACAGAGGGAGAGAAAAGACAAAGAGAAAGAAAGGAGAGCAGTGCTGGTCTAATGAACTCATAGCTCGCTGTACACTGTCACTCTCCTGCTCAGCACTGTGACCTGGACAATGCAGGCACATTGTTGTCTCAGCATTGTGTGTGCTAACCCAGGCAGCCAGCACCCCATAGAGAATCAATGGCTCCTGTAACCTAAACTTGGTGGCAGTGCGGGCCAGCGAAGGCAGCTGTCATTCTGAGTATTGTTGGCACTGACAGCAGCCTCTGATGAGGGCATTGTAAAGAGAGAAACTCAGCAGAACAGCAGAAAACTACAGACAAGACGAGGTGCAATGTGGAGGCTGTACAAGTTCACCACGAGATGATAAAGATTCATATCTAAAGCTGCAGCAACTAAAGAACAGTCAAGTTAGGGACTGTGTGAAAATTATTTGGAGGGAAGGTGGGGTCAGATAAAGGGCAGGGTATCATAAAATTTATTTTGGCTAAAGGGAGAGTAGTTTAGTTTCTGGGAGAGCAAGGGGTGGTCTTTTTTCACCCTGGATTTATATTTTATTTTAGTCCTTCCTTGATATAGTTAATAGTTACATAAACAGCTATATCAGGGTTTTGTGACTCAGTCATTGTGTCGATTACATGACGGCATGCAACTGACCTTATACATGAGTTATAATTAATTAATTAATGTAATTATCAGTCTGTACCTTGTTACTCTCTTTATAGAGACCAGGAAGATTTTATTATGACTGTTCCTGTTCAAATTTACGACTAATAGTAAATTACAGTTATGCTAGGCTGTTTTATCATTTCAATATAAAGAAATAGCCACTTAATGAAAGCTTTTACATTTGCTTTTCTGAGTGTTATCTAATTCTAAACTTATCTAAACTTTTAAACAATTAAATGTTTCAGTCATGGACTCTCTTCAGGGCATCAAATTCACAACTGCCAGTCAAAAGGGAGCCCACATCTGAAACACCTGAGACATATACCACATCAATAGTTGATGCCAAACATCCTTAGAATGAAACAACCCACACATATCAATGAAAATAGAAAAAAAAAATTAGTTTATGAAAGAAATTTTAAGTAATTTTATCAACAAGATCAATTAATAGCTCTCCAAGTCTCATATACAAACTGGAAACTGCAAAAAAGGATTATGTTCCAGAAATCTACAGATGAAGATGAGTCAATGGAATCAATTACTATTAAGGACATTTTAAGTAAATATTCCAATATTTCCGAAAATATCAAGTCAGTATTTCAGATGAAAAATTTCATGTAAATAATGTTAATGTTACACATCTGGCCAATATGTTATTGCATTATTTTCTAAAACAGCTGGGCACTGTAGACTTTCGCAAACATCACTCATACAAGAGGAAACTGCATTTGTTGAGGACTATTTTTAACAGCGGATTAATATGGTGCTGTAGTGAGTATTTAGAGCAGCAGGACGGTGTATGTGGCATTGACTCAAAATAAACTACAGTGTGTGTGTTCGTAGCAATGAAGAAACATGTCATTGATGTGTTTTAATAGTTTCTAGACAACAATGGAGCTCTAAGGCACAGAGGCTTAAATTACATCAGGCTTTGTCTACACAGAGTATTGTTAATAGAATCAATTCATTATTGATGTTGGTTTTTTATGGGATTTTTTGACAGTTAGACAAATATAGAGTATTTGCAGCCTTAACTTTTAACATTTAGTGTTAGCTCTGGCACAAAAAAAGATAAATATAAGAAATACAAATCAAGCACCACTTACAGAAACACAAAATATGCTGAGAAGTGCTACACACACTCTTTGGCTTGGCTGTCTTTGGAAGTGCAGAGCAGAAACACCAAAGCTATGCTCAGCTAGTTAGCACCCAGGATGTGAAAATCAATTAAAGAAGGAACACAAGGATTTACCACTTTTTTGGTGTTGAGAAAACAGTATTTTTCTTGTGGAAAGCTGTCATTTTACAGTCATCACATGCTTTTAAGCCTGTGAAACACCAACTTGGGTGATTTTTTTTCCTTTTTTTGTCACAATCAAGCACACACACACAATCCTCTACAATATATTAATATACAAAGCAGTGAAATCCATTTCTCCTGTTCTGTGATTTCAAACATCAATCATTCATGTCATTGGTAAAATAAGAGTTTGTTAGTTAATTCCTGGGGGGGTAAAACAAAAAAAAGCTCAGCTTCTCTGAGAAACAAAGTTTTCCTCCAGCAGTAGTAATATACGTATTTTATATTATACATTTAACAGCTCAAAAGCCCCTGGTCCAGCTTCTTAATGGGCTTCAGACTGAGATTTGATTGGGTCCTGTAGTGCCTCAAACCCAACAAGGACCTGAAAGGCTCTGAGAGAGAGCACCCAGAAAGCAGCGATATGAATAGAAAGGTATTGAAGCAGGTATTGCGGTCCTAAAGAGATGTGTGTGTGTGTGTGTGTGTGTGTGTGTTCTTTTCAGGTCTTAAGAGCTCTTATCCCCGAGCAGTAAAACATGGAGCGCAGCACTCTCCCAGCCTGCCAGTCATTTCATCTGCTTCGAAATGTCACAGTGTCACAGACCTTTGTTGAGATCAGCAAGCAGGGCAGCAGTGTGTGTGCGTGTGTGTGTGTGTAGCTATACATGATTGACCTGACACACAAGTTAAAGAAGAAGAGAGGGGAAAAAGAGAAAGAAAGCACAAAAACACTCAAATTTGATAACTTTATTGCTCTGCTGCTGTCTGCTGTGCCTCAGTGTGGCGACTTCTCTGTCACATTATAACCATCAGCCCGGGAAAGATGGCCGTCATTAGACGAGAGTGTAAAAGCCACACATATTGACCATCCTGGCCATAATTAAAGAATAGGAGTTCACTGAGGCTTGAAAAATAGCTCTGATGAGACAAAACAAATGACGGGGAAACATTACAAATATCCAGAGACTGTAAAAAAATAATGGACGTAGCCACATCAGCCATTGGTTTGTGGACTTCTGTTTTAAGGCCTCGAGATTGCATTTTGACCGTCACCATCTTGTTTTTTTGGAGCCAGAAGTGACCATATTTGGATGAGAGGGTGCTGCTAGCTTGGTTAGCACGGTGCATTAACAGTCTATGGTTAACTATGATGATGCTAATGCTAATGCTAATGCTAATGCTAAAAAAACAGGCTTTAAACCATTAAGACAAAATGTACTTACTGGAAAAACTGAACAACCGACTCCTTAGAGGGTCTTTTAGTACAATCACTCTGTGAACAAGACTTTTTAGGCGACCAAAATGTTACAATTAACTTTCATGAACTGAAAACACACTGAAATTGCGACGGCTACGGCTATACTCTATGAATCTGGGATTACACCATGGTTACATCACCTAACCAATGTTGTCGCCGTGGTAGCAACTTGCCTGTGACGGCATCCACCTGTTACTCAAAGTGGCCACGCCCTTAATGCATAACTTTAAGCCTTAATAAAATCTAAATGGTTGAGTTATATAAAAATTCACCCCCCATACAGTTGTCATGAACAGGGAAATTAACCAAAACTCTTTTTTGTACCTGGCTGTAAACATGTTGGGCGTCTATTGGGATCGACTCACTTTTGGAGCCAGTCTCAAGTGGCCATTCGAGGAACTGCAGTTTTTGGCACTTCTGCTTTGGCTTCATTTTTCAACCCCCTACATTGCCACTTGCAAATATCATAAGAAGTCCACATCCCCCAATACATTTCAGAGAAATAAGTGATTTTTTTTTTTAGTTCCTCTTTTCCTCTGGGACAATAATGAGGTGGGAAAGCCATGCTGGTCAGTGTGTGGTGTGGGGCCGTTTACCCGCCATTACAGATTGATAGAAGTAGAAGAACGGCAGAGAGGTCAGCGAGGCTGAAGCCAGCGATATTAACAGGAAATAGGGTGGAGCAGAGACGCTGTAGGCGAGCTAAAGCTAAACAAGCCATTATCATTCATTTACAGGATATTTATCATTCACAACACAACCTGCACTCACAAATAGTGTTGTGATGTTTGGCCTCAATAACAGACAACTGGTGAACATGGAAACTGTTATCTCACTACTTTATTCACACTTAATTGCACTTTCTTTTCTTCTCCTCTTTCTTTTCCCCACCGCTCCTCTTCTGTGCTTTGTGTTCTAATCCGTTTTCCTTTTCTTTCCTTTCATCTCCTCTTTAGTCAGCTCTTCCTTTCCTTTCCCTTTCTTTCCTTTTTTCTCTCTTGTCTCTCCTTCCTTTCCCCCCTTTGGATTTTATTTCCTTTTAATTTCATTAATTTCCGCTTTTTTCCTCTCTTTCCTTCCTTTTGTCTCCTTTGCTTTTTTCCTTTCCCTTTCCTCCCTTTCCTCTCTCTCCTCCTTTCTTTCCCCCTTTTTCCTCTCTTTCCTTGACTTTCTTTTCCTTTCCCATTCTTCTTTTTCTCTCTTCTCCTTTCCTTTTAATTTTGATTCCTTTCCTATGCTCTCCTCTTGTCCTTTTGTTCCCCATTTTCACCCTTTCCTTTTCTCTTTTACTTCTTTTTCCTTTCCTTTCTTTTTTATTCCCTTACTTACCCTAATCTCTTCTGTCCTTTTTCCCTTTTCCACCCCTTTACATTAATTTCCTTTCCTTTTCTTTCCTCTCCTTTTTTGTCCTTTTTTTCCCTTCCCACCTTTTACCCGTCCTTTCCTCCCCTTTTCCTTATCCTGCAGAGATCCAACTTTATTAGCAGAGCTTTAGAGAACCAATACCAGGAGATTAAACTTGTGTCCTTTTAGTCTTCTGTTATTAAAACAGCCGCTCTGTCACAACTGCTCAGCTTTGTGTGTGTGTGTGTGTGTGTGGGGGGGTGCGTGTGTTTGCATGTGTGCTGTAGTCGTGGGTGCATTATTGCCAGCTCCCAGGCAGCAGGGACACTCTCTTCATCAGGGCTGCTTCATCTCTATACGTTGTTTCCTCGTGCTCTTGTTTGCATCAACACATGCAAACCTAAATGCCTCAGTGACCCTCTATATCTCCATTATGTATGCTGAATAAATAAAGTAAATGTGATTCATTCAATGCGATGAAATAAAGTGCAAACACATTTAGGTAAGTCATTATACAGTGTCGAGTGTGTCATGACATTGTTATAGTGTTATATTGTATAATGTGTTAGTGTTAATAACTTCCTCTCTTTGGATATATGATCTTTGATGTTTAAAGAGGATATTGTTATTATTACATTTACATTTACTTTACTATTTTTTAATAATCCACCTTTTTCACAGGCAGATTCAACTTGTGTGGGTTCACTCACTAAAGAGCAAATAAAACCTTTTTTAATCAGAAAAATCCTCAGTTTTTGATGTCACACCTAATTTGATTTACAGGCCTGCTGTTGCTAGATAATCAGGGTCCAGTAAGATGTAAGAACTAAGTCTTCACATTCATTTTTTTCTGCATTTCAAATATAAAATTACAAAAAACGGACCTTTACTTTCAGCTCTCTGCTACAGTGTGACACGCTGTGGAAGACTAGTGATTTTGTTGTTGTAAATTCACGTTCTTGACAACAAGTCACAGTCTACCTCATTGAGTCACACCTACACGTCCGTCCACTCCTTCACTCTCAGCCGTTTCCCTTTTGTATTTGTCTGTTTTTTTACTTCCAGCGTCCACACTGTGGCGGCAGCTTACGATTATATTCGAACCCCCATGGATCTTTACTTGCTCCTGGAAACTAAATGTGTGAACAACCTGAACAAAAATACCAAATCTCAATTTTCCTGTTTAAATATGTACAGTCATGTATTGTGTTGGGCCCTGTATGAGAAACTGAGGAAACAAAATTAAACCGTCCGTGTAACTGAGGTCAGCTCAAAGCTGTAGAGGTGCCTTTGTTTTAATCTTGACCCCCAACACCTAAAATATTTTTGCATGGCCCTGCAAATGTCCTGCACTTAACCTTTGATTTTCCATGTTGTAATTTTTTCTGTTATCTGAATTGAGGCTCTGTGGATAGAGGGTGTTGTATGCTGTACAGATTGTGAGGCAAATTTGTGATATTGGTTTATATAAATAAAATTGATTTGACTTGACCGACAGATTGTGCTACTGCAGTGGCATCTTGTGAAGGTAAGTACTGTAAAACTATTCTACATGACCATTTTCCCTGCTTCTGAACATACGTCTTTATTTCTGTAGGTTACTGTGTCAAGTATATACATGTAAATATATGTATATAAGTGAATATATGTGCAAAACTGCATATTAATAAGAGAAAACACCAAGTGAAGGTGTAGCTTCGTGCGCACATGTGGATATGACAGAACTGCGAGGCAACACCTCAACACATCTGCCAAGGCCAGTGGGGGTGAAATGGAGTGCTGTCTCTTTTCTTTGCTATTATTTCTTACATATGACTTGCATTGTATGTTTTCAACTGTACCTGAAATAAAATGAGAGCCTGTAGCCTGTTCGTGTGAGCTGATTAATGTTCTGCGCTCTGCATATTCCACCCCATTGTACATCTCAGCCAGACTCCAACTGTGGCAATCAATTCAATCAGCAGCGCTTATGAACCCATTACAATCTAGCTGAGAGCAGGCGGGGGCTGCATCCTTCAACTGGCCTCAGAGTAATTACTATTTAGTCAAGCCAAAAAGGATAGAGGGATGGAAGGAGGGCTGGATGGATAGATAGATGGGTAGATGGGTGGGTAGACTAATAAAACATGTCCCTAATGACTTGCATGTGACTATGAATATGCATTACAGCGATTGGGCAATAAGAGTGGGTGTTGCGTTATTTACACCCCACCTCCCCCCCGAGAACGCTGTAGCAGGTTGCCATGGTGACTTACGTGTACCATAGCAACCACGCTGAATGTTCCATCCCAATTCTGAAGGCCAGAGGTCTCGCAGCACTGTGAGGATGTCTGCGGGCTTCAAGGGCATAATATATGATGTTGGAAACTCACCGGCCACAACGCCGACAGAGGCAGCCAACCACTCTCACCTCGTGCATAATTACAGGTTCAGCTCTCCGTCTGCATAAGAAAGAGAGTTTAACAATGCCCCAAGTGAAATTTCAAGCAGGTGTTTGAACCACTAACCTCTGGACAACCAGCATGTATCTCTGTGTCACTCGACTGGGAATTAAATGATGCTGTTGTGTGTGTCCACATGAGAGCACTCAATCATATCGTCCCTGGGCCTGATCATGTTTTTTTTTTTTTTGTACATTGCATGTTTTTTTTAACTCCACAACACCCGGTTTTCACCCTTTCCCTTTCATGGTTCAAATAAACTTCTTATTCCACGCTAATAATATCATATATAGCCTGTATCAGCTTGTTCCAGCTCTTCATCAAAGCTGTATGAATTCTACAAACCCAATCCTCTATGATTTTTATGGTTGCACCATTTAATCAACTGGAAATATTCTAGATGTCTTGTGCATCATTTTAAATGAATTTTCCCAAAATTCATCCTGACATGTTTGCTATCTTTTGAAACATTGGGATCTCCACCAGATGTTTGAAATAAAGTTCAGTGGGTCTGAACAGTGTTTGGCTACAGATCAGTGGGGTCTCACGGGTTAAGCGCACCACAGCAAAATTTGCACGTTTGCTCCAAGTTTCTTTTCCATTCTACTCTATTCTATTTTATTACAAGGCCTCTACACTGTCTAGGACATGCACCCACTCCTCTTAACCAGCCCTGACCACAAATAGACCACAAATACACTTAAGATCCAGTGAAAAACACATAAAATACTGTATTGCAGATTTTCTAAATTTGAGGTTTTATATTTTAAGAAGTGCTCTTACACAGTATGTTCTGGACAGAAACAAGCCCAGGACTCGTTCCCGTGATATTAATGAACAACACTAGGACTATCTATTTTACAGAGCTCATTGAGTTTACTTGTAATGAAAAGTACTATAAATTAATTTTCCTTTTAGCATATGTGTCACTGAAAAATGAAGCTCAGTTTGTTAGTGATGTGTAGTCAAACATTTTAAGATCTAACAACATGTCAGTTGAGGGCATCACTGAGGGAAGCTTTAGAAGAGACAGGCTGGCTTGTGTTAATAAACATGGATTAAGTTGTCAAAGATCAACACGTCAGCTCTGTTTCAGGGTTGTCCATAAGCAGCACTCTTTGGAAAGCAGCAGCATTGCTGCTCTGAGTAATAACCTTTTACTTCAGTGCAAATTGTTTTTTCAACTGGAAAACTGCTTAAGAGGGTTGTCACTCCTTAATAATGACATTCATTTTTATGCAGCAATAAAAACTTTAGCTATAGGGTTGAACTTGTAAGGATATATTCAAGACATCAATTTATGGATGGATTTAATATATTTACACAGAACATTCATTATGGCAGTTTAGTGGTTAGAATACAGTAAAGAGTTTGAGAGAGAGCTAACCTACCACAATTACATCATCCTGGTATCACCAAATGGCGTATGAATAATGTACCAATTTCTTAAGTCATTTTGTGTGTTATCACTATGCATTTTTTGCTTTTTGCATGTCATTTAACACCATTTAGGTCATAAATTCAGTCGCCAAAAACGACCTATAGAGACAGAGTGCAACGTGTCATACTCTGAAAACCACGCCCACCAGAGGGGAAAACAATCAGTAGCTAGCAAACAACATTTGATTTCAACATGTCAAAGGATTAATTTAGCACCCTATGTCTACCAGACAGGAAGAGGTAGTTTATAGCATATGCTGAAACCCCTTACATTGTATATGCTAAGATCCAATACATGAATGCAAGCGCTGACATCATGTCTACAGTAGAGATAGCACAACTGTAAAGCAAACTCCACTACATAACAGGCTGGCATGACAGTTTTACAGCTGATATGGCGACTACAGTTTGTAAACATAGGCGGGAAATTACACGCACAGACATGATCATTTACCATTCGGGGCTCTTTTTACAGTTAGCATTTCAGCTGAATGCAGCTTAGCTATTCTGTGATTTAAACGTAAAGTCAGCAATTCTAATCCAATACACTTTTTGTCAAATTCAGCGAATATCTCCTCACGGTCCGCTAGCTGTCCCTTCTGTGTGTGTGCTGAAAAAAAAATCCAGTGTTCATACACACCACTGGCTCTGTAAATGGGCATGTAAACACAGTAGCTCAGACTGAGACACACAACACTACTCCGGCCAATCAGCAGGGGGCGTTTATGCTCGTGCACAGGACGGGGAAGTCATCAGAGCAGCTGTTTGTGTGAGGACATGACAGTATCTCATCTCCAGCCCCTGGTGAATGGTGGGGGAGGACTGGCGAACTGGTCCGTGTAAGTTCAGGCAGTTCGTTTTTTCATTGGTTTCAAATGACAACACTTTAGACAACACTATTTGGGAAGAACAGGCTAATTCCGCATATAATTAATTAGGCTATTACTTAATGTTATGCAACTAAATAATATATCACACACTTTTTGGATAAAAGAGGCCTATGTATGTATGTAGGCCTATGTATAGATCCTGTGCTTGCATAATGTTATAGAATGGCCATTCTCTTGGCTTTTATCTTGATATATTTACTTTTATTTCCGTGTCACCTGTCTGCTTCTCTTTATTCAAAAAGGAAAAATGAGAAAAGGAATTTGCAAATACCATACAATACAATAACTTGAATTATGAATTACACAATGGTTGATTATGATTGGATTTAAGGGTCCAACATGCTAGATTAGTCTTACTGTAATACCTGGCTTAGATGTTACCACTTTATTACCATAACACCTGAAAGTGGGGGGACAAAAAGTCTCGTTGTCCCCCGTATTCCGGCAGCAGTGGCCAAAACCTAACCATTTTAACCCAAACCATGATCTCTCTCTAACCCAAACCAAGTGGTTTTTGTGCCTAAACCTAACCAACTGCGTTAAATGACACACGAAAAGCTTAAAATGCGTAGACATGACACACAAAATGTCCTTAAAGTGGCTTGCTATTTATACGCCATCCCATGAGATCACGTTGATCACATACTTGACAGACAACACACTGTCTCTATAATTACATTGACATCAGATCAGAAGCTTTGTTGTTTCTATTAAACCAGCCTCACTTCTGCATCCATAATAATAAATGTTATTTTCTAAATGTTTTTCTCAAGATGCTTCTCTATAGCTGGTAATGAACCACCCCTGCTCAACTCTAAGAAAAGAAACAGTTCAATTAAACAAGTATACAGATACATCATTTTCAGTCAGCAGCTGTCATCAAGTGATAACTTCTTGCAACTTGATTTTCTCTAACATCTCACGCAGATTGTCTACAGAAGCCTTCTTGATTTGTCTTCAATATCTGCAATATTGAAGGCAAATTAAGAATATTAATGCTTCTCAGGAGAAATATGTCAGATGACTCTTTACAAGCAGAACTCGACAAAGTGCAAACTGCTATCAAAACTGTAGTTTTGCCAACAGATTTATAAATAAAACAATAATTTTCCAAAAACTTTCCCTTAAAATTGACTTTCAGCTGTACTGATTCTTTCACACTCATATCTATTACCATATTTACCTCCTGAACACTTTCTTTGTCTGCATTAGCACTATTTTACAATCATTACAATATTTTATATATCTATTTAATTTACTTTCTATTACATTGCTTTCTTTATCATGAATTTTCCTGTGTGATTGTGTCTAAATTTGTCATCTTTGCTTTTTTGTAGTTTGTAGTTAATGTGTTTTGAAGTGACTGTTTTTCTGAATTGACTGGGACTCATTCTCTATGTGATTATCAAAGGAAAGCATAATTCCTTTTTAAGAAGACATACAATGGTTCGAATGTACAATTTATCTTGATCACAATTTGATCATTTGTTTGTTTTTTGGGGGGGTGGGGTGGGTTATCCACTGGAATCGTGGTACAGTTTAGGGAAATATGTCAATTTAAAACATAGTGATGGGGGAAGAATATCTAATATAATATAAAATATAATATTTCTAATATCTAGTTTATTACTGTGTGTATATTCTTTAATTTTAAAAAATATATTATGAACTGAGTAAATGAGTGAAAAAAATAATCTGAGGATGTCTCTCAGTGCTGTGATGGTATGGATGTATTTTCCAACCTCATTCTGCCCTCTGCTGTCCAACTACAGTACAACAAACAGGTGCAACACAAGCAATAAAAAAAAGACTCTCTTCCTTTTGGAAAATGCATAACATGTATGATATCAAGCTGCTGTGAACTCTGAGCCTTTTGGTGGAAGCATAAAACAACATGTCTGCTGTATGTTGTTACAGAATGGCTCATTGCATAATCACATTTAACATAAACTTAACTTTCTGTTCCATATAGTGATATCTTAAGATCACAGTGGTCAGACACACAAATGAGTTAGGGTTAAGGTATTAAGATGCAAAATCTCACAGCTCCCTATAATATGATTCATTTCATTTTATTTATTGTATTAATAAGGACGGCACACATTCATTGTGTCCACTTTCACGTTATTTTGTAAGTTCATTTTTTCTTTGTAAAATGATCCACTGTGTGCCATTTAAAAAAAATCATGTCGGCTATTCTTTAAAGTCAATTGACAGATATTAAATACTACAGTACACTTAACAATTAGCCAGAATATCAGACTGAGTTGCCATTTTGCCTCCACTTTGTTTGATTTGCTGAAAAGAATCCAGGCTACTTTACTATAAAAGGTCAAATCCCAAAATGCAGGGGACTGATAATGTGAGCCGAGTAAACTGAAAGCAGCAACCTTCATGGTAGCTCACTTGAAACAAGTCAGTTTTTTCAATTGACAGTGACACCAGAAGACATGCTTACTTTTTTCTCTTTAGCTGATAGAAATCCATATTGAGGTCTCTGTATCATTTCTGCAATATGAAGCATTAGTCAAAATAATGCACAGTACTAATCATGAACAACTAAACACTGCCTCCTGATGCAATTTTGAGTGGATTTCATGTCTGACACGCAATACAAATGCTTGTGGTGAATAGAGTAACACTGGCCTTAATCAAAATTTGCAGGCACACAGGTTAAAATAAAAATAAGAAGGTAGACTTGTCACCTATAATTAGGGTTGTCACCAAGCCTACAACCTGCTGGAGGCTGTAGAAAAATGTTAATTTATTTTTAAATTCATGCTTCTGGTCTTTTAGGCCTCTGTGCATAGTTTTAAGAAATCCAGGAAGAACCTGGAGGACACAGTTCAAGTCATGGCTGATTAGGTCAAGGGAACCTGATGATAACGATGATTACCCCCTTCTTAATAAGTGATGAATAAACAGGAAACTTCCAGTGGCAATACTTTCAGTCAGCAACAGAAATGTTTGTTTCCACACTTTCACAACAATTTTGTGAAGACAACATCTCGCAGGAAACATCACAATTATCACTTTTCTGCTGTTGTATAGTATACATGCCATCAACACTGTTGCATCTATTTAGTTATCAATGAGAGCAACACGGCTCACATCTTTCTTACTCCCAGCGGGGTCTCATGTTGAGACGGTGTAAATGTTTTAGTGTTTTTATTTCAGTTCATCAACCTGGAGGCTTCACGAGCCACAGAAACAGACGGTGTCTCCTGAGGCTTCCAGGTGACTCTTTACACTCACATCCATATGTATTCATATGTGCACACAATTTCACAGTTTCCACACATTTCTTTGTCACTAATTCTCATTTTGTGGAAAACTGCGATAAAAAAACCCCAGCTATTTTTTTGTAACCAGGCTGCGTGCTGTTGTTGCTACGTCTAGCAGTTTACTGTCTCCAATCCACCTTGTGTTCACATCTTGGCTGTGGGGAGGAAAAATGATTCAATAAATAGAAAACACACCAAATAAAAACAGGAGATCAATCATATGCTTATGGATGTATTTTAATAAAAATAATTCTGTCAAAATTAAACAGAATACAATATTTCTTTTTTTTTTAACATGTTTCCAGTACATAGGTTTTTTTTTTTCAATTATCATTTTTCCTTTTTTATATTGTTTTAAAGGTTTTAAAAGTCATGCTAAGTAGAGGGTAACTCATTTCACAATTTTTTTTATTAATTTTTACATTTTTTTTTGCTAAAACTCAAAAGTCAAAATATGAAATTAAATTCATGATAGAAGTCAATTGTGCACAGCTTGTCTGCAATGCCTATATCCATTTCTCTGGCCTCTCCAGAAGAAGTCTCTGTGGCTTCAGAGGCCTCGGGCCCATTTCCAAAACTGTTTGCATCCCTCGTTTCCTTAAACAATCACTGATCAGGTCAGTGGCTATGTCTACGCAGGGATTAGAGGAAGGGTGCGTGATAACAGAGCTGAGACGCAGCCCAGGCTCAAACACAAAGGACAGCTGGGAGACTCGTTCCCTACAGGTATGCAACAGAGGTTGTTCTTTCACGTACAAGTGTAACAGAAGTCCTTTACAGCTGTAGAAGCAGATGTCATGTGTGTACTGCATGTGTGTTTGTAGTTATTAGAATAGTTCCTATTATAGCAGAAGTTGTGTTTATAAAAACCAGCTTGGTAAAAAGTGTGACCACATACCCTGTAGTAAACCCCACACTGCATACACACATCTCCAGTATTATGTTATTCTCTACCATAGACTGAAATTCTCTTATGAATGGAAATATACACTTCAGGGTGGATCCACAAGCCATTTGCCAGGTCACAGCAAAGCAGCTAGAGTGACAGCTTGCCACTAGTCAGGCAACATTTGTTAGAAAAGAAGACAAAATAATGTTTTAATAATGTTTTAGATCAAGCTAAGGGATGAACCAAATCATGTTTGTTATCAAAATCCAATTAACAATACACATGGAAATGGGATACAGTCGAAATTATTTTGCCTTGAACAATAATCTTTTTAAATACACAAAGAGGAGTTCCCAAAAAGATCGAGAAGAACAATGAAGATGTCAAATATACAAATATAAAGGTGTTGGAATCAAATGTCAAAATTAGATCTGAGCTTCTGAAAGGGTAGCAAAGTTATGGAGACCCAAATAGTTCAGAATTAAAGACATTATAGAATAAATAATCTTCAGAATAGATCATGTAAAATGTAGAAAATCATTATGAAATGTTATTTCATCATTCTTATTTTCTTTATTTCTAAGTCATCATAGATTTCTTATTTCAAAATGCCCTTATTAAAAGGTCTGTTTTTATTTCATGATGGCACTACAGCAGAGTTGTCATCAATCCCCGCCCCCACAACTTTTAGCCAATCACATGCCCCCAGCCCTCCAGAAACAACTGCCAGCTAGCTAGCAACTAAAGAGAAAGACTGTGTTATTGTTCTTCACAGAGTTGTGCGACGTTCTGTGAGACACATTTTCACAATCACTCAGTTAGCTACACAGTTAGCTGCTGCCGTTAACACTTTGATACTGAGTAACAAATTAAGGTTCACATGCCAACATATCTAGTCAGCTGGCTGGGTAGCATGTGCAGCCTTGTTCTAAAGCCAAAAAGAAAAGGTTAGTGTATCTGTCCACAGGCTGGAGTCATGTGATTGACTGAAAGGTGAGACAGGTGACAACTCCACTGTCATGAAAAGTGACATCATGAAATAAAAAAGGGACTTTTGAAAAACAAAAGGCAATTTTGACATTTTTTATAATAAAATAGCAAAACTCTGGCAATATAAAAAATAATAATGATAAAATAACATTTCATTAGTTTAAAAACATTTAGTATCAATAATAATTTATTACATTATTTCACAAGTTCTTGCTTTAATTAAATATTTTATTCTATTTATTCATACGTTTATCTATTTCATAATGTCTTAGTTTTTCATGTTGCACAACATGTTTGGGACTCCATACAAAGCAGCTGACAGCGAGGAGTGGTTCACAAAAGATGTAAATGACTAATTTTTATGCTGTTGGGGGCTGGAAGTGGTCCTTGCTAGTTTTGTAACTACTGATCTGAACGCCTCAACAAGAGCAACGAGAAAACTTGTGTAAAAAAAAAAAGATTCTATAAAAAGATTCTTCTTTTCTATCTTATTATCATGTTATTGTACAGGCTGTGAAGCCTTCAGGGACAAACTTGTAATTTTGGTCTCTATGAACAAACGTTTGTGGGTGTTAGAGAAATTGAGGGGTCTGTGTGAGAGGCAGATAAAACAACACACAGAACTAGTTTTCCCCACCTTCAGGTGGTTTGAAATCAGTTGCCCAAAATGGAAAAAAAAACACTCTTACTTAATTATCACAAAGGGCATCCTCAAATTAAAAACCTTCCTGTTTGGCAAATTGTTTTTCATCTATGCATTTGAAATTCTAACAGCACATGCACAGAGTTCAGGCTGTGGATGATGTAAAAAGACTGCAGTAATAAAATCCCCAGGGGTAACTTGACTTTTAGACTTAGACACACACACACACACACACACACACACACACACACACACACACACACACACACACACACACACACACAGTGCTTGTTAGCCTTTGATACTGATTTTCTCTATGCTTATCATGTGTCCATGATAACAGTGTTAGATTCGGTCCTGAAGCGGTGATGAAAGGTGCAGCTGGGGCTTTGGCAACAAAATACACTACTTTTTAATTTTCAACTTTGTGGAATCATTTTAGGATCATTTGGCGTTTATTGCATCAGCCTTGACCACAGCTAATTATCTGCTCTGCACCATCAGAAGTGTTTTTCATGCTGAGCAACCTTTTGTTCACCCACCTAGATCTATTTCAAATAGAAGCACCAAACTAGCCCCCATCAGCACATATGTCCTACCTCCACCAGAGTGACTTTGACAGGGATTTGACAGCACTGTCTTGGTTAGAGCTTGAAGTCTGACAGCAGCAGTTTTGATAAACAATCAAACAAAGTATCCTGAAATAATAGTGAAGCAGCAGCTTTTGAACCCGGAGGTGACTGCATGAGCATATTATGTTTTAATGTCTCTTAGCAGACAGTAATTTATGGGTGCAGTTATAAGTGTTCTTGGGATTTTTTGGTACAGAGTCTGTCTGTAACTTATTACAGATGGTATAATATACCTCAAGTTTGTTTAAGTGACCTACAGTCGTGGGGGGTCACCGTAGTAACCAGCTGTGGGTATTGTGGTCTGTGATATGGTGAACAACAACAACAACATGAGAAAAAAAATACTGAACGTAGGGAATCAAAATCCAACCCATGAAAAACAAAAGAGAAAATAAAAGGGGAATTACATCTTTTTTTTGTCCCGGATGAGCACAACAAACTGACAAAAAAAAAAAACTAAAAATGGCTAGATAAACAGAATAATAATTAATTATCTTTAAATAGTGTCACACATTTCTTTATTTGATAATACTAAATTAAAAGGAAGCTTTCTTCTCTGCCCTCCTCCGCTCCTCTGTTTGTGCCGCTGGCTCGGTCTGAAGGACAGCCAAACACACCAATCACACGCATGCTCTTTCCTCCATCGCCTTGACAACTACCTGCTGGACATGCCTTCTCTCAGTGCTACTTAACATTAACCTGTGGAGAGACGGGTAATTGTCTAAGCCAGGTAATGAATGAATTACAGTAGCATGGTCAAAACAAATTGATTTCATATGAACAGATACACTGCTTTGCCATTTTCACTTTGTTTGCCAGTAATTGTTCTTTCTTTTAATGTATATAATGCATGTTCATCGTGAATGTTATACAAATGGGTTTCACTGTATGCATGTAGGCTCAATGTAGATGATAATTCACTATGAGGTGTTCCACTGTGGGAAAATAATGGACGGAGACGGAGGTGGTTCACGTTGTGTTATACCCTCCATCCATACAGGGTTTTCATTATTATTCCATTAGCTTTTACATGCCAATTTTCACAAGTTGTTTATCAAATAAATAAAACAGGAAAGCTGAAAATCATCTTTTTTTAACTTATTTTGGCTAATATGAGGAATATATTTAATCAGTTTAAGTGATAGGAATTAAATCACCCCCACTAACTTTGTCCAGGCATCAGTATTGTTGCAGTGGTTTAAGCATTGTCAAAGTATTGTGTGTGGCTGTTGTATTAATGTCTCATACTATATTAACTATATATACTATATTAACATACTCACCTGGACCTGGGCTAGTGCAAAAAGTTGTCTACTCTGGCAAAGGAGCAGGAACCAGACCGGACTCGGGCCATGAGCTGAACACACTCTGTGGCCTGGCCCAGCGCTAACATCAGAGGAGGCTGCTTGGGCAGATTTTGGGACTCTGGAGCAGAAAAACACAATAAAGAGTCAGAGATGAATGAAATATACAAGTCATAACACATCAACAATGAGTGTATTTGTGCATGGGTACATTAGTCTACTCTAAATTGTACTCTTGTATACATTGAAAAACAATATATGTGAGCTACATGTGTGCCTGAAAGCTCCAGAACAGCTATTAAATGGACCTTAAAGTGATACTGGTCTGTCAACTGCTGTTTCCAAGGTCAAGAATGATCTTTGAAACTTTTAATTTAAGCCAACGTTCATGAAGGGCTCTGAAAAACATGGAAATGTGAACATTTACAGTTCCATAACAACTGAGCAAATTCCAACTGCTGATGAATCATGCAGTGTAATTGAAAACTTCAGAACAGCTATTGAATGGACCTTGAGGTAAGATGGTTTAGATGGCTTTATCAACAACAGAGATACATTATCTATCATCTATCATATCTCAAATTGTAACATTTCATCATGCAAACTGTATTGTTACATCCATGACAACAACAAAAAAACTTAGAAAAGGAAAATGTTCAACATTTAAATTGTAAGATTATATATTGCATGTATAAATAGGGTAAAATAGGTAATGAAGGTAGACTCTATATCTAGTTTACATTCTATGTACTACTGTCTATGTCTTGGTAAATTGGCTACAACATTGAAAGTCACCAGTAATCTACCTTAAATCAAAGACAAGAACAATGTCAAGTGGTTACTTTCTTTCTGCCACATGGCTGTTACTGTGACACTGTTGCCATGGTGTATAGTTAATTGTACTTTGAAGACATATGTGTCTATCAGTTTAACAGCCAGTGTGTGTTTGTGTCTGTGTTCGCTCTTTACCCAATATGGCGCTGTTGAGTGCGGAGCAGAGTGATTCTCTCTGTGTGGGATCTAACTGCTGGCCCACGGGGCAGCTCCATGGGTCTGAGTACGCTAGCAGGCTGAATGCATCCTACAGACAGACAGACAGACAGACAGACAGACAGACAGACAGACAGACAGACAGATAGACAGAGGCTCATATGAATACATCACAGCTGGAACAACACTGCAGTGTATGCATATAGCAGCATCCTGGGTTGGACTGATTATGTGCCATCTGGCCAAAGTGAAGCATTGACTGATAGTTGACTGGACATTACTGCAAATTAGCCATGCATATTCAGGAAGACATCGTCTTGAATGTTATGTTTTTGTTTCCAAATATATTTCTGAATGTTTCTGGTCAATCTTTGGGCTCCATTATACTGATACAAACTGCAGCATTAATTATTAGTGTTAAGTTATTACGAAACATGAATAACTGAGCCTGTAAGAACATGCTATGTCGACAGGTCAGTTGTAGGACTAAGACCACCAGCTATCAGTGTTGTTTGTTCCTCATAGTGTTGATCCTACTGAGACATCACTGCAGTTCTGTGCAGCTTTTAGCAACCTTTAGCAAATTGTTTACGTTCTCTGGCTCACACAAAGACGTTAAGGTTGAGTATCATGACTCTTATCCCCTATGGCTGGTGCATACATTCATACACCTAACAAGCTAACAACCCACATTTTTATTCTGGAGTTGGTGGAGACCAAACCAGAGCTGAAAGATAAGTGGATACTGGAACTAATGATCTCAAACAAACAGTGGGTTGCAAGACACTGTGTTCAGCTCTCAGTACTTTCGTAGCTTCTAAATGAATCTCTTTGGTTTGAAGTTCTCTCCTGTGTTCCTGTTTGTACTTTCAGATATCTGCCTTATTTTCAAGTTTCCTAACATTTCCTGCTGCTGCTACTTCAAATTCAAAGCTTTCTGCTGACAAACTACTGGGAGGCTTTTATTGTGATGAAGTTATATAAATGTGTTTATCACTGAGTTAGCAGAGCTTCATTTAGTGGTGCTATTCTTATTAAAACAGGTCTACACAATAAGATCTGGAGATATTTGATCAGCAGATTAGTTAAAAATACTGCAGAGAGGAATAGTCAAGTAGAAACAGCCACAGTGAGATGTTAGATGAAGAGCTGTAGACAACGGGCTCTTAATGCATTTTCTGCAAACCAACACGTCATCAAGGTAAACAGCTCCTTTTGTCTTGCCAGTGTAAAAACATCTGCACTGTGTCAGCATGGATTGACTGCTCGCAGCATGGCCCAACCTAGCTACCATGAAAAACCCCATTGGTCAGGTGGCCAAAAGCACGACTCCAGATGAGGTGAAAATGTTGATACAACTACAGTAAAGCTCCTTGGCAGAACCTTTATCATTTCAATGCAGGTTCTAATGTTTTGCTAGAGACTTGTTCTTAGACTGGCCCCTTATATTTCAGCGGACACAGCCTGCAGTACAAAGTAATTTGAGCTTTGCCCAGTGCACTGGAGAACTGGGACAACTGACAGTTTGGACACTATCTGCTTTATTACAGCACATCCTGAAATCAAAAATTGCTCCAATTCCTGCAGCGTGTACAGACCGCTGCCATCAGGATTTTAACCAGTGCCAACACAAGAAATCTCTTCAGCCCAGTTTTGGCATCGCTTTAATCTGTTGTAGCACAGCTGTTTTGTTGAGCTCAAGCCCATGTGCATGTGCAGTTATGTGTGTATACCTGTAACATCTTCTTGTGCGTGGCATTCTTGCCGTACTCTCGGCACAGCTGTTCGTTGAGCGCCTGCAGCTCCCGTCCGAACTGGATCATCCTCTCTGTGGCTGCCTGGTTGCCTCCACAAAGCTGTCTACTATTGTTGTAACCCTCATCTGCTGGCGACAGACACACACGTGTACACACATTGAAACATCATGTTGCAAGTTGGACGTGAGAAACCAGAGCTGAGAAAGCAAGAGGCGAGGAATACCACAAAGCACATAAAGACAAATCAAATAAGGAGAAGTGTGTGTGTGTGTGAGTACCTGTGACCCCATTGCCAATGCTGTTGTCGTCTGGCTGAAGGATCTCTTCATGTTTGTATGTGCCATTCATGATCCGTGCTGAGGAGCTCTCAACAACCCCGTTGATATAGTGCTCTGCTTCTATCTCCATCTCACTGTCACTACACACACACACACACACACACACACAACAGAAGTCCATTAGGGCAGGCAAGTGTTTAGACATCCAAATCTAAACTACTAATTCAAAACTTAAAATAGCTGAACGAGGGATGTGGCTCTTTAAATGGTAGCTGCAAATACTCTTGGTAAGGTTGCCAACTGGTGGTGACTACATGCTCTTTTCACACTCTGTGCAGCAGTGATTTAAAGCACTAAAGTGCAAGGCTACATCACAGCCGGGTGTGATCACAAGCACAACAGACCACAAATGACCACACCTAGCTGTGATCACAGATGTGGTCAGACTTATATCTTTCAACCCACAGAGGTGAGTGCATTTATCCTTTTCCTCCATACAGGGTCTAGAGTGTAGTTACTTTAAAAGCAAGCAAAAGTGTGCTCTGTTGCACCTGTCACCACACCCAACAGTGATGTCACAGTGCACTGACACACCCTGGAGTACACTTCTACATCAATGTAGCAAGGTGAGGAGTTAAACCCCTGGAGGTCAGCAAAGATGAGATTTTCAGCAGCTGTTAGGTTGCGCTTTAAAAACAAATGGGTGTTTACAAAGGAGAGTTTGGGTAAGGACTTAACATTCCCCTCTGTTTTCAGTTTCAAATGAGAAGTTTACAGAATATGATTAAACTTCATAAATATCTGCCCGATTCCTCATTTTGCTTGCCATGATGTCACAGTAATGAAGTCAGTATGTAAAATGTTATAACTGACACAATGATGTCCAGAACTACAAAAATAATATATAAATATGATAATAAAGGATAAAATGGAAGAAATGGATAAAAATGTCCTCCCATGATGCTACAGTGCAGCAGTTTATGCCGCTTAGATCCCTGTTGAGTCCTGTCCTGAGATCTTTCTACTTGTGCACCATACTAAGCAGGTCCAATACAATTTAAAGCTGCAAGCAGCAATGATCAGGTCCTCGCACCTTAATGCACGTAGGGGCACACCGTAATCGAGGGGTTGTTATTGCAGGCAGGTAGATGTCTTCAGGCTTGGACTCTTATCGGAGGTTGCACAAAAGAGTTAAATATCACTTCCTGTGTCCACTATGTGGTGCTAGAGAACACCCACTAATTATATGTCATGTTGCTGTAGATCATGTGTAGACCACACCATGTAAATTTAATATAAATTGGATGATGTTTGTCACATAAGGCTGACTTCCTGTTGTCAGTACTGGCGCTATGACTATGACTCAATATTGACGTGTAAGTGTGTTCAGGCCTGGACTCCACAACAACTTCCTGTTTTATGGTGAAACATGCAAATTGACCAGCAAGATTATGATAACTTTGCATCGCAAAGGTCTTTAGATGACACCGTCCAAAACTGAAGTCAGTCTGGTTAATTCTCTAGGAGGAGTTTGTTAAAATACAATGCGTGCAAATGGCAAAAACTGTGCAAAATAAATTCAAAATGGCTTCCTGTTGGGTTTAGGGTATGACTCCAATAGGGGTTTTTTTCAGTCTGGAGATATTACATCTGCCTAAAAAATTTTGTACGTCTAGGTGAAATGTACCCGGAGGGCTTCTCCATTGAAATTTTTAGGGGGGCACTATCGAGCCCCCTTGCCACCCCCTAAGCCCAAGACCCATATCAGACAACAAAATACACCCTTTCTGACCGACCAAATTTGAAGTCGCTCTAAATAATTCTCCAGGAGGAGTTTGTTAAAGCACAACGCCTGCAAATGGCAAAAACTACACAAAAATTGCACAGTAAATTCAAAACGGCTGACTTCCTGTTGGACTTAGGGTATGGCTCCAAGAGGCTTTTTTGTAAGTCTGGATATGATACATGTGCCTCCCAAATTTCGTTCATCTATGTCAAATTTAAAGGAGGGGGCTTTAACTTTGAAATTTTGTGGGGGGGGCTCTATCGAGCCATTTTGCACCACCCAAGCCCAAGACCCATAAAACATATAACTTTTCACCACTTCTGATGCATGTGCAGAGTTTTGTGAGTTTTCGAGCACCTTTAGCTCACCTGAGCATCTTTGCACCACTCAGGTGCTCAGGCCCTAAATATATACTATATACACCTCTATACACTAAAAATATACTCCTTAAAAGAAATGGTAGTAATATGCACTCACATAGCATAATGGCTTGATCCCACAGGGCGTGTGTGCACCACGTTCTGGCTCCGCCGCGGCCACTCTAGTGAATGCTTGTGATCCCACCGGACGCGCCGTGGCGCATTTCAGAAGCATCCCAGAAGCGGCACTCCGCTCCGCTGCGCTAAAGATACGCGCCCAGTCTATTTTTGATGGAAGCCGCGTCAAGCTGCACAGAGCAGATCGAGCGGGGCAGGAAGTCACACACAGAAACACCATAGAGCATCCGGTCAATTTTCTAAATAAAACACCTGCTGTGCAGACTTCCCGATCGTATATCAACAATAAACACAATTAAAACAGAAAAGAAAGCATTTAACTATGTAGACTACTTAACCATAGTAGAAGCACAAAAATCAAAGAAAATGACCAAGTCAACGAAAGCTGAGCAAATTAAATTTAGTTGCGCTGCTACTGCAGTAATTACGGTAGCCTAAAGGCACTTTTTCATCTTTGACTAGGCTGTCATAATTACTGTAGTAGGGGTGCAGCTGAATTTAAAAGGCGGATGGCTTCCCCGCAGTCAAGACGCTCCACTTCTGAAACGCTCCCGGTGGGATAGGACGCCATGCAGGACGGAGCAAAACCGCGTCGGAGCTGGAATGCGGAGCACACACGCCCGGTGGGATCCCGGCGTAAGACAACATCTAACTGAAACTTTGCAGAGAGAGAAACTGAATAGAAGTAAAATAGCTTCCGTTTCTGCCAATAGAGCAATTGAGCTGATTTCCATAACTGATCCAGAGGAACACAAAGTAAGATATGGTGCAGGCTCATAGACGCTGCCAAGGCTCTTGTTAATGGTTTTATTTGCTCACAGTGATTACTTATTAATGTCTTAAAATGACTGTGGTCATGATTTATTGAAGATAAACCATCCTGTACTCCGACAGTTTGTTATTTTCATGACTTTGAAATTCCCTTTGCCCCTCTGTGTGGTATTTTTGGTGTCAAGCACAGAGTGCACACAAATGAAGCAGCGCAAAGCCAGCTGTTGGTACTTTGGTGCAAATTTGGTCTTAAATGTTGTGCTGAGAATAAACGTTTCAGAACCACGTCTGTTTCTGTGTATCACTCCGCTGCCACTTTGGTGATTTTGTCCTCAAGAGCAAAGTAAAGAACAAATAAGCAAATATAACAAAATAATGCATAAAATGTAAATAAACTATTTTAATGACATGTTTAAATCAGCATCAAAAATAACTGTTAATGTTGTTAAAGCATGCATGTCGGTAAAGCAGTCTGTATTTATCTATAAATGAAGGTGATTCTTGCAGTGTTGTCCATAGCTGCTTTATACTGCATGAAAATCTTCTCCTTTAGTTCATTAAATCACAGGAGAGATATGTTAATAAATCTGCAGCCTCTGATTTGAGAAGTGACGCACAAGAGTGTAGTGCCATTACACACGGCTGTCCGCTGTGTTTACTTCAACAAATCACATGCAAATGACACCAGGCAGCTACAGAATAACCTCACACACCTCAACACATATCAGACTGGTCGGTTATAACTTCAGCCTGTGTATGTGGGAGACTTCTGATGACCAGCACTCAGTAATCCTGTGCATCACTGCCTAATTTACAACTTTTTTTTAGAAAAAGAAGTGTGTCATGTTCTATTCTTGAAATGCATTACCGTGTCAACGCAGCTGTGTCACATTTCACAATGTGACGTGACCATTTACAACTAGAGAAAGAATTAAGGCTGAAATCAGATGTGATCATATAAACGGCTTCACCAAACTATTTTGTTTATTATTAATGGCAGATTTATGGTGCTGCGTGTTCACGTCCTGACAATCTGCTCCATCCAGACAGCAGCCAATTCTTCATTTGTAGAGCTGTTGTTGTCATGCTTCACTGTGATTGGCACAGCTATTTCAGGGCTATGAGACCAGTGATGTGACTGGCTGAGTGTGTATTTATTCATCACCAAACCCTCTCAAACCTTCATCCAGCCCTTTTGCACTTTGTGCTGCTGCATATACATGAACCAAAATAGCAGGTGCACCACACAGTCCAAGACCAACTACGCTGCGCTGGGCATTGTAATTAAAATAGATCCTTAATGATTATCTGTCAACAGAACACTGATAATACTGAGCATTACCTGTGACATCTCTATTTATTTATAACCATATATCATGAGTACCTGCTGCATCTGATACCAGTACCAACCCTCTGCATCATACCTGTAATTAATTGTATAGATGACACAGGCTCCACAGGTCTGGATTTATCTGCTCTAAATCAAACTGACGGTGCTTCCTACCTGGTTTCTTGGGTGCTGTTGGCGCTGTGTGGCTGGCTCTTGGTGGAATCAGAGGAGTTGGACTCGGAGTAGTTAACCGAGGAAGGGGAAGAGGAGGTGGAGGAGGAGGCGGAGGAGGACGCACTGGGGTATTTGACGCTGCCGCTGCCAGCACCGCCATGGCTCTTTGACTTGTTGGGGGGAGTCACCCCATTACTGCATGTGGGGCTGTCTGCTCCTGGGAGTGGAAGATGATGGGGTGGAGAAGAAAAAAAAAAACATATCTCATTTCTTAAGGTGACTGGGGAAATTATTCTTTTTATTTATTATTTATATATTATTCTTCTTTTGGGTGTTTTGGTTAATGTATTTGTGCATTATGCTGCTCCTCAAAAAGGACAAAAGTTTAGAAGAAATGAGCGTGTGCACCTCCGGTGTGCAGGTGTGTGTTGCCAGCTCCGTGGCGAGGGCTGAGGCTGGGGGAGCCAGGGTAACTGTCCTGGGACTTGGGGGAGCGAATGGTCAAGCAGCGAACCTCACTGTCTGTACCGTTCACCATCTCCACGAACTGACGACACCTAGAGGCCAGGGCATAATGGTGTTATTGGTTTTTACTGGAAAACTAAGCTATCAAGAAGCTATCATACTTTTCTGCTGAAGAAAACTACATTCATGACAGCCATGATTATGGTAGACTAGAATTGTTTAGCTTTACAGATACTTAACTGTTATGACATCTTTTGTCCTGCATCGGATCTATATCTTTACAACCTGCTGACTTACTTCAACATGAATAGTAGGTTGGGGTTGTGTTCTAACAGGCCGGGATAAAGTTGCTGAGTGGCTTCTATGGCTTCACCCACCCGTCCTGCCAGCACCAGCTTCTGTATTCCTGTTAAACAAAGAAAGCAGGATGCTATTTACAGTGTACTGATCAAGAGGAACCATAATTTCATGGCAAACATTAGATATAGACCAATGTGTCATTCATAGAGGCCACACATCAATAAGGACAAACAATATCCAATAAATAAGTATGTCGTTCTGGATTCCCATTACTGGGATTATTCTATAGCAAAACAGGCTACTACACCTTTGCTAGATAAGTAGAGAAAACATTTTTGGTGCTATGAAGATGACATCATACTGTATGGAATATTTGCAACAAGTCAAAAGAAATGAATGAAATAGTGTTTGTGCGTGTGTGTGGTTGTTTTGTTCACTCACTCTGTCTGTTTTTTATAGATGTCTGGTCCTCTTGTATCATGGTCTCTGTGGCTCTGGCAAAGGCTGTTGCGGTGGCACAGTATCCGTGGTGCACCAGATAGCTGGACACCATACTGGAGACAAAACACCAAACAGTTTCTCATTGGTCATCTGAGCTCTTTAAGGGGCATTCAATCAAACTGTAGGTGTGGAAAGATGTCCCACAACTTTATGTAAGTGAAATACAAAATTACAGCAGTATCCCTTTAAGTGATGAGAGCATAGACATCACATTCATACAAATCAATTATTGTGGTGCTCTACACCCATCAGCCTGCACTATATTAAGTGGTAGCATTACTTTGCATTTAGCAAACATTAAAAAAGAGGTTTACAATTTAGCAAATAAGTAATGTAAAAATGGGATGTCCCGGTGGTCTAGTGATTAAGTTGCTCAGTTTGTGACCTCAGCACTCCGTACGTTACTCTATGACTCAGTCACATATCTTTCCTTCGCAAACCATAGGGGGAAAGTCAAAACATTTTTTTCCTGCTTTCCAGCAGCAAGCTGCACCTTAAAAAGGTATTTTTGTGATCTCACAGATGTCTACTGTCTGCCTGGAATGATAAAAAATGTTTGTTGAAAGCAAAACTTTTAAATCCAATATTTCCACAGACTGTGCAGTTAACTACACCTACGCAGCAGACTTAAAGCACAAACAGCAAAGACAAAGAGTATAGGGGGCCGGCACTGTGAAAATCTTGAATTTAATCGTTGCTTTTGCTCAGTAGAAACATTTGATCACACTGGGGAGACAGTAGACACTGCTGGAAAACCAGCATATAACATGATACTATATAATATGATCACAATGTCTCCAGTTTGTTTCCGGCCAGGGAGCTTTAATTAATTTCATTCTCTCTCTCTCTCTCTCCCCATCTCTCTCTCTCCACTTGCATAAAATGCCCCCACAACATTTATCAGTCACAATGCAGCTGATATAGCTGGGAAGTTTTCAAACTATTAAATGTGAGTAATCATGTTTTCATCTGCTTACAAGGTGTCACATCACCCATCACCTTCATTTCCGATGGGAGCCTGCAGTCTCTGTATGCTAATTCAAAACAGGGTAATGTTTTGTAAAGTTTTGTGTAAAATGTACCACTGTCAGCTTTTGCTGCATATCATTTAATGTTTTTCTGTTGAGCCGCTACATGCTGTCATTTTCTCTGCTTTCAGCGGTTGCTATAGTGCTACATGATCACTGTGTGGCCTGATAGTGACAGGTATGTGTGTGTTTGGAGAGGTGTGGGGAGGGTGGGGTAATGAGTCTTACTTCTGGAGGACGGCCTGCCACTCCCCAAGCCTCTCTCCTATAGGGAAGCGAGCGATCATGCCATGGATCTTGGCTCGCCATTCACTCATGTAGTCCTCAATGTCAAAGACAAATGGCTGCTGGCCAAAGTTTGCGTCTACAATCTCACCCGGAGTCTGAAGCCCCACAGTGGGGTACAGGTTGGGCTGATAGAAACAGAAGAAAGAAAAGTAGTCAGGTTATAAGATTAAGTCTTCAAGTATCAATATGAACAAAATAAACATTTACAGTCCTATATTAGATCAATCATTGCAATACCAAGTTCTCATTATGAGACAGTAATAAGCTGTGTTTGCTGTTCTGGTTGTTTCAGGTTGTTTCTGTAATGGAAAACTGCCATTGAATAAACAGGCTGGTTAATGGCACAAGCTGTGAACAAGCTCTTTACTCAATTGTCTTTATAGAGTTCAGTATTAAATTTTGTCTTTTGGTGTACGCAAAGCCACCAGCAGGGTATGAAATTAACACCAACATCAGTTTAAATGCTCTTTAGGTTTGACAGTAGTTGGTAACTCTATCTGCTCTGGCAGCAACTATGGCCAGCAGCCAACTGTGATTTTGAGTTTCTGTTCTATTCTTAAAACCTATTTGGCTGGTAAAACCGTTTAAGTGGCTTTTTTTTAATGTTCCAGTTACTGCGGCCACTGGACAAAATAAAAGGTTCATTTCCAACCAAATTGCCAACATAAGCTGCAATTAGATATGGACCTGCATGGTCGATATCTATTACACAGTTTGTTACAGTTACAGAAACAGGACGATAAGCATCATGTGGATTTGGTATAAAAATATTGCTAATATCCCTAACTTGATGTGTAGAAAAATGTGATAATTTGTTTAGAAATATACTGTTTATTTTGCACAAACATTTTCAAGGAGTATTTTATGCCTGCCTAGCTGCTGTAAAATGAAATTATGAGAGATTATTATTAAGAGAAGAAGAGAAGACCTGTATTGTTTGATATATTGTGGATATCATGATGTAACATGATACTTACAGGGAGGTCTGTGAAGGCTACACCTAAGAGGTAAAAGGACAAACAATTAAAGTTAATATACATAACAAGCAATACATTTAAAATAATCTATTATTACATCACACAATTAAAAATTAAAATAAATTTGCTTATACTGTCTGTATCGAACAAACATCCTCTTCACCAACCTAGACTGATGCCATTTTTGGTGTAAAAGCAAGTGTTGTTGATGAGGTTAACACAGCAGCCAATCACGTCACCCGTGGTGAATGTTGGGCCGTATGGTTGGCCAGTCCCGGAGGAGCAGAAGGAGTGGCCGTCATCTCCATGGTAACCGTATGAGTGCTTGTCCCATCCTAAATAAGGACAAGGATTAGGATTAGGTTTTTATTTTATACTTGACCTCTTATGAAAAAAAGTTTTGTAAGTCAAACATGTATGAGAGTGAATTTGTAATGAAAGCAAAGGGTAGAGAAGTATGTGTAGCACCATTCTGCTTCTAGTGAAACATATACTGCACATATCAAGTGGGAGCAGCTCAGTATAAACAGTCTCTGAGTCCACTGGAACAGCTGAGGTGAAGTGACTTGCTCGAGGTCACTTGAGTAGTTGCTACTGAAGGAGGGGAGACAGTTACTCATTCACTTGTGCTGCTCAGATTTTCCCATCTGACTACCACTGCCGGCAGGCCGTCTCATGAAAATTCACACACATGCACGCACGCACGCACACACACTTTCTGTTTGGCATGTGGTGCAGTGCACTGGGTGACCAGCAGGGGGATCTCGTCTATGTAAAGAAACTGGTGAGTCACTGCCAACAGGAACAGCAGCACAGGAGGCTGAAACCAGGAATACAGGACATAACGGAGAGAAGAGGATGTCATGATTTACTCATTAAGTTCTTGTTCCTTCTGATACTGATGCATGAGTATGTAACTGTGAGCTATTTATTCAGCCAGAATAAATAGTTTGCTTTCTGTTATAGCTGTACAGTCAAAAATAAATTAGTCTGTATGCTGCACAGTACAGAGTATGTGATAACACTTTATTTTTCCTGATAATTTCCTCTTAAGTTTCCTGGAAAGACCCATGCCATTTTTAGTTAATGTAGATATGAGAGCGAGTTTTCCTTTCAAATATTGTTTCATTTGCAAGATTTCTATGGGTCCTGAAGAGGTGAAAGTACCCAGTATTTTACAGGAAACTAGAAATATCGCCTTGTGGTATGTGTATGTCTCTGCCAACCAGTCAAGTTACAGTTTACATGTCTGTTCAGACTCATAATATTTGTAGTGAAGACTTTGAAGGAATTGAATAAAAGCTTGGCCAATAAAACTGATTCTGATAGAACACACAGTTGTTGCCATGACAGCAGACAATGCTTCAGATATGGATGTTGCTGCAAAGAAGCTACAAATTCTATAACATGGATGCTTCACACACATCTTCAACCCGGCAGCACAGAAGAACTATAAAGTCACCACAGTTTCAAGGCGGGCACCAAGATTAGTGTCAATAATTCAGTATCTGACCAAATGTGAAATATGGTCACAATCTCCCCTTCTGTTCCTGAGCTATGGTGTTGAATAATGGCCAGAAAAGTGTTTTTGCAGAACATTATGATGTTACAGTGAAGTTGACCTTTGACCTTTTGGATAAAAAATGTCATCACTTCATCATTTTATCCTATTAGACATTTGTGTGAAACTTTGTCATAATTAACATGAGTTATAGCCAAAAGAGTGTTTTGTGAGGTCACAGTAAACTTTGACCACCAAATTCTAATCAGTTCATCCTTGAATCCAAGTAGATGTTTGTGCCAAACTTGAAGAAATTCCCTCAAGGTGTTCCTGAGCTTTGTGTTCCTGAGAATGGGACGGACGGACAACTCAAAAACAATATAGAAAAATCAGAAAAAACATAATTTTGACCTTTCTTATCCCTTTAGAGAGGTACTCTCGCAATTTTGTACTGCACTTACATGAAGTTGGGAGACTCACTAGGGACAGCTTAAAAAAAGGGAATCAAAATCAAAGTAACAGAAGATACGATATTCTGACCTAGTATCAATCTCCTAACTAACACTGGATCCTACATTTCCAATAACGTAACTGGATAGCGTCTTTCATTAGACCTTTTCTGCCTCCTAAATGCCAACTTCTTTCAAACCCCTCCTGACTTTGTAGCGCTGACTTTCTGTTGAAATTTTTAAGCCTCAAGCCCAAACCGAGATAACCCTGATGACATCATCAGTGTTATTTTTGCAGACTTCAGAAGCTGCCTCCAAAACCCTGAGGACATTATACAGCTGTAAACAACGACTAAACTGAATTTTATGTGTAAAATCAGTGGAATGCCCCTTTAATCATCTTGTGACACTTCAGACTGATCAGATTTATCTCAGGACTCCTAGATTGGAAACTGCTGACCTAGAGTCTCTTTCAACTCAGCTGGAGATGCAAAAATGTGTAATTTGTCTACAGTGTGAGAACAGAACACAAAGAGTCATAAATTATTAATGACTTGATATTAACTGGGTTTAAAGGCAGCTATTCCTATTTTACCTATATAATTACAACCACATTACTTACAGACCTGTAAAATAAATCACCACAGTTTTATGACCACAGGAACCATTTAAACCACAAAAACATTGCATAAACATTTTGCATGATCAACTGATAAAGCATTAAACCTCTGCAAATAAGGGAGAAGCTTTGTGCACAGCATATGCCACAAACCACCAAGATGACTTACAGTCTAACCTCAAATAACCTTTATGTATTTATATGACCGCCTTCTACTGTTAAGCCATCCCCATAGGATTACATGTGTACAGTATTCTGTCTATCCATGAGAAATATATTGACACCAGTATTGATCTGACGCCAAATACCACCTCAGGGATGGCATTTTACTGTAATGATAGAGTTAAAAAAAAATTCTGCCTGTCTTTGAATGTAACATCTTACTAACAGAGAAAACAAGATAGATCTCGGTCACTTTGGTCCAGTGAATCTAAATTGCCTTTAGTGTCTTGTTTAACAGGTTGGATCAACAAAGACGTTCTATCATAGTGATTTCAGTTCAACAAAGCTGACAACAAGGCGACAGTCTCTACAGCAGCATTCTTCCACAGCAAGACAAAACAACTGGCATCAGAGATTCACTTGCAGTTATTTGGATGACAAGCTCGCTGTGCCTTAAGTTCTACGCTGATCTAGTTTTGCGGGAATTCCTCTTCCTGAGCTGACCGGGCTGAAAGGGAACTGAACCTGACAGACAGCGTTGGGCTTCAGCTCGCTGCCACTCTGTCAGCATCTCTCCTCAATCACAGCTTGTCCGCTGTTGCCAAAAAGCAAAGCGGGGTTAGTGAAAGTAGGTCGTGGGTGAGCCGAGATATTAGATGCGTACTTGTATATGTGTATCTGTGAGTATGTAACAGAGTATTAACCTAAGCCAAATGTGTGCATCTGTGTTTGTGTTTGTGCTGTATGCACTGGGGTGTTTCTTCTAACTTGGGCGCCGCATACTGTTCTGTCTCTCCATGTGTTCTTTTGTGCATATGTGTATATACTTCTGTGTGTGTGTGTGTGTGTGTTTGTGTGTGTGTGTGTGCGGTGAGGTATTAGATTAATCTGCTGACAGGGATATTGCCTCTAAAGCCAGGCTCACTGCTCCAACATGCTAATGAAATGGGCAGGCCTCCACAGCAGGATCAGACACAGAGGTCAGCAGGGGAGAACATTGTACTATTAAGGGACACACACACACACAGACACACATACTGTAGATATATAAAGACACACAGATGCATGAGGTCACCAGGAAACACACACATGTGTGGATAATCATAAAGTGTGCACACACAGACATAGATGCACAGAGGAGGCGTGGGGACAGACGTACTCTCAAATGCAATCTGTCCGCCCAGGACACACACAGATAAATCCACAGAGTTCGGGACAAACACACACAGTGGCACACAAACACACTGAGTCAGTTGGAGGTAAGGCAATCAACAGTAATCTGTCTACCAGGGTAGTACTGCTAGGATTCCACTATTGATCTGTAGTGGAATCCTAGTAACCAAAAATATTTCATAACTAGTGTGTGAGCAGGTTTGGTGAACGTGTCCATACATGCATCGCTGTTCCACGCTGTTCCACCCTTTGTGTGACATTTGACACATGTGAATCAAGAAGAGAGGAGAATGAATGATCTTTTTGTGTGTGTATGTGTGTGTGGATCTAGACTGTGCTGAACTGGCTGCCCTGGTGTCCACAGCATTCCACAAACCTCGGCCACTGGACAGATCTTGACTAGTCAATAAGCAGGTCAAATGGCCCCAGACAGAGCTGGAAGCCCCACAACGTGATTGGTCAGAGCAGAGGAGTGGTCTGATTGGTTGGGAGAGGCAAGGGGCTTTAGTCAGGCTCTTGGCCGCTATATGGCCACGATGCTTCCGCCCATGTCATCAGAGATCGCTGAGCCATTCACAAATGTCATTGTATGTGTGTGTGTTTGCTGAGAGTATATAGGCACGTGGTGGGTGGGGGGGTTGAGGACACAAGAGGAGAGATAAAAGGGGAAAAGTGGAAAGAAGAAAAAGAAAGATTTCAACTCACAGCAATAAATAATCATGTGACAGTTTGCGTTGCCATTTTGTTGGCAAATAACTAACAGATAGTCAGCACACAGCACCCAATAAATGTGTATGTGTCAGTAGACAAAGGCTTGAATAACTGATTTGTTTTCTTATTAAATCTTTACAGTAGCACCTTTGTCCTCTGGCAGTGGACGCAGTGACCATGGTGTGAATCCAGCTTTATTCACACATGTAAACACAGGAACTAGAAAAGGGCAGTGTGTTTAAAATGATTGATATGTTTAGCATTTGAAATTAAGAAAAAAAATAGTGGTAAAAGCTGCTTGGTACGTTCAATTCAATGTAATTTTTCATGATATTATTTCATTTTTATCTTGCTAATTAATTGGTTCTGCCATGAAGACTTTGGTTTAGTCTGATGTTTATTTGATACTCAGTGGCAATGTTTTGTTTTGGGATGATTTCTAAAAAAATCCAAAGTATGTACAAAAAAGGGGAACTCTTTTACACATTAAAGTCAGTTTACTTAATAACAAGGAGTGGTACTCAGCCTGTGAAGACAAGTGTATATTGTCTAAGAAAATAACCCAAATGATGTCACAGTGAAGTCATCATGGTTATCTGGGCTTGGAGACTACAAGTTTACAACAGAAAGCCTGCGTAACAAACTGGGTGTGTCGAGTTTAAAGCTTGTGGGCATTTACCAGACAGGAAAGGCCTAACAAAAGATGAGTTGCATTGTGGGAAATGTGGGCTCCAGCAGTTTTAGAGCGAGATGCATATGAAGAACAAAAAAATCTGGAAATCTGGGCCTCTGCCTCATTCTTTTTTAAATTTGTCTCTCACAAGTCCCCTAAATTGTTAAAGTATGCTTTTAAAACTCCTTTAAATATCCATTGCTTTGTGTTGGGCTTACTGTCAACATAATTTCATTCAGGTGCCAATAATCCAGTGAGTTTTGTAGTTGTTCATATGGGGTCATGTGCAGATATACTGAACACTTTATAATTCAAATAACAAATAATAACAAATCTGAGTATGAGTAAGTTTACACTAACATATTGTTAACATACTTTGTGAAATTGTATGTGGAAAACACATTCACAAAAATGCAGTTTGAGCAATCTAGCTTCACTAATTGAGAAGCAATGTTGGTCTTACGTCAGATTAGTCTGAGGTCAGACTACAAGCCCAAGTCAACATCATCTGTCACTGATCCACATTGACTGCTCAGTGACATGTCTCAACATGTTCTTTCTGCAGCTATCACACTGTTCAGACTGAATCCACAGTCCACATCCAATTACTATAGCAACGCCACACGTCCTCATCTCCTGCTTTCCTCCCCTAATCTCGTAAATGTTGGCACTTCTCCAGCTACAAACTTGCAAACTTTCACTTATCAGCAAAATCAATTTCTTGTCACTTTTTTTTTTTATTCCTTTCATCTACCTTTCTATCTTGCCTCCACAAACTCCTGAAGTGCATCCACCTAACCAACACCCATCCAGCATCTTTCCCAAAACTCCACCTCCATGATATCTACGACCTGAATGAAACCAGGTCCTCAAGCCTTTTCCAATGACTAACAAAACCTCCAAATTCTGTGATGTAAAGACTAAAGTAAACCCACCACTTATACAGCATTGTCAATGCTTGATTGTAATCTGAGCCAATGGGGTTGTAGGAATAGAACTGTGGGCCAATAAGTAATTAGAAAAGTTCAGGGTCGAGGTTTTGGCCAGCCCCTCCAGAGCTCCTTAATTGTACTGTGCAGGCCGTTCTGTGTGTAACCAAACTTGAACAAGAGAAGGGAGTGCTGCAGGATGTTTTTCTTCTCAACTTGCCAAAGCGCTGGTCCAATCTGACTGCTAAGTGGTTGAAATTTTGGCACCAGCCCAGCAAGCCAATGTTATTGCTGGACGTTGGTGTGATGCAGTACTCACCATACACTCTGTTCATGTTAAGTAACCTTGGGAATCCTTATTTCACCCCATCTCACTGATTGCTCCAACCACAGACTCCGTCCTGTTGTTCTACTATCCGTGTATCAATAAATTCTGACATCCACCCGCCCACTGTAACATCTTTAAATTAATTTCAGCATCGAGCTATCTGATCAAATGTCTATCTATGGTATGGTGATAGTCACGTGTTACTCACCAGGCAGTCTGTTCATGTTGACTCCTTGTGCGGACAAGCCGATACCCATGTACCTGCATGTGACAAGAGAAGAAAAATGCTAACTTTAGTACATTTTACACATCTTTACTTAGCATGCATCCACATTTAAACATATCTGTATTCACTTCAGAGTTCTTCTGACTACTAAAAATCATTTAGGTGTTTAGGAGTTTTCTCAAGTTGGCTTTGAAAAATATTCGGATGATATTTTGGTGGGTGTTACATAAAAGTAATTTTGAACATACTGTCTCTGATCTCCTTTCATATATCAAACGTGTGGACTACTGCAGAGTGAACTGCCTCCAAGTCAGAGTCATAACATGAAAAGTGAGAGCGAGAGTTAAAGCTTAGGGGTCAGCAGTGACATCATAAGTCTGTCAAACGAGAATAAGTTGCTGGCCTTCTTCCTTGTCATGTAAGCAAGCTTACGAAAGCAAAGTGAAAAATCTCTTTGCTCAATTGAGAAAGGCATGAATATTGTCAGTTGAACGCGTTTGGAAAAGTCTCAGCCCGCCTTGGCAATGTCATGCTGATGTCATCACTCAAATCACAGCAATACATTTTGGGTCTGAGCCGAATGGATGACCTTATTCACCAGTTTACTTCTTTTTCCTCAATGACATCTGCCATGTAAGAGGAGGGAAAGACACTGGTGTCACATAACCTAAGGCTGTGGACTGGAAGACATTTTGAGGAGGTTGTCAAATAAGTTACACTGGGAGTGGGACAACAACCATGATGCAGAGTAAAAAGTCAATATAATTTTTGCGGCTTTGACACAGATTTCATTATGTAGTCTGCTGTTACTAAAAAAAGTGTTTTTCCAATAGGGGTTAACCAACTCGAAAAAATTGACAAAACCATCACTCGAGTGCTGGGAACACCCAGAGATTTTCTGATGAGGCAGTAAACAATAAAGACAACAGAACTCCGAGACTATTCTTTTATATCTTATTATAGATTACTGTTAGAGTCAATCTTAATAAACCAGACGGAGACATTGGTCAGCTCTACAAATATAACCTATGCGGAAAAAAGTCTTAAATCCTCCTCTTTACTCCCCCAAATAGAAATATGCACTGGCTGATGTGCACTATGTCAAAACACCAGCAATTGCAATTTTGCTTCTCACACACTTACAAGAAAAACATTTTCCATAGACAGTTTATTAACTGCATTTCCACTAAGGTTATTTACAGTAAATGTTGATCTGTCCCTGTGGCAGGGTCTATGCTAGTCATCTTAAAGTAAGAATATCTGAAATGGCAATTTGCATGGGTAATATACTGAACACGGTCTCCTGTCAGCATTACGTTTTGGTGGGCTGAAACAAGTTTTTTCTTCTAAAGCCCAGTTTCAGTGGCATGTATGTTATTGTAGTGGAATGTCATGGCATTACTCATGCAGTGTTTCCTGATATATCGCTTCTTTCTGAAGAATGAAAGGAATTTCATTTCATTTCGATTCTGCAGTGATTTCATGTCAAAACTTAAATATGGATTCTATATGTTGTTATGTTCTACATTATAGTTGTGGTGTCACTCTGTGGTACAAAATGTCAGGCAGCTCAGTTGATTTGGAAGGATTTCCTGTTTGCATCTGAGGTAGTTAGTTACACTCCGACATTGCAGTAACCTTTTACACCACAGTTTTGCATTAAGCTGCTCAACTGGAACTGGAGAATGTCAACAGTATATTGTGTAACCTGAGACTTTAATTGGGGAGGATGGGGAAGAGTTTCAGTTCCAGTGCAGAGTACAGGTCAAAAAGTGTTTAAGCACCTGGCAAAGTGCAGTCACAACCCCATCAATCCCAGCAGATGCTTTAGCTAAGGGATAAGGTTATGGCAGGGGTCAGCAATTAGGTCCAACCATGGGCCATTTTTTTCATTTCATTTCATTTTTCATTGGGGGGCCTTTAAATGGTGCAGTGGAATGTTTTGTTTACTTCTTTAATTCATTTAAAAATGATTTATAACACTGTTTAGGATTGTATCTGACGGCAGATGTAATTTTCCCCATTAGTAAGTGAGGGCTAACAGAGTTACAGCTTATTTTAATACTCGTTTAGCTAAAAATGGCTCATTAGTGAATATGTGTATGTTCTGTGTTGCAGAACATATAACTAGAAATGTAGACATTGCTACTTTATTGGTTGTCCACACATTACAAACGGTGGTTGATTGAAAGTTAAAAGAAGAAAATGGTAGCAACGCACGATTTCTGTTAGACTGCCACCTATTTGTGTTTCAAGATTCAAGAGCTTTTATTATCACATGCACAGCAACATAGCGGGTGGCAACAATACAACAGTACGAATTAGAGTACGAAATAAATATAAAGTAAAAAAGGAGAAAGAGAAGAAGGAGATGAAATATATTGCACAGTGGTGTGCAAGTGACATAGCAGATTTGTGTAAAATGATGTAAAAGTTTTGATGTCAACTATGAAAGTAAAAACTTCAGCTTTCATAAGAGGGTCCAATATTTCTGCTGGGGGGCTGGATTTGTTAGATGTTCTTTAATTTATATTTTCTTTTTTCACTTTCTTTCTATTAGTTTTTCAAGAACCATAAACGTACATAACTATATCAATATACATACACAAGACAGATAGAAATAAAATAAAAATACATTCCGCTTTAAATAAATAAAAGTAAGAAATACATTTTTTCTCCTACAGCTGGTAATCACCAATGTCTAACTTCATCCCACCATACAGTCAACATAAAGCAGGGCATGCTAGACTTCCATCCTGCTCCTAGCAGAGCAGCATATCAATCATCTCCAAATTCACTCTGCTGACTCAGTATACCTTCTAAGTCTGTATGTTCAAGATAATTAATAAAAGGACCCCATACTTTTTAAATAGCTCTTGTTTTCCCTTAATAGAATAGGTATTTTTTCTACGCATGCAGACTTCTTCTTTTAGCCTTTTACCACTACTTGGTCTATTTACATTTTTCCATGATAGTGCTATCATCCTGTGGTAAACATACATCTAAAAAGATTGGCTCTTTCTTCCTTATATTATGTTCTTTTGAGATGTTCTTTCATGATTTATTTTTCATATTCCTGTTTCTGGAAATAGCTGGGCCAAATGTCACATTCAGACAAATTCGATTTTTCAGCTCCATGGAACCTCGCCAGTCAGGATTTGTTCCCTTTAGATTTGATGAGCCAGAGCTTGTTGCTAAAGCTGCCATTTTTGGGTTGTAACATCACTGTTTTCGCTGGTGCAGCAGATGAACTAAAGTTTAAATGTCTACCACTGTTGATGCAACTCTGTTGTGGCACTGAATCAGGACAGCTGATGCATATATTGTCAACTAGACGAGTGAGACCACACTAATGATGGTCGTGAGTGACATATTTGGAGGCACTTTCGTATTTGGTAATGATCTTGGACCAGTGATATAAAGATTGCTGTTTTCATGCAGACTCAAGGTGAGGGAAATGCTGCTGAAGCAAATTCACAAATTTGTAAGCCACCACAGTGCCCAGGCCAGGGATGTCTGACCCTACCAAAACAACCACAAGAAACAAGGATGAGCAAAGACAGGGCACTCTGTTTAACATTAGCGTGTTAAACTAACACCCCAAATGTTAGCAACATTTAGCAAGTAAGCCAACACTAGTATGTTAGCATACTATGACAATATTAATGTCAAGCCTAACATCTGCATGGTGGTGTGCTACAATGACATATCTCAAAGTACAACTGAGGCTGAATGTTTAGTTTTAATACTGAGATAAATTAAATTTTGTGTCAAATTATTGCTAGTTAATATTGACTTATTGTTTGTTGCTAAAGACTAAAATTTCCATATAGGCACATATATATAAATGACAAAACTTTACAGTAACTCCTGGAAAGCACTAGATTTATGTTGGAAAAATCCACAAAAAGGTGGATATTTTGGTGGATTTTTCTCTTAATATCTCAACAATAACAATAAGCTTGTAGTCACTGTCGTATGACACCAAGTTTTGGCAGAACAGAAGGTCTTCACATTTAGCTTATAATTGCCCCAGAAATAAACATGGCTCCTTTGATAACATTCTCAGAAAAGAGTCAATGCAGTACTGGGATCCAGGAGCCTCAACATGAAGCTGGGAAAGAGTAAAGACAATAAAAACTAGTAGCAGGAAACCCTGAGGTAATAATGCTGTATTCATTTTTATTTAAATTTGGGCACAGTGCAATGTTTGTTAGGAGTGAAACACTGACCTGCTGACCTCGGGTCAGTAGGTCAAAATGTTATAATAGGACCATGGGACACATGGACTACAGCTGACAGTGAAGTATCTGCTTACCCATCTCGACCTTTGCTGACAATCTTGACTTCAAAGTAGTAAATCCCACAGGCAGCGGGAATTGGGTGTGTGGCTCGGACTGATGCTGCGTCCTTATGGTTCTTGCCATGGCCTGCAAGAGGGGAAATATGAGGTGTACATAAGCAAAGATGCAACATGATTTCACATAAGGAATGAAGTCTTCTGTAGTACAGCAATCAACAAAGCCTATTTCGAACAGCTGGAAAATGCATTGTGAAGGTTTGTGGTGGCTTTGAGTTCCACTGGAAAGATTTAGGCTGACAGTTAAGCGACATTAGCCTGCCACTTCCATTATTATTTAACCAGCAAAATGGAGATTCAGAGTATCACTGGCCTGTATTTGATTGCTGATTTTCTGCAGTTTCACCCAAAAGACAAAACATATTAATGTAAAACATAACATTTGTGCACTCCATTGCCTGTACTGTGATATGACAGACTTGTGTTTATAACATCACTAACTAGGTTAAGCATCTTCAAAATGGTAGTGACAGCAATGCAGCAAGCTTTAAACGGTCTATTCTGAGAAAAAAAGTCAGTTGTAGCAGTGGCATTTTTGAAAATGTAAGATACTAAAAAATCAACTATATCCTTCTATGTTTTGCTAGATGGGCATTTTATGCATTTTCTATGTGCCACGAATTCAACCTAAGAAGAAATTATATGGTGCAAATCTGATGTCGACTTTGGCTTTCCGCGGATTCCCTCATCTGATTACGGCATCAAAAATTTCTAGGTTTAATCTGATCCAGCAGGAGAGGTACGGCTTTCAAAACACAGCCTGCCAGCTGACCAGAGGCTGACTGCCCTCTGTACAAGCCAAAGCACAGTGTCAGTGGGGGGTCACTTGTCAGTCGCGTGACAATGTTATGTTATGTGGTTGTGTGTGTACTGATCTACTGATCTTTTATCAGCTTTCATTTTCTTATCCTACATTTACCCTAGGGTGTCGATGATGAACAGTTCCTCTTTGGAATACTTAATTTTCGAGAACCACTTGTCAGTGTACTTATCAGATTGAAAAAAGTAATAATTATTGGGTGAAAATCAAAGTGATTTGTATAATGAGAATATATATGGAATTGATTTTGACCAGTCAGATGTGTCGAGATATGTACTTAAGTGTACTTGATAACACAACATCCACATTTGTGTGTGTGTGTCTGTGTAAAATGATAATAAACTGTATATTCAATCTGTGATTAAGATGTAAACAACAAAGTCAGAGGGCTCATGTATTGTGTCTGGACCAATTAGATTCAAACACGACAGTCAGTGCTGTCTATCATTCTTTATTCAGATGGCTGTTTATGCAATCCCTTGGGCCATGAGAGAGAGAGAAAGAGAGAAAGAGAGAAAGAGAGAGAGAGAGAGAGAGACTACCGTGTTCAGTAGTGTGTTGCGTAACTGCTATCTAGCCTCCACAATATGCATGTACATCTCTATCTGTTACATGTAATTACACCATTGACTGAGTTCACCTGCCTTGACACATAACAAGTCATTGTTAGTTTCCTGTGTGTGTGTTTGTGTGTGTGTATTTGTATGTGTAGGTATGAAATGTAGATAGGCTGTAACCTTACACGAAGCAGCTGGCTGTCAGCAGATACCATGAGACTGTTGCAGTTGAAAGCTACAGTAGACATTTAAGTCACATGCTTCACGTATGTCATGATTTATTCGCCGAGTCTATTTCCATTACACTTTGTCACATTTTTTTTTCCAATCAATACACCAACTTTCCCACCTCAGCCAAGTGTAAAAACATTTTTTGTGATATTTTGACTTTTTTTCCCCCAGCATTTCAACTCAGCTTTATTTATCTGCAGAATGGAAACAGATAGAGACTGAGCGTCTGAGAGACTCAAGCCACCAACATAAAGGTAGCTGGGAACATACAAGACATACAGTGATGATGAAATATGGCCCTGCCACACAGTGATGACTAACAGTACAAAACTGAAATGAAACTGAGCTGAGTCCATATTTGGCTATAACATGCATGTGTTGCGGTTCATGAACTCATCATCACATTATGTACAGACAATGGTTTAAATGTCATGCTATTACTTCCCAATGTGGTTAATGCAATACTGTGCATATTGTACAGTATAATCTAAAATACAGATAGGCTTGTGCATTAATGTCACAAAGGTAAATTGACCTTGAAGTAAAAATGGCCTCGGAACAACCAAATAAAGTTGTAGAGTAACTAGACAGGTAAGCATGATTTATGATAACATTCAATTCTGCCTGTTCTGCGACTCCACAAATCTACTGTGGTACCGAGGTGTGTTATTACATGTTTATTCATGTCACCAGCAGCATGTCTGTGCATGTGTGTGTTGTGTATGTTTGTGTCTGACTGTCTGGTCCAATGGTTGCAGCAACATTTATGCAGTCTATTTTTAGCTCCTCCTCGTGAAAACGAGTCCCCAGCAGGCCAACAGGTCTCTTTATAACTGCATAGATGGGTAGGAGAAATGGCTACTACATTTAACATCACCCCATATAATCTAACTATAAATGAAGGAGTCTATGTGTCTTTGTGTGTCTGTGAGTGTGTGTGTGTGTCTGTGGGTGTGTGTGTGTCTGTTCTTTGCTTTTCTTGACAACCATTCCTCCAAACTACTTCACACTCGGTGGGTGTATTGCTGGGGACCCATGGAAGTGCAGTGGATATCATTAAAGATATCATTAAAACAAAACATTTAGCGGATCATGACCTCTCCAATATGGCAGCCACAAATACCAGCGTAAATACCGACACTGCATTTGTTTTCTAGTAGATCTTGACCTCTCCAATATGGAGCCACACAGACGCATAGCTGCAACCATGACTGTATATAAATATGGACGACATGTCGATTGCCTCCTGGTGGCTGGTTGCGGTATAGATCATAAGTCCCGCCCCCTCCATGTTAGCGGATGGGACAAAAAAAATCAAACTACACGTCTCTGGCTCCAAATGACGTCACACAAGCAAGATGGCAGCTCCCAGAAAGGAGATATTTTGGCTTCACATTTGCATAGCGATAGGAAGTGGAGACACGTCATCCATCTTATATACAGTCAATGGCTGCAACATACAGCAGCCAATCAGGTGTTGTTTCTGTATCTGTACAGAAACAGCAACATCATAATGTTTTACATGTTATAATACTCTTAGTTTCATATATTCAGACATTAAAACTAGAGTGCAGGACTTTTGTCTTCCTCTTTTGGCAGTGAGAGTAATTACAAAAACACTGACACGTGCTTACGCCATAGGCTCTGCCGTAGCCTACTCCGTCGCTACTGTTGTGGCTGTAAAGCGGTGGATAAATTGTTTTGAGCGTCACACAACCCCCACGAAAAGACTCGTTTCATTATCAGACTTTGATCCATTCTGTCCAATAACATTTGGAAAGTCTAGAAGAGCCACACAATTAAATGAATTTATCCCCATTCAAGTTAGCAGAGAGCTAACCAGAAGTTAGCCAGCTCGGTCGGCGGAAGTCTCTAGCGTGCATGCTCTGCCCATAGAGCATGTGCAGTATGCATTCATCCAGCCAGCAGAGGAATGTGAAACCTGACACCTGATTAAAAACTCAAATACTGTGAAATACAGAGAGATTTATCTGGCGGTGATAGGCTTAATCAGTATTGTGTGAACTTGTTTGGCAAGGGCTTCAATGTAACGGATATTCATTTATATAGAAAAGTTCCGCACTGCAGGTTTACAAAAACTCATTAATATATCTGAACTCTGCGTACCTGCTTCCATCATATCTCCGACTGCTTCGACAAACACATGTAGACTGAGCTACTTCCGCCAATTACCAAAATAAAATGACATGTGAGGCAGCAACAGACTTTCAAAATAAATTATAAACAAGGATTTGTAACATTAACTCCTACATGTTAATGACTCTTATCGGCTGAACTTTTCATGATTGAATTTAGAACATTTTTTGAATCTATCCAACTTACAAACAATAAGAAATGTGCATACAGTTATAATGCTCCAAGAATCGATTTTCTCGACAACAGTTCATGCGATCAACCTCACACTTGGCGGGTGTGTTGCTGAGGACCCAAGGAAGTGCAGTGTCGAGTGGGAAGTTATTTGGATGAGCCGTTCTCAAGAAAGCTGCAAGCAGCAATACTGGAGGCCAAGCAATCGGCCTGTTCCGAACAGGCATGTTTGGCACTGCACTAGTTAGATATAAATTCTGCATTCAATTATCATTCTTACATATGTACAAAACCTTGAAATATTGAGGTCACTTGGGATTTTTCACAGTCAGGTGATTAGGAGAAACTGTCAGGTTGTAACAGTCATACACCTCTCAACCCCCCAATAAATATGACTACTCCAGCACTACAAATTGTAATAGTGAAAGAAATATCTTGTTATTGAAGTGAAATATTGAGACAAAACTGCCTCAGCATTGGCACTGTGGTGTAACACATTTCAGCTGTTATGTGACATCAAACCTCCCCACCAGAGGTCAAGGATTAAAGGTTAATGTCCTCTTCTTATGGGCACTGTGAGGACTCACTTGCTGACTAGGAAATCAGCTATCCCACCACAGGTTCTATCCTTGACCGTAAAACAGGGGAAAGTGCAAAATCTATCAGTTCAATAACAGCAGGTATAAGACACAGCAGCAGAAGAGTACACCAATCAAGAAGAGAGATATTTTGGATGATTTAGAGGACACAAGTATGAAGGCTACACATACACTGTTACAGTGGGTACAAAGTGCTACAAGAGCACCACAAATGTACAAGTACAAACACCTTGAAGAAAAGGCAGAAGATATTACTGAGAACTATTGCATCACTGTTTAAATCAATGTTTTTCTTGATTGTTTTTCACCTGACCTCTTCCTTACACCCAAACTTTGGTCCTTACATCTCACAAGCTATCAAACTCTAACCAAAGTGCACAAAAGATAACAAGCCCTAGTTTTGATTGCCAGCCTAGATTGTGATTGGATGAAAAAACACAGACCATAGGATTGTTTGGAACCAAAAGCTATAGTGCTTAGTTTAAACTACAAATACTCAATATCAAGAAAACGGAACTTTCTACAGTTCTGGCCAATACTGACTTCACTAAGACAGATTATGCTACACTGCAACACATTAACATTATAGCGCATAACAGATGTGATGGCCTCATTTGGTAGAGGTTAAGGCTAAGGCCACATAGTGAGCAGCCACTACAAACACAAACAAACCAATTGCACACCATCTATCCAATGCAAAATGGAGGTGTCACAAAGTAACTAATGGCTGGTAACAAAGTAACTAAAGTCAATCATTTAGTGAGTAAATGAGTAGTGATGGTAAAACTACATAAATAAGGCCCAAGCTGTAGTATACTGGAAATATCCCTTATAGGCCCTACACAGCCATGAAACATTTGCACAGTGTTTTCACTTACCTATCCTAATTGGACCTCTTCTTATGACTGTGTAGATGTGTACAGATAGTAATTGATTGACATCTCCCTCACACCCACATATTTTTCATCATAGCTATGACCAACAGCAGAAATCTAATCAGCCAGGACACCTGAAAACACCTGTAAGGGCGTGCAGGTTTTTTTTTTAAACTGAACTATCTCAACTTCTGTCTAAAAACTTTAAAAAGCTTTAAGTCTAACAAGGCTAAGAGTCCACTGCAATGCTAACAGCTCTGTGAGTCTGTATTTAGTCACAGCGGTGCTTTGAGCTAAATGTTAGAATGCTAACATGTCATGGTTTAGCAGGTATGTTTACCATGTTCACTATCTTAGTCTAGCATTTTAGCATGCTGACGTTTGCTAATCAGCACTAAACACAAAGTACAGCTGAGGCTGATGGGAATGTCATTGGTATCTAGTCATAAACAAAGTATTGGACAAATTGAAATTTTGACCTGATGATGGCGCTAGATGAAAAATTAAGGGATCATCAAAGTTATAACAATTCATCTTAAGGGGGACATGATATTGTGCACTATATTCATGGCAATCTATCCAATAGTTGTCAGGATATTTTACCAAAAGCCAAAAATGGCAACCTCCTGGTGGCCTTAGAGGTAAATTCAGCAGATCACCAAAGTCATGTTGATTGCCTCATGCTCTGAAGACCATGAATCTTTGGAGAAAGTTTCATGGCAATCCATCCAAAACCGACTGAACAACTGACCGACCAACCTATAAGACAACATTGCCATCCATAGAGCCATAGAACTAAAAAAAACTCTTTCTGACTCAAGTGGAATCAGATGGATTTGTTTCTTGGACATGTTTCACCCCTATCACATAAACAGATAAATAATTTAGAATCAAGGATAGGAGGTGCAGGTGACAAATCAGGAGCTAATGTCAAACACAATACACTACTTGACTACAGTAGGTATTGGCTATCGTTAGCTAAATATAGTATTCCCAGCTGTATTCTGGTCTCTTTCAAGTGGGGTTAGGTGGGGTGTTTGACTCCCTGTATCAAAGTAGCATTGTGTTTAATGGACTTAAGAGTCCAAGGTGTCTTAATGGGGCTGCAGTAGGATTATGGGCTGCTAAGGCTGTTACAATGAGCTATTAGGTCCTTGTATAACTGGACCAAAACCTTTGTCTTCATCCTTGGCACTTTGTCAAGCACTTTCTCAATAGATGGAGTCCACCGAGGTTGTGCTTTGTCATCTATTCTGTTTGTGATTTTCAAGGGCAGAATTTTAAGGCACAGCCAAGCACTGGAGGATGTCCAGTCCACTTTGGTGACCTCAGGATTGCATGTCAGATTTTTGCAAATGATGTAGTTTTGTTAGCTTTGTCAGGCTGTGACCTGTATCACTTGGGGAGGTTGGGTGTGGAGTGGTTGGGATGAGGGTCAGTACCTCCATGGTTCATGTCAGAAAAAGGTGATTTATCTTCAGTGGAGTGAACTGCTGCCACAAGTGTAGAAGCTTAAAGCTGCATGAATTGATATTTTCAGTCACATGGGGGCAGAAAAACAAACTCTAAATACAACACTGACATATCATCACCTTATAAAGATGTCATTGCAAACATGCTACAAGTAAATACTTATTTATACATCAGGCAGGCACAGAGTCTAATATTCACTCTCCTTCTAGCTTTGTTTTGGTCTCCACCAAATCCTGAGGGAAATATCTGGCTCTCAAGCTGCTAAATACTGCACTATATTCACCAGCTGGTCACTAACTGTGTCTGTCTGCCATTTGGTGCTGGGCAGGTACCATACAGTGGGTTTATCAGAGCTTTTTCACTGAAAAATGTTGCCCATCATGGCCAGGAACAAGGTTAACCAAAGCAGAGTTTGCAGGCCAAAAAACAAAACAATGAGCTAAAGGAGGCTAAAGTGCACATTAAACTTTCCGTTGTCCATATATTTGTGAAGGTTAGTATGACAGTTTTTCGTCATCTGCCACAAGGGTCCTCGCAGACCATCTGTGTACAGCCCAAAAGTTATGACCATGTGCAAAGACTGCATGCACTGAAAAACGTGTAGGCCTAAACACAGCCTATGCAGACAACCAGTGTAGTATAAACAAAACCGCATCCATGTCCATTTTGGAGTATATGTGGCCCTTAAGAGGCTCCGTAGAGCTCAGGGGAACTGCAGACTTGGACGACAGTTCTGTGTGGAGCTCACTGTGATGGCGCAGCTTTCGATCAACAGTTCAACCCTCAACTGGCCTTGAGCTTTGGAAAGTGACTACAATAAGATCAAGGAAACGGTCAAGAACTGGCCACAATGAGTTTCCTTTACAGTGTTTAGTGGTAGGGTGAAGAGCTCAGAGCTCAATGAGTTGATGCTCTTTAATACTGAAAAGAACCAGTCGACTGGATTTGAGCAGATGCAAGCCCCTTTCAAGAGGCTGTTGAAATGCATTTTGAGAAAAAAATTGGAAATCACTTAGTAAAGAAGAAGAGGAAAGTGGGTGCACAAGAAAGTGCACTTTTATTGCTACTTCAACCCTTTTATTAGTCATTCACCTTCACTATTTGAACATGGTTCAGGTATAGATTGATCAGATAGATCGATAAACTGGTTAAAGAAGCATATTTTGTGCTTAAATACTTTTATTGTGAAGCACTTTGTAACATTTGTTTTGAAAATGCTATACAAATACATTTTACTAACTTAATTAGTTGATAGATATGGATAAATGGATGGTTAACATTAAAAATACCTAATTCATATAATAGCAGGTTTACAGTATGTTTCTCCAACACAAACCCACAGAAAACCTATTTGTATTCATATTTTTTAATGAGTCATTTATTTTCTAGTAGTCCTTAATCATTATCAAACACTATAAAGGTATAGTACAATACATTACAGAATGTTATTCTGTGTATGTAATAGCCCTATCTGTCAAGCAATTGTATCTGTCTTTCCATTTATCAATCCATAAGACCTGTCAAAAGAACAATGCAATTATGTTTGCATCAGAATAAAGCAGAAAAATCCTTCATGGACCAGAGTGCTGTAGTTTTTGTACAAAATTGCATCTTTCAATTGGTGTATTCCTCTGGCTCTAGGTCAATATGCTTGTTTATATATGTTGTAGTGTTTATTTATGTATCTATCTGTTAAGACTGGGTAGATTAATCTGTGTCTGTGCACAAAAGGACTAGGTAGACACGGTGGCCTTGAACAGAGAAAATTGGCACACTGGTCAAAATAGCATCCAAACCACAAGGGTGAGGGAACAGAGCGGGAGATAGAACAACCAGGAGGAGAAAAAATATCCTACACACTCCAGAATTGGCCTATTTATGTGTCATCCCTGAGCAATTGTGCAGTGTCACTTAATCTAGGCACTTTTCATAGACATAAAGACTCAACACCCTGTATAACACCAACATGAAATGACATGTCTTATCTGAAGACATACATGGGCCCATTCATCATTTTGTGCTAAGGTCACAGCTACGACAAGTCCATAGATAATTATAGACATGCTAGAATCTCAATACTTGTGATTAAATGGAAGGTAAGGAAAACAAAGTTATTATCAGAACTCCACATGGAGAACAAACACATCAAAAGAAAAGGACACATCATTTGTGTCTGTATGACTGATTAAATAAAATGTAGGATATTTTAAATGTGACCACTGTTCCCATCAACAGGGATCTAATCAATTATGCATGAAAGAATTTGTGGGTTATATCTGACTATCTGCCCTGAGTCTAGATTTAAACAAATATTAGGCCTGAGCTGCTATTCACAAACAGCAGGATCACCTACTAGGTATGTGCCAAATAAGCCTTTCAAAATGGGTTACACAGCCTCCTGCCTGCATCCTCTCATCCTCTACACGTTTCACTGGTGTAAACAGCCAACAGGACCCAGAGTGGCCTCACAGTGCTTCTATTAAGATTTTTACTGGCCTCAGAAGCATGGATGTATTATAAGAGCAGGGCTAGCTTGCCTGCTACTGGTGGGCTGCCCTGACTGACTAAAAACAACATAGTAGGCTAAAAACTGAGAACAAGGACTTCACAGAGACGTCACTTGTTTTGATTTAGGAGCTGGATATATAAAATAATCCATCTGACAGGCCTGGCTGCCTGCACAGACAGATTTTAGCCATCCGGATAGATGGTTGACTCCAGCGTCTGATGAGCAGAGTTGCTGTTATTGTGAAATTGCCAGAGTCTGCCGATACTACAGATTTATTACAAGATCGCAACATTTGGCCTAATGCGCAGAGGCCTTCTCCTTCACAGCAGCTGTTGAGAACGAGCTGGCTGCCTGTTGGAGGCTGGACATGAGACTGTTGTTGTGCTCAGGGCACATACACATCAGAGTTGGAGTTGGACCGGTTGCTTCCAGGCTGGAAAAACAAAATGATTTACACCTTTTGTAATAGTTAAGACTTCTAAAACAGTGTCACTGAAATCACGCGAGAAAACAAAACAAAGCTATTTTTATTCTATTTTGGTGCTTGCTGTTGTCAAAAAACTAAACAATTGGGAGCATTACACCCGGTACAGTACAACGTTGTTGAAGGTTAACAACAAGTTTGGCTGGTATCCATCTTGTAGGCAGCTTATCCTGCTGTTTTCAGAACAATATTAGTCACAAGGAAAAGCTAGGTTCGCTAACGTTAGCCAGTTAGCCACTAGGCTAACTACTGTATTTGCTAGAGATAGCTAGCTGTTAGCTAGCTCCTGATTATTAAATACCATTAGTTAGCTTATTGACAGACCCCCCCCACCCCCACCCCCGTCTATGCGTCGTTATTGCTGCCAATACCCCCCCTTCCAGTACAAACTGTGGAGCACGTCACATGCAGTGTCAGTTTACTGCAAACAAATAACGTCATAAACGGTAAATAAACAAAAAGGAGGGTCGTGTTTGTTGAAGGTGATTATTTTAGTGTGGCGGTAATGAGACCAATTGACAGGGGGTTAGCGAGTTCACTGACACCCATTTGGGCATGAAACAAAGCAAGGTTACAGGACAGGAGAGGCAGCTCAGACTAGATTTACCAGGACTACACACACACACACACACACACACAGTCAACATAATCGCATACAGTGAGTGTGTGTGTGGATGTGTGTGTATGTGTGAGGACCCCCCCCCCCCCTCCCGCAACAACACAGTGACAGATCTAAGCTGAGACCTCTTCTGCTGCTGCTGTTGTTTGCGACTACTTCTTCAGACAGATCTCTAACCTTTGTAATGAACCCGCAGGTTGTTCTGTGACAGCCCGATGTAGCTGTATTTATCCTTGGGGCTCCAGGATCGGGGTAAAGGGGTCTCCTCCTCGTTCACAGCCGGGTACAGCCGTTTCAGCCGTTCGTTCAGCTCATGCTCCTGGTAGTTAAAAGCAGGATCCCCTCCTAACGACAGGCTTCCCGCTCCAAGCTCTGCCATCTTTTTGGCTTCTGTATTGTTCGTTTCTTTCTTCTAACCAAATCCCCCCCGTTGTCAGTCCGCTGGAGCTGTAGGCTGAGAGAGTGAGAGGGACTAGAGGGGAGAAAATAGCAGTGGTGTGACATCCCCGGATAAGCAGCAGAATGTACTGTAGGCTGGAGCGGTGCAGTATGGGTACTGTAGTCCCGTTGCACGCTAGTTGTTATGCCAATGTCTCTAGAAAAGACTACACTGCTCTCCACTACCGTTCCGCTGAGAAAGTTATCTAGGAAATGTAGTTCTTCAGCTGTTCAATTCATAGTTTTTTATTATATAATTTATTTTTTTTTTTGTACGTCGTACATGTATCAGAGAAAGTGGAACATGATTTTTTGGCCGACTAGATGAAAATTAATGGACAGAATTAATACCACTGACGAAAACAACGTATAATATCCCCAAAATATGCTTATTGTTTAAGACACTTACAGAGCCTTTAATGTAGTGACATTAGCATTTTTGGTTTTTCTTATCGTCTATGTTGTCACTCCTTACATTTACAGTTACATTGTAATTATTGGAAGTTGCCGTTTTTATGTGATGTGTAGGTTACCCGTTTGTTTATTTGTGTATTGTATATTTATCATTGATAAAGGTATCCAGGCTTAATTGCTTATTCACACAAGATTGTCCCCGTGGTTAGAGTGTGGGTTTATGTTCTCTTTATTCATAAAGAAAGTTTTATCTTGAAAACTAGTTCAGGCGCGCCGCGGTCAGCTATGTGGGTTTTGCTGCGTGTTCTGTCCTTGTTACCATGGAAACCTTGCTACAATGCTGTCATGCTGATGTTTTTTTTTTGAGATAAACACATGGATGTATGGATAAACAGGCCAAAGTCAGACATTTTAAACGAACAAGAGCTTTTGAAGTTATTATTTAGCCTTTGAATATTGGCTGGAGATGGCACCGCACAGAGATATCAAATTTCCACCTTTAGCGCCGTCACAAAAACAAAGGCAAGTGATTAAAAAAGGTTGACTAACAGCGAAATTATTGTATTATGACTATTTAGCCTAACGTTATAACTAAACTAAAATGTCCGAGCTATGTTACTTTTTATTTTAGACATACATATGACCATAGTCTACGAAATTACGCTGTCCAGACGTCAGAGGGAGGGCTAGAAGGAGAAAGTGTTGGTGCAGTTTCTGTCCAACCATCTCCAGCGAGAAAGGTAAGCTAGCCAGGTGAAGGTTCATCACACCTGGCAGAATTTCACTCATGATAAGCAATTGTGAAATTAAATATGAATAACAGCTTGAGTATTTCACATCCTATAAAGATAATTTGTCAGCTCTGCCTCTCCCTTCTCTCCTAATCACACTAAAATATCACTAATACAACACTGGATTTCAATTTATTCTCTCTCTCTCTCTCTCTCTCTCTCTCTCTCTCTCTCTCTCTCTCTCTCTCTCTCTGTGTGTGTGTGTGTGTGTGTGTGTGTGTGTGTGTGTGTGTGTGTGTGTGTGTGTATTATACCCTATAGTTGTGCTGGACAGGAAGCAGTTACATTTATGCAGGCCCAGGGAGAAAGCCCCAACTCCTGATGCACCTGGAGAGCTATGTGAACAAAGAGCTGCATACTATCAACCCCCATGAACCAAAATATCAGGAACTGAAGCTACAGGTGTTGTGGTTTATTTTTTACATTAAACAAGACAAAAAAAGTACTATGCACATGTTCAATGCAGATAATCCCTGCCACACACACTTTTTTTTGTCTGAGAGAGTACTCACATGTCTTCATCTGCTTTGACCACAGGTTTACCGGGATGTCTTTACTTGTTTCATCAAAGAGTTCAAAACCTACCAACCGCTTCTGTCTGCCATCAGAAAGGAATATGAAAACACTTTAGGTGAGTAGCTGTACAAGTAAGCTGGCTTGATCATTTGTATTTCCTAAGAAGAATTACACTAGTATAATACACTTTTGAATGGATTCATAAAGTGCTATAAAAGCAACAAAGCAGCATTTGACAAGGAGGGGGGGACTAGTTCAACAAAGAATCAGTTATAATAAAGGAAAATCCTGTTTCTGAGGCAGACCACAAATAGCAAACGGCTATGCTTTGAAGAAATGGGTTGCCTTTCTTCAAGAAAAGAGCAAGTTCATTGGGTATTGTGTCTGCTGTGCCCTCTTAAACCCACATTTTGAGGGCAAATCTGAGTTATAAGCTCAACAGAGAAAGTGCAATTGGGACAGAAAGTTAGCGGCAACAAATAAATGGTCAGATCTTCAAGGAAATGGCTTTTTTTATGAAGTTGTAGCAGAATAAGTAGACAGTTAATGAAGTTTGGAGGTATCTCAAAGTTACATTCAGAAAGTGAAGTAACTGCCAGGCGCAATGGTCCTGTCTGAACTACATTTAAAAAATGGAACCAGAAAAACACAGAACATGGCAAACACTGACATTCCATTTAAGTGTAGGAGTTCATGAGGCAATAGCAAAAATATTCAATAATCTTGCAAATTTAAGCCTCTTAAAGTCTCAATTTCTCACTAAATTTGAATGATATTTGATACATTTGGAGATATTTTGCTTTCTAACAAGTAGAACTGCAGGTCATAATTATTTGCATTATTGAAAAGCACAAGTTCTCAGATTCTGTAATGATTGCCTATTTCTATTTTGTCTGACGGTCTAAAAGCTCACAGGGATTCAATTTACAATGATATGACATGAGAAAAAACAAGCAGATCTGTGAGTTGTTGAAGCTTATAAAATGACCTATTTAATAAATCAGTTATCAAAATTATCATCAACAATCATTTCAGTCATTGATCATTTCTCTGCATTGTATATCTGTCCAGTGTATCATCAGGATCATATCCGAGAACTGGAACCACTGCGATCCCATCTGAGGCTGGTGACAGAGGAATGTGACAGGAAGATTCAAGCTCGCTGGGTAGAGGAGCAGGCTGAGATTGGAGCCTTGAAAAGGGAGAAACAGCAACTGCAGGAGGAAATTGAGGCCATGAGGGAGAAAGAAAAGGGCACACAGGCAGTGGTACATGACGTGAAATTTGGCGTTTCCACCCACTGTTTATTTATTCATATAACTTTTTAGAGTGTACAGTTAAGTTGCGATTATATCCAAATGAATTCCTGCTTCTTCACTATTTATTTTATACATGTGTATGAAAAAGCAATTTAGGTTCACAGGCCCCTTTATCCAAAGAATGTTTTGTTTGAGAATCAGAGATTCTGTTCAGATTGTAAGGTAGATAGTAGATTATCATTATCTTGTGTCACCTGCCCCACTATCTTGCATTCCTCTCCAGGTGGAACATCTGCAGTCTGAACTGTCCAACCAATATGTGCAATACCGGGAGGAGCGTGATGCCCGCAAGTTGCTGATCTGGCAGCTCAATAACCTAACGAGATGCTCTGTGAAGGAGGAGCATCCTGCAGCTGAAAGAACAGGTGAGTGCAGGCAGAAAATCATGTCATCATTTATTTATTTATCGTATTGTATTTCTTGCCCACTGACTCTCTGGTAGAGGCTCTGTCAAAGTCTGTCATGAAGTGGGTAAAAGAATTGCTCTGTCTTTCAGAAATAAATTATTTATATACTAAGTAAAGAAATGATTTCTGAGTAATAGTCATTTCTGAATAAGAATCAACCAAATACCTAAAATGTAATATCCAAAAATAATGATTATGATGATATTATGTTTTGGCATTTGTTTATGTTGTGAAAGAAGAGAATAAGGACCCTGTGGAGCTGCAGCTCGCTCTGAAGATGTGTCGGGAAGACCTGACCAAAGCCCAGGAGGAGCTCAACAGGATGAAGGCAGAGTACTGGGATGTTGTACCTCGACGCAATTGGGACAGCCTGGAACAAACGCACAAACAGACTGTGCTACAGGTATCTCATATAGACTCACATACTGTGCATACAGTGCTCACTTGCATGTGCACATACACCGACTTCATTATTTAAAACCATAACAGTTTTCACCATGGTTTTGTATTTATTTTTTGTTTTTTTGTGGTATCCAGTTGGAGACCTTGCAGGGTGACTTTGATCAGTTGAAGAGTGAGTATGACACCCTGCTGGAGCTCTACAAAAGAGGCAGCATGCAGACTGAGACACATGACCCCAACACTGAGCAGGTACAGTATAGATTACTGGCCACATTTTGTTTCTCCTCATTTTATGGTAACTGTGTGACACGTGCAACCCCTAAACAAGTCTCATCAACATTCTACCTACAAAGGTATCATATAGACTGGTGTATGTGTGCAGATTTGTTTCACCAAGTGAGACTAACCTTGTTTGTTGATTTTCAGATGGGTGCGAGTGTGTCCCAAGGGCAAAGCCAGATTCAGTCCGACCAACTAAAAGAGCCGATCAACTCTGATGCCTCCAAGAGCGGCACACTCACTGTCCAGGAGTTTAGGTGATATAAATAGATGCACACAGTATTGTAATCAAGTCAAGTCACTTTTATTTATATAGCCCAAAGTCACAAAGTTGCCGCAGAGGACTTTACAATTTGGACAACATACTACACCCTCGATCCTTAGACCATCAATTCAAATAAGGAAAAACCCACAAAAAAAGCTTTAAGGGGAAAAAGGGTTGTTGTTCTCTATGGTTGTCTCTGTTCTTCTGTGTCAAAGGAGTGTCTTTTGTGTACGTGTGTGTATGTATAGGGCAGCCCTAAGGACAGCATTCCCCATGAAGTCAGAACAGGAAATAGATGAATTTGTGGCCTCGGCTCAAAGCGAACCAGACAGCAGCAATGACACCATCTCTTCCCAGAGACTCCACAGCCTAGTAGGTTTCACTTTTTAAAGAACGTGTTTTGAAAATGTGGTGCCCAGCTTCCATCTGCAACTATTCTAAGACATTGCATTAAACTTAAGATATTTACATTAACTGTCACCACCTAGACCAGTGTGGATATCCCACTGAAGCACTGTAAAAAAATATATCTTTTATTTCTTTACAGCACAACTTTCTTCTGTTTTCTTCTAGTTTCTAAGTTTTTGCTCTCTTGATTTTAATGCTCCAACAGCTCACAGAATCCGGTGTGGCAGCCTTACCTCCTGCTGTTGATGAATCAGAAGAAACTGCTGTATCAAACTTTTAAACTCCTTGCCAACTAATATGAGATGGTAGTATTCATTTTATTGATTGTTGAGGTAGACCAACTTGTCAGCTTAAAGACATACTAGAAAAAATGCTGTATGTGACCTTAAGTCTTGAGTCTTGAGTCACAGATTATTGATTGTCTCCGTAACACATTTCTAACCATTAATAATAATGTATATACAATAATATTACATCAAGGGGTAAAAATTGTGAAATTGTGATTGTCTGCTGCTGTCACAGATACAATAGCCCAGAAATCAAAACCTTGTCAAATAAAATCAAAAATATCTTCATAACTATGTATATACCACTAGGAGTTAAGGACACATTTAGTGCCAAATGCAACTTATCCAAATATAAATACATCACTACAAATTTGTAATGGTCATTTATTTGGATGGTTTTGTTTTTATTGGTGTATGTTCTGCAGTCTTAAGCTTTTCAACTCCAAAATATATCCTAACATTCAATCCCACACTGTATGTGTGTACGTGCATGCTTGTGCAAGTCACACCACATTTGACACTTAAGACACCCTGCTGAAGACATCTCCTGCCCTGTTGCAACCCCCAATGCATGTGTAATTTGAAGAGAACCTGAGGCAGCTCCCAAAACCTTATCCCAAGAAAAACAGGGTTGGGCATTAATTTATGGTAGAAGCACTGTTTGTCAGCCCGTTGTGGGATAACAAGAGTCCAGCTGAGGCACAAATCCTTTAGTCACTGGAAGCCAGACTCTCAAACAAATCAAACAACTGTTGGTTTATCAGAGCAAATGAAGGAGTGAAGACAGAAAATCATCTCTAAACAATTCAACAATAAGTTTAACACACACAAACAATAAGTTTGTGTGAAGTAGCCGTACAAATGATATGGCTGCATCTACGTAAGGAAAGTAGGTATCCGGCCAGCCTCAGTGTCCTTGAAGTACATGGTCTGGAGAAAGAGATTAATGAATGTGCTGTTAATGATAAAGTGGCCACCCCCAGATAAGCTCCTTTCAGACATGCACAGTAATCTGTAAATGCCAATTTTACTGTACAGGTTGACGTCATGCTTGAAAAGCTCCCTCATTTCTTTTTCTTTTTTTTTTGTTTAAATTGTCCTATTAATCTGCCAACTCAGAACCTTTAACAATTTCTGCAACATTTTCTACATAATCGAAGTCTGAATAAAAGCAGCTGCATTGCCAGTAAATGCACACTATATTTTTTGACGTTTTCACATACAATGTTTTTGTGTATAATGTGTCAACCAATCACAAGCGTCTGTGAACTGAGACTTCAAATGCTGGACCTTGATCCCAGACATCATTTTGAAGTGGCAAATGTGACTCTGAAGAGAGTTTTGCCACACAACTTTTATAAAAATGGTTACAACTTGGTTCGATGAAGAAAGGTCATCCCCAATGGACATTCTGACAAACCCTTTTAATATCATGAAGTCAGACGCAGAAAAATGTTATTATTTGAAAACTAACTAATATTGTATGAGTAAAGATTTTAATAAGACAGAAGGCTTTATTGTTCCCTGCCCCAAATATTTCACTTTGTATCACTGCTGTCATCATTAATATTGAGTAAGTGTTCCTGACAGAGTGGCTGGTGTACCAGCTTAAATGCATACTGAGTTTCTTTTTCTTAATTAATTACACCAAGCTTTTACAACATTATTCATTCATTTTGATGCTTTGGCACATTGTTTTGAGGCCTTTTTGCTAGAAAAGCACAAAGGAAACCGAGAAAGCATGAGAGAAACCAAAAAAAAGAATTAAAACATGAAGAAAGAACATGACACAAAGTCAAAGTATGAAACGTACCTTGTAGATACTGACAAAACAGCCAGGGAAGGTGAATAGTTGTCTTTATTGTAGAAGAAGGAGAGGAGTCACAAGAGTTTGATGAACCTGAACCCTTAATGGCCACCTGATGTTCTACACTAACAGGACATAATAATCAGTAGATCTTATAGTAGGATGTAATGCTGCAGCACATGTATTGCACACACAAACTTCCTTTGAGCAATGAAAAAAACAGCCTGCTGATGTTGATCAGGTTTTAATTACGGACCTGTACCTGTAGACTTCTGCAACAAAGAGTGAAGTTGCGGAATAATGAGGAATACTAAATATAAGGTAACAGTTGCACAAGTAGAGACACAGCAATATCTACCTAAGCTAACATTAGCCAACATAAGCTACCGGTCATACCAGACCAACTATCAAAACCCCTGATTATAGTGAACGAAGAAAGGGTGTGTTTTTATTGTTTATTAATTCAACTTCTCATCTTTAAGAAGATGAGTGTGTTACTTCTTCCCTCAAAGTCAGATGGTTCAGCTTCACTATCAGTGCAGTGTTCACACATACAAACTGCACTGTGGGTTCCTGCTCACATTCTCACTTCCAGTCTGAGGGCGGAAACAAGAAAAGCAAAGTCTGTGATTTGAAGACACAAAAGATGCTAGAAATCAGTGAAGAATTGCAGCTGTTGGAAATATATAATATAAAAAAGCTTTTGAAAGTAACAATTTGACAAAACAATACAATTGTTTGTTGTCAGGTGGTAGCACAGGGAGCAAAGTGGGCCTGACATCTCTAAGAGCTCGAGGAGTCTGTTGATCCTGGGCTCTGACATCTAACAAGTCCAAAAAATGAGAGAAACATCTATGTCTCACCCCCAACCAGGCTAACATGGAGCCAAGCAGAAATTCCCAATGGCTGCTGTTGAGCAATAAGTCACCAGGAAACACATCATCAAGTTCAACTATTCTGAAGATGCTTTAGACAAGTCAATGAAAGACAAAAATGTTGCAAATACAGGCTCTGAGATTTCATATATCTGAGCCAGAGACTCTGGCCATGCCATCCAAAGCCTTTGCATCTCCCTCCTCATTGTCAGTGTAGCAAACAAACGCAATACAGAGTCCTTCCTAGAGGTCTGCCAGGAACTTAAGAAAGACATCCTTTCTGTCATCAAACCCACCCTCTCCTCTCCCAGGACACGAGCATTTCAGTGACCATTAGGAACAGATGACCTTTCTGAAGTAAAGGATTTGTAAGAGCCATGTCCAGTATTAGTCAGAGCTACAAAAAGAGTTAAAAAGAATACACAATGTAAAAAGTTCTATTAAGTATATTTGACATGACTGGAAAGGTATGTGTAACTTTCTGGTCTCACCTGCTGTGAAACAAGGATTGCTCAATTGTTTTTCGGAATCCTCCACTTCTTCTGTAATGTGGAGAATGCAGATGTTCAAACTCTCCACAGCAAAACTCACTACAGCTGCATTTTCTGATGGATGTGTTGCTGCAAGCGCCCTCACTGAACACACTGAGTCGAAGAAACATACATTTTAGACGGTCAGACACCCAATTACATACATCACACACACACATAAACAAGAATACTTTACCCATTTTCTAGGGTTAGTGTGGAGTACTTAAGCCAAGCCCTTTGTGGTATTCACATGTGTCCAGCAGTCCTGGAGTAAAAACAGAAAAATGACACAACAAATACAACTTAGCTGTGATTCAGTCAAGAAAAATGAAACATTGTACTGAGTTTGATGAAGCAACTAAAATTTGAACAACATGAATAACAGCCTCCTGCACGAGTGCCAGCACTACAGGATCTGTGTTGTCAATGCTGATGAGGACAGCAGGGCAGAGTTGTGAACCAGTTCTGAGGTGAACGCACACACATACAAATTAATGGGGAATTGCCTTCTTCAGAGCAGATTCATGCATGTATATCAGGTTACATCTGACTGTTAATAGTATTTAAACTACACAGAATGGGCTGAAAATTTTACAGGATACATTTTTACAATTTTTACAGTTTTCTCCCTGACAGTTTGCCTTTAGATCATCATTTATTTGGAATAACACAACCTCATGTTGGGTAATTATATTCCAATTTATCGGAAAAAAATCACAACATAAGCAAATGATGAATGAGTGAAATTAAAGTCTGTCAATGAGTGAAATTGCACTTTGAAGGAAAATATTTTAACATATCATGTATTTAATGGGTAGTCAATTTAGTGTTGCACTTTCATAAAGTTGGGGGTTTCACAAGAGGAAGATTAAAAAATGAATGATCACAATCAGTCCAGCAGAGGCAGATATACCCTGTCTTTTAGTCCCTGTATGGTTCAAGCTATAACAACACTCCCATAATGCAACTTGGTAGCATCTTTCATCAGACCCTCCCTCTCCGGTAAATGCTGACATCTTTCAAACTCCTGGCTCCCAGTTTGTAATGCTGGCTATCTGTTAAAAATCTGTAATTTCTAAGAAAGATGAGATAACCCAGATGACATCATCAGGTTTATTTTCTCAGACTTTGGAGCTCTCCCTCCAGAGCCACAGAGGAGATTATTCAACTGTTTTCACAAGCTGTGTAGTGCTCTCCCTGATGAGTGAATTGAACTTAATGCGTAAAATTGCTGGAGTGCTCCTTCAATGCTTACCTGTGCTTACATGTTTACTGTATTTCCAGAACTTCTCAGATCCGCTAGGATGTGCTAGACCTTCCTCCAGGGCTGACCTGTCCTTCTGGGGCAGCAGCAGTCTCTTTGAGCCCAGCAGAGAGCTGGTCAGCATGTCCTCACAGCCACCACTGCTGCTCACTTAAAGGATCTCGTCTCTGTAGAATGTGAGGGTCTCTGTTTTTTTGGTGGGTGAGAAGGCAGCATCAAAAGCCTGACAGGCAGCAGAGGCTGCAGGTGTGCAAGTGTCACACTGGGCCAGCAGCCAGTGGCCCATCAAACTCTTCAGAAAGGGGTACAAGCTGTGATGCACTTTCAGCACCAGCTGCTCAAAGACCTGCTGGGTACCTTCCCTCACATGGCAATCAGGATCTTGACAGTAGGCACATTTGTTTGTTAGTGACAAAATTTTACTAATGTAGACACACCTTAAGCACAGACAACTATACACAGTCATCAAAGCAAAATGTTTAGTGTGTTCAGGTTCAGAGTTATTCCCTCACTTGAATTTACTGCATTTTCTGTAAGGGATATTGAGTGGTCAAGAATGAGTGGAGAATGACCAGCTCACTAATGACATCTTGGAGTAAATCTTCGACCAGTATGGCAGGACCCCTTTAACTTTCTTCTGCATCTTGTTTCTGAATTCATGGATCCTGGTGACAGTCTCCCTCTTGGAAAGTTTCCTTTGTGCCACATGGAAATTGGGATCTAGCGGGTTGTCCATTACCTGGAATATAACAGAAACACAATCATTCAAGATGTTGATTCATATACAACATGCATTGTTATTTGAATTGTAGCAGTCTGTTCAAGTTGTTGTATTCTACTTTCCAGCTTTTTATTTTGGTCAAGTTGCTAACAAACAGTGCATAAATATTGAATTTTATGATGTAAATCATGAAATTCTACACTTAACTGCACTTCAAATTAGAAGACTTCAGAGTATTTAAGGGCTCCATCTTATGTGGATAAACACCTTCAAGTTAAAGTTGAAAGTTATCACTTTAACCTAATATATTTATGTCCTTTCAAAGGCATTGTACTAAGTGCAGAGCCAATACAGTAAAAAATGTGTCACTATCACAAGCTGCATATGGACCGCACAGTACTCACTATACTATAGTGCTCTAATACATACTTATATGTTTATTGTAGGTGATGAATGTGATACATTTGTAGTGTTTTAATGTAACTTGTGTTCTTGTGTTTTTTTAACAAACAAATAGGGTTGGGTGATACGGTTGAAATTATCACTACATAATTACAAGGCTGAATTACCATCAAGTTGCTTCAGCCTTTTTCACCCAAACTTGTGGCCCTGTCTTGTTGAGACAGAATCTAGTTTACTAAATAATATTTCATTTGATATCATGCTTAGGTCTCCATATTGCATGTTCTTTAGTAGGCTAAATGTTTATCAACTTAGAACTAAACTTGTTTGGGGAACACTGGCTGAAAAGAGGCCCACGGCTAAATGCCCTGGTCCCACCCAGCAGGTTAATCCAGCCCTGAATGATAAGAGTATTTTTCCAATATTTATACAGTATAGGCCTATAGAGCAATATGGTAAATGCAAAATCACATGGGCAATAATGAGAATCAGAAAAAGCTTTATTGGCCAAGTGTATTTACACATATTAGGAATTTGACTCCAGTTTCTACTGGCTCTCAATGTACACACAACAATGTTCAGGAAGATACACATGGAGATACAGTCAAAACAAGGACAACAAAGCTGAACAGAAATGTGTAAACATAAACATATGACGAGTATGCACAAGAACGTAGTTGAAAAAAATAGATATATACGTATAGAAACAACAAATGGACAACAACACAACATACATACAGTTCAGACAGTTTCTATAGACTGTAAACAAGGATACATAATATAATGTAATAAGGTAATGAAACTCAATTAAATTAACTGTTGTCTTCTGTTATTCTAACAGACAAAACACAGGTGTAAAACCAAAGCTACAACTCATTTTGTTAGTTTTTACAACTGAGTTATCATTCAAGCCCTTTAAACAAAATAAATGTCGACATTTTTTCATAAATAAACAAACTACAATCCCCACAATCCATCGGGCCGGCAACGGCTTCAATTGCGTGCCGTCGTATCGGAGCAGACACTGCACTGTCCGATCGTGCAGCCGGCCTCGGCGTTGGTTAGAGGTAAGTTTTTATTACTTATTTTTATGAGCAGTGAATGGAAACATGTGTGAAAACAAAAAGCGGTACTTTAGTCTGACATTTGAACAAGTATAAGGTCGTATAAGTTGTTGAATTGGCTGCTCCTGCCCCGTGAAGGGCTAACGCTAACGTTGGGCACGCCTATGTAGGGTCGCTGCTCCGGAGCTCCAGAGCTGTGTCGCGGGCCCGGAGGAGGCATCAACACTTGAAGGAGACGGGATATTTTTAGCAACCGGTGGAAAGGCCAACGCCAGCGAGCCAGCCAGTTAGCTAGCTCCTGGAAATATAACTCATCTGACGTCTAACATTAGCTGGCGGGGAGACATGCTAGGTATATGAGCTGTCTTTGCCAACACAGGCTGAGCCAACGTTAGCAAACAAGACAAGCTCACAAGCTAGTAGCAGCTAGTTAGCTAGTGTTAACTAGCCATAAATGGGCATTTCCATTTATTAAAGACAAAAATTAGCCTTGTTTTGGTCTCCCTCTACTCTTAACTACGTTTACGCGGGCCTAGAACTATTTGTGTCGCACCAGTGTTGGTGTGTATGTCGTTATGAGTTCAGTGCTAATTTTCAGATCTCAGAGTGTTCCAGCAACAACAGTGTATCGTTATGTGGAAGCACATGACTTGTGCTGTCAGTGTCACCCAAGCAGAGGGATCAATGTAGGTGCGGCGTGTTCAGCAAAACACGCCAGGGCCAGTTGGGTGAATGCAGTTTCTTTTTTTCCTGCGCGGTGGTATACATAAACTTTTCGTGCACTGAAAGTCTGAAAATGTTTTTTTTATTGTTATTATTACTAATCAGAATTAAGTACTTTGTGAAATTTTACTAAACAAGTGAATACTGAATCTTTGTGATACAGATAGTGTACATATTGTCTTCTTTGAGACTTTTCTTTTGGTCTGTACAGCATTAGGGTATACTCTGGATTTTGATATTGCATACATCTCAATATTTACACATGATGGGGATATACACTCAGTTACCATGAAGGTTAAAAATGTTCAGTTTGTGTTGAAACTGCTTTAGAGGGGTGTGATTTACAACACCTTACAGTATAACATAATACAGTGCAACATCAACACAAAACAACCTCCAAATGTGGTGGTGGAGAATGCTGTCTAATACGCCTGTCCAAAATGTCCCATAGATGTTCAGTTGGGTTGAGAGCTTGATGATTTGAACCAAGTGGCCTCATTTAACTTAATAAGAAGGCTGTTGCACTCTTCACCCTTATATTACCTTGTATTTCTGTCTCTCTTCCTCTCTTTCTGACCCGCTCCACTTCCATCTTTCTGTCCTTACAGTGTGTGTTGCAGGGTGAATCAGGATGGTGGACCAGCCGCTGTGGGAGCAGATAGGATCCAGCTTTGTGCAGCACTACTACCAGATGTTTGACTCTGACAGATCACAGCTCGGATCCATATATGTGAGTGTGACAGAACGATGCTTTTGTTCAGTTAAGATTCCACAGATTTGGGCTGCACTTTTGAATTCACTTTTTTTATGAGTGCAAAAACAAGATCAACAATAAGATCTATTTTTCCTTTATGAATGTTTTTTAAAACAATTTACATTGTTTCTCAGAATAAACCATGTAAATTAGGTATTTGATTTCAAATAGTAAACTACTTGACTTGTGGATTAAAATATAACAAAATAATGTCACTCAAAATTACTGCTCATACATACTTCCACTACACTACATACATGCATTTGTTCTCATGTCAATTTCAAAAGCACTTAGATATGGCTGAAGGGCAGCAATGTTAGTATCACTTGACTCTGAGACTTTTTGATGGACTTTTCATCCACAATAGCATACTCTGCAACTCATTCTTATACCCCAATCTCTCTATCTGTTTGGCTCCACACAGATCGATGCATCATGCCTTACGTGGGAAGGACAGCAGTTCCAGGGAAAAAGAGCAATTGTTGAGAAACTCACTGTGAGTTTATCTGGTAACTTATTGCTCTAGACAGAGGTAACATGTAACAGGTGGTGGATGCTTTTAGCATGGGTGGCACACATGAGAAACACACTGACAGTGTCAGTCTATATGAGTGTTGCATGCACACAAGAAACCAGGTTACTCTGAGAAACTTGGTTATGTTTTTTGGAACCATGGTGTATAAATATGTGTATTTGTGATACACGCATGCGTGTGTGTTTGTGTCACAGCATTTGGAATGACAGTGCAGTGAGAGGACAGAATTTTACTTTTAGTCAACTGTTAAGCATATATCTGCTACATATCTGGACTCACATATGGTATTTTGTGTCAGTATAAATTTTAGTGGGACTTTGGATGAAATTATTTTGAATATGAGAATGCATTACTACGCTATTTTTATTTTTTTTTTGTCATTCCACTACACTGCCGTCACAGTGGAACTAAGCCTGTCTAAGTATTTAAAGGCAGCTATAAGTATACATGGCGAAGAAATCGACTTCCTCTAAGAGAAATCTAGCTGGGAAATCACCTAAGCCCAATTATGGGCTTTCTCATATATATGACAATATCCTCGTAAATCTCACCTTTAGTGAGGATTGTACTTCTTTTTCTCAGGTTTTGGTTAGAGGAGTTCAAGATAATAGAGGAATCTTAGGGAAAGGTTGTCATTTCTTTCTGTGTCAAATATATCTATATTAATCTTCCTCTTGTGTATTTTGTTTTTTCTTATGTGTGTTTACCAGAGTCTCCCCTTCACAAAAATAGCGCATAGTATAACAGCGCAGGACCACCAGCCAACCCCAGACTGCTGCATCTTGAGTATGGTTGTAGGACAGCTAAAAGTAAGTATCACTGTCATTACAGAGCATGTCAAAGTCAACTGTTGTACAGCCAGATCATCACACATATAATGATACATAAACAAGGTTATTAATGTACCTGTATTTCAAATAATTGCTGTTGCCATACAATCAAATAATTTTATCAGGATCTAACAAATCTTCTTTAATGTAAAAGTAGAATTTGCGACCAAGCAGTATTGCACACTGACAAACTATTCAGTGTCTTTGTATTTAATGGGAAAAAAATATTCCTAGTATACCTACTGTCTATCTGTACAAAGGGGGAGGGGGGGGACAAAACTCAATAGAGCAGCCAGACATTTCTCCGTTCTCTGTTTAGGAGCAGCTGAGATTGTCACTACAATAAGAATAGCTGGTCCTCCTTAAGTCAGTCCACCTTAAGTGAGCCTGGTCAGGTTAGGCTAACCCATTGTCACTAACTTTGGGGCTAACCCCCTTCACTTCAATCAACAGGTGGCAGGCAGGACACGGGAACTTGGCTTGGGTCTTGAGGAGTTGTAGCATTTATTCACTGACAAATAGCCTAAACTGTACACAGATTGCACTGCTACATTCACAGCTATACTGCTAACTTCATACTCTCTGCTCCAGTCGCCAGCCTCACCATCACACACCTGCTCTCTCTATCTCTCGACCGCACACTCGCTACTTTCTGCCTTAATGGAAGACTAATAGTCACTATTTTGGCCTAAATTTCAGACGTCTGGGGTTGTCTGTCCATCTTCTGTGCGGATTACATTAATAAATTACTCTTGTTGGCTTTCTACTCGCAAATCTTTTAATTGCAGTAACGTGTGCACATAAACTAGGTAAATAATATAAATGAACATATTTTGTTTCTTTCAGGAGGGGCGGGGGGTCCGGTTGGAGGGTCGGGCTGCCCCTCCAAGGCAATGATGGGGGAAACGCTGCAAATGTAGGAAAATGTTACATGCAGCCAGCAGTAACATTACTTGTACGTGACATTTGTCCCCATAGTCTTGGCAGTTGGGATGATCCTTTTCAATAACAATTCTTCTCTTCTTCTTTATTCATCTTTCAAATTAAGTAGAAATTATGTGCAGAAAAACTTGGGGAAACAGATGAACTGAATCTAGGTTACCTCAGTATCTCCAGCATGTGCTCAGGGTTGACTTCTCTCCTGGTGTTTGTCCTCACGTGAGCCTCTTTTCCTGCAGTTCCTCTTCGGTGAACCCTGAACCAGACCAAAATCTAAAAAGTTTTTTTTCTTGATTGGATTCCCAATTAGCAAACCATTTCTAGTTGGGGGAAAACATCAAAAATTTTGCAGCAGGTATCAATGTTACTCACAGAAATGAATGTAAAGGTACCCTGTGGAGTTTTTGACCACTTGTAGTGTTATGGAGCGATGTTTTTATGAGTGGGTCCCTTCTTTGTTTGTCCCGTGCACGAGGACACACATGCATGTGGGTGATGTGATGTACATTCCACCAAAAAAATGCAAATAATGTCCCAGAAAAATGCAGGGAAGAAGCGGACGGTGAGCTAGAAAACCAAAAAAGATGAAACAATGAGGTGAGTTGAAGTGATGCACAGTGTGTGGGAGGTTTTTTTTTTTTTTTTTTTTTTTTTTTTCAGGTCAGGTTTTTGATCCTGCCCACCTGTCACTAAGACTTGATGTGTTCAAGAACTCTTTTGAAATTACAACATTATGCCAGAAAACAAAAAAATGGCCTTTGCAAATGTTTTGAAGAAGGAAATGCAGTCAACATGTTTGTTAGATCTTAAGGGTCCACACTATGCCTTTTGGTAAGTAACACTGAATGTAAACCCAAACTTTGTTTACAAGATAAAACTCCCAGGGCACCTTTTAAGCTAAACAATTAGCCATAGCCTTGATTGGAGCTGTGGGCTAGTTTGGAGGGTAAACTCTTATTTGCACAGATTCATTCACAGAAGGAGCTGCACAACTGTTTTCACTGGCGAGTGGTACTTTGGACTTTGATGTGTTAAATTGATCAACTAAATCGGAGAACTACTGACTTTGACCTGAACCTCTTCCTTTTGTGTGTGTGTTTGCAGGCAGATGACGACCCCATCATGGGTTTCCATCAGAGTTTCATCCTGAAGAACATTAACGATGCATGGGTGTGCACCAATGACATGTTCAGGCTGGCCATTCACAACTTTGGCTAATCCCCCTCTCCACTCTGGTGGGCAGGGGCGGCCATAGTCAAAGGCACCGTGTGATGAAGTATGGAGGGAGGAGTTGAGGATGGAGAGAAGAGAGAACACTCATCCCTCCCTCCTGCTGTCTCATTTACGCCTGTTTGACAAAGAAGCAAACACCGGATTCTAGATGTCAATCACTGAACCTCATCCAGGTGGGTTTTCAGACCACCCCAGCCAGTAGAAATGCGACATGTTTTGCTGAGAGCCGGCCGACCAATCAGATGCCCCTGTCTGCCACTCCGCTGATCTGCATGACGCTGGGAGCCCCCATTACAGTATCTACACTCAAGCCACCAGAAAGACAAACAGCTGACCAACGCCATTAACGCATACTCTGCTCTCCAAACCTCTTAACTTAGTTCTAACCTATTCTACTCTACTGTTGACTCCACTGCAGTCATCTCAGTTCTGTTAGCACTGTTGTTGACTGGTTTGTAGATCCATGTTCAGGTTCAGAGTTGGTTTCTTCAGTTCCAACTTCATGTGTTGTAATTTGTTTTTAGATGCCACCTGTGTGTTGACTTTAGCTTGCCTTAGTGTGTTTAACTGAGTTTTATCTTTAGTTTACAAAATTCTTAACTTTGTCATGATTTGTTCTTATGCCAGGTTTTGCTCTTGCAAACCAAAGACTCACAAAGGACATAAAGTTTGACCTTGCTGTGTGATTGGCTCTGATCCTGCATATTCTCTCTTTCTCTCTCTCTTTTTTTTCTCTCTCTCTCACACTCACACACACACACACACACACACACACACGTCAGGCAGTTAACATGGACTACAGCCACGATACACAATAAAACCTGGACTTTTTTCTTAATGGTGTGGCCTTGTCTCTCCATATCATTGGCTAATTTTCCCACTCCTTTTGTCTTCACAGTGAGTCTTGAGTTTTCTCTAAGTACATATTAATTTAGCTTTTTAAAAAAAATTGTCAGTTTGAGTGACATTACCTAAGAAGATCAACTTAAAAACTGAAAATATGTAGTTGTAAAATAAATGCATGTTGGCTATTGGTATACCAGGCCAGTATCCAGCTGACACTAACCTTAAGTTAGGTATGGGTCAGATGTGACTGATCCACAATTGAATATGGTTTCTTTGTCAGTGTTATTTAAATTCAGTATTTCTGCTATTCATTACTTTATGTTACAACGGGCTGACGACTAAGTCTTTAGTGCCACTACAGTCCCTCGCCTTATGTTAATGTACATAAAAATGAGCCCAATGAGGTCCATGCAGTGTGCTATACAGATTTCAAGTTTGGGAAAATGTGTAGAGTCACGATACATGTATTGGGAGAGAAAAGTCAGACTGGTGCATTTCTAGTCAGCAGTAGCCCGAGAAGTGACCACTGTTTATTTTCTGCAGCTGTGGCCACCCTACAGTATGTTTGTGTTGTAGGTTTTCCTCTATGAGTTAAATACCAGTTTACCACAAGGATACTGCTAGAGATTGCACAGAAGTCAAAGATCTTATTGTAAGGGACAAATAATTCATAAGCATTAATAGGATTTGTATGTTAATACAGCAGGTATTCATTTTTTCATGAAACCAATCATTTCCTCAAAAGGCACAGCAGCACTTTGCTGATTGAGTTGTTGATTGAATCAGCTACATTTATTGTACAGCTTCACTGAGTCACTGAGTGGAAGACACCAGACTACTGCAGGTCTGTAAGAATGAGCCTGACACCTGACTGTGTCTGGCTCATGAGCCAGTCACCTGACATGCTCATGAGTCAGAACCTACATATAGAGTCTGGATTCTGCTGTCTGAATAATTTATAGGTTTTCATAATCAAATTGATGAACTCAAAAAGTAAGTAAATGAAAGTTTTAAATAAAAGTTACTTCAACTTGATCTGAAAAACTTACTGGATTCCCATTTAATTGTCTGAGTATCTTCATTGTCCCTAGAGGATGAATCCTAATGTTTTTCAGCACTTGAGCTTTCCACAAGTAACACCATCTTGTCAAAAAATTTGTAAACAAGATATATCAGAAATGTGTAGATGCAATTTACATGTTTAAAAGCTAGTCTCCTGAGATGTATGCTGGTAAAAGCAAAATGTCCATTAAAAGGACTTATAGGGAATACAGAACTTAAATAAAATGTTCTTCGCCTATTGCCAGACGTCTAACTGTAAAGAAAGCAAACAAACAAACAAACAAACAAAAAAACTTTATATCAAAGTTCTTTGGTGTATGGGATGGAAGAAGTAGTGGCAGTGAGGTTGTTTGTGATGAAAAAGCCTCCTGGATACTGCTGGCACATAAGAGGGCCCCTCTTATGTGCCAGCAGGGGGCCTCAGTGAGGAGGAATACAGCAAATAGAAACCACTTTAGTGTAAACCAGTTTTCTTCCTTTTGGCCATCAGTACATGGATGTATTATAAGAATAAGCATAAGAATAAATATATGGAGTAATCATTAGTATGACGAATTACATGAAATGTGATAACATTTGGTTGAGTTAAGTAATGAGTTAAATTATTTTCCAAACTGTTGGTTCATATTTTTCTGTATTTATTTGTGTAATTATCACTGCCATAATGCATATTGCATAATCTGATAATTGGAACAAGAGGAATTTAAATCAACCAAATGTGTAGCTTGTTGTAATTCATCTGCTTGTATATAGTTGAAAGTCATTGTTGCAGAAATAAAACTGGAGGGTTTTTTTCGTCTTTGACTTTGAGACCTCACGCAAAACAGAGGAAAGAGGCTGTCAAGGTGGATTTTTGTGGCTGCCACAAAAGGAGCAAAGAATAAATACAAAAAAGGGTGAAATGGAGATACAAATGTCCAACAATAAATAATATATTGTACTTGTTAAGTACAGTCTGATTCTCATTAGAAGACGTCGACGCACGGAACCAATGATTTGACACAGATACGAGTCGGAACCTTCGAGGCGGACATAGCGGAAGTTTAGACGGTTGCTCTGGGTGAACGAAGTGAGCATTGACAGCATCGCATCAAGCAAGAAATAAAATCACTCCCCCTAAAATAACCCAATCTCCCCCCCTTTCCCTCACCCATGGCGTCTAATTCTAATATCGATATTGAGGGTGCGACCCAGCATCTCCGGGACATCCTCAAGCTCGACCGTCCCGGCTCCGGTAAGTTTGACCGGGAAAGATCAGCGGCGGCGCTAGTTTAGGCCGCAGAAGCTAAAGCTAGCTGTGAGTTAGCGCGCTGCTACACAATGCTAACTGCACTGGAGAAAAGTTAGCTCAATAGCAGTTTCACTTTAAAGCGCTAACGAAAGGCACCCTGCGTGTGGAAGTGCAGTCTGGATGCCAAATAATCTCCACATGTATTTTCACACTAAGTTCGTCACAGTGTTACAGCGCTAACTGCGTCGGATAGGTCTGTATTGTTTTGTCGTCCCCGATGTTAGCTGCGTTACGAGCTAGCTTTCGTCTCAGTCTATTTTCTGGTGTAGAAAAAAGCTGTGTCCTTTGCTTCCAAACGACAACAAAGTAAGAAAATGTTTACGTTTATTCGAAATTATCTCTGTAGTACCCGCTCATTTGTGACTGGAAATCGTTTAGCCAAACATATTTTCACTGATATCAAGAATTAGCTTGACCCTGCATAACTGCGTAGAAAGTCTGAGTTCTTGGCTAATTTGGAGACTTTTTGACTAGTTTCAGGTTGTTTCTGAAAGCCGTCGTCGGTCGTTTTAGAAACTCACACCTGTCAAAATGATCAAGTATTGTGACGAAGACACTACTGGCTTTAAGGAAGTTGGAAAAAAGAAAACATCCTGAAAATATGTCCTAAACTGTAGACTCAATGTGCTGTGAACAAAATATCCTGTTCCTGTACTAACGTTATTTATTTACCTTTTTTCTTTTATTTATATTTCCTTTATGGGAAAAAGTACACCTAATTCCCCGCCCTATTGCAGGAGCTTAATAACTGTGCTGTTGTCAGACAAGTAAACTTAGTGCAACGAGCCTTGAGAGCATTTTGTGAACTTGACAAATTTATCATCCATTTTAGTTAATAACATAAAAAAGAGAAAAGTTCTAACTAGACTGCTCTTTTTCAACTATTAGTAACAAGCTCACAATGTTGAATTAGACATGAAAGATAGTACTGATGACTGTTAATGTGCTTGTAAAATATGGAGGAGCAGTAACGTTTGTTTGCTCTTCATGTACTAAAAGCTGTAGGCAAATTTTGTGGGGCTGGATGTAAAATCTCTTTCACAGCAGACATGTTGACTTCTGAAGGTAAAGAACAGGTGTAATTAATATCAACAATCATGGCTCTGTTGTGTCTGATTAACCCATGGCACTGAGTCAGCCTGTACATAAGTAGGGTCTTGGAACTAGGAAACATGATGTCATTAGTTCCACCTGCGGTTTTCCTGCTCTTACTTATCCAAATTTATGCTGTTAAAGAAGTGTGACGCTGCAGTAAGAACGGGATTGAATTAAAAGCTTGCCGACACCATTCTCCTTACTGTAAAAGCACATCAACAGGCATTCAGAAGGAGCCCTTTCAGTAACAGTTTGTGACTCTGTCCAAATATTAAATTATAGCTAAGCAATTTAATAACGACAATATTTATAATAGTCTGAAATTAAATCATGACATGGACTTTCTTGTGGAAGATCCTTGTGTATTACGGAACCACCTCTAAAGTTTGAGTTTAGTTACAGAGGGGTCAGGCAAATATTTTATTTACCCACCTTTCTCTGGAATATAAAAAACAACTGAGTGGGACTTTATAAGAATAAGAAAATGAAAATTCTGACTTTCTAATTGATAAATACACTCAAAATTGTAAGACACAAAAAGTACTTTTAAGCTTAAAGTCAGTTTCTTTTACACTAATGCATAAGTTATATGATTTTGTATCAGGCTGTAGGTGCTGTCAGAAAAATTCAGTAAGACACCTCCAGAACTAATATTACCTCTTTGCAGGATTTGAATTTCCCTGCTGGCCTTGATCTTTGCACAGTTTTATATTTTTGCACAGTGTTTCCCAACATGACCCCTGCATTCAATTTCTTTCCTCAGATACACAGTCAAGTGACGGTCAGAGAAAGCCATCTTTTAATGGAGAGCTAAATGGGTTATTAGGAACAGCCGGCCTTCTAGGAGGCAGTGATCTGTCCACCATGTCCGAATCTACCAGACCGATCTCCACAGACATCAGCATCGCTCAGGAGAGCCAGATAATGTGAGTGGGTTTTTTTAGAATTAGCTACTTGCACAACTTTGCAGTGGGACCGACTTTGTAACATAAAACGCATAGAGATGGCTCTTTTCTCCTTGAATTTTGTAAATTAAGTCATTTTTGTTGGCACTTTGAATTTTAGACAAAATCCATATTGTACTCAAACTCATGTGCTGCAATTTCAGCTGCCTTTCCGGTGATGATGGGTCCACCTGTATCCCCATCACCTCCAACAATGTGGAGATTGTGGCAAGTCAAGACTCCAGCATCAACAGCAAAGCTCGAGGTAGCAACAAGGTAAGAATCCAAATCATTAGCAACAAAATATTCCTATTCTGTGAGTGTATAAATCAGAAATGTGGTGAGTCAATTTAGTGTGTACGTATAGAGGGTCTGTTACTGTTATTTTTATATTGATCAAAACCTGCATCTCTGATGACTCAGCAGACTGTCATGAGCTTGCTTTCTTTCAAGTGATAAGCTACTGTGCTTACTAGAAATATGGATCCCTGCACTAATTTTCACAACTTGAATTGTGTTGTGTTAGCTATTTTCCATATGAAAAAGATCACAGGAGTATAAATTTACTTTTTGTTTTATTACAGAACTACCCTTTTTATGGTTGAAGCATAATTTTGACTGGCCTGATTTGGCTCTTGAAGACCACAGCCTCAAAAAATAAGAGCTTTGTTCATAGAGTATTGATTAATTTTGAATGGTGAATTTGTTTTTCATTTAGGTGAAGATTCAACCTGTTGCCAAGTACGACTGGGAACACAAGTATTATTATGGCAGACTGATAGCTGTGTCCAACTCCTTCCTGGCCTACGCCATCAGAGGTGAGAGTACAGGAGTAATTTATTTTTATTTATTAGTTATTTCAGCCATAAATGACACAAATATCAAATAGCACATGAGATGTTATTAATCAACTGCTACTACTACAAATGGGGTGTACATACTGTACATTGAATGTGCTTCTTGTAATACAATTTTTTTTATTTTGGGCATGGGGAATTTTATATCAAAAGCAGGCTTAACTCAAACAGTAAACATGTATGCACAGTGAATACATTATTTCAGATAATTGAATAAAAGCAGATAGTTTTTGAGTTATGTGTCTGAGATTTTTGGCTCCACCCCAATACAATGAGTTTAATTGAAATTTGTTTGAGGTGCTCACAGCATTGAAAAAGTCAGCTGCAGCATCTCTTCTCAAATCAGTGTTCTCATTATTCTGGATAATTCACTGACCTTGCAGCCAACCGTTTTCATTTTGGACTATTTCTTCAACAGAAAATCATTCTAGTGAAAACTGTTGAGCCTCAGTGCAACATTTAATTTCCTCTATGTAAACTGACATTGGACATAACATTTTCAGATACTATGATTGCGTTAGTATTCGCTCAATTGAATTGATCAGTATCGAGTGCTTTAATACCCAGGCTCTTTGATTTATCTTTTTTTTTTTTTTTTTAAATAAACCTTCTTCCCTCAGGAGCCAACAATCATGCTATGATTCGTGTCCTGAGTGTGGGTTTTGCTGAGCGCTCCCTGCTGAAGGGCTTCACTGGAGCCGTCACAGATCTGGCTTTCGCCCACCTTGACTCCTCCCTGTTGGGTTGTGTAGATGAAGCTGGCAACCTGATGGTTTGGCAGCTCACCTGCACTGGCAGCAAGATACTGTATCCTGACATGAAAAGGATTGTGTGGGAAAATGTGAAGGCCTCTGTGTGTGTCTGGTGTAAACATAGATTGATGTTACTGCTGGTCTTTTCACTGTTTATTTCATCTTATTTCTGTGTGTACTTTTGAGTGCACTCACAGCAGCCTACACTACCTTGTGATTTTAGACAAACCCCTTTAACGTCACAATCTGCTTTGACATAGTAATCACAGAAATAAATAGTCCAAGAATTGCTCTTTTTCTCCCATATTCCTTAACCCATCGTCCCCACAGAGATCAGATAGTGGTTCATATCCGACGACCAGAGGACACTCCACTGAACTCGTACCGTCGTCTCATCTGGTGCCCGTTCATCCTGGATGATAATGAAGAGAACCAGGATGACACCAGCCAGACTTTGGCTCTTCTACATGAAGACAGGGTATCAGTGTTTTACACAGAAATGTTTGTTACATTAACACTTCCTACTGAAACTAATTTTGAGTCAGGCAGGTATAATGTTTAACATGTTCGACATCTTAGTTTAGTGTGTTAGCATGCTAACATTTGCTCAGTAGCTATAATTACAAAGTACAGCTGAAGCTGATGAGAATGTCATTAGTTTTGGTTATAAACTGAGGTAAATGAAAAATTGGTGATGTCGCTAGATGAGAACATGAATGTCTGCACAAGATTTCATGGTAATCCATTCACTCAGAACCAGAAATGTCAATCTCATGGTGGTGTTAGAGGAAAAGTCAGGGATCACCAAAGTTTTTAGGATTCATCCTCCGAGTAACATTGATGTCTGCACTGAATTTCAGACCATCCAACAGTTGCTGATATACATGTATTTCACCAAAAGACATAAAAATATCAACCTAATGGTGGCAGAGGAAAAGTCAGGTGATGAACAAAGTCAGTAGAATACATTCTCTGTGGACTACAAATGTCTGTACAACATTTCATGGCAATTCACCCAATAGTTGTTGAGATATTTCACTCTGTAGGGGTGTAATGGTACACAAAATTCATGGTTTGTTACGTTTTCGGTACAGCAAGAAGAAAATAACATTTTGGTCCTTTATTTTTGAAAAATGTAAATATCCAATGCTGGCTCATTGGACAAAACTATTGCTGCAACAGTTTTGTATGTCTGACCACATCGGAAATCAAATGTGTTTATAGTTTTTCCGAACGGCTTCACTCAAAGGCGGAGTGAAAAGCTGACTGTCACGGAGGGGGGGACGGGGAGACGTGATATTGTTTAAATACAGAGATAATGTCACATATTTTAATAATAATGATGGCACTGACACTACATGAGCATGGGTAACCAGGGTAAGCCAGTGATCATACATCCATGAGCATGCTATAGCTAAATGGTTTCACTGCCAAAATGTTCCGGGTGGTACTCAAGCGCTAGAATTATTGTTCCGCATGTTTTAGTAAGTGGATTATTAAACTATTTTGACAGTCATTGTTTGGGTCAGGCAGCATACCGAACTGAGGAAAATCGCGTATCAAACCGAACATCCTTTACCAAACAGTTTGGGATGAATAAACAAACAATTACACCCCTAGGACCAAAGTGGTGACAGACCAACTTACTAACCTTCCCATCCGTAAAACCCTGACACTAGCATGGCTAAAAACAGAAAAGTAGTCACTTGGTGTTTCCATATACTGTTTCTTCTGCACTGGTTTTATAATTTGTAATAAAGCAATTTTATAAACCTTCTTGAACAATGTAATCAAAATTTGCACAAGCCTACAAATAATACAGGTGTACAAACATCTCTGCTTTTAAGTTAAGAAGTGATGTGTATTTACAGCCTCATGTCAAGTTTACAAAGGGAAACGAATTCAGGATCGTAGATCAGGAATGATCAGTTTTATACAATGATTTTAATAAAGAAAAAAAGAACACTAGTATCAGATCAAATACTCCGTGTTTAGGCACCAGAATCGTATCAGGGGGAAAAAGAAAAAAGTGGGAATGTTTTTTTTCTAATTTCTAATTTTGTCCTCTTTTTTTTTTTTTCAGGCTGAGGTGTGGGACCTTGAAGTCTTGAGAGCCAACAACAGCAGTTGGCCTGTCGATGCCACAGATCTGAAAGAAGGCCTCATCACAGTCAAGGGATATACCCAGGTAGGGGTCAGGATAATAACACCCCCACACACACACACAAAAACCCCCAAAAAGTGGACTTCACACAAGGTAGATTTAACATGTTAAATTTTACTGAGCCATGTTGTTGTCATGGCATCTCTTAATCCACCCTATGATGACATTATCAGTTCAGTTTGGTCATGTGTGTCCTTTCTAAGCCTAGCAGTCTCCTGAGCATGAGCAAAGGTCAGTGCACTTGAGGGCAGCCTTTTTGCACTTGCAGTGCATAGTACACACTTTCTTGCAACCACAATGGATAAGTTCGTAGCAGCTCTGTAAGGCCTCTGGAAGGGTGGTCCACAGTGGCTGCCAACCTGTTGCTCCCTTCACCCAGCCCATATCAGAAGGGCTTGGCAGCTTAGGGTCAGGTACTAAAGCGTTAGTCCAGACACTGGCCTGCCTGATAGATTGATATTGATATTGATCCATAGAACATACAGCAGAAGTTGTCAAAGTTGTTAACAAGCATGCTAGCATCTGATTACCATGTTTGCTAACGTGCTAGCTTGCCACAGTGTTATTGTAATTCTGTCTTCTACATTCTTGCTAATGTAGCTGTCAGTCAGAATAAAAGCACATACTTGATTTCTCAAATGAGATCCAATGAATGACAGTCATGTAATTCCATATAACATACAGCAGCAGAAGTTACACCTGGAAATAAACACATATACTTGGTAGGATCAGGAGCTGACTGGCCAAATTGGTGCTCTAAGCAGAATTTTTGTTATGGGGCCATGGCTGAGACAGCTGTAAGGAAATAAGCATCGTTATTAGAACAAAAATGCAATTTTGTCAAAGATATACATGATTATAATGCAGATAAAGTGATGGGGTGAAAAGTGAAAAAATGCAATGCTGAGGTCAATGACCTCTCAAGGTCACCAGAGGTCAGATACAAATTGCCTCCATGTCTGAAATAAAACCTTGGGGTATGTAGATTATACGCTGAAACTTTCATGCTTTAGTCATAAAATGCACAATTGGTTTGCGTATCTGCCCCACTACTACTGTATATGATTTAGCTATTTTGTTTGATTCCTAGCTGTGCTGACTCTGAAAGTTGTTTTCTGTCCCTCCAGCGAGTCAGTGAAGGTGCTCTATCTCCAGATGGAACCGTGTTAGCCACAGCCAGCCATGATGGATACATCAAGTTCTGGCAGATATACATAGAAGGGGGACAGGACAAGCCAAGGTAAGCATGGAAGAGGATGTTCTTTTTGAAGGAATGCTGACATGCTGTCTCGTATACTTTTACACTTCTTCACGTAATGTCAATTTCATCCAAGCAGTTGCAGAATTTTCTGAAAGAAATAAAATATGTTATCCATGATTTAGTCCTCCCTCTCTGCTACCCTGTGGTTTTCGTTTTCTCTTACCATCTTTTCTTCATCGCACTCTGTTGTCCAGATGTCTTCATGAATTGCGACCTCATGGAGGCCGTCCCCTCTCCTGCCTTTTTTTCTGTGACAACCACAAGAGACAGGACCCCGAGTAAGTACACACGTGTGAACGCACAGCTTTCAGCGAAAAGCATGACATACTTATATTAATCTGAGGCTGCTGCTGTTTGATTTTTAGTTCATTTACAGTGTTCTTCTCTGCTTTGTCACCTCTGGTCCCTTCTACGTCTCTTTGTAGGGTTCCTTTCTGGAGGTTTCTGATAACAGGAGCAGATCAGAACCAGGAGTTGAAGATGTGGTGCACTGTTTCCTGGACCTGTTTACAGACCATCAGGTTATTGCTTTGCTTCATCATTTTAAATGTCTCATGTCTCCCTAATGTCCCATGTAATACGGCACAACCTTGGTAGAACTGCCTGCTTCCATCAAATGGGTGATTCAGAAATTAGTGAGAGAGCTAAATTGAAGGCCAAGGCCTTGGTTCCTAAAAAGACAAAATTTAAGTAATGTGTGGGACTTGAGTAATGGCTGTGTTTCAATAGAAGTTCTAAAATAAAAAATGTGCATCTATCACATCCTCTGTGCCAGGTAAAAAGATCAAAGCACAGATGGATTGAACAACACATATTGTTGCTCTCTATTGTTGTATGTGCAGGATTGAGTCTTTGCCAAAAGGGAATAAAAACTCAACTTCAAATTTCTGTCCTTTCCTTGTAAGGAAGAACATATTTACACACCAGTCCAGATGCCAAATGTAGTTTAGGAGTCAATTCATTTGGGGAGGATTATTCTTTGCTCTCTGAAGTAGAGAGTTATTGTTTTAGAGCACCTTTAAAGATACTAATGATGGAGTGTTGTTCTCTTGTAGGTTTTCTCCAGATCCGTTCAACTCAACAGTTCTGCCAAGTCTGAAGGCTAGTCTGGACCTCTCTGCTGAGTATCTCATCCTCACTGACGTACAGAGGAAGGTGAGCTCACTGTTGTCAGCTGTGTGGTTTAAGGAATGTTGCATATAATTGTTATAATAATGATAATGATGATGATGATAATAATAGTACTGCTAAACCACTTATGTGTAACATAAACTGCTAAGCCTTCGTTCAGTCTTCCTTTAGGAAGTCTGTTCACTCAGCACTAAACTTAATCTTGGATTATAATTTGGTTTACTTGGGTACTCTTCTTAGAACTCAGTTTAGCCTGTCAGGGACACCGACCAAACTGTTTACTTGCTATCCAGACTAAACCATTTTCCCTAGTACCCTCATCACCATTCAATGCTGTGCCTAGCTTCATAGTTGTTTGTTGTGGCTCCTTGCCAGGTTCTGTATGTGATGGAGCTGCGGCAAGACCTGGAGAAAGGCAAGGCCAGTTTCACAGCTGTGTCAGAGTTTCTGCTGACCCACCCTGTGCTCAGCTTTGGGGTCCGTGATGTCACTCACAGCCGTTTGCGACACACTGAGGTCCTCCCTGCGGAGGAGGAGAGCGAGAGTATGACAACAGGTGTGCATGTGCACACACACACACTTAACACAAAAAGCAAATGGCTCATATCAATCCCTCAGTCTTTTGATCATCACTGTTACTGTTCATATTTTTATGATGTTTAAATATATATATATATATATATATATATATATTTATCCAGTTAATATATTGCCGTGTGTGATATTTTATTGTGTTTATTTTTCTCAGAGGGCACTCAAGGACCCACAGAGTCCAAGTCTGGGATCCAGATTAAACTCTACTGTGTTCACACCAAGTGAGTTCCCTTCCATTGTTTAATGTCTTATGTCCAACTTCACATTGGCTTCATTACCAAAGACTTTTGATTTGTGACTGCTATGTTGAGTCAGCCGTTTTCACCCCATGATGAGTATGTTGATGGTTGTAATGGTGATGAATGTATTGATTTACTGAAAATTTGACAATACATTAAAAAATGTTAAATAGTTAAGTTTGCCTACTTTGTAAAATCCATTGTGTTAAGTAGTGCAATTATTTTTTCACCCAAAGATTTGCTGTTAAACGTTATCTAATAATCAGGGCCATTCTATATTCACCTACGTGTGTGTGTCTGTGTGTTTTCAGGAGTCTGCAGGATGTCCAGATCTGGTTCCAGCCAAACGTGGGTTCCAGCTCTGCAGTCTTTCTGCCCCATTCTGATTCTCAGGACGGGTTTGGTATGTCACCATTTGTAAATATGTAATAGTTCTCTGCCTGCTCCAGCATTTGCTGTTTATGCATCTTACGAATGTCAAATATTCCCACACAACTGAAGCACTCTTCACATTTTATGTGTCCAGCATCGTTTTCAGACCACCTGACAGACCAGAGCTCTGACAAGGAATCAGGGAGTGGCTCCCAGACAGACTTAAGGAAGATTCCGTCGCTTCCTGCTCCCACTGACTTCCTGTCAAACTCGGCCACCGGCAGCGGGACAATGCCCAAGTTGATGACTCCCGACGCCTTCATGACACCAAGCACTTCGGTACGAGCACTCATGAGCTTCGTTTTCATCTGTTCGGTGTTTCTCGGTACTAAATGAAATGGGCTGTCTGGTTGATGTCTGAGTTTTACTGTACCATGCCCTTTATAAAAAAGTGAAAAACACTTCAGCTTTGGCAAATGAGTGCTTCATTAAAACATGTTTGTATTCGTCGCCTAGCAACATCTTGCTCCATGAATAACACCTTATGAACTGGTGGATTGCTGCTACATGCATTCAATATACACAAGCCCATAACCCTGTTAATACAGTCTGGTATTGCTATTGTGTGTACAGCCACAGTCACAATAGGTCTTAGGGGAATAGTTTCTGTCTTTGTTTTCTGACTGTCCTGAGAATTTAGCTATGATGAGACCCATGAAAAGCAAGTAGTATAGGCTGTAGCCTGAGTATTCTGCTCTGTGCTTTAATTTGGTCTGATTTGGGAGTTCATACTATTTGCTGCAAAATGTTTACTGGCAGGTTAACATCAGGAAGTGTGGCAAGGAAAATGATGCAGCATATAAATGTAGCACAGTATTTTGGGGATTTTTTTCCCCCTTTTATTAGACAGAGGATAATAGAGAGCTGACAGAAAAGGGTAGAGAGCGTATGATATGCACCAAAGGTCCCCAGCATTACTTGAACCAGGGATGTTGGGATTATATGGCCAGTGTCCAAAACCCCGAGGATACCAGGATCCTCCACCACCTGTTTGGTTTTTTTGGCACTTTTACATTTGCTGCCCTCTCCTCACTAATTTTTTTCACCCTTTAGGTACCGGCATCCCCTGGCAGCAGCGCCAGCAGTCTGACCATCGTAACAGCCATCAGCAGTAACTCTGACTCAACTAACAGGTGAGCTTTTCTTTGTAGATGATTTGGGATAAGATGATAATAAAGCAATACGTAGTGGCCAGTATCTCTAGCACAGTAAAGCATTTTCCAGCTTGTCTTAGCTGGAATTTGGATGTAGAATAATGGGAAAACATGTTAACATCTGTGCTCTTGTTGAGAGTCATTCCAGTTGGAAATTTGATTGGGTGTTGCAGCATATGTTTGCAACAATGTACCATTTCAACCATTTAAAATTGTTACGAGTTTACTCAGCATGAGATAATTGACAATAGCTACATATCACTGTGTGAGCTTCTGTCATTCTCTGTTCTTTTTACATACAGATTTGTTTCTCATTACTTTTTCCCCATGCTTTACCCCAAAAAGTTTGCATTGTTTTGTGATCTGATCACATGTGAACATGTATCCCTGAGTACAGTAGTCTGTCTTACTGTGTGCAGAGCTATAGATGATGTCAGTCAGAGTCCCAACAGAGCAGAGAACAACAACAACAGCAGTAGTAGTCTGGCACTCTCTGCCTCCACCAGCAGCCCAAGAGCCGCTTCTGCTGTACTGCTGCCTGGACTGGAGAACCTGCAGGTAGGACATGACACACTTACTTACTCTCAGCCTCTTATTTCTCTTAAAGGGGAAATTCACCACTGTGAATATGATGATTTCTTAAAACTAGGTCACCTATGTAGTAGAAATGTGCAATTATTTTGCGTCACCTGGCAGACTTTTGTCAGCAAATGGGCAGTGAGCTCTAGGTGCAGGCAACAAGCATTGTTCATTTGCATATACTACCCACATTGTAATGATACAATGCTGGTTGAAAATCAGCATTCAAGTTTCCCTTAATCCCTTAATACCATGACTTTAATTTTTCATTGCTCTTTTTCTCTCCGTCTGCAGGCGTTGGCGTCCCCTAGTGGTCCTCTCGCTCTTGACAGCCCTCAGGTTCTTGATTCTCCCCTCCTGCCACCACTGGCCTCCCCGACTCGGGCCCGCTCCCCTGATGTCATCTCCTCAGCCTCCACAGCTATGTCCCAGGACATGCCGGAGATTGCATCCCAGACCCTGCAGCCTCAGCGTGGTCTAGTGTGCAGCTTGGAATCCTTACCTCTTTCTGCTCTCCAGACAGACAGCATGGCCTCAGCTGCCTCTGCCTTGCACCTGCTCACCTCGCCACGCACAGCCAACAACAACAGGTACATTGATTAAAAGCAGTGATAATGTAACTTTTAAAAAATGAATTCAGACACAACTCAAGCAAATTTAAGAAAGTCTTCTGATTCATTTTGTAATAGAATGAATTGAAACCTGAAGCTGTTAGAAAAGTATAAATGCATGCATTCAAAAAGGGACACCAGTGATGTAAAACATACCGAAATTGTGGGAGCCACAAAATGCAAAAACACAAGCATGTTCCTTTAAATCAACCAAACAATTGTATTTTCTCTCAAAGCCTGCTACCCCTTGAACTTGGAGGCGCAGAAGGGCCAGTTGGCGGGTCAGTAGAGTCAGAGCCCAGACTCAGCCACACCCCATCTCTACTAGAGACAGCCTTATCGCATGAGAACCCTGCAGCGGGAGGCGGGTCCTCAGATGGTAGTGTTAGCCACACACCTTGGCCAGCTGCGCCTGACATCACCAGGGAAACCAGGAATAGTCTAAGGGACAATGGTCTTGGAGACTGGTAAGAAATCTCACATATTATAAACATACACCTCTACTTAAAGAAGTTTTTAAATATTTGCAACATGTGATGACTGACTGCTGACTGTCTCAAGCGTTTGAATAGTGAGATGAGTAATTTGTGTTTTTATGAATAATTGAAAATTACTATTTTCCCTCCAAAATACCTGTACACATTTTGTGCAGCTTCAGTAACTTCTTTGACTGGTGAAGTAGTTTTGTTCTCTCTGTAAAAAAAAAAAACTTGGACATAGACACACACTAACATAAACAAGCATTGCATTAGGATTTCAAGTGTAAAGCAAGAGATGACATGGTATTGACAATATGACCACGTTGTCTGTTGTACAAGTCAGTTTATTCACTGTTGAAAACATTTATTAAAAAATATTTTTTAGGCCTAAACTCCTTGAAGCTTTATTTGACAGGTGTGTGTCATTGCTGGTATGATTGATGTGACATATGTTGGCTGTGTTGTAGCTCCAGAGAAGAGTCGAAGGACAGACTGCTGAGTTCACCTTACCCTCGACGTTCCTATCACCTCACACAGAATGACAGTCAGGACCCTGGTGCCGAGCAGAGGTAACACAAACACATCCCCTTGTTTATGCAAATTAACATATAAGTTTGTCAATCTAGAGATGGTACATATCACAAATCAGGACACAGTAATGTTTTGATTCTACTGACTTTTTCCAAGATGAATACGGAGCATGTGGCACACAGTGTGCGGCTGTCTAACTGTGTGTGTCCGTGTGTGTGTCCTTGTTTGACCCAGTGACCCTGATGATGAGGTTTCCAGCCTGGCATCGTCCTCTGGGAATTGTGGCTCTCGCTCTTCTCACAGACTACCAGTTAAGGATTGGAAGACGTCACCACGAGGCTCGCCAAAACAAAAGAGAAAGACCAAGAAAGATGACGGGTATGTTGATGGTAATATTAATGAAATCTGAGATTGAAATGTGGTTCTAGTAAACACAATTTTGCAATAGGCTACATTTTTTTCTTGATTAGAAACTTAAAAAATTTATATTTTAGCAAAATGTTACACTGCAGTAATGGAGGATGCTGACTTCATGCATTGGGGTGATTGTTCCTCTGCCACCTTGTATTAATTGGGTTTGAGCATATTGTAGGTCAGTCATACTGAAATGATTGTAGTTAAAGGTGACAATACATTTTTTTTCTTCTCCCTAGTGAATCATCTCAGTCAAAGCATATGGACTCTGGTCAGGTAAGGTAATCACAAAAATGCATAATCATCCAGAATAACTAAAAACACCTGTGTCTGTACTTACCATTGCTATGGCTAACTTGTTACCAAACTCTATTGAACTCAGTGGCTACATTCACATGGACCCTAATATTGCACTAATAATCTTAATAATAGCCCAATCAGAATAAAAATACCTCATTTAACCACCTCAATTGGAAGAGACTGGCCTGATCCAGCCTGAACAGAAAGAATTTTCATTCGGTTGAGAGGGGTGGTGCAAACCTTTTTAATAATCTGCTCAATAGGACAATATTAGCGCCTAATAACCATGTAAGCGCTTAAGCCAATTGTTTCTCTCTGGTTGTAATAAATATATTCTCTCTGAATATGTTTGCATGTTTGCCTCATGTGGGGGTAACATTAGGTGATGCAATGGTAGAGAGAGAGAAAGAGAGAGCATGTGTGTGACAGAGTATGAAGTTAGCAGTATATTTGTGAATGTAGCAGTACAGTGTGTGTACAGTTTAGGCTATTTGTCAGTGAATAAATGCTACAACTCCCAGGCCAAGCCCCGTGTCCATCTTGCCGGCTGCTGATGAAAGTGAAGGGGGTTAGCCCTTAAGTTAGCGACAATGGGTTAGCCTAACCTGACCAGCTCACTTAAGGTGGACAATCTCAGCTGCTCCTACACAGAGAACAGAGAAATGTCTGGCTGCTGAGTCTCTCCAGTTTTGTCCTGTTGTATTCATCACTTTAGCACATGTCACACAGCTGTTCGATTAAATGCGTCGGCGAATGTAAACACCAGAACGTATTAGATCACATCCCATGTAAACATTTGACCCAAAATCTTCAATCGGAATGATTTCAATCAGAATGAAAAAAAGTGTCCATGTAACCGCAGCTAGTGTTAAACTTCAAGATACTTTTAATGCAGTGTAAATATTTTTAAACTTTATTTTATAGGCTTCCATTAAATGTTTTATCAGAGTAGAAAAGGACACATTTTTTAATTTGTATTTTAAATGTTCCCTACAATTAGTGTGTTGTTTCTTCACTCTCAGTCCATCTTTTCATTAATATTACTGTCTGTCAACTTGATATCTGAGGTGTACAAAGAACTGTTGCTGCTTTTATGTTTTTTTGTGTCATATTCTGGCACAGGAGACATTTCATATGTGTTCATATGTTTCAGCAGTTTTCAGCTTTTTTCCAATTTGTCTCTTTATCCCCCCATAGATGAATGCAGAGGTGCAAGAAGAGTTGTTGATGCTTCTGCGTAGCCAGCAGAGGGAGTTAACTGAACTGCGTGGACAGATTGAAGCCATGCAGAGCTCCATTATGGCCCAGGTAGAGCACGTCCTGACCAACCACCAGGAACAAGAACGTATCCTTCAGTCCTTGAGTAGTTTATTTTGGTTTACTATGGCAGTTTATTTTGCATCTCCACCATCAAACGTCTGGAGAAAAACTTGAGCCCCCTCTGCTCTATAGGTTTATAACCACTGTGATGCTATTATTCAAATATAATAATCCATTTGAGTTGAGCAGAAAGTCTGGCAACATGGGCTTGTCACACAACCTGGGGCTTTTGAGTTAAATGGAGTACCTGAAGCTATCCCAGATAATTTCCAGTAAGCACCAAGTTTAAGCGTGTAAGAGACACAAGTTTTGTAAGCAGACTGGTCTCCGGAGTTGTCATTACATTATATGTTCTGGTTTTATAATGAGCCTCCTACAGCATATTCTTGTGAGCCTTGACCTTCAATGACCTCAGAGCGCAGACTAGAGCGAGTTCTGGCAGAGAGTCGGAATCAGCAGCAGCAGCTTCAAGAACAACTCAGCCAGCAGCTCAGCCACGCCCTCTGCTCTGCCCTAACTAACAGAATGGACAAAGTGCTACGAGACGAAATGAAGAAAACGGTTCCACCAAGTAAGGAGGCACAGACACAGACACACACTCGCAGTATATGACAGAGATAGAAACATATGTGTCACTCACAGCTAAGCAGCTATGAGGAGTGACACCTAACCAGTAATGTATATGATAAGCAGTAATGTGTCGACACCAGGCAAAAGCAAAGGTATTGATATGAAGGCAGCCTACCTTACAGTGGCTAAGTGCACAGAGCTGATGAAGTTCAATAAAATGATGACATAAATACTCAGAGATTGAACTTTAAATACAAAGTGTCTGTTCAGACAAGACATTAATTATTGGTGGATTCACTTTTATTTATATATATATATATGACAGCAAAAATGTGGAAAAAAATTAATTCAAAACAAAATGAACAATAACAGAGTCAGAGGCAGCACATCAAAGTGTATTCTGCAGAGACCGAGTGGACTCTCTAGACATGTCTGCCACACTTTTTACTGGATGATGGTATTTCATTGCACCATTTCATTGTTTGCCAGTCACAGACAAGGAAGGTCTCTAAACTGTGTTTTTAGACTGTTTATGCACAAGGGTGTCTCTTGTCTCTCGCCCTTGGCTTCTCATCTCATCTTTCCTCCTCTCACCTACAATTCTATGGCTCCTGAGACTGAAGTGTACAAATCTTCACAGATTTTTGCCATTTCTGCGTTACAGATGCCTTTTTTTTTTCATTTATTTTCTTTAGTTCTATAGTTTTTAGTCTAAAAAGAACAGCCAGAGTATCTGCCAATACCAATGCACAGAACTTATTGGAATCATGCTTCAGTTCTAAAATGACTGATTGTAACTTACATATGTGTATAATGTGTTTAATGTGGATTGGTCATGTCAGGGCCGTCACCCAATCCACTTAATAAGGTCAGTTGTGGTGTAGATACTGTTCTGATAGATCAGATCAGTGCATCCTTGATTTAAATTGGCTGTAAACATTACTTGTTTAGCAGAAACTTGAGGTATATAACTAGGTTATGTAAATCTGGTCTTCTTACAAGACTTCTTGTAAAAAGACAGAAAAAAATGTACAAACACAAAGTGCAGATGAGGCTGTACATCAATAAATTACACTGTTATTTTAGATCATCCTAGGCATAAGATGAATTAAGTATAATGAAGGCAGCAGAGGTGGGTTGGGCTGTGACACTAAGACTAAGCAGTCTTTGGAGAGATGTTTTCTTACCTCACCTTTCCTGCCCTCTAATTTGAAGATGAGATGTTCTTGTATGTTTTTCCTCCAGCCTTGATCACATGCCTACTTATTATTACTATAGAGGATTTCTTGCTAATCTGTCTTGTTAAATCTTTTCCCCTTCTAGCAATCACCAAGAGTCTGGAGCCAGTGACAGGTCAGCTGAACAATACAATTGCTGCTAAACTGACCGCTGTGGAGGTCACCCTGAAGGACAATGTCAGCAAGGTGGTCAAATCCAAGGTAGGTGACTGGCTCTCTTTACTATCTGTCTGCATGTTTGTTCATATGCTGCGCAGAGTAAGCCCAGCATCCTTTCTGTACCTTTTTCCACACAAATCTTCATAACATTGCCTTGTTCTCACGGTAGCTGCTTCCTGTTTTCCAGAACACGACAGATGCAATTGGTCGAGCAGCAGCTGAAGCGATGCAGGGGCCCATCCAGGCAGCCTATAAAGATGCCTTCCAGAGCATTGTGCTGCCTGTTTTTGAGAGAGGCTGCCAGTCCATGTTTCAACAAATCAATGACAGCTTCAAACAAGGAACACAAGAATGTAAGGCAATCCAAGACAAAGATAAACGTATAAGAATCTCTGGTTGTAACATATGAGCACATGTCCAGACATTTAAACGTTTAAGAACTGTTCCTTGGAGCTGTTCTGGTGGCTCGTGATGGCTGGTGTCCTTACTGAGACTTGTCGTGATGGTGCTTTTCTTCATGTTGGTTGTTCCTGTATCTAGCCCTGAAAATCAGGGTCTAATTAAGTAACTATCTCTTTGAAAAAGCTCAGGGACACTTTTTGTAATGATGCCTTTTCAGAGCCTTGGCACTGATGTGTTGATAAGCAGTCTGTTCTGAGATTTTGCTCATGTTTACCTCTGGAAGCTTGCAGCTAGATGTTTTTAAAATTTTTCCGAGGCTGTAATAATACATACAGAGGGGAGACACACACAGTTTGCCTTCAGTAAATAGGGAGGCTATAATGCCTCTCTGAGTGTGTGTGTGCTCTTGTGAGCTTGTTAAATTTAATCCATGATCAAATTCAGGCTTTAGGGTTTTGTGTGTAAATATTGACTCTAACTTTGTGAATGCATCTTACTGCCCTTTAACTACTGTACGAGCCTTCAACTGTGCTGCAACTGTGCAGTTTTTTCGATACACTGAAGTGAAATAACGTCTCAAGTTTAATATGAATTTATGCATCATGCAGTGTTTCCCCTGATGTGATGTTTATGGGTGGCCAAAAACACTATTGGATTGATTAACAACAGTTGAATTTCAATACAAAGGTGCATGTTTGTGATCAAAATAATAGTTAGAAAAAACAGCACTACAGACCATTCTCTTGAAAACATTGAATTTTGTAGTGTATGACAGTAAATTACATTATTATTATTATTATTATTATTATTACAGTAAATAGTAGTTCAATCTACTACTTACAGTAATAAATAATAGGTCTGTAATAAATAACTATTGTTTGTTTTGCATGAGAAGAAAACTAAATTGTTGAAACCAGGGGACAGGATCAAGAATGTACTTGCTTTTGGGCAAAACAGTTTTTAATTAATTTCCGTAACATCCATCCATCTGTTCTTTAAACCACTAGCAAAATCAGTAAGGCCTATATATACAGTAAACAAGGAATGTAGGAGTTGAAAAGGTCATGTTGCAATTTTTTACCATAAGGGAGCAAAAAGACTTAAGAACAAATTAACAGAAAGCAATGAACTGCCTTTTTACACATACATAAGACACAGACAACCATGGGCATCCCACTGAAGTTGTCCAATAACCGTTGACCATTTTGCTATGGTTTGGTCCACCAACTCCTGAGAAAATGTTAGTGTTAGTGTTTAGCATGCTAGATACTCAACTTGCACCAGTCACACTTTTGCCATTTTTTTCCTGGGAAGCTTGTCTGTGCTTGGAAAGGGCTGCTTGTTATTTTATGAGTTGCATGACAGTAGAGCTGCACAGTTCTGGTCAAAATTAGAATCACGTCCTTTTTCCACACAGAATTGAGATCACTGCTTACTCCCACGACTCTTGGGTACACTGTTGCTGTGTTGTTTTTTCTGTTTTGTTTTGGGTTTTTTTTTTTGTTGTTGTTGTTTTGAAAAAATTTGAATTCCATATCATTCCTCATGCAGACAGAATAATACGATCATTAGGATGGTGAAGGACACATGGCTCATTTGCAACTCCATGAGTGTAAAAATGATTGATAAAAATTGTAACTGATACACAACTGATCCAGATGCAACCTGTGCACACAATGTTTGATTCAGTGTTATGTAAACATTTTTCTTCCACCTTCAATTTCCAGCAGGTCAGAGCTGCTACAGTTCTGTGTGATCCTCAAGGATCTGAACAGATTCAGACTGTTGTAATCATTAATAATTAAAACAGACCATCAGGTTCATGTATGATTCCATAGTTCAGCTTGTTCATAAATCTGAAATATTTAAAAATAATGCATTTTCCACATTCCTGCAGGGAACACATGAACAGTTTCAGGGCCGTATTGTCTAGCAAAGCATCAATCTGTAGTTTTGCTGTGTTGAGCAGAGCCATATCTTTGGCTGTAGTGTGTTTAAGACTCCAGCTGTGGATGTTTGAGTAGTCAAGCAACAGAGACTTTCCTGGCCTTTTCGTGAAGTTTCAGGTGATTGTACTAATTAGTAGTGTTACATTTGCTTACAAAGAATGCACACGTCACAAACAGTTGCAGTGGATCTCTCTGCAGTGCAAACATAGCAGAATCTATATCCCATAAAAATGTGATCACATAGAGGCCTGAATCAAGGTTGTTATCTTATTACAATTAATGGTGCGGGGCAGCCTCTTAATTTTCAGTGGGCTTGGCATTACTGTTGCCTTTTCACACTACAGGGAGTCAGGGAGTCAAAGTATTACTCAGTGGAATTTTGAGTGTATTTATGTTGTTTGCTTGTGTGAGGGGGGAGAAATGATTTTCTGTTGACTTTCATCTTTGTAGACATCCAGCAGCTCGAGACCCACGTCAAGAACAGAAAGCAGAGAGAGCAGGAGGCACGAGACCCCATGATTGGCCAGCTCCAGCAGATGATTGACAGCTTCCAAAGCTCCACTGATCAGCTGGCCAATAGCATCACCACTAATGTCCGGGCTGAGGTCCAGCACCAGATCCAGATGATGGTGGGAAAGTACGTATCCTAGCTATCCCTCATCGATCCCACTGTCAGCCTCTTTTGATAAGTTACTGTAACCTTGATATTTGTTCACATTTTTAAAGAATTGAATCTCTCCATCTGCACGTTTATCCTATTTCCCTCCTTCTGTCTTCATCTGCCATTTAACTACATTTAGATTCTTCCCTAACAATGGCCACTATAAGTGTGTTCATACTGTAAACTGACCTTCTATACCTATGTGGTTTGTGACATTTCTAAATATATTTCTAAAAAAAAAAAATTGCACATACAACACTATGAGCTGTCACTGTCATGTTTTAAAAAGACTCCCGCTGTTGACTGATATTACCTGCAGTGATGGATCTGACAACACTGATCGACATTCCAATCAGACATTTTGAATATCAGATATGTATATTAGTAGATGCCTTCGCCGGCAGTCCCAGCCTTATTCACTGCCTATTGAGCAGGTGCGTAATGGATTGGAGAGTAGAAACAACCAAAGCTTAATCCTGGGGCTAATGTAAGAACATAAATTCGATCAAGTCTCTTGTTCCCTCTGCAATTAATTTCATGGCCTCTAGAGTGTATAGATTTGTCGGGGGCGGAGCGGAGAGAAAGTAGTTGGCCAACTTACTCTTTATAAAAACTTTGAAAAGAAAATGACAATGTCAGACTGGCTTAACTTTTAGATTCAAGATAACTTGCATGTTAAGTACATCAAATCAAACGTTGTGTCCACATAGAGAAAAGTTACATTCACAAAAAATGAATGAATGAATGAATGAAGGAATTCTTCCTGACACTATTATGGTCTGAAACGCACACTTTAACTGTGACTAACCCAGCCTACTTCAGTGCAGCAGAGTGGTTGAAAATACATGTTCTGTAATATGGAGAATAACCCTCTTTCTGCCCTTTTTTGTCCTTTTCCTCCCCAGTTTGCAGGAGTCTATTCTTAGCCATGTGCAACGCATTGTCAAAGGGGAGGTGAGTCTGGCAATGAAGGAGCAGCAGGCAGTGGTCACCTCCAGCATCATGCAGGCAATGAGGTCAGCGGCCGGCACACCCGTCCCCACAGCACACCTAGACTACCAGACACAGCAAGCTAACATCCTGCAGCTCCTCCAGCAGGGACAGCTCAACCAGGCTTTCCAGCAGGTAACACACTCACTCACTCACTCACACACACACACATACACACACACACACACTCATTCACACACTCATTCACACACATACACACACATACTGCAGCCTCTGCAACTGAGCTGTGTTTTACAACCTATACCTATGAATGCCAACACTCTCACACAGTTTTTAATCATGCACTGATACACATGCGCACACACACGTGCGTGCACACACACACACACACGTTTGTCTTTATATCCTTGTGAGGACACTCATTGACATAATGCATTCCCTAGCCCCTTACCCTAACCTTAACCATCACAACTAAATGCCTAAACCCAACCCTTACCCTACACTGAACCTAAGCCCATTTCTAACCTTAATCTTAAAATACTCAAATTGCCCTTTGAAGTTGTGAGGACCAGCCAAAATGTCCTCACAACACAGAGATGTCCTCACAATGCTGGTTTTCAATTGAAATTGGTTCTCTTTAAGATAGAAAGACATGCACACACACACACACGCGCGCACACACGGCTGGAGTTCACGCTTTGATTTAATGCCTGACTGACTTCCATGATTAACAGATTGTTGTGGTATGGAAACATCTTGTACTTTCTGTGGTCAGAACAAATATATATGTAACATTTCAATGTCAACAAGGAATATGGCAAGTAACATACTGCTGCTAAGGAGAAAGTAGCTTGTGGCCAAACCTTTTCTAATATAGCTTTATACTTGGTGTTTTGCTTATAGATTTACTGCAGGGAGATATTTGAACTGAGGCTGTCAAAGTAGGGCTGGGCAATATGACCAATATGTCGTATTCCGATACAGGTCACTGCATATCCCAATAATGATATCTATCCCGATACAGCACATTTTAATTTAATGACTACATAGTTGTTCTGTGCCCCAAGCCCCCCCCCACCCAGATGTTGTCTGTCCATCCTTTGGGCGGATTAAATTAAATAACTCTACTTGGCTTTTTACACGCAAAGCTTTTATTGCATTTACAGTAATGTAATGACTGTAGTTGTCATCAACTCAAGTGCCTCACCTGGTTCACTGTCTCCTGTGTGTGCAGCACACACACGGAGGGCTCAGCCCCGCGGTAAACCATAGAGAGCAGAGGACAGTAGCACGACCATAAATGACGGCAAAACGCAGCAGAGACTCTCACACTGAGCTGAAATTTAACAAGTGCACATAAATTTGGTAAATAACATAAATAAAGACAGTCTCAACATTTTACTGTCATTTATGGTCGCGGTCTCGCTGCTTCTCTCCTCTTCACTGGTCTTTCTCAGCACGGGTGGGGCTGCGCCCTCCGTGTGTGTGCAGCACAGCAGAGTAGAGACAGACAGCGGTGGAGAGTTGGAGAGGTGACGACAACTAAACTCGTTACGTAACTAAGTGCAATAAAAGCTTTGCTAGTAAAAAGCCAAGAAAAGTAATTTATCAATGTAATCCGCGCAAAAGATGGACAGACTCCAAATGATAAAAAATATTGCAGTAAGAGTGTGATTTGCATCACAACGAAATAAACGATAGAGCATAATATGAAACGATAGACGTTTTACTCTCGTTACACGATATATATCATCATATCACACAGCCCTATATCAAAGATTCATGAAAAAAGTGAAATCTGAATTAAAGCCCTTCTCTCTTACTCTGTCCCCAGGCTCTGTCAGCAACTGATCTGAACTTAGTCTTGTATGTGTGTGAGACCATCGACTCTCAGCAGGTGTTCGGTCAGCACCCCTGCCCTCTCAGCCAGCCCGTGCTGCTGTCGCTCATCCAGCAGCTCTCCTCCAACCTCTCTACCCGCTCTGAGCTCAAAATCAGGTAAGATTGTTTTCTATGCTATTCGTGGTAGGCGAGTACAGTAATGTTTGGCTTGCACGTATCCATAACAACTCCATTCCCTACTTAAAGATTACATGGATCTCCTCAGGAGTCAGAGTAATTGTATCTGAACGTTCAGTGTGTAACCTGTAGATGAACACACTGAAGTCCAGGGTGACACGTCATCTGACAACATCTGAGTTTGAGGCTGAAAGTCTGTTATCAGCTGCTTTAAACAGTTGCTTAGCTTCAAACCAGCCATACTCAGCTACAGGAAGTCTTGTGTGGCTGCAATAACACACTTAAAAAATCATTTTGTTTTGATTGTTGTTACCATATTTATAATTGAATGATAGAAGCCAAGACTCAATATTGTGCTTACCCATTTCCCCTTTATTGAGAGAGCATATCAGATCCACTCAGACTCCATCTCAAGCACTTGCTGTCTTCCACATAATGACAAATAATTAGAATAGGAGCATAATATTCAAGGATTGCCTTAACAAATGCACCACTGTGTCTAATATCTATATCAACATTTTTTTTCATGATAAAGGTTAAAAGCATCATGTGTCTGAATATTAACACACAGAATTAGGCCTATTGTCTTCATTATTGATTGTTCTACTGATTATTTTTTTCTATTAATCATTAATCGAAAATACACAAGTCTTATTTTGTTCGGTCCAAAACCCAAAGATATGCAGTTTACTGTCATATAGGACTAATAAAACCATAAAATATACACATTTAAGATGCTTTTTTTTTGCCATTTTTGCTTGAAAAATGTTTTGATTTTAAGTTCATCTTCTCACTAGATGATAGATATAGTGAACATGTTTCTCTTCCACATAAGTTGGGCCTTGCACTACCCTCGATCAGTAATAAAGCGGGCCTTTGCCTAAACTTTTGCTCCTCATCTCATCTCCATGGTATGTTCATTATTCCTCGTCTCGTGAGTGCTAAACGGCGCTAAACCGCTGACCCCATCACCCTGCTCCGTCTGTAGCCCTGCTACATGGCTGTCTGGAGAGCGTGGATGATCCTGTGAATAGCATCAGAATTTTTGGATGCTCATTCTGTTCTTTCGATGCCCTTGTATCTTTTATCGTGTTAAACCCTCTTGCACTCCTATCTTCTGGTCTTTCACAGGTTCTGTTCTGCTCTTATTCTCTTTATTTTGCTCAAGATGTGTTAATGTCTCTCCTCACAGAGCCGCTGCCTCACACTCTTTATGTCGCTGTCTCTTACGAATCTCTGCATCCCTTCTCCTCTGCTGCTTCTCTTTCCCAGCAAACCTCTGCCTCTATCAGAGTCCAGTCTCTTTATAGCACCGCTCAGAGTTCTGCCATTACATTAGAGCTGCCTGATACGGCCCTCTGAGAGTACAGTCATAGCTGGATAGATTGTGGCGAGAGGGAGTTTAGTAGATAAAAGTTAAAACATCTAAACATCTTCTCACCTTTGCTTTATTTAATTGCTAATTTTATTTAAGCCCTGCAGGAAAACCCATATGCTCTCATGAGTGACTACAAGCTGGTTGGTATTGGGATGAGAAAAAAAAATCACACAAACAGATGCACAGTATATGCAATAGAAGGTTAATGTATGTATTCTGAAGTCTTTACTCAAAAAAAAGGTAACACAGGACTACAAGACTTTTCTGCATCAAAGCACTTTTTTGTGGCTTTGCACAAGATACAGGGCTTTTCTTTTTCTGTATTTCTTATAGATTGTGTTTTAGAAGAATCCATTGAAAATATCCAGAAAGAAACAAAAGCAGTGAGGGTTGTCGGGACTAGAGGGAGTGTCATTATCCACAAAAATTGTGTGCAGGATCATTAGCTGTTTTGGAAAAACACATTGTCTAAATGGATTCAAGAATACACTGAACTGAGGGAGCATGACCAGCAACTTAGTGTGTTTTTCAAGTCTCTGAAAGTGTTGGACAAGATACACTTTAGAAAGCTGTTGAGTATCTGCGGTGTTCTGTGCAATGACATTAAATGTCTCATTAAAGAGTGCGTTGGCAGTGTTATGGGGATATGACAGACCTGTGGTTTGTGTGCGTGTGTCCTGAGGAACCCTGGCTGGAGGCCAGCTGGCGGTGTGGGAACAGCTCTAATGTGAGACTGGGATCAGGTAGGCTCTGGACATGGAGATGAATGGTCATTTAAACTAAAGACAGTCAGGGTGGCAAAGCAGAGCAGAAACAGAACACTGCTGGATAGTCTAACCACCAGATGTCCCACTAAAACAATTCATTGAGTGAAATGGAGGATGACTCAAGTGAGAGGACAGGACACAGGTGAGGATGGCACAACTCAATTTCTGCAGTGATATTTGAGTGAAAACACAAGGTGCGCATTCACACAGCGGGCCGGCAGCCAGGAGGGTGATCAAGGACAGAGCTTGACATTCAAACTGGCTTTTGTCTCTGTTCCCTGCAGTCGCTCCAAGGGTCAAAATACAAAGTCTGTGCAAGGCTTGTTGGCTCCTTGTACAGCTTATATATCTGAGTGAATGAAACCTTGTGATCTGGAGTTTCAAACCTCTCTGTAAACAGACTGTAAATGTAGACCTTCTTTCATTCCACATAATTTTCACAGTTTCTTGTGCTACTTTTTGTCATCCTGTCTCTCTCTTAAGCCTGCATCCAGCTGAAGGTTAAAGACTGTAGTTTAGACTTTCCTCCTCATATCTTAATATCTGCCAGACTGGAACTTATTGTTGTAAGTTTTGTATAATGTCTAGACCGGGGACAATATGCTTTTACCTCCCAATTCAATATGTATCACGATTCTATGAGGATTGTATAGACTCATACAAAAATAATCCCTCTCAATCATCACTTATGACCCACTAGAAGTGTGTGGTGGTGTATGTATCTACAGACTCTGTCCTCTGACTGTATTTTCTTATTTTCTTATTATTTTTCTGTGTTTAGGACGCTTTTGGGCGTCAACCTTTAGGCAGTGGTTGTGTAGCCCTCAGCCAATAACAGCGTGCAGGTTGTGAGGTTGGGACTCTATAAAAATGTAGCCACCAGGTTACATCTCTGTTTCTGTCTCTCTCCTCTGCTCCACTCTGCTCTCTGTCTCTGTGTCATGGATGGATAAAGAGCTGCAGGTCTGTGTGTTTGTTTGACCGACGGCAGGGCTGAGCTACACACACAAAGAGCAGAGAGGCCACAGCGGACAGGATGAAGCTCTGCATTCACACAAAATCCGGCAAAATTGGCCCCCCTCCTCGCAGGGTTGTGGGGAGGTGTTAGTGTGTTTTATTTGTGCTTTAGAACGTAACCGCTGTGAAACAATCAGAAAATAACGTTTATCTGATTGACAGCTTTGTTCTGGCTAGCGCTGCTTGCTCTCTTCATTCATTCTCTAGCTCGCTCAACCACAACTGCACTCTTTCTCTCTCTGTCTCTAGCTCATTGAGCTGGGGAGGAGGGGCCAACTTTGAATGCTGTGTGTTTACTAACAGCAACTGACAAATTCTGCATAGTATACCTTTAAGTATTGCAATTTGATATTACAATTTATTGTGATTTTTGTTCACTTTTTTAACACTAGACCATGGGGAAAAAGTTGAATCATACACTTCTATATAGTGCACATCACATGTCAGTCAGTCTTTAGTTTTATTTCAGTATCATCATTACAATAAACCCTTTGGCTCTGTGTTAAAGCCATGCTAATGAAAAATGTGTCATTAGGAATACCACTTAAGAGGTCAGTAGGCCAATATAGAAGTCTTCTACCTGTTAGATAAACTACTGTTACAATAAAGGTAAAGTGCTGTTATATTAAAGTTAAATTACTGTTAAATAAATTACTGTTATAAAGTTTAAGTATTTTACAATAAAGTTAAATGAAGTACTGTTGGTAGGCTGGGAAACCAGTGACTTCCAGCCGCCATTTGAACAAACTAACAGCTTTGCTGTTCACATGCTGATGCTAACAGGCTAACTGGCTCCTGGGCTAACTATTAGCTGTTATTATATGATTTATAGCTATAACTTTAAATTAAATATTGATTCAGGAATCAGCATGGCGATTAAAAAATCGTAAAAAAAAAAAAAGAATCGCGATAATTAAGTGAATTTATTTTTTTTTGCCCACCTTTTAATGTCTTTCTCTGTCCCCTGTGCAGTTACCTGGAGGATGCAGTGATGAATCTGGACCACGGCGATCCTCTGACAAGAGACCACATGGCCTCCATGCTGGCCCAGGTCAGACCGAAGCTCTTTGCCTTCCTGCAGCAGGACCCCCACAGCCCACTCAGCAAGAGGGCGCGGCGCCTGATGATGATGCTGCAGGGACTTGTCAACCACTAATCCTTGATTTAAAGTCTGGTGCAGAAGAGTTGTTTCCTCACATTACAGATTATGAGTCCATTTCTTTAAGTTTTCACCAATGTTTTAGAGGAGAAAGGGATCCTCTGTAAGCACTAAGGACAACTTCACCCCACTTTGAGCAGGTTCTTGCTTGTTGAGACGACAGATGATGATGTCACTGCAGCACTTGGGAGCTGGAGCTGAAAGCAAGGAAACAAAAGAGCAACAGCAATTTGGGGATTGGGTGGTATTTTACTGGCTGGAGATTAGTTTTAAACCTCAAGAGGAAGGTTCCCTCCAGCCCCCCTATCCCTCACCACAACCCTAAGTCTCTCCCCTCCATTTTTTAAGCCCCCTTTCCATTTCCTCCCATTCCTCCTGCTCTACCTGCACCAATGAAGTGTCAAGTAAGGAAATAGAAACTGTTTTCGTTACTCTTTTTTTTTTTTTTTTTTTTTTTTCTCCTTGACATACCTTCAATGCAAGACAATAATGGTCTGGACAGAAAGATTGTTCTTGATTTCTGTTTAAGTTCACTGTAGATTCTTCCAGACCTTCGTTTCTGCTGCTCCCCCCCGCTAGAGGCATTCTGGTCGTCTCTCTGTTCCTTTTATTCCCATCAAGACTGTCTCAGAAATGACAGACGGAGCGCCTGAAAACTCCCTGCTCGTCCCCCCCCGTCTCCCAGTTCAACAGTGCAGACACACAACTCCTGACGCTCTTCTGATGTCACTTCATCCAAATGTGCATAAGACTCAAAGAATGTTCAGCTGAGTGGTCAACGAGACCAAACGTCTTTAGTTCTACTGTGTTCCTCTGACCCACCAGTCAGACATGTTAAGTTTGGGGTACTGAACAAGCTGTGATGCAGGGGCTACTTCTGAGAAGGAACAAAAGCATGCTAAAAAAGACATGTTTCACCTCCTATTGTCGCATTGTATCTCGGCCTTAAGAGAAAACAGCAGGCTTGGACACATTTTTTTTTCTAGAGCCAACTTGGAGTTCAGTTGCTGCAGGATTACGCCGTCCTCAGTTCAGTTTTTAAACAACCAAGCTAATCCTGGCAACCAAAAGTATGTAACATCCAAAGCCATTTTACGTTTCTTTTCAGTTATTTCCTAATAGGTTGGAGATGAACCTTGCCAGGCCAATTCTTTTTCAGTACTTCACAGGATCAACACATTAAATTGTTTTACTGAAAGTTAGTTTGTTCCTGTTTTGGAAGTATTCAGGATGAAAAGCATATCTCATTATACTTTTTCCATCTGGCCTTGTTTTCCATTCTAATGAGGCTTCCTGAAGGATACAAATAAGATTAAAGGATGAGAAATAACTAAAAAAAAAAAAAACAAATTTTTGAAATGTAATAAATATTTGTGAAGGTTCTCCAGGCTGAACAGAATTCCCCTTTGAAATCTGAAATGTTTGGAGCCTAACATCGAGGTTGGCAGCCGTCCATGTGTACAGCTCTGTCCTGTAAATTGATCAGACTACTCTCCCATGTTTTCTCCCCTGTCGCTCCCTTTTTTTATATAAACATTTAGTATTTGTAAGACTTGTATACTTGCTTTAAGAGTTGTCAAACTAGTTATAAAACATAATAAAACACTTCCTAAACATAATTGTTACTGTTATTTTATCAGGATATTCCAAATAATGTTTGTAAACTTAATGTGCAGTTACTTCTTTTGGGCTCTAGGAGGCAGCACTTAGTCAGACTGCAGCTATTCACCCTGCTTGTCATTTAGGTTTTGAATTCAGAAATCATTCCTGGTCTTGCAGTGTCTGAAAAACCAGCCTTTAGGTTGTAAATGCACCGTGTATTCATGTTCAATAGTGTATGATCATTTGTGTACAGCCCATTTAAAAGCATCATTGTTTAATTGCAGGGTGGCCACACTGATTTGCTGACTGTAAAATAAAAGTTCTTGACGGCTGTGTTTAGAATCTTAAGTTGGATTTGTCTAGCAAGTGCCTTATTGTATTTTATCTGTTTTACTCGGACATTTGATCCCATTTGGGCCTTTAGACAACTTCTAATATTCAAGTATTACCCCATAGTTTCTGCAGTTATATTATTAACTTTTACAAGCATTTATGTCATGAGATGGCAATTTGTGGTTGGATCTAAAGTAAGGCTCAAGCAGCACAGCAAAAAGGAGAACCTGTACGTTTAGTCTGCAAACATTTATCTAAGGAGGCAGTTGATTTGGACAGATATTTGAATGTTCATTTCAGAGTGTGAAAGAGAGAAGTACTATTTTGACTACTACCAGTTTCACCTTTGCTTTGTCCTCAGAGGAGGACCTGTGGACTCCTGCTTCTATCTGAATGGGAGCTGTGTGTGAGAGAAACAGAACTGAAGCTTGTGTGTTTGTTTTTCCTCTTTCCATTGTGTTCATCCCCGCTTGGATGGTTATGTTGTATCTTTTACAGTTTCTTTTACCCTAAACATTTTGGAATAAAAAACACTTGTTCAAAATTTTCTTTGTCTTTATTTGTATTTGGGGGGGGGATCCAAGTCTTTATTCCTTGAAGACTGGGATTCAGAGCTTTGCTAATGAGCGCTACAATAGCCCACAGTGCAGGAAAGTTTACTTACCTTTACTTCATACTTCTACTCCACTACATTCATTTGACGGCTTCAGCTACTTTTAAAGATTTAGATTATACATAGACATAAACTTATAAATACAGCAGATTGTTAAATATTAAACCAGGTGGATGTTCAAAGAGGTAAAACTCCAAAATTTCACAAAAAAGCGAAGACAAGGAAATATAGAAAGAATAATACCAATTTGCGTATTTGATTTTCCTGTATTTCTACTCCAGTTATCATCATATGACCCCTCAGATTCATCTTGTGACCATTTGGAGGGGGCCTGACCACCACGTGTGACTAAACAACCATATACTGTATAAAGTAGTCAGGTCACCTGCCACAACACACTGATACATCAGTATTAATGATCTAATATGTAACATAATACATCTGTGCACTTTTACTCTTGATACTAGTATGTTTAGCTGATAATACTTCTTAAATGTTTGGTGATATTTTCATGCAGAACTTGTAATGCAGTATTTTTATATTTTTCTTCTGGGACTTTAACTTCAGTAAAGATCTGAATATTTCTTCCACCACTGTCAGATTCCCCAGAACCCTCCCTGCATCCTCCCGTCTATCCGGACCAGATCTGACTCCATGTGCAGCTCATCGGGGAGCTGCTGTAGACCTTCCTCCTCTTCCTCCTCCTCCTCCTCCTCCTTCTGCACGGACGCGCCCTCCCCTTCAGCGGAGCGGAGAGGCGCACAGTGGATGCACTCACACTGGAGTACAGAGCTGCACCAAAGACAGAAGGGAAACACTTTCACCAGCGCCGAGAAGCGGGACGGCGTGCTGCCTCTTTTGTTTAAAAAACAAAAACAAAAAACTTTGGAATTCCGGCGCAAACCTTCAACTTGCGAGGTCGGAGGACAGATTGTCGGGTCAGCATGGCATCCCTGATGAACTCTGCGTGCCTCTTCTTCATGCCTGTTGCTCTTATTCTGAGTAAGTACTGAAAATAATGTGAATGAGTTGAGAGTTGTATTTCTGTGCAATGCACAACTTCCCTTGCAGTGGGGAGAATTTGGAGTAGTTTGGCTGCGAGTGACTGTGCGTAACTGGATGGCACAGTTTAGATTTAATAGTGCTTTAAAACGAGCGATCTTTATGAATGTAGAGGTTGCGACTCACCATCTTCTAGACTTGAGTCTGTCTTGCGTCTCTGTGCGCAGCAAGTTGAGGGGTCCCGTAGCTTTCCACATCTATCTCCAGCATCCAGCGGAACATGTGCCGCTGCTGCAGGAGAGATGCGATCAGGAAGAGATCATAAAAAAAACAAACATAGCCTAGAGGTTGTGTGGATGCAGCAGGCTGAGTGTGCATGTGAGATTGGTCCCTGAGGTGGATACAGGATGGTTGCATAAAGTGCCGTCGTGATTTTCATTGAGTGTGATCTGCCCGCGTCTCTCCAGCTCTGTTACACTTCAAACTGCTGCTTAATAGCTGGAGTGGAATATTGTATCATTTATTTCCAGTCTTAATACCTTAGATCAATCAGCTAATGTATATTATAGTAAGTTCAGCAGTGGGAATTATCTCTTCTTTGCTATAATTCCCACCTACCACCTGGCATATTAACTCTATGTTATGAAACTTAAGTAAGTTAGTTAAAGTGAAGTAAGTTAAATGGGTAGTAATACTGATTTACATTGGTTTTATCCTCTAAAACAGCATCTAATCCACTTTGAAGTACAGCACATGTTCAAATTCATCATCATCTTCATCATCATTGATCATCATCCCAACCTGCTGCTGATGACACTGTGTGGGGAAAGAGGGGGAAAAAAAACAGAAGATCCCAGTGATGTAGATAAATGATGAATGAATCACATCTGTCCCCCTCCTCTGAGTCTCCTGAGACTCCATTCAGCTCAGCATCTGAACCTGACCTGGAAACACTCACCTGCTGTCATCGCTCTCATTCACTCAGTCTGTCCCTCAACTCTGTCATTTAAATGCAGCACAGGGGAGAAAATAGACTCTTTGGGATATTAATACTGATTGATGTTTTTAAATGGAACTCTTTCTTTGTTCCAACCAAATTGTGTGTGTGTGTGTGTGTGTGTGTGTGTGTGTGTGTGTGTGTGTGTGTGTGTGTGTGTGTGGTTCTGAATTTTTAAAATTCTTTAAATACCTTGTCTGAAGATTTTTTTTTAAAAAAATCATCCCTCACTGCTTGCACTTTCAAAGACACTGAAACCGACAACTATTAAAGATTTAATTGGCTAAGATTCATAATAGCCTATAATTACCTTTAGCCTATAATTAACTTTTCCCTGAATTTTTAAACCGCACAGTATTTATAGTTGCCTTTGATCACAACATTTATACAACATTCTGCAAATGTAAAATGAAAACCTTCTAAAATGTTTCTCAAAGGACAAAAAGGAGGATTTGATTCATAAAAGTGAGGAGATTTAATCTGCTGAATATATGCTCAAATGCAACCAATTAAAGGTACAAAGAACACAAAAAAGGATTGGACTGGCAGCTACTCTGGACTGCAATGCGTTTTGAGCATGGTGCTTTTCCTCAGGCAGCATCCAGAGATTCACAGTGATGTCTGTAGAAATGAAGAAAAAGGAGGAAATACAAAACAAAAGGTCTGACATTTTGACTTGTGACAGTGTAAGAAAAGCAGTGTAAATAATAAAATTGATGATGACTGAATTCCATTTAGCTGCTTCAGTTTCAGGGTCCTGGTATTTTGAATGCTGTCACACTATCATGACTTACTGTGACACTTGAATATAACAAAGCCATCGTTAAAGTAACAATCTCGAAGATCTCAAATCTCCGTTTCATTCTCTTTGGTGGCACCTATAGTGATAAGCGGTAATTGCAGTGACGTCAGCCAGTTGGCAGTTGAAGAGCGAGTCTGTTGCATTAGCTCCGCATAGCCTCTCTGGCAGACCAACCACTGCTGGGTGATGGAAAACACGTCACTAACTGTGCGCTGCTTGTGATTTTTCCTGGGAATTTCGCTACCGACACCCAGTTCGTAATACTGCAAATGCAAGGGCTGTACCTCATTCGGCGATAGGTAGTGACTTAACAGACATTTATTTAAATGAAAACCTTCAAGGTTATTGCTTTAATGATATTAGTAACACCAGTGCTTTAACTACAATGACAAGCCAAAATGTCTGCTGTGAAGAAAGCCCAAGCTGCACATAGATTATATACAGTACCAGTCAAAAGTTTGGACAAACTGTGTATGTCATGGTTCTGTCCCAGTCTGGCTTTAGTCCCTTCACCAGTCCAGATTCAGCAATTTATACAGCAGGCAGTTCATTCCACATGTCTGTTGTGTTTACATTCAGGGCATTTAGCAGACGTTCTTATCCAGAGACTGACAGGTGTTTGTGCAATGGCTGGACTCTCTTTAACTCATCCTCAACACATTATGAAAAAAGTTAACATTTGTTTCTGTAAATTTTAATAATTTTCATTTACAGCCTCTTTGTGCCATATGAGAAGAACTGCATCATTATGAAATTGTAAATAAGAGTTTGCAGGTTATAGTGTACCTGTGTATTTAAGTTTATCCATGTATATTCTTAGATGGACTTATTGGATATATAAGAAGATTGTGTTTTTGGTTTTCTGTTTGCCCCATGTCCCCAGCCTGCTTTTCTCTCCACACTTCCCTCCACACCTGCCCTGCTCCCTGTGTCTTCCCCAGCCAATCAGCTCCCAGCCTGCCCTTGTGTCTTGCCACCTGTTCCTTGTTTTTTCATTGGTTCAGTTTGTAATTAAGTCCTGGTTTTCAGTCCAGTCTTGTTGGATCTTTTGTTTAATTTTGTTCTGCTCTGTTTGTTCAGCTTTGTTCTGCATTGATCAGTTCTGTTCAGTTCAGTTTTTCTTCGCCTGCACTTGAACTAAAATGAAGAAGTTATTCTTCAGCCTTGCTCTGCCTACGGTCTCCTGCATTTGGGTCCACCTGTTCCACTGCTTCTAACAGTGTGTCCAAACTTTTGACTGGTACTTTATGCGTGTTATGTCTTTTTTTTGCCTTTAAAGGGATAGTTTGACATTTTTGGGAAATACACTTATTTGCTTTCCTGTCCAAACTCAGATGAGAAGATTGATACCCCTTTTGTCTGATATCAAGGTACTGTTTGTCCGCCAGAAAGATGACTTTTATCTGGCTTTGAGCTACTTTTTGCATCACACGTTTTTAGATATTGGTTGTTAACAGTATCTTTTATTGGATAATAGGATTTTAGCCATTGGATGTCTGTTTTTTAGGCTATTCAGAACAACAAGCTGAGCAAACACCATGACTCCACTTACCTCACTTTCTGGCTGTGAGAGCTGTCTCTGTCTCAGCGAGAAGATGAGTTGCTGAGTTGGAGCAAAGAATTCACAACCTCTACAAAATCCAAGAGGCTGTAATACTCTTGGACACAATCATCTTCGGGGGCCCTGCACCAGTGCTGAAGAGCAGGCCGGCACTGCTTCCTACCCAGCTGACGCTGCTTCTCCTCCAGCTGTTGCCTCTGCTCCGCCGGCTGCTGCTGCAGCTCCAGCCATTGTCTCTGCTGCGGTCTCCATCTCTGCGGACCCCTGACTCCTGCTTGGGGCTAAACCAAAATCCCTGGTTAGCTGCTCCACTTCATTACGCAAGGAGCACTGGGAGGTGGTCATTGACCACAACAAAAAAAGGGGGAGACTTTCCCTTCCCTCCTCTTGTGTTCCCGCAACACATGACATCCAGCTGGTGAACTGCTTTGACATCCTGGATGAAGATTTCCCTTCACTAGCAGCAGGCCACCAGTCTCTTCCATCTGTCCCACCTCCCAGGTCAAAACCCTGGCATTGGTCTTCAGCCAACTGAACTGCACATCTACCTCACAACGGGGATAAAGTTGCAGCTCTGTCTCCATCCTGATGTGTCTCTGCTGGTCTGGAGGCCCTGGAGGAGGAGCCAGCTGCCATGCCAGGACCAGCTGCTGTCTGGCAATGGAGGTCCCAGTGCCAGGCTTCATCCCACCACCGCCATACCAAGGCGGTAACCAGTCCGGTAACCTGCGGAGCTGTTGTCTGCTCCCACAGCCCCCATCAGCAGGTGCCGTCTCCCCCATTAACTCTCATTATTGGTGACTCGATCATCAGAAATGTGAGAGTCAGCAGAGCACTCTCTGTTTCCTAGGCGCTACTGTACAAGACATTGCTGATAAAATCCCAGGCATTTTAAATCCTATCCCGAGGTTGACAGGGTCCTTGTTCATGTCGGTATAAATGACATCTGAAAACAGCAGTCTGAGCTGGTATACCAAGACTTCACCCATTTCCTTAACATCCTCAAACAGCCCCACAGCAGTGTTTATGTGTCTGGACCAACCCCCACTAATGGCCGTGGCATGGGATGTCACACGGCTGCTCAGCCTCAAGACCTGGCTCTTGTCTGCCTGCGACACCAACAACATGCACATTGTTGATAATTTCAACCTTTTGTGGAAACGTGGTCACCTCTTTGGTGCAGATTTTCTCCTTTTAAACAGACCTGGTGCACGGGTGCTTTCTGACAATCTGGAATACAGCGTCCTTCATCCCCGTGCTTCCTAACACACCTGCTGCTCACCAAGTTATCACATTCAGTCCAGTGCTGACCTGTCCACCCCACGTGACTGACTGTTTACATCTCACACCTCCCTCCCGAAACCTCCACCTCCAGCTATGGTGTTTCATCAGAGTACTGTCCCCCCTGTTAGCTCCCCCCACCGGCCTCATCCATCATTAACCCTCTCACCGGACATTTTCCCTATACAGGCAATTATCAGGGACAGGGCATCTCGTCCATGTTCCACTGTGCATGGTGGATCAGACGCACGGTACCTGCACCCCTTGGCCTGGGCTGTTAACAATGAGTCTGTGCCCCTCAGGATAGTGCTGTTGAATGCTTATTCCATTGTAAATAAATCCTTCCTACTGAATGATTTATTCATTTCAAAAGGTTTGGATTTTCTCTTTCTGACCGAGGCTTGGCAGAGGGGTATGGATTACGGCCCTTTAATCAAACTGTGCCTGCCTGATTGCACTTTTATCTGCACTCCGAGGTTCTCAGGCCGGGGTAGAGGACTCGCTGTGGTTTTCAGGAACCGTTTTCAGAGTTGGTCAGTGAGCACTGGAGTTTTCTCCTCTTTTGAACTGCAGTTAACCAAAGTTTATTTTAATTTACCGACCTCCTGGTTTTAACAGTTCTTTTATATCTGAATTCATGGATTTTTTATCCTCCATCATAAGGTTGGTTGGTTATTTTGTTTGGTGATTTTAATATTCATGTTAATGACTTCTCTTGCAGCTTTGCTTCGGATTTTTCGGACATCACTGAGTCTTTTAATTTTTATTCAACACGTGTCTGGTACCACACACATTAGGGGGCATACTCAGGACCTTGTTTTTACACATGGTTTAATTATTGACTCCATTTGCTCTGAGGTGCTGCCTGTTACTGACCATAATTGTGTTTTGTTCAACCTGTCTTTTAACTTAGATTCTCTGCCCAGAAAAAGTGCTCTTGCATCTTAAATCACCTCACAGCTGAAAAGCATTCTGCAGCTTTTGACCCAAGTGCAGTGTTGTTTTCTCATGCAGACGTTGATTGCCTAGTTCAATCAAGACACATTGCTCCTCCATTTTGGATAAAGTGGCTCCTTGTAAAATGCGACTTGTCCCCTCCGTAAATTCATCCCCCTGGTTAAATGACATTATTTGTTGTTTCTGGCGTAAATGTCGGAGGGCAGAAAAAAAAAATTTAGAAGAAGTTGTTGACAAACAGCTTACTGCTGTCTTGACTGCACACAACATTTTAGATTAGTTCCAATCGGGTTCCCATCAGAAGCTTTCCACTGAAATTGCTCTTCTTAGAGTCTCCAATGACATAATGATGTCTTCTGATGTGGGTGAGCGCTCCATTTTGGTGCTGCTGGATCGTAGTGCAGCTTTTGACACTGTGGGTCACAGAATAATGACTGAAAGGCTTAGGCAGTGGGTGGGTGTCTCTGGGAGCGCCCTGGACTGGTTTTCCTCTTATCTCTCGGATAGGAGTTTTTCTGTGTCGCGTGGTCCTTACATATCTGAAACTGCTGTTCTTTCCTGTGGTGTGCCTCAGGGTTCTGTCTTGGGTCCTATTTTATTTGCTTTATATATACTTCCCTTAGGTCATATTATTAGCAAATTTAGAGATATATCCTACAGTATCACTGTTATGCTGACAATATTCAGCTCTATGCCTCTTTTAAGCCTGATAACTCAAACTGTCTGTGTTGCACAACTGTCTGATTGCCATTAAGGACTGGATGTCTAACAACTTTTTACAGTTTAATACAGACAAGACAGAGGTTCTTATCATAGCTTCAGACAGCATAGCTCCCAAGGTTACTCAGCGTATTGGGTCCCTTTCTTCAGCTGTACAGTCTAATTTAAGAAATCTCAGTGCTATATTTGATAAGGCTTTGCATTTTGATCAGCTTATCAAATCATTGACCCATAGTTTTTTCCAACTAAGAAATATCACAAAATTCAGGTCTGTTGTATGACAACCTGAGCTAGAGATGATTATTCACATTTTCATATAACCCTGGTTGGACTATTGTAATTCTCTTTTCATCTGTCTCAGCAAGTCATCCAGAATGGTCCAGAATGCTGCTGCAAGGCTGTTAACCAGGTCCAGCAGGACAACTCACATCACACCCATTTTAAGTTCTTTACTTTGGTTTCCCATCAGGTTTAGGATTCATTTTAAGGTTCTTGTTTTCACATATAGAGCCCTGCATGGACAGGCACCTGGGTATATACTATATTGCCAGTAGCTCACTTAGGTCTTCTGACCAGGGCCTACTGACTGTCCCTCACTCTTGACTGGTGATCATGCCTTTGAAGTAATGGCTCCAACACTATGGAATTATCTTCCTTTAGACATACGATCTTGCTTTTAGAAAGCAACTGGAGACCGATCTTTTCAAATTGGCCTTTGTCTCACTGTAAGATGTCTAGTGATTGTTCTTTTGTATGTTAACTTTATTTTGTGGCTTATTATTATTATTGTTTTTACCGCCAGCAGCTAGTTAGCTTAGCTTAGCATAAAGACTGGAAACAGGAGCTCACCTGGCTCTGTCCACAGATTTTTAAAAATCAGAGGGTTTTGTCATCACATCCAGGTAACCAGCAAGACTCCCGGAAGGCACTGCTTCCAGCTAAGAAATGCTCCCACGCATAACCAAAAATTGTACTTTTTACACTTTGGTTTATGTAAAGATGAAATGAAATGAGACATAACATGTTAATAAGTGAGCTTTAGAGGTGGTGGTAGAAAGATTTTACTGCTGATAGCCAGGCTAGTTGTTTCCTCCTTCTTCCAGTCTTTATGCTCAACTAAGCTAACTGGCTACTGGCAGTACCTTGATATTTAGCATACAGACATGAAATTGGTATCAATTTTTTCATCTAACTCACAGCAAGAAAGCAAACAAGCATATTTCCCAAAATGTATTTTGTGTTACTACTGACTAGGGCTGCATTAATCTGGCGATTATTTCCGTGATTAAGTGTTTAGTGTCCATCCCAGTTTCCCAGACTCAATGGTGACATTTACAATCAAATTTCTTGTTTTATCCAGTCCACAGTCCAAAACCCAAAGAGATTCAGTTTATTATCATGTTCAGTTAAGATGAAGTGTTAAAGTCTCACATTTGAGAAAAATGACTGAAATGATTCAGTTGCAAATTAATTTGTTGTCGATCGACTAATTATTGTTGCTCTACTACTGACCTGTTTGAGAAGCCTACACCTCTACTGTCTCTTGATGGATTCTAAAATTTCATTTTCTAAAATACTGCTGGCCCAATATGGAAGTTTATTTTAATTCGGATGCCACAGAACATTAAAATGAACCTTTACTGAACTTATACAACATTTATGCAGTCTGAAAGGTTTTGCTATTAGGGTGAATCTCTCTAAAATAACAGAAAAAATACTGAATAAATGTAGATGTGTTAGCACAAGGAGGAGGCACACAAGGTGATCCCTGTCTCTTTTCTCTCATGTTCTGACTCACATTTGTTATTCACACTGTCTTTTCCAGTGTTGGTGGAGATGCTGTGTAAGTCTAGTTTTACAAGATGTCACTGGAACCATCTTACAGAAAACTATACAGCACCTACATCTGCAGTCCAGTATAAAGCAAATTCTTCAAGAAAGTGCAGGAACTACCACTTTAGCAGTATGACAGTCAAAACATTTTATCTGAAATGTAACTTTAGCAAAACACAGGAGCACCCAACAGAAACCATGTTTTGGGGAACAGCGGGCAGCTGAGAGAGAGAGAGGTTTAGCAGAGTCCTCAGCAGTCAGGATGGGGTCCTGAGGGTAAAAAAGGCCAAATTAAAGGGGTACTCCAGCAATTTAATATCAATTTCACATAAAGGTAGGAGAGTCACAAGAGACAGATAATAAAACAAATGAATCAACAACTATAAAGCAGCGGTCAAGATATTCTGACTTTAGTCCCTAGTATGGGTCAAGCTCCAAAAAGCTAGATCCTACATTTCCCATAATGCCACTGAATTGCATTTTTGTTAGACTTCCCCAGCCTGGTTGATTAAAACTGCAATGATTAGTCGATTAATCCATTAGTTGTCAACTATTAAATAAATCACCAACTATTTTGATAATCAATTAATCGTTCTGAGTTATTTTTTGTGTCCAAATGTCCAAATTGTCTGATTCCAGCTTCTTAAATGTGAATATTTTCTGGTTTCTTTAGTCTTCTATGACAGTAAACTGAATATCTTTGGGTTGTGGACTGTTGTGAACAGAACAAGATATTTGAGGATGTCATCTTGGCCTTTGGGAAACCATGATCAACATTTTTCGCCATTTTCTGACATTTTATGGACCAAACAACTAAGCGATTAATCAAGAAAATAACAGAGATCAATCGATAATAACAATAATCGTCAGTTGCAGCCCTATGGTTGATGTAAATGTTTTTCAAACTTCAAAAGCTGGTTCTCTTATAAATGTGCAGCCTCCAAGCCCAGATAACCCTTATGACATCACTGTGACATCATCGGGGTTATTTTTTTTCAGGCACCAGAAATCTTCTCCAGTCACAGGAGACATCATATGACACATAAACTGAACCTCGTGAAAAATTGGTGTAGTGCACCTTTAAGCCAACAAACTAAACAGTATTTAGTTTGTTGGCTTAAAGGGGCACTACACCTACACTACATTTTTCTGTTGTGACAAAAGCTAACTACACCTGGTCAGCTACACCTCAAAATTGTTAATACTGTATTTATTGTTAGAATATGGGGAGCTTCATACCATGTGTGTTTTCAGTTATGTTTTGTCTGTTCCATTTCTGCTCAAAAAATGACAAGTATCAGGGCCAGAGAGAGAGGGATGGGTCTCCCCAGGGTGCAGGTCTCCTCTCTGCATCATCAGCGCCCCAATAATCACATTAAAAGCAGTCCATAGGCGAGGGGGAGATTATATTTGGCTTTTAATTGTTCTCCTTAGGAAGCACTTCCTAACCCCCCTCTCTCTGAGTTCCCTCTCAGTGGGTCGATTGCAGCGTTTTCAAGGTGTTTTTTTTTAACTGCAGCACAGACACATGAAGTAGAAGATTCCTCATTAAAATAGGTTTAAAAGTCCAATGGAAAATTGCCTGCTGCCCCCCACCTTCCTCCCTCCTCTTCTCTCCATCCGATTCACGAAGATCACAGTTTCTGTACAACTGAACACACACACCTCAAACACACACACAGTTGTGTCCACCACGCTGCACACTTTTTCTAACCTCCATCCTCCTCCTACTTCCCTCATTCCCTTCTTTCCTTCCATACTTACTTCTTACTTCTTGTCCCTGCAGTCATTTATATCTCTATGCCATCTCTCCATCACTCCTCTTTTTTTATTTTAAACTTGCTCTCTCTCTCGTCTCTGTGGGTTCTGCTTCTTTCATCATCTCCTCGCTTTGTTTTTTTTTTCTCTTCTTCGTCCTCTCTTCGTCCTTTTCCTCAGGAATTCACAGATATTGATAAATCTGATGAGAATCCTGTGTCACATGTTTCAAAGCAAAGCCACTTCATTTCCAGGGTTTTCTTTTAAGTTTAAAGATCTTAAGAGTTCTCATGGGGTAAGATATATACGTGTATATATATGTCTCATGGGCAAATCTGTTTGATTTTCATGTGATCTCATGAGATCACAAGAGAGGAAACTTCATAGAAGTGAATACTTTGCACCAAAGCTGAATTGAAAATAAGAAGGTCATTCAGACATTTGCACCAGCCCGTCAAAATTCGTCAGGGAGTGTTAAGTTACTCTTTAAAGTGTGATATTTTGGACGCACTAGCATAATGCTCAATGTACTAATGATATAATTAGTACAACTTATAGTTGACCACACTTTCATGCACTTGACCACGCTATTTTGTGACACCATTTAGTTGTAACTAAGTATACTGAAACACACATTTTAGCCAAGCTAGTGTGTGGCTCTAAGGATCGCAATGTCTGTTTGATCAAAACTGAAATATCTCAAAAATTATTTTACGGATTCCTGTGAAATCTGGTACAGACGTTCCTGTCCCCCTCAGCATCAATTATAATAACTTTGATGAGCCTCCGACTTCTGATCCAGCGACATCATCAGGTCAAAATTTTAATTTGGCCAATATTTTGGTTTGTGATCAAATACCTGCAAAGCTACTGATGTTCCCTTCTGCCTCCGCTGTACTTTGTGTTTTACTTAATTAGCACATGTTATACTATGATGGTAAACATGGTAAACATCACACTGTAGCATGCTGATGTTAGCATATAGCTCAAAGCGCTGCTGTGCCTCAAGTACAGCCTCACAGAACCACTGGCATGGCTGTAGACTGTGTGCATTGTGTTCACTTAAATGTTACAATTTGTCTTTAGGACAAGTCTTGATATACATTTATAAACTAGAAATATCTTTTAAAACTTAATTTATGTTGATAACATACCTGGAGTAGTTTGAGTACACTGAAGTTATAGATTAAGTAAAACTAATTACAACTTAATGATGTCTCAAAATATCACAGTCAAGTGCACTTAAGTGTAAGTATATACTAAGTTGCACTACTTTTATATCATTAATATACTTAGGAAAAAATCTGTATCAGTCAAAAATGTGGTGATTAGACTCCATTAATGTGACACATCTTCATTAAGCATAGGTTAATTTAGACAGAAGATATGACAGGATCCCCTGGAGATGCTGGTGGTAGCGGTGGAAGAGTCCTCTGCTATCCTTCCTCCAATCAGATACCTTCTACCTGTTATACAACCTCTTCTTTCTTCTCTCCATCTCTTCCTCTCTCCCTGTATGCGTGCTGTAATCTTCAGTTCTACTTTCCAGTTGTTACCCAACATGCAGACACTTGTGGTGAGGAAAGTACTGTCCACATACACGCACGTGTGTGCACGCACGCGCACGCACACACCTAATAAACAGATAAGTGACCATGCACACACTCTTAAATCTTCCACAAGCACTTAAATTGTCCAAGGACACACTTGAATCTTATATCAGCCAATGCACTGAGCACGCACGCGCGCGCACACACACACACACACACACACACACACACACGCACACACGCACACAACAGGATATGCACTCATGTAACACACACATTTGTCTCTTCCAGCTTATTTTGTTGTTTTGGTACCTGCAGCTTCTCCTCGATCTTCTCCTGATGTAAGTGTGTGTGTGTGTGTGTGTGTGTGTGTTAGTCTAACTAACCAGGACATGTAAGCCAAAAGGTGACAGTTTGTGTGACAGTTTTCGTGTGTATGTGTGTGTGTACTGCAAGATTTGGATTTAAACAAGCTTTGTGTTTGTGTGTGTGTGTTTGTGTGTGTGTGAGTAAGAGTGTGTCAGGGTTCTTCTAACAAATACAAAGTAATGAAGTACCCGCAGAGCATGACTCTCTTTTCCTTATCCCCAAACTGCACTAAGCATGAATATTCATACACACACACGTACAGTTTAAGGACGCTCTATAAACACACACAGACACACACACACACACACACACACACACACATACATACATACATACATATACTGTATAAAGGAGTCAGTGTCCTCTATTGTAATCACTCTAATGGAATTCATCTCCTGTTCTCACTGTGTGGTCGTGTACGTTGGCATGTGGCTCCTAAACCGAAATTTGAATCTGAGTGCATGTCTTTGATATGCCTGTTCATTTACATATATGTGTGTGTTCATTCATTTTCACAAACCCTCTCTTCCCTCAATCACACAAACTCTCATCACACACACTCTTCACCCTGCACTGTGTACAGAGAGTGCATAGGAAGGTTATTGGCAAGGAGGGGAACACTGGGTGTCCAAGGTCAGTGGGACTCTTGTCTTTTTGTCTGCCTCCTGTGGACACACACACACTCACTCACACACACACACACACACACACACACACACACACACACACACAATTCTATAGGGAGTGCAGAGAGCATTGGCTTTCAGTCTGAAAGAAGTGAAAGAAATCAAGAAAAGTGAAAAAAAACTGCAATATAGTTTATGGGAACACAAGACAAGAGAGAAGTGAGAGGAGTGATATGGAAGAAGAGCGAGCGAGGCGGAGGACAAGTAGAGAGAGAGGACAGAGAGAATAAGATGGTGAGAAGACGTAGGAGGGAGGAATAGACACGCGGAGAGAGATCAGGACCTGTATTTATCAAGCCTGTCAGAAAAAGGCAGACTATCATGGATCACTGACCAGAGCCTCCGGACAATTCAATTTAATATGATCTGAAGCCAACAAAAGAGATCCTGCAAAAGCACTTCAACTCTGGAAACTTTGAATAAAACCCACGAGAGAGAGAGAGAGAAACAAGCAGAAGTAGAAGAAGGAGAAACATTGTACAAAGAAAACCTGCAGTTCTCTGAAGGACAGATGAGGTGGAAATCTATCTCCCCATACAGCTAAGAGGGAAGACTTCTTAGATGTGTCTACAGCAGCAGTGTAAACAGAGATCTGGAGGCATATAGCAACTGATGATGTCGTCATTAGTCAAAATGTAATCAGGCATCCCTCTAAATGGGCAGAAAATGTGATAAAGCCTGTGTAATAAATGGCCAGATTATGTAACATCTTTAGATTGATAATGCTCTCATCTTTTCCCTGATGGGCAGAGCGTTAACCAGCAATATAGTCAGCTGCTGATGTTAAAAGGTATGAACAGGAACAGACTTGTTACCACAGTTTAACGGTGCATTTTATATGCTGTATGCAATAAAGGTCACATATTATACAATATGTTCTTTTTCATGTCTTTTCAACTTAAGTATGTGTCCCCGGTGTGTCTAGGGACCCCCAAACTATGAGAAAAGATCATCCTCTCTCTTTTTCTCCTGCTCCATCTTTCAGTAAATGTGTGTGCAAAAACAGTTTAACTTTGGCTCCCTTTAAATGGATCTGTTGAACAGCAGCCCTTCAGCAGGCTGACAGTCCCAGCCCACAGAAAACCAACACAACAGTCTTTATGTCCTCCCATCATCTGAGGAAGTGAAGACCTGTTGGATTCACTTTATTTTTGATGTCCATGACCCAATCTCAAACTTGGAAGCTGTAAGTTTTGCCATGTTTTATGCTGTTTTACTGTTTATTTATCAGGTTAGCCTGTTGAACTTGGTGTTAGCATGTTACGCGGCTAATATCATTAGAGATGTTGGACTAATGTTGTAATATTGAGGGACAGTCAAGAGAAACTGTGTGAACTTTAAGCCTTTAGTTTAAGTCAACTAAATGACAACAGTAGTAGGTTGGATGGTGGTAACTGTTTTTTCATGTTGCTTTTTGTGGAACTTTGAACTGCAGCGTTAGCTCAATCAGCTTCGCCGGTATGTGTTGCTGCTGTAACATTATGTAAATGTACTTGATAGACATGCCATGAAGGTAACGCTACACGTGTGAAAAAGAAATGGTCAAACTGCAGGAATTCCTTTGCTTGGCAATGTTGTGTAACTTTGATTAGCATCGAGCAGCTAACTTGACAGACCAAAAAGCTGTAGTGGTCGCTGTGGCAGTGCGTGTAAAGTCATTTTGATCCACAGATACACTTACTGTAATACTACTATTAGTGACACTACTGCAGGTCCGTTGCAGTTCCAATATGAATATGAATACTGTCAACAGCCCTTGGTCTCTCCTGTTGCAGTCATAAAATTTCGTATTGTATCATGACTGGAAAGTCACACCCAGTTCTGGAGCAGCAGCTCATTTGCATAGAGACAGAAACAGCCCATCAAGAACAGGACTGAAACAGAGGGGTATAGAGGCATGCAAGAATGCATAATCTCAGTGGTATTTCCAGCAAAAAACTTCAAAGACATGTTTTGGGGACCTGAGAGACCTATATTAACTTGTTCTAAATGAGTATAATGTCACCTTTAAAGCTGCAATAATTGATTTTTTTTGACCACTTGGGGGCAGTATAACAAACTTTAAACACTACATTGACTTATTATCACATTATGAAGTTTTTATTAACATTGATATGTTAGCAAACAATGTTAGCAACATTATCATTCTTTTGGAGTCGTGTTTCTGAAAACCAGATCTTCTTTTAGCTCTGTTTTTGTCTCCACCAACTCCTGAGGGACATATCAGGCTCTTTGGAGATGCTGAAACACCTCAAACAGCTGAGGGGAACTGCTGAGTTAATTCTCTGTGGGTTCATCACTATGAGCAATCCCTTTCACATTACACATAGTCATATTATTAGTGCAGCTTTAAAGAGTGCCACCTTGCCACTAAAGTTCTTTAGGTCAGTGCTTCTGCAGTTCAGGAAAGAACTATTCTCTCTTCTCTGAAACTTGGAGAGAACAATGAGGCTCTACACAGTAAGGTCCAATTCAAGTATTTAATTATAAAGCCATGCATTCGGCCACTAGGCTACACCTTACCATCAGGATAAAATGTTTGACAAAAGGCAACCCCAGAGCTTTTATTCACATCAAACAGACCTCAGCTGTGCTTTGTCAAGGAAGTGCACATTGGAATGCAGCTCCCAACTGTTTCCAGTGTCCAAATACACAAATACAACATATCATGAAATACGTTGCCATGCAGAAAAGCAATCTGGAGATCAAAATAAGGGAAATACACATCAGAGGTAATAAAAGGGAAGAAGCTTTCATAAAATACCCCTTAAACATACACTCAAGTGTGCAGAGCTGTCTGTTCTCCATGTTTGATACAGTATATATGGCCTTGTACTTTTCAGTGTTTGCAATTTTGAGATGAGAAGAATATCAGTCTCAAGTCTCTGCTTTAAGTACTGAGCTGAAGTCAGCATGTGTTTAGCCTAGCTTAGCATAAAGACTGAAAAATAAGGGGAAACAGGTAGCCTGGCTCTGTTCAAAGTTCGAAAATACCCACAGACAAAACAAATGAGATACAACACGTTAATTAGTGAACTTTAAATGGTGTTGGTAGGTGTCTTTTGGAAGAGCCAGACTGGCTGTTTCCCCCAGCTTTCAGTCTCTATGCTAAGCTAGGCTAATCGCCCCCTGGCTCTGACTCCATACTTAACACAAATAAATGAGACTGATATCAATCTTATCATCTCACTCTCAGAAAGAAATCAAGACTGTATTCCCCAAAATGTTGAACTATTTTTCTAAGATGATTCATAGTGCTGATTTGCATTCAGCAACTCAGCTTTTGCGGCTTCCTTCCAAGTAGCAGTTTAGTTATTCTAAAGTCATTTTTCTTGTTTTTGTTTGTCTGCATCCTGCCACAGAGGAGACAGGAAGTTGTTTGAATAAATGTCAACAACCCACAAGGATGTGAAGTGACTTTGCCATTAAAAAAAGATGTGCATGCCTTGGTGGATGAGCATGTGTGCACGCCTGCACTTGCCCCTGTGTACCTATGTGTGTTTGGCTATGTGTGCTTGCATGCATGAACGCCTGTGTGTCTGTGGGAGAGAGAGGAAGGTGACATGGACAGAGCCCAGGTTTGTGGGTGCAGGGCCGAGGGCTTTGAGGCTTAAAGACGAAGAAAGAACACAATCGACCGCCAACTCCTTCAGAAGCCAGACAGTCGAGAGAAAAACCAGACAAAGTGGAAGGGGGGAGAAAAGCAAGCCAACAGGAAAATCAAACCAAAGTCATCAAAGATGTGAAGGTTGAGGAAGACAGCATTTGTCTGTCAGCCTGAGCTGTTCACAACTGAGTCAACCTACACATTTATACACATATAGCAGTTAACAACTTGTGACCCTCTGCACAACCTCATTTCACAAACGGAGAGGCTTTCAAAATACATGCCAATCAGTGTACGATAGTACAGTCGGGTGCACGGAAACACTTTGTTGGTTTGCTCTGCTGTGTCTGTTGATGTCCATGATTTATCCATAATCTTGCTTCATTTTCTTCATCTTCACCCTGCACTTTTTCAACTTGTGGTACACCTACAATCATCCAAAGCATTGCAATATTCTCTGGTACACATTTAATTTCTTAAAGCTGATTCCAGCTCCACCTGAATGACTTCTCTCCAAATGCTCATCGGGGATTGGATGTCATCATTCATCCACTCCCTATTGTTCTTGCTCGTTTGCAAAATACAAGTCATGGTAGTAGTAAAATGGTTATTGTTTTGTGTGCGCTGCAGTGATCCTTGCTGTGATGTGATGGCCAGTTGCAGGGCAGTTGTTGCTTGTCCAGTCATGTTTAACAGCCCTGCATAGCAACACCTAACTGAACCAGGAAGTTAGACTACGTGTACACTACGGCGTCTAAATTTTAAATGCAGTTTTTGTGTGAAAACAACTTGCGTCCACACTCGCGTTTCCAGGTTGTTTTGTAGAAACCTCTGACCACAGTGAAAGATCTGAACAATAAAAATGTCCTGAATAAGTCTCTTCTTTATCCTCTTTTCAGTTGGCAAACTGTGCAACACAGCTAACATCAGACAAGGAGTGGGACACACAGACCAAGTCATTATTTAATGGTTGCGATGTCCTTTGACAAAATCAACATAAATACGGGTTAATGACAACAGCTGTGTGATCAGCTATATTGAGAATTAAAATGAGAGATCGCAGAGAAAGTTAGAGAGGACAGAAAGTTGTAACTTCACTGTCACATAGCTGACTGTGTCGAGCAGGCTACACAGCCAATGTATAATTTACATATTTTTCTGTTTCTGTTGTCAGACAACGAAACAAGTATGAAATAGTGCTTTAATCATGGCTCAAACACTACGTTAACCAGCAGTCAGTCCTAAGCTTCTGCATTACAGTGATAAAATCCTTATTCTAAAATCGTGATGTCATCTGGTAAAATCAACATAAAGAGAGAGCCCTTCTTAACTTTACTTACAGTACGTCACCGTTTTGAGGTAGGTTTAGGAAAAGCTCAGTTTTTGGATGAGAAAAACGCTGTTTTAGTCTGGATGGAGGCATGAAACAAAGGAAGGATCACTGCAGCGCACAAAACAATAACCATTTTACTACTACCATGACTCGGTTTACAAATTGCGTTAAAACAATGCAGAGGGCTGTGTAGGTGGGGGGTTGTTGCTTCAGGTTGGAGTAACAGATCCATGAATGTGAAGGATTAGATGCTAAAATGCTGCACAGCCGTTTATGATCCTCAAAGGCAGAATTTTACAACGCTGAAAAATTATTACTGTGGAGCTATTTTATCGTTTGTCACAATAGCTGCAAAGTAAACAGTAGAAAAACGGTGTTCGTGTTATAAAGTATGATCCACCAGGGATGTGCACTTGCATTTATTTGATTAGCCAACGCAGTGCCTTGCTGGATGACATCAGGTTACTGCAAAAGTTGAGCCTGGCTCAACTTTTTTTCCACACAACCCTGTATTTTTCACCGGAGCGTTCTGCTTTAGCAACCCTGCTGCACTGCCGGACGGGCCTCATTATGCAGGGTTGACAGATGTCGATCTGAACGCTGCCAAAACAGCAATGGACTCGAGACACAGAATGAATGAACTGAAAGCAGCACATGCTATTGATTGTACAGTGATTTTTAAAGTTTCTATGAAGAAATAATACTAAAAATAAAATAACAATAATCAAATAAGGATTCTCCACACCTGTAACATAGGGAGCATAGAGACATAGAACATAGAGAGCTGTAAAGTTCTCATATTTAGAAACATATGCACATGGCTGTTAATATACAGATATGCGACATCCCCAGGTTATTACAGATCACGCACACACACAGACCTAATTATTTACTGTGAGTTGAGTAACAGAATTCAAAGGGGTCTACTTTGATTCCTGTGCATTAATTTATACACACATGTACATTAAGTTCTTTATGAACACATAACAACACACAACATGTACAGCCCCTGGGACAGGAAGTGGAAGATTAGATTTCCATGTTGTGGACAAAAGAGGTATTTTTTTCCAGAGGATGAAAGCTTCCTGTGTGTGTGTGTGTTTGTGTGTGTGGTGTGTGGTGAAGGTTCAGAGCCAAAGAGTCAGGCTAGAAAGGTAACATCAATAATCTGAAACACTTCAGTGACATTTTAACTTCATCTCAGTGACAGTAAATCCAAGATTGCTTCATTGTATATTTAAAAGTATTCCATGATTTTTGTTTCTATCCTTATTGGCAGCTCCATTCATTATAAATCCTCACTAAAACACACACTGGTTTAACGGATCATTCTCACCTTGAGCTGCTGTCCTTGGGTGATGATTTGTGATGGTCTACGAAATTAAAAATGACATCACTTAAACTGATGTGTAAAAATGAAGACTCACATCTGAAGCAGGAGAATCACTGCAGGGATGCACACTGTAGCTCGTTTCACCCAGCAGGGGTTTGTTGTTACTCCTGTGTTTGTTGCCATGTAAACCAAAGATTTCACTTGTGCTTTTGCTTGTGTACACGGTTGTTTGCCTGCCACCTTCATGTTTGTCTAGATTCTGCTTCTTTGAGAAGGTCTTGCTTGACGAAGATAAATATACTGTATAGTGTGTGACCTACGTCCTACCATTCAGAAATTCATAATTTTTGATTTCTGTTGACACTGTGACAGAGAGGTTTTGATCATCTTAATGGTCATTTTTTTTAGGCTGCAGTTTGGCTATTGGATTGCATTATGCTGATAAGTGCTTCTAATATTTTGTTCCCCACGAGGGAAATGATGATAGATGGAACTGTTTTGATTATAATGGGGTCCAATTCCGCAAAAATTACCATACAGGCAAATCAGCTCATTCATGATGAATATGATGAACCTCATAAAAGCTGGATTAATACAAATATTGCGCAGGGTTTTGTGTTTTCCTTGTTACTCAGTGCAAAACTGGTTTCAATAAATTAAAAGGTCACTATTATTATAATAGTTCAATATTCAAATAATGAAACATTTGAATTCTAATTCATTCTATAATAGGAATAATTAGAATTAAAATGTTTCATTATTTTCATTCATAATCAGTGTTGGGTAAATTACTTGAAAAATGTGATCACTTACATATGACATGTTATTCATTAAAAAAAGTAATTACATTATTTTACTAATTAGTTGAACAGCGAAAGTAATTAGTTACATTACTCGTTGCTTTTGTTTCTCAGCCCAGCTCCATCAAAGGTGCCTTTTAAACAGCTTCAATGACTTCTGTTTAACGCCACATTGTGGTCTAACAAGCAGACAGCCTATAATTTACTGACCATCAGCAGCCACCTTAACATTAGCTGCAGTGACTACATGAAGTTCTCTCCTCTCAGTGAAGTTGTATTGTTCTCACATCCTCCAAATCTGAACTAAGCTGATTCATGAATGTAGCCTTACCAGTGGGTTATGTTAGCTGGCTAAGAAGACACGAACTGTCACTGGGATTAATAATTGTGATGTAATTACTGAATTTCACATTGTAATCCCTTACTCATTACTGAAAAACATAACATTTCGAGGAGAGGAAATGAGGAAATATGTATTTAGAGAAATGAAGCGTCATGTGAAGCGACGTCTGTTTCTGATGACGGTGGCAGCTGATCACAGCTGGATCAGCTGTCAGTCGGCTTTTAACAGCTGGAGCGATTTTTGATGAAGTTTGTGTCTGCTCACATGTGCACTGTGTTAACACTAATAAAGGTGCACAGTTATCACTGCCAGAGCAGCTGTTTTCTCTCTGCAGCCTGTTACCTGTTCAACAAACACCTGCACATGAATAAAAACCTGGATTCTGTATTTATACTGTGTCCTGTGTCCTGCTCAAAGCCACAGGAACCATTTCTACTGGCAGAATGCGTTTATATTATTTATTAATTATTTGCGTCTCTTTTTATTGATATTCTTGTTGTGAACTCATTATTTAATAACCCAGAATATGATTAGAGTGTCTTTTGAACACTGGAAATTAAAATGATAGGAAAAATTGAAATGATGTAACTCCCAATGCTCAGTAATTTTCAGCCTCACATGTGAGGAATGGAAAGGACGACAAATGATGTAAAATATAAATGTGTTTAAAATGTGTTTCTTGCTGACAGACAGACCAGACTTTAATTTTATCCATAATAAAAGTTAACAGAGGAAATAGCAGATCAGATTTGTTGTTCCGACCGACAAGTAACAGATGTTTAACTAGATGGTGAATCAGAAAACAAATAACATATAGGGAATGATACACTTGAGTTTAATCAGTTATCTGTCTCCACTCAGTGATGTTGTGATGTATCAGATCAGTCCAATCAGCTGCAGCATCCAATCAATAACTGATATCCAATAAGGGGGCGTGTCAGCCGCTAAAAGACTTAAAAGACTCTAAAAGAAGAAGGCTGCTCTCGTGTGTCCTCACTCATGGCTCCTCAGAGATCCCTCCTTGCTCCTCAGAGCAGAAATAAGAGCTTTGAGATGGCCTTCAAAATGGCGGACCAGAACAACTTCCAGTTCAAGCGAGGATCAAGGTGCAAGGAAATATCAAATAAGAGACTTGAGATGTACCCCAGGGCTGTGATCCAGAGTCACTCCCTCATTAACTCGTTCACTACTCCCTATAGAAAAACACCAAATAGCTTATTCAATAGTGAGCAGCAAATTGAGATTTCAGACGCTCACTAATCATCATTTTGCTTTATCAGTGTCACCCGTAGAGTCACAGTCAGTTTTGCATCTATAAATGTGGGGCATTGCATTGTGGGATTGTTAGCAGAAAGTAGTATACACCACATGCCATGTACACTACCTTTCTAATTCTAGTGCATGAATTTCACCCTCAGAATTCAGATACTCATAGAAAATGGTAAATGACGTGCACTGTATAGGCCTAGTAAATGCGAGGTGAGGCATACGGGGCCTCCCTCGGTGACATGAGGCAAAGGTGCAGGTGCATACTGGTGTTCTAAAAACGATGGGAAGTTTTGGTTAATGTAGTTTGGCCAGTTGATAACACGTTCATCAGTTGGAGCTGCAGCAGTGGCTGTGACACACAGCTCATGGAGCTTATTTAATTTGTGTGAAAATGTGTACTCCTTCTCAGGGTCATAACTCAGTCAAATCCAAACACACAGACATGATAAACATATTTTTAGATTCAGTATGACTTACACTTACCAATATTATTATCTCCAATGTTCTTCACAAATAAATGTCCATAAATCAACTTAGAAGTGATAAAAAAACCTCCTTGTAACTCTAAAACTTGCCTGAATTGTCACATTTTAACATTTTCTTCAGTATCTCAGTAATCCAGTGATAGTTGTCTGTATATCCATGAGTACATTGCAGACAGGAACTGCTAATAGCTAATTTGGTATACTTTTAATGATACCAGTTTGCCAAAAATGTAAACAAATGTAGGCAAAAGACCAGGGCTCAAATTTTAGCCCACAGATAATAAACTGAGACGGGGCACAGTTGTCTCAGTTTTATCTGAGGGGGTCCCATAGTGTCAGACTTTAAACCCCTGGTGTAAATCAGCCTATCATCGACATGTTCTAACATGTTTTGTAATTACACAAATTTTAGTGTCATCTTTGTGCACTTCATCCATTCATAATTTTAAGCACTGAGATGTGTTTAAAGCCGTGTTTGTGAGTTCTTCTGCATTTCTGAATCCCAGGAGACGCTCTGGTTTACACTAACTGCGAGCTGAAGGTGTGTGTGTGTGCATTTCTGTGTCTCCATGGAGCTCTATGCACACACAAACAGTAGTACAGATAGTATGTGTGTTTGCTTGTCTCTGTGTCCACGCTCCCCTGTGTGTTGTGCGTCCAGGGAGTGAGGTACTAACAGTGATAAGTTACAGCAGCAGCTTTAGGTGCTGAAGTCAATAAAAGCTCATTAACTCAACAAGAGGGTCAGTGGCTCCGTCCACCATAATATACCTCCCACTTTGTCTTCTTCACAGGGGAGCAAGGTGTGTGTGAGGGTGGCTGCGTTTTTCCCTGCGTATGCATGCATGTGTGAGCTGTTGGATCAGCGGCACTACACGGTTAATTTCCTCTGACTTTAAAGAGAGGGAGGGGGGGAAGTGGAGGGAAACAAATGAAATAGAACAACAACAGTGACATGATCAATGAAAACAGTGATTATGACAGAATTTGTCATAATACTTTAAATGACTGCTAATCATTTCCCAAAACACATCACAAGTATTTAGATTGATTTCCCACCTTTCTGGCAGCATTTGGTTTCAGTTCATTTCAAAACAGCCTGTGAATGAACTTGCAGAGACTTGAATGTTGTTTAAGATAATTAACAGATCTATTTCACAGCTGATATTTTGACTGGTCATTGCAGGAAAAGCGCAGGTGCAATTAATAACATTAATGATGGGACTGTTGCTTGGCTCATTTGAATATCTTACTGGGACACTTAAAGGAAGTGAGCCATCAGTAATATTATTTGTTCCACCTGTGTATTTGCCACTATGACAGTCAAGTCAAAATATCTGCTGTAAAAAGGTCTGTGTATCACAGAAAACAGGTTTATTTATCATCAAAATAATCATTGTTTTGTCATTAATGTCACATCAGCAACTTTTTCTTTCAAATGAAGCCATCCAGGTTTGCTTAAAGCAACACTGACAGCAGAACAAGCTATAATCACAAAGTTTATTATCACCTTATAAAGTTGCTAGGGCTAATGTGTGTGCTAAAATGTTTGTTAGAGCTGAGGGGATTTTATTTTATTTTTCATTTCCTGATGACAACTTTTTGCTGGTCTTACGAACGGGTCTAAGTTGCCATGTGCCGTGGGCTGCTGTTTGCCTCTGCGCTGTAATGTGCTGTGTTCTGCTGACTTATGTTTGGTCTGGAGAGGTTGTAATTTGTGTCAAATCTAGAGATGTTAGCTTGAGCCTCAGAAAGAACTCCATTAATTCATCTGAGATCCCTCTCTCTCCGGCTGCTTTGCTTTTGCTGCTCCATCTCTTTCACTATCTGTGGTTTTCTAGGATTCTCTGTCTCTTGCTGCTCTTGTTTTTTCATTGTTATGTTTCTTATTCTTTCATTTCTTCCCCTCCTTGTTTGTCCTGTGTCTGTGCTGTAATTCAACTCTCCTTTCTTTCTCTCTTTCTCCGCATTTACACACCCATCTCTCAACCGCTCCTATATTCCTTTACATAACACCAGCTAACTAAACTGTTTTTACACATCAATCTTTCATTACAGCTCCATTGTGAGCTCTTCTTAACAAGCTTTTAGACTGAATAATGCACCAACTGGTGGCCAGCGTCCTCTGCTGCAGGCCTATGAACATCAGTTGTGTGTGTGTGTGTGTGTGTGTGCGTGTATTATCAGATTCACATTGTCGTAGATCTGATTCTTTTCCATGACTGGGCAGGTAATCACTCCATTGATCCATCTGCTGCTGGCATTGCATCAGACAGCTCTGTGCCCCTGGAGGGAGGTTGCAGGGTTAAGTGCCTTGCCCAAGGGCATGCCAGTAGGACATATGGGCAAAGGAAGACATTGTATCTTCTTTGTAGAAGACTGGCATTAATAAGGTTAATTTCTGTGCACACACACATCCAAACACACAAGAGAATTTGCTGCCACTCTGATCTCTCTGTTTGTTGGCCCCAGTTATTTAGTTCCCCACAGTTATCTTCTAAGTGCTGCAGCTGTCCTTCATGCAGCTCTGCTTTACCCGGACTGTTGATCACCTGACTGGAGTCACACCGCTGGACATTTTCTCAGTTACTGAATAGAATGACTTAAATAGTGACAACAATGGGGCTGTTTTGGATCACATGTGGCACTATAATCCCTAATCAGCTGCATCACTTAGTCAGGTATGAATGAAAAGTGTAAAGTTTTTTCATCCTCATTGTCAGTGGCGCTCCTTCTTGCAGCCACAAACTAGCACTGTGATCTATATTCTGTTAAATTAGGGGTCAGCATCTGTTTCCTCAAACATGTTCCTCAGACTTATTGTAAATCAATAGTGTGTGTCTCATGGGAAAAGGTCAAAAAGGTGGATGGTGGCTGTAATGACTCTGAGGAGGATTACTAAGGTCACAGCTACAAGCAGGGAGGAGGCAGGTCTGGGTATATTTGGTAAATGGTTAACTAATTAATGTGACTCACTTCCTTCAAAACTATTAGTATTGAGTGGCTAACAGATTAGCCACAGAGTCATAGGTAAGTGATCTCACATTGCCCCGGCACAAGTGTACGGACTACAGGGGGTCTGAGGCTCCTTAATTAATACCCTAGGATGCCTTTAAATCCTCAGAATTAAAAATCAGGCTATTTATTGCCTTATAAAGTTGATCAGTTGTCTTATTTACACAACAAGCAAACACAGAGCAACATTAGCAGTCATTTAGGGTTGTGTTTGTGTCTCCTTGATGAATGTAAATCCATTATTCAATCTCCTTTTAGTTCTGTTTAGGTCTCCACCAACTCCTGAAAGAAATATCTGTCTCTTTAGCTGTTAAATGCTCCATTATGTTCACCAGCTAGTTGCTAACTTTGTCTGCTAATTGGTCTGGGCAGGTAGTGTACGGTGGGTTATTCGATCTTTTTCTGAAAACAATACTGACAAGAGAGGTGAGAGAGAACCAAAATAGTAAAGTTGTGGGCTGTAAAACCAAAACAATGAGCTGAAAGAAGCTGAAAGGTTTCATAGAGCTGCAGGGAACCGCAGATTCAGGTGATCATTCTTTGTGGATATGACACCTTTCACATTACACATAGTTATTTGATTCATTGTTAATATGAAAATATTGATTTGTGCAGCTTTAAACACAAACGAATTAACAGACAGACACAACTATGCTTGAACTACACTTTCAATTTCATCTTTTTTTCATGGGATTTAGGATGTTTAATTGTGCCATGTTGTTGAGGGGACTGTTCTGTTTTGTTGACCCCCCCCCCCAATTGTCATCGGGTATCCCCAAGGATGAGTTGGACAACATGGCTGGGGAGAGGGACATCTGGGCCTCCTAATGTAGCCAACTAACACTGACTCTGACTGGAGAAAGTGGGATTTATAGTTGTGAGTTAAGGGTTTATGGTGTAGCTTTGGAGCTTACGCATGTAGCCACTGTAGCTATGCTGCCGTAGCTAACGTTTCACTCCTCCAAAACTTTATGTAGGGGCTACAGTGAGTACAAAGATACCATGTGGATGCCGCAAGAGCTGTGATTGGTCAGCTTGAGCTGCTTGTGTTCGCTCCTACAATTTTCCAATGCCAGTGGAGAATGTTGATAGTGAAGACAATATGAAGTAAGTTGAAGCGAACCTGCTCCCTGTGGTCACATTTGCTGTTTGAAAGTTGTTAGAGACTCAAGCTACAATATTTGTTTTGAAAATGATTCAGTAACCAAGAGGATCATCATATTCTCTGCTAACGTGAAAAGCCAGTTAGTGTAGCTGTCATAAACGTACACTTAATCTGCTCTCTGTGGCGACAGATGAGGTTTCCACTCTGTGCAGTGTAGTCTGGAGCATTATTTGTGTCGTTTCAGTGCTCTCTGATTGGCTGTTATGTAATGTTGTGTATTCCTGCACACAAAAAAACCTCATAATGCTGCATGGGCACTTATGAATAAAGCACTCATTGTAACTGTGCATAATTTTGACAGAAACTGTGATAATTATTTTTGGAGCGCAGCTAAATTTGCATAAGCTTTGAGTAGAATCAGAAATGACCACAGCCAGAAGATTATAAACAAGGTAATTATCTCAGAGTTTTTTGGTGTGATGGAGTAAAAACAAAAATTCTGCTAAAGTGAAGTGATTCTGCTCACTGACATCTGTGTGTCTTCTTGTGCCAAATGAACTTCCCAGAGGTGGAGTCAGTCAGCTCACATTTTTTAACTGTAGATTGCAACAAATGTTTTTGGTAGCAACAAAGTTTCTCTTTTTTTTACGTTACCATTAGAAGTCATGTTTATTGCTCAGCGGGTTGCAGTTTAACACTCACAGAGTTGACAAAGTCATCACACAAAACAATCGAAAACAGCCGGAATGAGTTGGAGAGAAAGTTCACTTAATTAGTTTTTAATTGCTGGTGGTCTAAACTGACCAAAGTTGGAGGATAAGCAAGTGAGGGTTGTGAGGTCCATACAGTCAAAAGAGCAAAGGTTTTTATCTTTTTCAATCCAAAATGTTTTTACTTGTAAGCTCTAAACATCATCTATATTCCATGACGAGATGTACTTTTTCCAAGAAACAGCTGACGCTTTTATTTGATTTTGGAAGAAAACTTCTCCTCATGGCTCCCCTCTCTTGCCTCCTGTGAGTGGGTGCGTTTGTTTTATTGTCGGGCCCCGTCCTGAAATGCACAGGGCTGATGGGAGCAAGTCTGTTGAATAAAACTTTGGTGCCGATGTTAAAAGCTTCCTGCCAAAATGATTAGATCCTCCACCTCCTGAGGTGCAACAGTCACTGAGGTGTGTGTGTGTGTACGGAAAGCTTTTAAATGTCTGGAGGATCCCCAACCACTTTGCACACACACACACACACACACACGTCTTTTGAAAGGTGAACAGACATTCTTTAGCAAACGCCATTTGTTTAAAGGTCTCTTTAATCAGTCCAATGTTGCTCTGAGGGGACTGAAACTGAGGCAGTTTCTATGTGTGTGTGTGTATGTGTGTGTGTGTGTGTTGTCAGGAGGAGGCCTGCCATTTACAATGGTGTGTGAGAGAGAGACCAGTAGGGAAATCACCAAGAACAATCATGGCAACACATCGCTGCCTTCTTTGTTTTACAGGAGAGATTGACAGATATTTACTACAGCAGACCAACTTTGTCTCTGTCTCATTTTCTGTATCTGCCCTTCTATCTTCCTCCTTTCTTTTCACTACTTCTTTCTCTACTCTCTCTTATGCTTTCTGCACTTTTCATCCTTCCTTCCAGCACAGCATTACTAACTTACAGAGAAACTTAGACCTGAGTTGAGTGCTGCATTTTACCCACCACGCACTCCCTCCACCGTCTATCATTTATTCCTCTTCTCTCTCCATCTCAAGGTGTCCTTTTCACCACCACTACTACCCCTCTCTCTCCTCTTTTTCTCCTCACCAATCTTTCTTCCTCACTCCCATCGTCCCAACTTTCCCCAGAGCCCCCTCTAACTTTCCTCCTATTTTTTTGTCCTCTCTTAAAATTCCTGCCAGCTTCCACTTTCTCGCTCTCTTTTTCTCTTTCTGTTTCTCAGATAAGTGCATCAGTCGCTCCCACTCAGAGGATTGTAGCTGTTAGATCGTCTTGTGTGAGAGTGAGGTTGTACCCATCAGAGTCGCTCTCAGGAGGAATTCACTGTACACGTGCTGCAGCAGTTCAAACTGAGCCTTATACATATCCATCGGCATATTTTCAAAAATGCAGAAAGTGTGATGTGTTTCTGCCCAACTTTATTAGGCTATGATACGTGCCACTCAGCCTGCTGAGGTGATGCAGAACAAGCAGCACTGGGGATTTTGTAAAGGGTAAACCCTAAACTCAATTTTTTACTCCCAAGTATTATTTGTGGAATACCTGCCATGTATTTCAGGCTGAGCAAAAGCATCAAGAATACTGTAATTTTACTGTTGCATGGCAGCAGTGACAACATATTTTATTGCCTCTAAGGCAGTCAATGAAAACTATGACAAAAAATATTTGACAACCTTTTTTTCCACAACGAAAGCAAGACTACAACTAAATGAAAACAAAAGTTATGACAAAAAATGTTGCAATGTGTTACATTGTGTCCTCCTAATTAGTAAAACATTATCATGTTCCATGTTCAGAATGAATTTAGCTGCTTGACCTGTTGCACTGCTGTAAAAGGCAACATGTAGCATTCCAGTAATGTTATGTCTCTGCCCAGATGTTAGCTAATGTTATCGGTTCTTGGAAGGAAAAAAGATCAGGGCTGCTAACTAACTAACACCCAATTGACACTTTTCACACGCTCTCATGCCGCACGTCCATTTTCTCACACAGTGAAAAACAAATTAATAACTGATAACATCACAGCGCGAAAAATGGACATTTACAGTGCACGGAGAGACAAGACAGAGCAGCACAGCGCAACAGCAGCACCGTGCAGCAGCAAGTTATTCAGACCATCAGGGGGAAAGCCAGAAATATACACAAATCTATTATATTGTGATTTATTTCCATGCATGCTGCTCAGAGTAATCTCAGTCAGCGGCTCCTCTGGCAGCAGCACAGCGTCTCTCCCTTCGTGCCGTGCGCACGCAGGCAGGGGTGAGAGTGAGTTACTATGGTTACGGGGACACTCTGTGTCTCTGTCACTCTGAAACTTTCTCGCAATTCCCAATTACATACTGTTCTTGATGCGTTCTTGGTTTTCATAGCACCCTCAATCTAACTGATCTAGACTAGTGCAGGTGGCTGTTTCTTGACTTAATCCAAGAGGTTAGGTGCTGTAGAAATACAGGAAATTTAAATTACTTTTACTTTTCTGGGGGAGGAAGTTTACAAAATGAGAGTGGTGAGGTTGCAGGTATCAAAGTAATTATACAGTCTGACTGTTCCAGATATATCCCTGCTGTTTCTGTTTTTGTTCATATTGTATATTGTATTCATTTTTTGTATATTGTATTGATTCAAACCTGAGAGACTGAAGTGGGGAGTGTTGGATGATGGTGAGGAGCATAGACCTGTCTTATCCTATGTTTTGTTTTCTGGAGTGTATATGAAAAATGCTACCCAATAAACACAAATTAGCAAAAAGAAAAAGCCTTATGAAAAAGGGGAACAAATCTGACTCCAAGCTGAAGTCAAAAGTTTGCAGCCCTGAAGATTTGTGGACAAAATTCAATCACAACCCCCCAAAATTAGACAAGAAGCAACAACAAAACAGCCGCGACAAACCCTAAAAACTTGCAGGTCAAAATGCTTACATTTATAACAAGGTAAGCTAATGCTAATGTTCAAGTTAACGTTACTTTTAGTCATCTATCTTGTGTGCTTATTAGGCTATCAGTAGGAATGAGGGGAGGATTCATAGATAGTCAGTCATCTGAATATTCCTCTAGATGTCCATTAAAGAAATATCACTTCGGTAATGTTATGTGATGTTTTAGCAGCTTGTCTGAAGCTAAACTGAACAGTAGTTTAGTGAACAAGTGACTGAATAATCACTCTACTAGCTGCAATAATGTCAAGTGAGTAGGAGCAGCAGTGAGCGAGTGGCTATATTTAGCTGTAGCTTCAAAATACTTAGAAGATATGAAAATGACAATGTATAATAACAAGTAGACCAAAGTTTCAGTGATGAAATGTAGACTAAAATGTCTACTAACAATAATCAAATGACTAAAATATGACTAAAACTATTCGTTAAAAGACTCAAACCAAATCAAAATCAGGTGCCAAAATTAACACTGATCTGAAGGTGGTTATCTGCTTTATAGTGGAGAGCATATTTTTTAATTGAGTAACAGATTGGGTGTAAAAATGGCTTTAACATGTATCCAGGGGGTGAAATGCACCTTATGTCCGCAGGCTATGCTGGAATTGTAGATTAAATCAGCCAAATGTATCACTGCCTTCAATCATTTAAACACATTTTGATCATTTATCTTTTTCCACTAGTCAACTTGTTAGTTGGTGATCTGCCAAAGCGGCTGATTGAGACAGCCAACATGCCAAAATCCACCGGCTGGTGTTCATTTCAGACTCCCTCTGATCTGTCCAACTTTGTTAGCAGAGGTGCCATCCTGTCTGAGCTTCAACCCACCTTAATCACACTTGCGATGTTTGTTTGTCAGTGGGCAATATAGGTTTGGCAGTCAGTCAGTGTAATTGGCTATGCACCAGCAACTTAAAGCCAAGACAGAGCCTTATTATGCAGCTATTCCTCAGTAAATCCTACACCAAATTGGGATTTCATCCAGTGATAGTTAGTAGGACACACAGTACAGGATTTTGTTGTTTTGAATGAATGAATAAATAAATGCAAAAATGAGTATGCACATGAATTAAAGAATAGATAAAACAATAAACAAGTACATGAATTGGCAAAGACATAATTGAACACGTCAACAGTTTTTCAAATGAACAAAAGAAAAGGAAAAAAACAGAGCCGTCCTGTACTTGAGGCTTTTCCTTCCACCTCTTGCTCCAGCAGTTAACTTACACTTATTGATCTGAATGCCACAGACATATAGTGTATCGCCTAGTGGAGACACAGTACACTCATCAGCAACATGCAGTCACCTGAGTGATCTCTACAGCACTGTGCTGCAGTCATTTCACTCAGTCGAATGGCATCCTAATGTTCTTTGGAACAGGGAGGATGGACACGACCTCAGTGCAGCAGATTTGCCTGGTGAACTGAGAGGAGCGCAGAGTAAAAGCAGAGGTTTTGGAAGATGTTGCAGGGCTAATGCAGCACAGTGAGTGCAGTGTTAATGGCTGAGAGACCTGGAGCGCTACATTTGTAAATACAGCAATTTTATCTTTTCTGTGTGAAAGGGACCAGAAACCCTTGTCAGCGACGTCATCAAGAGACACTTTGTGAAGCTGCTTCATTGAAATTTAATGGCTTTCTGGACTCATTCTCTGTATGAAGAAATTCTTTGAACATAATGAATTAATGCACAGATAGATAGATAGATAGAATGATAGATAGATGGATAGATAGATAGATAGATAAATAGCCTTCGAGTCTTCACAGGAAAGTAATCATATCAGATATCAGAGGGACATCAATTTATCTAATTGGACATTACTAGTAAGCTGGTAACCAAGCTGGTAACGAACCATGGATAGTGAAGCATGAATGAAGAGTGATGCCAAGAAGCTAATGCAACCACAACTTCATTGCTCTGCTGAATTTATGCTGTGCCTCGTAATTGCAAGAACACATTTCAGCTGGATGTTTCTTTGCCAATATCTGGATCTACCAACTTGCCAATATCTGGATCTACCAACTTGGCCACAGGGAACCTGCGTTGTGTTGCAGCGTCAACACACTGCCCCCATTCAAATGAATAAGAGGGCTGTGTTTTCACGCGGAGCTGATGTCGATCTGAACGGCGTCCAACAGCATGAGCCTGGATTGAAGCGGTTAATTGAGTGTTGGTGGCAGTGGAAGAATGGTGTTTGTGACAGCTATATGAAAGTGAATAAAAAAGATGTGTTGCACATGTTACAGCAGATCAGAGTGCGATGAGCACTGTTGTTCCAGCAGAGTCAGTTATTTTAGCCAGTCTCCTGTGATAACTGTGAATAACACCTACTTTACACAACTAGTGCCAAATACCAGCAAAGCAGAGTTTCAAGTTGCCAGTGGAGAGCAGCAGAGTGGACCGGAAAGAGGGGGTGACAAGCCATGAAGCAATGAAGATATCAGCCCTCTGTCACAGAAAATATTGACTGACAGCAGCAGAACATCAATTAAGTGAAGTAAAGCTGTCAGTTTGTACAAAGACTCAGAGTCTAGAGAAGCAGTGAGCCGCCCTCATTTACTCTACAGAGTGGACAGCAGCAACCACCTGCTGTGTGCCTGCATATGTGATGAGACTGAAGGTATAGTGGTGTTGATATTGGTGGTTTAGGTTCCTCTTGTTAGCTACATGCTACTGGGACCCAGTGGGAGTGGCTTTTTGCAGTAACTGTAATGTACCTGTTTGTATATGCTAGTTTAGCGAGCAAGATGGTTAAACTGGAGCAGGTCTGAGTGCATACCTGCTGTAGAGTGGAATTGATTTGCTGAGGAAATGTTGCTGTGGAGCACAAAGGAACAACTACAACGGCATACAAAGTGGAAGCGGATGTTCTGCTGACATAGCGTATTGAGTGTAACCATCGCATGGTGTAACCATAGCAACATTTATTTTGGACCAAAGACAGCGAACGGCTTATTTAAACTTTCTTTGGCTTTTCAGTTGACATACTCTCCACATATACAGTGAGTGGAAAATGACTTTGATTGTTGTGCTTTTGTCATATCGTATCATATCACAACATCATATCATAGTGTTAAGCTACTGGTCCAGAACTCCTCTGGTGCATACTGCAGAGATCATCTGAATCAGCACTTAATGTTTGCCCTGATAGTAGAGTCGGCTGTCACTCTGGCTCATTAGCATGTGTAAAGGATTTAAGTGTCCCATGAGGAGAATGAGGAGAAACGAATGGAGCCTGTGTGTTCTGGCTGTTCCTGGGATAAACTCCAGCTGTGACCTAAGATGTGTGGTATATCAATGAATATTAATGCACCTGCAGTCACAAGGTGCCAGCCAGCAGGGGCCAAGACTGTCTCCTATACTTCCTTGTTCCGTCCTTTACCTTCAATAAAGCTCCAAGTTCACCCAGAGGTGGAGAGAAGGAGGGAAAGCATCTGCTGACTGAGTGAAGAGGGGAGAGGATTGATATCAGAGATAAAAGACACGTTTTTAACTTTTTCTTTCCGAGCACCTGCCCTGCACTGCAGCGAGGGAAGAGAGATGTAAATACAGCTCCAAGCTCCAATTTGACCAATTTATATCAAACCAGAGACCACACACACACACACACCCACACACACATGCCTCAGACCTCCCTGCTATTAAAGCCAATTTAATCACTGATCACAAGCCTTATCAGACTTAAAAGCCCTGTGTAAACTCTGAGACTCATTTCATTTCATCTCTGCTTTAGAAGGAAAGTTGTGCTAGTCTGCCTTGTTGGTATTAAACATCTTGCTCCTGCCAACTATCTAATGCACCAGACGTATTAAGATCAGAGCTGGATCTATCTGCCAGCGCAGTAACTTGCACAGAGTTGTGCTGACAGCTTGTTGGTAAAAATACAACATTGGCCCAGTTGTGAGAAAGAAATTCTTCCTGCTGTTTACAGTACTAATAATATTTCTAGTGGAAAGAGGAAAAGTAGGATGAAGGGAAGATTTTCAGCTATTGTAAGCGATTTGATTTTTAGTAGGAGCTCTAGTAAATACACACTTTGCTTCACTGTTCAATGCTGATGTTGTCTACTGTTAACAAGCAGCAAGTTCATCTGAGTATCTCCCAATGTATTATTATTACCATGTTGATCACTCATTTTAAAATGGGTCTGTGGTAGTCTGCGGCACAGGAATCGATTTTTGAAGGTGTGAGGTTTTTTTCAGCATCTTGTGTTTGTGCAGAGTTGCCACTCAGCTTATTGGACGACGTGAAAACATGGATACACAGTGATACGTGTGTGTGGATTGACTTGCTGTGATGAAACAACAGTGCAAATGGTTCCATCGACCGCCTGCACAGACAGTACTGCCTGTCACAGAATCATACATGTTGCCGGCTTTTGTTTGGATTGTCTGTGTGTGTGTGTGTGTGTGTGTGTGTACATGTGTGTTGTAAGTCCAATTACCCTTGTGCCAGCATGTGTGTATCTGTGGATTTATATCCATGGCAAAGAAGCAAGAAAACTTTACTTATATATCACTTTTCGAAACAAAAGTTGAAGATGAAAAGGGGAAAGAGGGAGATAAAAGAGACAGACACAATGTATAAAAAACAGGCAGAATTAAGGGAACAATGAGGGTAAGTAAAGGGTATTAAGTAAAGAAAAAGCCAAAGAAAAACAAGAAGGGTTTTAGTTGCTTTTTAAAGATGTGGGCAGATTTGGAGAATATTTCAGAGTCGAGGAGCAACAACACTTTATTTTTCTGTTTTCTTGACCTTGGAACAGCCTGAAGTTTCTGCTTTAAAGAGCTAATGGTCCTCCCAGGGGTCAGACGCCACAGCAACTCTAAGTACAGAGGGGTGTGACCATGTAATGCCTTGTACTGTATGTCAAGATTAACATTTTAGAATCAGTCCTGCAGTATAAGTAACACAGAGACAATGGAGAGAAGCTAAAACTGAAATAATGTTTGATAAAGGTTTTCTGGGCAGCTGTTGAGGCGTGACATAATAAATGCTTTTATGACTATACATAAAATGTGCATACCATGTTTAAATATTCACAAGTGTTCACATAGTTTCTATGGGTTTGGTAAACAAAATGCTTCTGCACAGAAGAAAAAAATGCAAGAAGTTGTCTCCCTTCATCAGTGACCCTGGTGCTCTTTAACAAGTACATAAGTATGTTTTTTCCCCCAATTCTGAGCAATTAAACCATAAACCACAAGAATCAAGGAAACAGGTTGACAGGGAGAGGAACTTATGTAAGGTGAACATATATCAGCTGTAAATGTATTTATGTATCTAAGTAACATCACTCATATTGAGAAATGATATGATATATTTTTTGTTTGTTTTTGAGGAGGGCATTTATTAGATATCAAGAGGGATGGCAGGAAATGAGGGGAGAGAGAACAATATACAACAAAGTTCCTCTAGGCCACCAGGCAGCACAGCTACGCACTTCTGTTTAAGCATACTGGCCCCTTATCTCAAGTCACTGTCAGATGATTGAGGCAGTCATTCTTAGAAATAGTTAAAAAAAACTCTGAGGGTGTTTTAACAGAGCACTTGACATCATGGTTTGGTCCCCTGGAAAGTAGGCTTAGGAGTTAGCTGGCTAGAGTAGTTGTCATGGCCAGTAAAATAATTGGGAAACCCTGGATGAAGCTGAGTCACTTCAGGATGAGAGATAAAGCCTTGAGTGTCAGTGACAGACAGCTCTCACCCTTTATCTCCTCAGTTTGAAACTCTGGTAGGTAGTGTAAGATGTCTTTGGCAACCAAAATATTTTTAACTAAGCCTCAGATCTTTTTTTGTGAATGTGTTCTATTCTTCTACTTGTTTTGTTGCCATATTTGTTACATGTTACATGTTTTGCGCTGCTTCCATGCTTTGGTGAGCTAAACGTGGGCAATAAAGTTGTATTCTGTTCTATTCTATATGTTAGAGGTCAGAATTTGTGAAGACAGCAGAAATACCAAAGGGGGATGAAGGCAAAACATGAGAGAAAAGATCTTCCTCATTAAACCTTCACCATGGCTACTTTCATAATAACTTCATTGATATATTACTTTTTTTTAAGTTGTTACAAAACCCTTCAGAAATCCCAAATAAAACTATCATGTAAAACAGAATATGAACGAAGATCAGTAATCAGCAGAGGAAAAAGGGTTTATACATTTCATTTACAGTAGGTATTCTGCCTCACTGGCGTGGCTCGTCTGGGGTTGGCAGAGTTTATATGAATAACACATTCATTTTAACTTTGCAGAACATTCCTGTGTGGATAAAACATTAGCCTTAATTTAAACAGTTGTCATCTGAGGAGGAGGAAAGGAGTCCTGTGTGGGAGGAACTTCAACGCTTCAGAATGAGGCTTCAAACGACTGGAAAATTAAGTTTATGAAGAACCCTTCCCCCCCTCTCTGTCTCTCTCTCTCTTGCTATCTTTTCATGTTAACAAGCATGTTGAACTTTCCCACTTTTCTCCCTTTTCACAGGTTACCCCCTCCTCCAAGTCAGTTACCTAAAGCCTTTCACTAATGATGGACCTGCTGATTGGATGCCTTTCTTTCCTTCCTTTCTTCCTTCTTTCTTTCTTTTTCCTTGCTTTCATCTTTTTCTTGTCTTATTTTCATTTCCACTCCATTCGACTCTTGTATCCCCCCCCACACACACAGAGATAACAGGCACTGGGAAAGCACACACACAGAGGTGTTAATGGAAAGGTACTGTAGAGCAGGTTTCCCAGTCACAGTGAAGAGTCACCTGACCTGGACTGGTCTAATTATAAGGTGTTGTTGTTCACTTCTGGTCCCACAAACACACAAGCACGCACGCACGCACGCACGCATGCACGTACGCACGCATGCACACACATGCACACACACACACACACACACACACACACAGTGTGCATGCAGGAATATGCTGTAAACTGTTTATGTACACATGCATACACCTCTTTTGTTTTTTTAATGGATTACATGAGAACCCCCTCCCCCCTCCCCCCACACACACAAATGCACCACACACTCACACACACACACACACACACACATATACACACATATACACATGATGTAAACAGTTTCCACGGTCTCAATGGGACGTTTCTCACGCGATGAGGCCTGTCACCCTTGGTACCATCATTAGTTCTACATATATGTTTTTAAGTGGATGAGGGATGTCAGAAGCCAAAGTTTCCATAGTGAAAGTTACCATAGCATAATACAAAAAAACACTCACACTGCAATATGATGCGTGTGTGTGTGGATGTAGAGCAGGTGGGGGTGGGGGGTCACAGGGAGCAATGTGCATCACTCAGGGATGGATTGACACCTGAAGAAAAATAGCTGCAAGTCTAATCAATTTGAATGTGCTCCCCTGAGATACTGCTCTGTGTGTGTGTGTCTGTGTGTGTGTCTCTGTTTGTTTGTCAGGTGAGGTGAGCAGCAGGCATCAGCAGCATTTCAGTCCAGTCAGCAGTGATCTTGCCAGCCTCTGCACGACTAGACTCATGAATAGATCAGTAGACTGTATGTGTGTGGTCCAGGTGTTCCTCATGTTGTGGGGACGTAAATCTGTTTATACAGTCATGTTGTGGGGATTCGCCTCCCTTATGGGGACAAAAAGCAAGTCCCCTTAATGTAAATCATTCATTTTATGGAGAAGACTTTTTAAAGTTTAAAGTTAAGGTTAATTTACGGTTATGTTAAGGTTAGGGTAAGAGTTAGGGTTAGCCATGTAGTGGTTATGGTCAAGGTTAGGATAAGTCTCCAGGAAATTAATGTAAGTCAATGTTATGTCCTCTGATGAAAACACCACTGTGTGTGTGTATGTATCTGGATGCCATCTGCATTCTATTTTACCAAAAAGCTGCAGACATCATGTTGTGTGTGGGTCCATCTCATGTATTGGACTGTTCAGTGTAAACATGGCAGCAGCCCTCAGCCTCCTCTGAACACTGTGCTGTCAGTGGGGCATCACTGTGTTCTCGCTGCTCCACACAGCTGTTTTCTTCACTAGACGCACGAATGTAAACAACACCTAAGCTGAAACAAACTATAGCACGAACACCAGTAGAGTTGGTGGAACAGCAGAGGTTCATAGAGACAGTCTGACATCCTGACATATCTTACTTTTAGTCCTCAAAGCCCACATACTGGGAGCACCTCCTGTGCTGGTGCTTGCTATCAGCAAATTTTTCATTCATTCACTAGCTGGTTGAATCACTAGCTAATATGTACCCTATTGGCATGATTTTAAGATGACCCTCCCTTTTCCAACTCCTGCTTTTGGGAAAAGTACTTTTTGAAGATAATGAACACTTTATCAGACTTTTCCTGCAGGATAGTATATATTAGTAGATATTGTCCCTTCTCTCTTGTAAAAGTGAAACATCAAGTACTTCATAATAATAGCATGCTGTGAATCCCACATTTGTGTTGCATGTCAAGTACTGTATGTTTTCAAGTGTAGCCAATTTTTCATTTTGTTGTCACATCACATATACACTGTCCTGGCTGTCAGGTGGTGCCTATGGTCAATGGTGCCAACTGAACGCTTTTAGGGCTGATTAAGTCTGAAAGACACACTATAAACAGAAGGGTACATAAAGGTTACAAACAACCCATAATGCATTACCAATTACTCACCCTTACCCACTAACACAAGGACCCAGCGCTATTCAAAGAACAAACATTTCTTTTAAATGACTATGTATGTCTAATATAAAAGCCACGCATCCAGGAAACATTATTATCTTATTAGGCCAATATGGTGTTTTGTATGCCATATTTACCTTTAGGCAAGTCCCATAGGCCATTTGAAAACACATGCTCATGTCACCCAATGCAGCCTTGTGTATTTGTGTCTTGTCAGGAAACAACAAATAGGCTCCGCTATTCATTTTGACTTTACAAAAGTGTATGATGATGTGTTTACACATTGCTATTGTTGGACACCTTTGGGGACTCCTAGTTCCAGATGTCAAAAGATCCAACTGTTTTTATGAACCTCTGAATTGTTTCATGGAGTTTGTTTCTGAAAATCTTCATAAAGCTCAGGGCATGTAGATTGCTATTTTTATTTACATTATTTCTTTTTTGAATCCGTAAATCTCTTCCATGGTACTCTGAATGAGCTATGGATAAGGAGCTTTGATTTTTACTTGGACATAAACACTGGATGCAACAACTATGTTTTTTTATATAAACTGTGTAAAGACAAGATGAGCCATGGAGGATTGTGTACTGGCTTCAGTGTTGCCTCAGGGGCTGATGGTGATTCTTATTTTCTGATGGGTGTAACAGAGATGAGCAGTTAGTCCTCATGAGTAAGTTCAAATTTTGTGTTTCAGTGTCACACATCATAGTCATTTTGTGGAATCAGTTTATCAGCTTGACACATTTCAGGTTGACTGGTGGATTGTCTTGCTTAGTCTAGTGTGAAACACAGCGTGCTGCTGTTCGTTTGATCATCTGATTTGTTTCAAATTAAACCAAATGTGCAATTTAGAGTAAGTCTCTTCAGGCGGAAGCCTTGCTTTGATCAGGAACTTGATTTGATAGATATGCAAACAAAATTGACATTGACCTTCAAGCTCATCTAATCACTCTTAAGAACAGAAAGCAAGTTTTAATCAAAGCCATTATGATTTGATATCTTTCTTGACCTTTTTGCCCTGGTAGTGGCAGAACCTAAGGGTGGTGATGTGTGTTGGTCCATCCATCTGTTCAGAAACTTGACAACTAGTGGTCAGATTGCCATAAACTTGTCTGTGGATATTCACGGTCCCAAGAGCGTAAGTCCTAATGATTTTGATGTCCTTTTAACCTTCACTATAGCACTGGTCAAAATTTCTACTTGTACACAAGAAATGTCAAAATCTTATAGCATTGTCATGAAATTAACAAGCATATTCATGCTCCCTAGAGGATTAACCCTTTCTTTTCTGAGGCCAGAAATGTAAACTTTCAAGATATGTACTAGTCATTGCAGTAACCCTCTTGAACATAACTGTTTATTATAGACAAGGCAAGTTTATTTGTACAGCACATTTCAACAATGCAATTCAAAGTACTTTACATAAAACAGAGACATTAAGACAAAATGTATAAGAAACACATTATAAAAAGACATTTAAATACAATTAAGAAGAAGAAGTTAAATAAAAAATAAAAAATAGGCTAAAAGGGTAAAAGGTAAGACAGAACAGGAGAATAAAAGTTACAGTGCAGGGTAAGATATTAATCAAAAGCCTCAAATTTAATTTTGTAAAAGGCAGCAGCAAACAGAAAAGACTTGCAGTTTTCTGGGAGTTTGTTACAGATATGTGGAGCATAAAAACTGAAAGCTGCTTCTCCATGTTTAGTTTTGACTCTGGGGACAGAAAGCAGATCTGTCACAGATGACCTCAGAGGTCTGAATGGTTCATAGCATAGCAGCAGATCAGAAATGTATTTTGGCCCTAAACCATTCAGTGCTTTATAAAAAAACAGTTGCATTTTGAAATCAATTCTTTGACAGACAGAAAGCCAGTGAATAGACCTCAGAACTGGAGTGATGTGATCCACTTTTTTGGTCTTAGTGAGGACTCGAGCAGCAGTGTTCTGAATCAGCTGCAGCTGTCTGATTGACTTTTTAGAGAGACCTGTAAAGACACCATTACAGTAGTCGAGTCGACTGAAGATAAATGCACGGACAAGTTTTTCCAAATCCTGAGACATAAGTCCTATAATCCTTGATATATTCTAAAAGGGAAACTTCAGTATTTTTCAACCTGGACATTATTTTCCCATCTTTTTGTGTCTAAGTGATTAATGGGGACCACAATTTTTGAAATTGGTCCAGAAATCCGACGGGGCAATAGCGCCCCGTCAAATGTCACAATGTATATCCTCTAATAGTGCTTGTTTTTGCCACTGACAGGCTCAGATTGTTATTATAAGTGTCTGACAGCATTATGGAAAGCACCATACAGAGAAATAAAATGTTTTTCTTTACCTTTCAATTGACCTGGTCTGTTTATTATTGTGTCTAACCAAGTCTCACTCAAGTCTTGTTCTGAAATCTCGCAAGAGTTATTATTGAAATCAGATAAGGATGAGGAGTACTGTGAGGAATTTGTTGTGTTGGAGTACAGAATGTGTAGTTTAGTGTTATCTAAAAAAGTCATGGCTGAATATTTAGCTGATTTCACTCGCGAGATTTCAGAACGAGAAAACGAGAAAATTCTGGCACATCCAATTGTTGATTTGTTCAATGCACTTACTCAGTGCTTGTATGGGATTATAGTCCCCTGGTGATATTGTTATGTACATTTGTGTGTCATCTGCATAATTATGGTAAAATATTCTGTTGTTTTCCATAATCTGAGGAAATGGGAGCATATAGATACTGAACAGAAGAGTGCCCAGAATGGAGCCTTGGGGAACTCCACATGCCATTTTTGTCCACTCAGATGTGTAGTTACCTATACACACAACGTAGTCCCTGTCCTTTAAGTAGGATTCAAAGCAGTATAGACATTATAGACAGTTTTGCGGTACACTGGACATAAGGTAATTTAACATCCAAATTAGCTTTTAGATATATATGTAAGATTTGCAATGGAAAAAACCCTCCCAGCGATGCCAGCCAGCAGTGAACAGCAGTATCAGTCCAGGCAGATTTCCAGAGCTCTGTTTTCTAGATTTTTACATCACAGCAACAGACTTACAAGCAGCTTACAGCATACATGGCAGATGCAGCAATAGCATGTAATGCCTTAACAGTCATCACGGTGTATATCTATGTCAGGTCGAGAGAAAGTAGACTCCAGCATACACATCTTTATGTTGTCATGATAAAAATGTACTCGCAGAAAATCGTTTTAATAAGTGCAGATGAATTTCAAAGTGCCAGTGAAATATGTGAGGGGAAAATGTCTGGCAGTTCTGAGAAAACAAATCAAAGACATTAAAAAAGATAATATAGTCTCTTTGAGTTTCCCAAACAATCATAATAAATGTAGACACCTCACAATGGGCAGCAAATGTGTAACATCTTTCAAAACAACAACATAAATCACATTGCAGTGTATCACTGCATATTGCTTACTTAAATTTGATTGATATAGTTTCGTTTCCTGAAGATACATTCCCACATTGATCTCTGGATTAAAATAAAAATATAAGCACGCAAAAAATCCTTTTGCCTAGTACACTCAAGCCAATAAAAAGAATCTGATACAATTTAAGAAAAATTTGTTTGATGGACTTCAAGAAATAGACAAGCATATATAAGATTTCTTATTTGGGTCATGTTCAACAGCTAAGGCTGGCGATAGTCTATATTTTTCTTATTGTAAACAAATCCCATTAAAAGATTAAAACCAAGAATATATTGATCTATTAACAAGTATTGTCTGTGTATTCACAGCCTGATATTGCTTATTATTCTGTATCTCAGACCTCCACTGTTGTCCAAAAACTATAGCCGCACTGTTGCACTGGGTGACATGTCCCTTTATTATCACAAACACAGCTACTGTAGTTTAGTTTAAATCAATCCCGCATAACCATCCTAGTGCTATAAATACTCACTGAGTGCACCAAAATTAACATATTAAACTGCAGCTGAATAGTCCCCAGCAACATGGACAGCTGCTGGCCAAAATATGAGCAAGCGCACACTCCTGGTTACTTTGTGAACACTATATTTCTACTTTTTACCTTGCAAAGAAAGACAAAATAATTGCCACAGTGATAACTTTTCAGAGCATTGCAGAGCTTTCTCATAATATTCTAAACTACTGTGCAGTTTCAGTGCAATGTGCAATGGATTGTTTTCAGTTGTGAAAAAGTACTTATTTAGCATTGCGCTCCTTTAACATTTTCAGACTCAGTTTTGTAAAAAAGGATCAAAATCAATGCAGCAGAACCAGAGATATCATCGTTTATATCCCATGCATTCTTCTTCCTTGTCACAACCTGGTGCCTGCATTACCCACAATGCAACTTGACCGCAACATTTCGGTCTGAGATTCAGGTGTGTTATGCTAGCCTGGAGCTGCTAGCCTCAAGCAGAGATAAGGAGTGGGCTACAGAGGTCTGGTAATCTAATTAAATACAAATTAATTTAGGAATATGCACCATGTACTGTATGCACAATATCAGCTAAAATATTAAAGCTAGATTTTGACAGAGAGACCCCCTTTAAGACAGGCCTCAACATCAGTTAATAAAGCAGGATCCAGCTTGAGGACACTATCATGCCAGTTGATACTATGCCATAGTAGTACATTCACATAATCCCAAACAAAGTTACAATTAAGCATATTGTCAAAATCCAATCTCCACACAGTGAACCTCAGGCTTTTGGGGCTCCTGGGGATCTGATTGATAATCCAGCCTTGTCCAATGAATCTACTCTTTCTCCTTTATGAGTAGCTTTTGCAAAGACTTCAGTGTAAAAAATGAAACTATGTATTTGTGAGCTGCTGTTGCAATTTTGCCAAACAAATACTATTTATCAATGCAATTCATCCCCCTCAGAAAAATGCTTCTCTACACTTCTTCATCTCTTTTTATCCCCTTTATCTCTCTCCGATTGCAATCAAGTCTGCAAAGCCTGGAGATTTCTCTTGCTGTCTATATCAATCAGTCACTCTACCTCTCTGCTCCCACTACTCTCTCTCTCTCTCTCTCTCTCTCTCTCTCTCTCTCCCTCTCTCTCTCCGTGGGCTCAGTCTTAGTTCAGATATCAAATATTAATCAAGGCAGGTTGAGAAGCAGTTGATCAGCTGTCCCTTCATTGATCTGCCTGCTCCCCTCAGCACCCATGCAGCTGGAGTTATACTTTCAATAAGCATTTTTTTCTACTTATGTCCACATTGCAGCCTCTTCTCTACTGAACATCTTTCTTTTTGCCCGCGCATATCTACATCTTCCTCATGTCATAAAGCTGAAAGCTGTGATATTTAACTTCCAAAATTAAAACCGGCCATCTGCAGCTCAGCCCTGCTAATGTTGAAAAAGTCCATTCAAATTCAGGCCAGTGAGTGCACATCTGGACTAACCTTGACAGATTCTTGCCACTGACTAATGGGAAAAGTCCTGCAATAGCTTTAATAATTCTCTATGGACCCAGATTATTTAAATTTAGAATTGGCAACGTCCTGGACTCATTCAATGATTTATTTTCTTTACCTGCTTATCCCCTCTAAAGGGGAATGGAGCCCATCCCAGCATGTACAAAGCAGGGATCAAGGTCAGACTCTGTACAAACTGAATGTACATAACAGGAGTAACAGATTTAACTGTTGGCACTTTTTGATCCCAGGAGTCTTTCCAGAAACCTTTTTAGGAACTCAGGTACCTGCATTTTGACTGCAGGAATCTAGTCACAGTTTTAAGTCCTGGGTCAGAGTTTTTAACCCCAAAAATGTTGGTCTCTGGAGGTAGTAGTTTTTGATAACTCAAGAACAATCAGGGTCAAATTTGCAGTGCTGAACAGCACTGACTGTAAACAAAATCCATGACATTGCAAGCAAATGTGTGTACAGCCATCATTCTCGCAAGTTTGCTGATCTCTTGATTTTTCATATAGTGCCATATATATGTGTATATATGTGTATATATATATATATATACACACACACACACACAGGCAACAATTTGTGATTTGAGTTATGTACTGGAATGATTTCTTGTTGAACAACAGCCCAGCAGAGTCTTGTCATTACAGTGAGGTTGCCAGGTTTGGTACCTAGGCTGACTGACTATTTGTGGCAACCTGCACTGTAGTTAGAGGCTATACATAAATGGTGGTTAGGTGGATAAACTTGTTCTTCAAGAGTTTCAAGCATGTTTTTCCCTCATAGCCTCTGTTCGTGTCCGATCCACAGATCCAATCCTCTTGGCAGACTGTTACAACCGGCCTAATTGATGTTTTTCCCTTTGCTGTATGGAGTTCTGGTTATTTTCCAAAGACAGTTGGAAAATATACGCTTCACTGATTACCTTCTTATGGTACAAGTAGACAAGTCATTCCCCATCTCTCTCTCCCCTCATTTCCTGTCATCTCTTTACTGATGTCTCTCTATATACAATATCCAAAAAGAGTTCCACACATAATTGTTTTTGCATTGTGTGTGAATTAAATAAACAAGATATGGGGTCTTCTGGTATGGCGCAAAACTGACGAGTCACATTTTTCTGAGCTTCACTACAAGTTTGGAATAAATCCTGAAATAAGTTCACCTTTAAGCTAAAGTACCAGAGAAGGCACTTATAGCTTATTAAGTTCCCGAAACCCACGATGCCATCAAAGAAAAGTCACCCTTAAAAGATCTAACTTGAGGCTAGTGGAGATGGAGCCACTCCGCTCTCCCTTGATAACTGAGAGAGCCCACTGGATTTCTGGTCCAAGATCCGACCCCAACGCACCCCTGAGGGCTCTGATAATGAAATTTTTAAACTATCAAGATCTGCATTGTGAATGCAGCCAGGGTGAAGGGGAGTGTACTCAGATTTTAACATGGAAGTCTAGCCCAGCAGAAGCAGAATAGCATCGGTGGTGTCAAGCAGTGGCTATGGGCCAAGGCTATCCGGTATGGAATCATCTTTCCAGCGCTCCTGAGGGTCTGCCACAGTGACTGTGACTGTTCCTTTTGAAACACGGGCTGAGGTGGAGCAGTTTCTGGAGAAGCTAGGCAGAGATGTGGAGGCGGAGCAATTGTGAAGAGGCGATAGCAACGTAACGTTAACAACAACGTTATCAACATCTATTTTTTGGACAGTAAATCTGAAATGTTACTTTTGCTTCTGTCTAAACTGGCTGTCTTTATTTATTTTAACATATACTTTTTTTTAAGAATCGGGAATATATCAATAAGGCCAGGTTATAATTTATCTTGGGCCAGTAGAATAGTAACATTGTCTATTGGACTATAGTAACATGGCCAGTTCACAAGTAACCATAATTTCATATTCCACCTAACACTGTTTTTATGCATCGGAACATCCTGGTGCGGGTTTGTTTTTAATTATATGAGGCAAGATTACAGTGGTCATATACTCTGGCTGACTCCTGGTATTTTTTGGTTTGTGTTTTTGTTCAATGACGTGTTTTAAAACGTCTTTTGTGTTTTTGTTTTCGGTGGTAACAGATGTCTGTTCATATATTAATATGATCCAGTGTGCTTTTACGGGGCAGTGTTCTAGTTCAAGTGTCCCTGGTAAATTTGATGACTCATAGTGTTAAGGTTAAATTTATATCCTGGAATTGTAGAGGATTAAAATAAAATAAAACAGGTAATAAGCAGATTATAACAACTTCAGTTGAGGATCATATTTTTGCAAGAATTACATCTATTATCTGGCAACATTTCTAAAACACACAAGAAGTGGCCTGGGCAGCTCATTTCAGCCTCATTTAGTTCTCATTCAAGGGGAGTTATTATTCTTATTAATAAGTCCATTTAATATCAAATTTTGCAAACAATCTGTGATCCTACTGGCAGATATGTCATTACACAGGGCACCTTGCTGTCTGAGCAGCTGAATTTAATTAATGTGTATGGTCCCAATGAAGATGACAATAAATTCTTCAACAATCTGATTCTAAATCTTTCCTCACTTCCAGGTAATCATATTGTTGCAGGAGACTTTAATTGAACTTTAGATCTCATCAACGATCGCACTCCAGGCTCAAGTATCTCTCACACCCAATCTAGGAAAACCATGTAGCATTTTATGAAGGCTTTAAATTTAATAGAATTAAACATGGAATACTCCTGCTTCTCTAGAAATCACCAGACCTACCGGTATTCCTGAATCAACTATTTTTTGATCTCAGCAGTGAAAATTAAAGATTGTTATTATAATAGCATTGTCATCTCTGACCACGCTCCAGCATCTCTTATATATTGTAACACTAAATTAGTATGTGAATCACTGTAGTAATGCTTTAAACCTAAATGGCTGCATGATACAAGTTTTATAGAATACACTGGACAGCAAATTCACATGTACTTTTAATACAACTCAGACTTCAGCTTGTACTAGATGGGAAGCCTTTAAAGCCTTCATAAGGGGTCAAATTATACATTTCACCAGCTCCAAGTCAAAAAATACACATCAAAAAATCACTAAACTAAAATCAAAACTCTGGAGAGAGAAAATTTCGTCATTAATTCCTCAGGTGCGCACAAGGAATTACTCCTACTTAGGTCTCAATATAACAAAATTTTTGTTGGTAAAGCTGCAGCAAGCTTATTGAGACTAAATCAATCATATTATGACCAGGGTGAAAAAGCTGGGAAGCTGTTGGCCTGGTGAATCAAACAGCAGCAACAGAGAGACCAATTAATTCAATTCAGGATGCAGGGGGAGATGTAATGGTTGACCCTCGGTAGATAAACAATACTTTTAAATCTTTCTTCTTTCTTCTAAATCTTTTTTGGAATCTTACAAAAATGGTCTCCTGCCCCTTTCTCTAAGAGGAGTCCTGCTCACTCTGCTCCTAAAACCTGGAAAGCTGCATAGCAAGTGCATATTTCACTTTTGAACTCTGACACTAAGATACTTTGGATGGAAGCTCTTCTCCCATATGTGGTGAGTAGAGACCAAAATGGCTTTATTCAAGGTCATCAAGGATTTCATAATGTCAGGAGAGTGCTAAATATTCTACATTCTAGAAATGGGTTGCCAGACACTGTAATCCTGTCGTTAGACATGAAGGCCTTCGACAGAGTGGAGTGGCCCTACCTTTTTGTGTTAAGTGTTAACTCGTTTTGGATGCAGTGAGAGCTTTTGTAAATGGATAAAGATACTATATACAAATCCTACTGCAGAGATCATTATGAATAATACGGTATCTAAACCTTTTGACATCTACAGAGGTTCTCAGCTAGGCTGCCCTCTTTCTCCTCTCCTGTTTATCCTTGCCATTGAGCCTCTTGCTATAGCTATTAGGTCACACCCCAAAATTTCAGGTTTCAGAATAGATCAGATGGAGCATAGAATTGCCCTGTATGCGGACAATGTAATTTTGTTTCTTACAGATTTGCGTAATTCCATTCCTGCACTTCTGGACCTAATCAAAGATTTTGCAGCATTTTCAGGATACAAAATAAATAATGCAAAATCCTCAATTATGACGCTAAAGGAGAAGGAAAGACATAGACCTACACCTCTGACTTTCTTCTTTTAATTCAATGGAATGCTTTATATATCTTGGCATTCGCATTGTGTCAGAGATTGACCGCATAGTCTCAACTAACTCTGAATGAATGAATGAATGTCCTCCTGAACTGCTGTTCTACCATCCTTTTAAAAAACTTAATAAGATGTTCACTACTTTTATCTGAAATAATAGACGTCCCAGAATTTTCCATGTAATATATTCACATGTACATTTCCTGTTAATAAAGAAAAATCAATAAACATATTGTTAAAAAAAACAAGATACAACAAGATACAAATGACCAAGCTTTAGACGTGCTGGTAGGTGAAGTTTTGAATGTTTTCTTATTTTTCAATGATAAATTGGCTGATCAATCTCCCAAATATCTCGCTGAAGCCTCTACTCATCATTACTAAGTCAAGCATTCTTGGTCACTTTCTTTCTTATCTTGTGCTCTTTCATCATTCCCAATTATCCATCTCTTCCTCCATCCCCCATCATCTCCATCTCCACCTCTTTTTCTCTCACACACGTCTTCTTCTCTCCCTCTCCAGCAGTTTTTCCTCCTCAGGTCTTCATTAAAACTTGATGGAGATCAGTGAAGCCAATAATCTTCAGGCCCCTTGAACAACCCTGCCTGAAATCAATAGGTTTCCTAGAAAAAAAAAACAGCACAAAGAGAAAAGGAGGGGTGGGAGAAGGCCTGGTTTATTAAATATTAAACAGCGGGTCTCTGGGGAGAGGAGGAAGAGTTGTGGTAATGCAGTGTCTGACCCAATTAGCATCTCCTGTTCACCTGCCAGGCTCCAGCCGTGGCTCCACTCTGACTTTTACTCGTCACGACAAGCCTCTTCTGGGACAGTCACACTCTTCAGGAGAGTCATCCCTGCTGTCTTGTACACTAATCATGACATGATTCATCTGTGCCTGTCACACCCTTGAAGAGGGCCATCTTAGCTCAGTGAAATATCAGTCACTGCAAGCTCTAAAATGATCTCAGTCTTCAGGATAGCCTGCTGTCAACAAGTGACGATGAGGCTCCTCTGGGACCAGCTAACTGTTTTATAATGTTGTCTCAGCTTCTGTTATCAGACAGGAGGTACTCCTGGGACAGTGTTACTCTTTCGCTGCACCCAAAAAACTTTTTTGCAGTTTGGGGACATTTGCCAGCTTTTTAGTTCATTTTTACAGACAGAGGAGTAAATCCATATCTCTTAACTCATTTTAAAATTCTTGAGATATTTAGTAAACTGCTTTGTAAAGTGCCATTTACAGAATTTTGTCTGGGTTTGTGAACATAAGTTCAGTCACATTGAGGTCATGCAGCTGACACCCCAGCCATACATACCAGAAGCCATACCTGCTAGTATATATGGGGATCCCCTTTTGAATGTTTTTGTTTTATTTCATCCATTACTGACAGATAGTTCTCCAGAGCAATGGTTACACCCTTTCTCTCTTTCTACCTCTCAGTAGGCATTGCGTATCTATTTTGAACACCACAAGCACTGACATATACGACTGTCAGAGTCGGAGAGAGAAAGTGAATTTTCTTATGCAGTTACCTTTAAAAATTATCCAACCCAAGCCCAACCACAATCTGAAGTTTTATTTAAGAAAAAAAAAACAAAAAAACGCCCAAACCCAACTGGACCTTTGTCAGGACCCATCAGGTTTTTGTCAGAATGCTGAACTCTAATCCAATTTAATAGCAGCTTAACAAAAAAACAAGGAATTAGTGATTGTTGTTTATGGGACATTGCTTCCCCTCTTAAATATGTCACTTAGCACTAGAAATGGACGTTGCTACAGGACATCAATATGCATTTTTTGGTACTCATATTTAAGCTTTTGAAACCCAACTCAGCTTCACATTGTCATTGTAATATGGAACCCACCCCTCAGTTTTAAGGATGTCTATTAATTGGTTGACTTTTACTCATCCAAGCAAACCACAAATAAAAAATTATAACCACAGACTTGGTAACATTATAAGTAAATAATTAAAATATGCTCATGAATGTTAACTTGGCTTGATAAAGAAATGAATACTCTGAATAAAAGAATAAGAAGAAAACATGATTTGATGAGCACGTTTATCATTTAATACGTCATTCATCATTTAACATCAAAGGCCACAACCAATTAAATTTTGATTGTCACTTGTCTTGATAATTTTATCAGTCTTTCACATAACTAATAAACTGACCAGTTCACATGATCAACAATGAAAGTTCATACCAGTGGAAACACTGAATGATTTTAATGAACAGAGCTGTGATGAACAGTTAAGATGTGTGGTTATTATTAACAATGGATCTGTTTTCAAATTTAAGACAGTTTTCATCAGCTCTATTTTCAGTGAGAGTGAGTTCTACTCTTTATCAGCCCTCTCTCTCATGTATATGCAGTGATAACTATTCAAACATTGTAATTCAATAGGCAGGTAGTCATTGGTGTGCGTGGCTCGTCACAGGACAGGAGCTTCGAGATGAATGAGTAAAGAGATTAATTCTAATAGAAGAAAGAGAGGAATAAGCAACAGATGGCGAAAGAAAGAAGCTGCCAAACTTTTCACTGCAACTCTTTTGTCTCCTCCCTCTCCATCACTCATCTCACAAGTGAGGGGATAAAGCAAGTATGGAGGGATGATACCTATGTATCATAAAACATATATTTCAGAAAGGTTTGTATCAATAATATACTGATTGTGTGTTTCTTTTTGAGCCCATCAAAGTGATAAGGAAAGTGACAGCTGATGATTCATCTATTGAGCACTTGTCTCCCCTCCATGTGAAAGCAGCGTCTCTTGTCTTGAGGACTTATGGAATAGAATATGCAGATATAAGAGTTGCTATTTCTGTAGGCTGACTTACAACAACCTGTACAGCTGTGACTATTTCATATTCTATCTTTATGGCCTTTTCCTGCCACTGTTTTCCTGGCTCTGGCACAGGAAGATTGACCCCAGTTCTTAATCCCGCCTACACCAGACATAATGGAATCACTGAGAAAACTGGAGATGTGAGCGGTGATTGAAGGGTCTGGAACCAGGCTAGAAATGTTGAGGAGGATGAAGAAGATTTGGGTTTGATGAAGGAAGAGAGATTGAAAAGGGAAAATAGTTCTATTTTCAAGACACTTTACCACTGCTCAAAGTCTTCTCAAGGCCTCGGATTCACATCCATTTTGCTGCTGCTTAAAAGATGAGAAAGGATCATCATCCTAATTAAACAGTGGTGCCTGCCTCCCAGAAGAGATCTGGTCCTCTGCAGTGTGTACATGAAAGCTTAGTTTGCTGTCATTTCAAGCCTCTGTAAATGGTGGTACAACACCAACATGAGTGAATTATTGCTAATAATTAGTTCAAAACACATCAACCAAACGTTCATCTTGCTGGAAAAATTTTCTCCTCCTCAAGCCTGACTCAACAAACAGCTTTGGGCTTTGGTGAGATGTTGTAAATAGCTATGCACAAAGTAAATGATTTGTGGGTCTGGGTTCTCATCTCAGGTTCTCAGTGTGTATTTGTGTTTGTGCATGCATGCAGTTGAGTGACTTGACTCAGAAATCGCTGATGTGATTTAAACCCAATATTATTATTAATAATATTAACATCCATATTATATGAAGAGAGTATCCAGATACAGTATGACTGAGTGGAGCTACTGTACATTTAAAACTGAACACGTGGACAGTCACCGTCACCAACATTATAACAAAAAAAGCCTATTTAACTGTATGAAGTGAAAAAAAATGTATACACCCAAAAGTGTAGGTGTATGTAATGTTCATTACATCCTGGCACCTGTCATTAAAATGTATCTCCAATATAAAAATAGGATCCTCTGTCAATGCACAGATTGTCATGCATGTCACTTCTTTCCCAAATCTTTGTACCTATTTAGAACTGAGAGTTAGCATCTTGTCTCACTTGCTCTCCGTCAGCAAGTGTCCTGACAATCCTTACTGACAACTGACAAGACACCTGAGCTTCTTGACGACAGACAGATTTGTCGTGTTGTTGTTGGATTCTTGTCTGAAAGATTATTTGGGTTTCTGCACTTAGTGCATGTAAAGTTTAGAGGCACTGCAGTTACATTCATTGTTAAAGCTGCACAAATTAATATTTTTTATATTAACAATGGGTCAAATGGCTACATGTAATGAGAAAGGTGTTGCTTGTAGTGATGACCCCCCCCCAGATAATGATCACCTGACTCTGCAGTTCCCCCAGCTCTACATAGTGTTTTAGTGTGTGATGGCCACAGCCACACATGTTAATATTGCCCCAATTCCCACCTTATTAGTTTGCTTTACTACACAGTTTAATTTGATTTGCAGTCAACCACACCCAAACAATTAAAACTATACAGTTTGTTTGATTTGGAATCTGCTTATTCACTTTTAACTACTAACTTTACATTGTTTTATATGGCGTGCAGACATTTTAACACTGCAGGGTCACACATGCAGTTTTCTGTTATATTAATCATTTGTTTCTTTGTCTTTGTGTTACTGTGGTTGTTGGGAGATGTCCTTCCTGGAGGAGCAAAAGTTGTGGCTAAAGGTTGAGGAGTCTTAGATGCTGGACACAGCTCACTGGGCCAAACCATGTGCTGCCATGTCATGGGGGGATTTGGGATTAGTTAGTTTTGCTTTGTATTTAGTTGTAGTAGGTGTCCATCTTGTCTACCACTTGTATGTTATTTGTTTTGGCCAAGCCACTATATACTGTATATGTTCCCTCATGTGTCATTGTGTTAGGTCAGTTTGTTCAGTTAACATCTTGTTTAGTTTGAGTTTGTTATATTGAGTATAGTTATATTTTGTTGACCTCTTTACAATTATAATTATATATTTGGGAAATACTACTGCATATGTGAAAAAAGTTGGATTTAGAGAGAAGTAGGTTACCATACCTTTGTAGCTACTCCTCATTTCTGCTTGAGGCTAGCAGCTTGAGGCTACATTAGCCACTACTAGCATAACACACCCAAATCTCCAATCAAACTGTCAGCAGTAGAAGTGCATTTTATAAATGTTTTTGTAATGTAGGCTCCAGGTTTCGACAAAGAGGAAGAATGCTTGGAATAATATCTCTGGTTCTGCTGCATCGATCTTGATCCTTTTCTTAAAACTGTCTGTCCAGTGTGAGTCTGATAATGTTATAGCAGTGAATGCTAAATTAGTGGAGAAGCCACTGGAGTGGAGAAGATCAAAATTTAGGGAAATATACTTATTCACTTTTTTGCTGAGAGTTGGATGAGAAGATCAATAGAAAGCTTCCCTATTTAGTGTACAGAAATGAGAGTGGTATCAATCATACTCTCATAATCATAATCATAATTCTCATCACAAAAGAGAATAAGCATATTTCCCAAAATGTCAACTATGTCTTAAATTTTGTAAGGAAAACTGTTGTTTGTGAAAACTGACATACAGGAATGTTTCTGTTTAGGTACAGGAATGTGCAAGAATTTGTGTTCTCACAGAACCTCGGGTGTTTTGTAGCATTGCGAATCTAATCGGCTACTTGTCATCCAGTGTGTTGTCTGTGCTGTTTACTCAGTCACTCTATGCACAAGTTAACTGTCAAGACTGAAATATCTGTGTATGAAGGTGGAAATAGTCTGATATCTGATCACTGGGGACTTTTGGGCTTTTGTTCTGCTGGTGTATTCATGGTCAACGAGTCTTGACTTGTCTCATCTTTGATGTGAGCAGTCGATCAGCAGCAGACTTTAAACACTGAAAGTCTGAAAAGGAATAAGGATTGAAGAGGGACCCACAGCAGTCTGTGGCTTTGTGGATATGATGGATAATGCTCAACCTCTGAGTCCATCACTGAAACAAACTACTGCAGAGACAGCAGCGTCACTCTCTGCACAAATGCTCTTTTTTAATCTCCACACTAAACAAAGAGAAGCAGAAGTACATTTATTGCCAACTGCTATTTCAGATATATAGATATATTTATATTCTGCTCAGATAGATTGTCCATTCCATATTACAAGGCCGATTACAAGGTCAGCTGTAAATGAATCTTGTGTGTGTGTGCGTGTGGTTTTGCACTTGTGGTTATACACTTTGTGTGTCTTTGTGTGTGTTTTCCAGTGCTGAGCCCTTGCTCTGTCGCTGCAGCTTCAACCAGAAGGTGTCACTCCATCTATAAGGGTTTCGCTCAGTGTCTGATGGCTCTGGGCGATAGTTTGACGGACAGCGCCCGCAAGGATGAGGACACACATGAGATACACTCCATCTGCAGGTCAGTGCTGAGTGCATTTCAATACGAGAATATGAGACACTAACACATGCCAAATCGAACACATGCAGAAACCCAAGCACTGAGACAGTGAAATTGAAAGACAGCTGAGTTTCAGTATTCAAATATGCATTTCTAAACCTTACAGAGTAGTTAGGTCGCTATTAGTAAGTATTCAATTACTTTAGAAGAGTGGGTTTAGAAAACAAAGACAGAAGTTCTCTTGAGAAAGCAGCACCAATTCTCTGAGCTGGAACTGATGCAAGTCTTTTGGAAAGAAAAAAGTTTAGACAAGCATTTTACAATTCCACAAAGTCAGTCTACTATCTGATATCAATAGGGCACCTCCAGGCTGTACACCTGTACAATACCACCGATCGAAGTCTTGGCTCCTTAATTCCTCACTGGACTTACTCATGACCTGTTCACATGCAGTTGTAAGAATAATATTTCCTGAAATAGGCGAATGAGAGCATTGATAAATTATGACAAGATTAACATTGTCACATCAGTAAATTCACCATAAACAAATCAGACAGTTGCACTAAAAGTTTAATGGCTACTGTAGAGAAGAGTCAGGATTGGAGAAAGTGTTGGTGCAGTTCAATGCAGTTTCTGTACAACATGTTCAAAGCACTAAAACCAACTATCTGTGGCATTCACCCCTAAGCTCATTTGCTCTATACAGAAAACTGAAATCTAAAAAATGGTTCACAAAAATATACTCTTAAAAAGGTGAAATAATTTCCTAAAACAGCTGCAGTTTCTAGCCAATAATACTTGAAGGAGTAAGTTCTGTATTTGTTGGAGACTATTTTCATTCGGAGATTAATACATATTTGCAGTAGCGCACTAGTGAGTATTTACAACAACAAGACAGTATGTGGCGTTGATTCAAAAGTGCCTGTGTTCATCGTAACAAAGGAACATCTCAACCAGAGCAACAGTGTGGCTAACTGATGTGTTTTTAATACCTTTTGGACAACAATGGAACTCTGTGGCACAGAGGAATAACACAGTCTTTTCATTAGATTCAATGATAACAAGAAAAATATCAAATATCACTGGACTCCACTAAATTGCAACCCATGCAGTAAAATATATGATGTGGACTTTGAAGATGTTACTGTCACTATACGCTTAGATTTGGACTCTTTGGTTCCTGAGAATATTAGCCACTTGACACTATGAGCTACTATATCAGGCCAGAGATGAAGACATCTGCAGACTTTCTCTTTGATGCACACACATGCTGTGAGAATACATAAATACATTGAATAAGAGTGCAGTTATTCACAAGATTGTGTTATTGAATTTACTTGGAGGCCATAGAGACCACATCATTGTGATTTGAAAAAAGTGGTACTGCTTTCTAACAAGGAACCCTTTATAATGATTTTTTAAATTGCAACCAATGTCTTCATTGATGGTTAATAAATAATGCTTTATGGATTCCTTATAAGCCATTAATAAGAATTAATTTTGGGTTGCCAGGTTGTGAAAAACCCCTTTAGCCAGTGTTTATTCTTTCTGTTTCAGTTGTAAATGTTGGTCTTAATAAGTTGTTCATACATCCTCTGGAGCTCCTTTCCACAACGTAAGTTGTCATATGGTCCTATCAGTCTATGTCACTTTTCTTATTTGTGGCTTATAAAAACTTATAAACTTAATGAAGGGTGCCTTATTATACAGTTTGACGATGCTGGCACACAAAAATTATATCAACTGATATCAGTTCATTCCCCCACTGTTGCAAACTGAATTTTCATTTGCCATTGAGAATTCCCATCACAGGACAGTGAATAAAATAAAGAAAAGATTTTACTGGCTAGGATTATATGAGAGGGATGGGTGCTCTCTAAAGTTTAAACTTCAATTCATGTACAATTAATTGACTCTATAAACTGTTACTTAATAATTTCTACATAGTGATAGCTGGAAGGAAAAAACCTGATAACTGCTCCAGTTTTTATTATTTGATTATAGTCATATAGCAGCGTCTGGCTGTCACAGAATAAGATACAAATAGATAATTTAAACCAGTTAATTACTGAAAGAACAGAGCAATAAAAACAGCTGCAGCCTGCAGAATATGTTTAAATAAAATATTGCTTATTTAGTTTGTGAAAGTCTGACGTCTTTTTCAGGATGATTTTATAGGAGACACACAGCTGTGCAGTGTCATATTTTCCTGAAGGAGCTGAGACGTATTTGAAACAGAAGCGAAGAAAGGAGAAGCCTTTTGGCTTATGAAGAACAATAATAGGATACATCTGTGGTTCCTCGCACTAAGCTCCTCCAGGAGCCCTGTCATGCCTCACTCCTCGTCTCCTCCAGGTGTATTTAAGGGATTGGAAGATCCTCCATGATGGCAGAGGGGAATCAGTTTCCGGGTCAGGGCCTGAGGACGGAGGAGAGAGGACGCAAAGAAGCATAATGTTCTGTTAGCATAATGAAAAGCACCCATTGAGTCTTTAATTTACACATGTGTAAATGTGAATGATTGCAGCAATTATGATTGGAAGGAGAAGGAGAAATCACTTCCAACATGTCCGTCTTGTGGGACATTACCTGGCCATCAGCTGGACGTTTTTTCTGGGTGTTCCAGCAAGGTCAAAATATGTCGTTAAGATCACCAATGGGCCCATTCAGCTATTCTGCTAAAAGTTTATGTACACAGTGTGCATTGTGCAACTTTATACATCCTATATATCCAGATTTACAACTTGATATGCCATATGTTATAAAATAGCCTCACCAACGTCCTGTCTGATCCGGATGTCTGTTATATGTTTTAGCAACGTGTCACTTTCAAGATAATCCTGATAACAAATGATATATAACCAAACACACAGCAAACACATGAAGTGTCTTACTTAATACAAGACATGCAATCATTTTTACAGAGGCACAGTCCATACTGACATGCAACAGTATTTTATTAGGATCAACATCACAGAAAAAGATCATCAGCAAAAGTACAGCCTCACGTAGATAATCTAACAATTTGAATTCTTAACTCATTTAATTCCATTTGATGCACTTTGCTCCAGTTTCCACTGAGGCTGCAGGAAGCTAATGCTAATGCTAATTCCAGGATGCAAACAGCTGCCGACAGTCCTCATCTGAACTCTGTGAGGAAAACAGAGACTCTAAATCACTGAACTCTTCATCAATATGAGTGTTATTGAACATAAAAGAAAACTTACCCAGCAGTGTTATTTCTGCTCTGTTCCTGTTGCTTTTCAAACTCAGCAGCACGACCTCAGCTCACAACGCTCGTGCTGAACTACATGTTTTCTCACGAGACGGGGTGATGCTCCGCTCATATCAAACATGAATGACCAAAAGTATGAAGATATGTGAGTCAATAATAAACCCTTCATAACTTTTATTAACCCAGATAAAGCTCACGTTATTGTTAAACTGTTAAAAACTTATAATGCCCAATGACGTTGATTCTGTGGGCAGATGATGTCCCTCTAGGACAATCTGCTCTCAACCAATTAAAGTTGTTTTTTTGTTTTTTTTGAAAAATACAAAGATAAAAAAATGAAATGTTTTTGAAGTCAGGTCCAGGTGGGACCCTGTGATGTCTGCTCACGACAGTTTTTAAACCAAAACTGGACCAGACCAAATATTCATTAGAAGGAGAAATTGATACTTATACGTGCATATCTGTATTCCAAATATGTGCACACATCCTCTAAAAAGTGATTTGACTTGAGTTTCATGATTTGCATTTTATGTGCATGTTGCTGTTTTTGGCATCTGTCCAAACAATGTTTGATAGGTACTGACTCCCACTACACATTACTTTTTGTTATTGTTATTTCATCAGCAGCTCTCACACACTCAGTGTTTGTCCTGTGTTATAGAAAGGAGGGGGTCTAGCTATCATTCGCTGTCTTTCTTTCGTGGGTCCAGTTTTAGTGATAGCAAATGACCAGACTGTCATTTTGAACAAGTAGAATCCTGTAACCTCAACACTTTGTATGTTACTCTGTGATTCAAATCACAACATGGTGTAACATACAGGGTCACAGAGTAATGTAAAAGATGCAGCTAAGCAAGAGCTAACAACATTAGTCCCCAACTGATTAACTGCTTGTGTCTCCACTGGAACTGCAGCAATATTACAAACCTTTTTTTGTGCCCACCCACACAAATAATGCATTAAAGGTCTTTTTGGTGCAGACAAGACAAGTCAAAACAAACACCAAAGGTATACTCATTTCTTAGCAAAGGACAATGGTGGAAGAAGTATTCAGATCCTTTACTTAACCCTCCAATTATCTTTGGGGTCAATCTGACCCTATTTAATGTTTAACATCTCTAAATAAATTATTAACATCTTTTGCTTCATATTTAATGACTTTTCCTAATTTAATAGGGGCAACTGGGTAAACATAAAATTAACATGATGATAAAAACCTGACTGGCACAGTACTGGGTTTTAGGCAGGTTGGGTGGGGTTTACACTCCATTTCAACACTAGAAAAGCACACTAGACTGCCAGAGGTGGAAGAAGTACTCAGATCCTTTACCTAAGTAAAAGTACCAATACAGCCAATACAGCAATGTAAAAATACTCCATTACAAGTCAAAGTCCTGCATGAAAAATCCTACTTAAGTAAAAGTACTAGCAGCAGAATTTAATTAATTTATTAAGTAAGAGTAAAAGTACTCATTTCATCCTTCTGACTGATATATTATTATATATGACATCATTAGATTATTAATACTGAAGCATCAGTGTGTAAGCAGCATGTTACTGTTGTAGCTGCTGGAGGTGAAGCTAGTTTCAACTACTTTATATACAGTTAGCTAGTTTAGTCCAGTGGTTCCCACTGTTTTCAGTTTTCAGTTTTTGGACTTTGATCTTTGATTTTTGGTGAAATATTGGATCATTTGAACATTTATTGAAATGAAACCATGTGAGAAGTTTAGAGGGAAAAATCACTATTTGGTGGAGCTGTTAACAACTCATAGACATCTGAAATGTGACCCTGACTACACACTGCTGTTTGTAAGACGTCAAAAGCCAAAAAGGTTGGAAACCACTGGTTTCATCTTTAACAATGTGTTGTATTTTAAAAGCTTGTTATATTATCAATTGTGTCAAATCTTCATCTGAAAAGTAACTAAAGCTGTCAAATAAATGTAGTGGAGTAGAAAGTACAATATTTCAATATTATATTTAATTTAATTTAAATACAGTACTTGAGTAAATGTACTTAGTTACTTTCCACCACTGGCAAAGGGGAATTTTAATTTCAGTTCGACTTTTTAACTATGAACATTTACTCCTAGCTGTCCTGCACTGTCCTCCCTGCATATCTTCACTCTGCAGCTCTCTTTTTAGCCTCGCTTTGTTCCGGCTGGAGGCCTGATGACGCTGATTAAAGATGCAGAACATCTCTCACTCCCTTTTTCTATTTCTCCCCTTTCCTTTCTCTCACCTCTTCATTTCTCTATATCCTGTATCCATCCGTCATTCCTCCCACTCTCTCTGTCATCTCTGCTCACCGCTCTATTTATATATACCTCTGTCATCTATCTTCTCATGGAGTTGTATCCTCTCGACCAGGGAAAGGATCCATTAATGTGTGAAGGGTCTTAGAATAGGATTGCTGATCTGAGAGCAATGTTTCTGTCAAGTAAAATTTGTGCGGTACCAAAATCATATTAAATTCATCTGAAGTACACAAACTCCTCTCAGTGGACTACAGATACTAGGAACAGAAGAGGTCAACCAAAGAGGTCAAAGTAGAAGTTACACTCAAATAAAGTTGCTGAGCCGCAGGGCTAAATAGCTTCTTAATGCAAAAACAAGAATTGTGACTAGTACTCTTTTCTCAGTACATTATGAGCGAGGCTTCTGCAAACCAAAGAGCACTTGAGCAGGGAGCGACAGCATACATGGTCTATATAATACAGCTTACACACATTTGATAGTTCACAGTGCCGTGTTGCTGCTGAGATGCTACGTGCGACTCAGTGAAACTGACTCCAGGGAGGATTCTCCTTTTGTTCAAGACACATTTTCATTGAGATCTACAGAGCATGACATTATAGTCCTCAAGGAAAACCTAATGGAGTTATTCTGAATATCCTTCTGTGAATGTGTGTGTGTGAGCCACTTACAAAATCAATCAACACCCACACTTTTAGCCACCTAGCGGCATGGCTCTAAGGATGGCAATGTCGGTTGGTAGCCCCCCTTGCCATGACCTTTGGTACAGATATTCATGGTACCCAGAGGATGAATCTTAATGACTTTGGTAATCCCCTGACTTTTCCTGTAGCGCCACCAGCAGGTCAACATTTACTAGATAGATTGGAACTAAATTTGGTACCAGACTTATCCGCTAGCATCATGAGGTTGACATGATGGATTGCCATCAGGTAAAAATTGTAGTTTGTAGTAATTAGCATATGTTAGCATGATGACACGCTAAACTAAAATAGAGAACATGAACATTTTACCTGCTAACCAGCATATTAACATTTAGCTCAAAGCGCTGCTGTGCCTTGCTTGGCTACTCCTTGTTTCATACCATCTTGCATTTTTTGCTCACTCTGTACTTTCTACCTGCCTTCCTTTCCTTTAATGATTCTTCCCTTTCTTACTTTTATTCACTGTTCCTCTCTTCTATGCATCATTTTTATCCCTTTGACAATGATGTTTGCAAGTGTGTATTGGTGTGTGCTGTGTTTAAATGGAAGTTTTATAATTTTCAAAAAAAATCATAATTACAGCTTGGTTAAAGATGTGACTTTAAAAGACAGCGACTTTTGATTTAAATGATGGGAAATGGTTCAAGTGAATTTCCTCACAAGTAAAATAACAACTAGTGTGTGTGTGTGTGTGTGTGTGTCACCATGGCCCTGCAGCCCACCCGTCGTACCACTCCACTGTTGTTAAGCCTCTTTTATTCCTTGAGGTACCAATTAAACTACTAATCCTGCAACCCAGCCACCTTCGCGTGAGTGTTGCCTAATGCAGGGACATAAGAGCTCACACACAGACACAAATACACACACACACACACACACACATACACACACATTTCCCCCAATCTACACTCTCTCTGTGTCCTCGCCTCACTTCTTCTTTCTTTTATTTTTCATTCTCTCTCTCCATCTCTCCACTTCCCTCTCTCTTTCCTCCACCTCTTTGTTCTTTTCCTCTTTCCCTCCTCCCTCTCTCTTATCCTCTTTCTCTCACTCTCTTTTCTTTTCTACTTCCCTCTCTCTACTCAAGAACATGGTTTTAGCGCTTCTATCAGAGCCACCTAATGAGAAAGTAGTATGGTGCCCCCTCTAAAGATCCGCAAGCACGTGCACACTCAAACGTACACACAAACACACACATGAACGCTATGGTGTAGATTGAATAGGAGGCTATGATTTGCATCTAGGCCAAGGCTGCACCGTTGTCAGAGCTATCCCAGGAGTGCAGCACTGCTTTTATTCCTCATATTCACAATAGGCATTATGCAGCTGCGATCATTCACTGTGGATCCAGAGTAGGTGAGGTGAAAAGGAAATATTTGGGGCTAAAGATATGAAGGAATTAGGTACAATAGAATTAAACAGTAACCTTTTGCTGCAGCGGTAAAAAGAACAGTGGAGGTTCAGATGAAAAATAGGTGCCACGTTACAACAAGGCAAAGTTATATATGGTTTATAGGTTATATTACAACAATCATTAAAAATCACTTTATTAAAGCTTTATATAATAAGTAATAAGCCTTTATAATCCATGAATTAAGAGAACATTTGGGTTGCCGGGTTGTGAACTCTGTCAGCCTTGCTTGCTTTTGTCTCTTTTGTCAATCAGTAAGGACCCCTTACAATTACATGTTATGGAGACTTAGCTTAGGAAGGCTTCTAGGGCTAAAACCATTTTAATGACATACCAACATTGGTAACTAACCATCATTGTGGTGTGTATCTCTCCTGCTCAGACAATTCGATGCCTTTGAATAGCTATAGCCCCCAATCAGATTCAAAAATGATTTGTAATGTACATATATAGCAATTCAAAGCTGATTTGGTATGAACCATCAACAAATGTAAACATGGGCAGTGATACACTTTTTGGGCAGTTCGTAAGGAGAATGAATTTTTCACTGAAATGCTGCTGACTGGGTGCAAAGAGTTGGGATCTGATGGAAGTAGCATTAGCCACTTATGGTAGCATTACCTGGCATGTGTTGACAGACTGCTCCTCTCGATAGCTTTGCTGTCAGCGCAGACATCTGCTTCTTAAATCAGTGGCGTGGTCTGTGGTGACATAAACATGCTACAGACCAGAGAGAAAATGAAAAAGATCGTTTTTTGACAGTTGTATATATTTTCCTCTGAAATCAGTGCAGAATTTGGGTCAAATTTGGTGTCATAGGTAATTGTGAGGTGAAATCCCCCAACACTTTATTTATAACTGTGATTCCTGGAAGTGTGTGTGGGTGGGCGGGTGAATTTATGGGTTTTAGTCAGATTCATCAGTTTATCTTTGGTAGCCCAGATGTTAAGATCTTAACTTCTTATCTTGAATTTTAGTGTCTGAATTACACCAAGCCAATTTGAGCAACCTTTTTTACTTGACTTTCATTTTTAGATTTGAATTGAGCTTTGAGTAATTTAAATATAGTTTTTTAATACTTTGTGCTCGAATCTGTGAACCTCAAACAATACACATATACTGCAAATAAAGTTTTTGAAATAATACAATTTGAAATTGACCACTGAAAATTTCAAAGAGGGGAATTCAGACCACATAAACTCAGACTGATGGTTTTCAGTGTAAAACACTTTAGTGCGAAATTTAGTGGTATTTATGTTTCAACATTATGTATACAGTAATAATAAAAAACAGTTGCTTATAAAATTATAATCTTTATGGCCAGTTTTTGCTTCCATAGATATAATTTTTTTCATCCTTCAAATGACAAACTTGGATAAGTCTTTACTACCTCTGATGATTTGGTACTTTTTGTTGACCCTATACTGTAACAGTAAGTATCCACACGTCCCTTTATTCCCTTTTCTGTGAGTCCACCTCATTCACACTGTGAAGTGGACTGTTTGTAATTGGAAGAGCTCTTATTAGTATTATGGATGCCATGAGATGCCTTACTGCCTCTGATTGCTGAACTCTTCCCTGCTGATATTTTTGTCCAATTTAACATTTGAAGGATGGCCAAAAAAATCTATTATATCACAATATATAAATGCAATCCAAAAATGAAACGTTTAAAAAAAAAACATTATTTAGGACAAGGTCCCAGTCAATAAACAGTTAAATGTAACAAAGCCTGAGGAGAGGTCTCACCTGAATTACAGGATGTAATCATAGCATAACACAGAGAAAACTCCTCATTCAGATCATTTAACTGAAGAATTTGTTAAGTATAAACAGAAGCGAAAATATGGCATTTGTTGCCTTGGTTACAGTCACACAAAAAGAGGCAATCTTCCAATCTCTAAAACAGGTGTTATCAGCAAGCTCACAAGGTTGAGTTTTTTTTCTTTTTCAGCAGTCTCTCTATTTGCCTTCATATTTTTTATCCTCTCCAGATTTAGATAAGGCCATCCATGCTTTCATTGCGTCTCATTGCAGCACTCTCTGTTCCTGTTTCTGCCTCAGTTTAAAGTCACTTTCAGTTCTACATTTAGGACGCGGCAGTTAGAATTTAAACTGCTTCCAAACAAAGACGCCGTGATATTTCCAAGTTCAGCATCTCTCTTATCATGTTGTTTTACTTTTTTCATTTTCTACTAAAAAACCTATCAAAAATAAATAGTGTGAATGTAGAGCTGTAATAGCCTCTGCTGCTCATAAACTTCACGTGAAATCTTGTATAACGTGTATAAAAATTGTCATTTTATTTCTTAAACCTTTACTGCTGAGATACCGCGGCTGCAAAATATAGATCAAGCCTTGTGAGAGTGGAAAATAGAAATAATTCTTCTCTTCAACAAGGTGAAGGAAGCCCTTTTGAAGCATGTCAACCCAGAAACCCTGATGAAGGCCACTGCAGCTGAAGTGTGTTGGTTTTAATATAAAAGCTTTGTCAAACTCTTCCCCAAGAATAGCTGAATTCTTTTCATTTCTTTGGCTCTTTTCAATTCACACAACTCAGTGGAGCTGAGAGGCTGTGACAGGTGTTTTTTTTTTTTTTTTTACTTTTAGTACATCAACCTTGGACAGAGTAGTCACGATGTTTTCTGAGGTTTCTGCAGGATTTCGAAAAAAGACCCAAATAACTGATGTTTTATACAAAATCACTTCGCTACATCCATGTCGTGTTATTTCCAGCTCCAACGTAAAAGATGGCAGTGAAACTTTTGTATAGGTTGAATCTTCTGACTTGATGTTCTGAAGTTCATTCATACTATCAAAGGGGACAATATTTGCCAAAAATCTTCACTCTGTTTATTCTCTTAACATCCACTCATTCAAATATGACTCATACCAAAAACACTTTTTTGAGCCATAAACTGATGTCGTTTTGGTTGTGTTTCAGCCAAATTCTAAACAAGCACATTTCCGGAAACTAGAAGATGTTACCTTTCAAATGAAGCCTAATACATGCATTTTGGCCTTACATTTCTTCTGTTTTAAGCTTTTCCATTTGGGTATGCCAAATGGAGGCTAAAATTCTAAAAAAAAAAAAAAAAAAAAAAAAAAAAAGGGTGTTAAGAGGCTACAGTAATGGAAATAAGACTTAAAATAAGATATTATATTTTAAGTCTTACAAACAGAGGATTTATAAACACTATGATGAGTCCTGTCTTCCAGTAGGTTATTCACACTCACCCCTCTAATATTGTAGAGGACAAAACTTGTAGCTGGTCTGTGTTATAAACTGTCCTAACAGTTCAAACCACCCCTGGGCCACTCAGAACTTTCTTCGCTCTCCGTAGGACTCTCTTGGGCTTGAGTGTTTTGAACACAGTTTCACTCATGACACTGCAATCAGCTCCAGTGTCAATTTTAAAGTCAACTGGTCTGCTAACAATGTTCAATGTCACTGTCCAATCATCATCGTCATGAGTTGTGCTATTAACTGAGCCCAGATAATACTGTCCATGTCCCTCACCCTCAGTCACTTCACTCACCAGCCTGCTTTTACACACTCTTTCCCAGTGTCCACTTTTCCCACATCTGTTGCATGTAGACTTCCTTGCTGGGCACTTGTCCTGTTGGCTGTGTGGTGTTTTGCCGCATCGTCCGCACTTTCTGCGGTCGCTGTCACTGTCTCGGTCCCTGTGCTCGTCCTTCTGCAGGCGCAGCCATTTTGTCCTTGCGCCGCCATTTTGTTGTGCTACCTCCTGTACAGCACAGGCCTGCTCTCCTTGCTGGTTGACCTCCTCTGACTGCTGCGCCTCCTGCTCCATCATCTCCAGAGTGAGGTTCTGTATCAGCTGTAGCCTCTGAGACAGGTCCTTGTCCAGGATGCCCACCACAAGCTCATACAGCGCATGAATAAATGTCTCTGCACACTCCCCTGTGTGCTGCACTCACTGGTCAAAGCATTTCGCTAGGTAAAAGACATAAGAATGTTCTCTGCTTTTTTTCGGAGCGCATACACCAACATGCTTACTTGAACAGGGCCATCCTCTTTGTAGCCGTCCTGTATTAAGTGAACCATTTTTTCCAGTCAGGTCACTCTGCAGGTTTCTTGAAGCAAAAATTCTTTGTCGACTTCTGACACCATGTAATAAACTGTGCTTTAGTTTATTTAAGAATAACTAGTGAGTGTTCACTCTTTGCAATTTAATCAATTTAAGAACTGCTGGTAAGGAAGATACTGGTCTACTAAGGGTGGATAATATGTCATCCGCATACATGTTCAATTTATAAAATTGTATCCATGTAGGTTCACACCATGTATATCCATTTTAGCACAGATCGCACAGGCTAAAAGCACAAGAGCAGTGATGAAAAGTAGGGGACTGACAGGGCATCTATGCCTTATTCTGCTTTGAAGAGGAAAAGAATTAGATCATTAGTCCTGACTGATGAATGTGGGGCACAATAAAGGGCCTTAACCCAACTAATGAACCAGGGACCAAAGCCAAACTTTTTAAAAGTATAAAGCAGATAAGGCCATTTGATTATATCAAATGCCTTTTCTGCATCGAGTGATGCAGTTAGAGTCGGCTCGTTAAGGGAATCTGCTCATGAGTTCACTCTTCTGACACAATATACAAGGTACAGATTGTATCACTGGAGCTGCACATACTGAACCTTTTTGTTCCTCTTTTTCTTTCCTTTCTTATTTTCTTTTGTGCTGCTTTACTGTGTTTCACTCCCCTCTGTTCTCCTCTGACTCCTCAAATCTACTGAAGCAACTTTTCAGATAAATGTGTTAAATATCGTCACAGGTAATGTGTTAATGTGCTTGCTGTGAAATACAGTAGAGTCGTGAAACTTAGTCAACACCCAGATGGGCATAATGCTGTGTACATTCATTTCAAGGAAAAGAAAATCCACTAAAAAATAAGCCCAGAACTGGGGTTTGGAGGTTTTTTGGATGTCAGCAGTAACATGTTAGCAGCAGAAGTACTCTCAGGAGGTTTTATTATTGTGAAAGCAGCTGGTTGTCTGTCAGTGTCCTCACAGTGTTTCTGCTATCTCTGCACCACCTGTGACTTCAGCAGAGACCCACACATCTACACCCAAACACACACACACACACACACACACACACACACACACACACACACATGCACAAAGAAACACTGCAGGAAGACACAAATAAAGCCACAGACCCGTACACACCTGAAACTCTGCACTGCTGCACACACTGTAACACCATCTCTTTCTGACTCTTGCTATGCCTTAGATATATTCTTACACACACACATACACACACACACACACACACACACACTCTTTCCTCACACACATGCAGGTACACAGACGATAGACAGATGCTGCTACTCCACAGCCCCACAGTCAGTCCTTCCTCAACTCCATCAGCTGCTCATCCCACAGCAGCAGGCAAGCAGCCCTCCTCCTCCAGAGGTGGACCACTGGAGTGTTTAAGTCTGGGACACATGCCAAACACACTCTCTCACACACACACAAACACAAACAAATACACACACACACACGCATATACACACACGCAGAGTCATCAGGGGAAGCCAGGCCTGCTGTGGTTATGGTGCCTGTTCACTGTTAATTTTATAAAGCTGCTGCATACATGTTCCTTGCCGTGTCGCCACCATCACAAAATTCAGTTAGTAAGTGGCTAAAGATGGTTTTAAAGAAATTATATTTGTGTATGTGGCAGCAAATAGAGAAGATGTGTACTGGATATGTTCTGTCAAAGGGATAGATAGTGTGTGTGTTTGCTTTTCAGTGCTTCTGATCAGAAACTAATGTCATCAAAATGACATAGTACAGATGAGAGAAGTCCTCCAAAATGACAAAACGTTGGGACTTCTTACTTATTTGAAGGGATTTTTCTATGATTAGAGCTGTAAAACTTATGATTCAGGAGTTCACTAAAATTACAGCTACATGTTGCAAGATTACTGATGATATATAAGCTTTCAGGGTGTCACGCTGTGGAACTGCAATCGTCCCATCATGAGTTACCTTATTTGTCTGAATTTGATTCTGGTGATCAAATCCCTCACTAACTACAGTGATAAATCAAAATTGATAAATTGCTCCATCCAGAGGCAGCTGGACTCACCAAAATGAGATCTTTGTCTCAATTGTGTACTTTCTTTTGAAGCGTCACACACTGATTTAATTACTTACTTTTGATTTTGGCTTATTACAGTTCAAATAAACACTTACCTTACAACCACCAGTGCAAAGCTGCCTTTTGAAGTGTCATTGTAAGACATAAAGTATGGACAGTTTAAGGGACAATGCTGACATTTGGGAACTATTAGGAGCCATCAAGCCCAAAAGTTTGATGAGAAGATTGATATTAGTTTCTTTTCCGTGTTTACAGAGATACAGTAGGTCCAGGACATGATTAGCTTAGCTTAGCAGGACTGAAAAACAGGGGGGACTCTCAAGGTACGTGCAAGATGAGGGTTACATGGTAGATGGATAGAAGCAGCTGAAAGAATAGGTACTTTTTGATAGCCTTGCTAGCTAGGTTGCTCTTTCTACTAAGTCAGAAATTGCTAAAACTCTCTACAGATAGGAAAATGTGGTAAGGTTTGATAATAACCTGCCATGTTTCTTTATTCTTACCTCTTTTTGTTTGAAAAAGCAGTACCTTATCTCTGTGATTTAACAATCATTGCAAAATTTTTCAAATGTAAAAGCCATTATTATGAGAAAAACTAAATAAATAAAAATAAACACATTTCTTCCAAAATATATTACATTGCATGCTTAATGAATTTTAATGCAATTATTTATTTCACCAATGCATTAGTTACGTTCCAATTTATGTATTACAACTCAAATTCTTAGATATGTGATCCACATATTTATATCCAGCTCTGTTCAGATATGGCCAGATAAATATCTGATAATGAAGAGATCACAGGTCAAACACAATGCTAGTTTAGCCTGGTAAAGGGCCGACAACCATCACTTTTAATGATCATTTTGTATTGAAATGTATCTATTTAAAAAGATTTAACAAAAACTCAACATTATCAAGCCTACAGCCAGTGTAATAATAACTCACAGTGGCAGGCAGATTAGCTCACTGCCTTAATCACCTACATAACCCTTGTCTTGCATGTTGTGGCATTCCCTAAAGTGTCTCCCTTGGGGAAGACAGGGGGAAACTGCTTCATCAAATGTGGAAAAATACTTTTTCCAACACTCCAGAGCTGTCTTCTGTACATTCATCTTGTTAGCTTGCAGACTAGCAATACACCCAAGAGTCACCTGGGTTTTGTTGACTGTAGAATTAGAACAGTGCGCCAACCAGGCAACACTGCACCCAGCATAAGAAAAAATCCTAATGTAGGGTGACCATATTTTAAAACCCCCAAACTGGGACCCTTAAGTGTACCGCACATTCATGCACACGCACATGTATGCACTTATGGACGCACCATAGGAATTTTTTTTAATCAGGATTTCAACACCAATGACATCTCAACAGCCAAAAAATGATGTTTTGTTTCCCAAAATCCCAAATCTCTTTGTGGCTTATAAATAATTTTATAGGTTATAACATAAAAATAACTTTAACTTACATCTTCACAACGCTATTACACAAGCTGGTTGCGAGTTTACAAAGATTAAAACGTCAAAACATCAAATCACAATTGCACCTTGTTAATAACAAAAACAGAGAAGAAAGTTACCTTTAAGAAGATTGCCGGGGTACTTTACGCTTTGCAGTCTTTCTTCTTAGTTAGAGTTTCTTTTCTGGAGCTCTCAGCTCTCAGGGAAACCACCGTCTTAATATCATCTTTTATATCGGCATTTCCACGGAAAATGTAGGCTGCTTTTGCAGTGTCTGCAGAAAGCAGCATTTTCCTTGCAGGGTACTTTATGAAGGAAGGAGTAAGCCGCCTGGAGCTCTTTAGAAAAGACCAACTCTCTCTTCAGCATGATAGTTAACCTTTAGCCTACTGACAGGTTCTATCAGAAAGAGCCGCAAGCGTCATGGGATAGCAACAGCCTTGACAACACATTGATTGATTGACACACATACAGACAAATCAGTGTTGAATTCAGACGCATGGTGCATTGTTGATGTTTTTATATTGGATTAGGTAATAATTAGTGGGACAGAACGTGATAAACGTCTAGGTAAGTGCTGAAAACAAGTATAATATTATAATTATTATTTTAATTGTGGTGAAAACTGGGACAATTTGGTAGTGAATGTTGAAAACTGAGACATTTTATAGATATTTGTTAGGACTCGGGACACCCAGTTTGAAACCAGGACAATCCCAGACAAACCAGGACATCTGGTCACCGTACCCTGATGCAATTTGCTTCTAAATCCATGATGTCTGATTTCCTATAAACATACTCAAAACATGAGACATAACATGGACAAAACACTGCTTTGGAGTTGAAAAGGCTTTATGTTTTCACTTTTATAAGGCTAGGCCAGCAGCTCTCCCCTGCTTCCAGTGTTTGTGGAAACTAGACTAATCACACCCTGGATCAAGCACTGTTCTGAACAGACAGAAATCAAATTGATATCAATATTCTGATCAGCCCAAAGCTCACACTGCAACCAAGAGTGTCTCCCAAAATGTGCTAATGTGACTCACATTAGCAAACACAAAGAGTATGTATTTTGTGTGTAAATGAAATGAGCAAATGTATAGCTCTTATGAAAGTTGAAAATCTGCCTGCTGTTTTGAAGGTATTAATTACAAGGACTTTTGTATTTTTTGTGCTTACATCTTTTAAGTGTTTAAATGTTTTTTTAGAATCTGAGTGTTTTGTGTCAGGCAGGTTTTGAACAGAGCCATCTGCTCTCTCCACCAGCTCCTCCCTCTCTCCGTGCCAGTATTTCCTCAGAGATAACTTAGCCAACATATTCACAAAAGAGAGGAAGAATTAGCAAAGCCAAGTACAGTCAAAAACTGAGCTCTCGATGTGGACCTTGAAAGTTATTGGAATAAAGTTTAATGCTGAGTTTCACTGAAAAAAAAAACAGTGAGCTCTGTTTAAGATTACTTCTGCCTCTCATCTTCCCCAACTCTTCTTTCCTATTCTCACTCCTCTCACGTCAAAGAAAGTGTTTCAAATGTACATTTGGCTTCTGATGGATATAACGCAGGAGTGATTCAACAAACACCCAGTTCATGACAGCTTTTCCATTCTCTGTGAACTAATGAAGGTTTTCCACATTTTAGTCTAACCCACAGGGCGACCTTTGCTCTCACAGTGGTGAAGATAAGCAGATGGTCTCTTGGCAACTACCAAAAGAAGTCAAAGGAGCAAACAGATAGATCGAATTTGATTTTCTCAGTGAAAAGAGTAATGCTTCACTGTCACTGCATCTTCATCAGCTATTTTCAGATTTCATATTAGTATGCACTAGTCAGTACAATCATGTGTCTTGGCTCAGGTGAATTTTAAATGCAACTACATTGCATATGTAGTCAATAAGTCTGACATGTCCACACAAGTTGAATATTCAACTTGAGCAAGAAAAAAATTCCCTTATTTCAAAGCTTTATGGCTCTAATTCATGAATGTATGAAGGCAAAAAAGAGAAGGTCTGGAGGAAAATAAGAAAAAGATCTTTTCTTAGAATATGAGAGTATGCTCAGTGTGTATGTTGTCGACATTGACTTAAAGGTTTGTTCATAAATGTATTTGAACTTTATTATAAAAATCTGGAATTCTTTTATTGATGTACAAGTAATTACTCTTCTATAGGTCACCCATTAAACATTTAATGGGGGGCAGAAAAGTGTATTAATGCTTTACAAATCACTTACTAACCAATAACTAACTATTGTAAACATCAGTTGCAACTTTAGAACAATCACTCACATAATATTTATGTATGCTTTACAAAGCATTTATTATCCATTTACAAAGTATTATAAACATCAGTTGCAACATTACAATAACACCCAGATAATGTTTATAGATGGTTTACAAACCACTTATTAACCATTAAAAAAGTGTTACAAATATCTGGTCCATCTATCTATGTGATGTTTATAGATGTTTTACAAATGATTTCTTAAAGGTTTACTAATCATTTGGTAATCATTAATAAACACTTAATATAGTATATAAAATGTTATAAGGTGTGCAACAATAAACTGTTAATAAATAGTTTACTAATGTAATCAGAATGTAAATGTTATTGCCTCTTATCAGCTATGATACAATATATAATTTATAAACAAATTAGTTTATATTAAAGTAATGATAAAAGAACAAATTATAGCATTACTAATATTTAGTAAACATTATTAATTATCATTTAATTGTTTGTTAACAGTAAAATAACTAACTAAAGCTTAATAAGCTATCAATTTACCATTTATTAATGATGTTATTATAAAGTGTTACCACAGCAAATCAAGACTAAGCGTCTACAGTCATGGTAGCAGCTCTGTGAGGCTGTACTTACTAGGGGTGGTGCCGAATCTGAATCCAGCATTCGGAAAAGCACAAATAGTGGGTTTTTACGAATATTTATTTCATACAAATACTTTAAAATTATTTGTTTTTGGGAAGAAAAAAAGTCAAATAACTGCACGCAGGTCGGGACTCGTAGTGTAGTGAGGTTACATCGCTGTCTCTGTCTCTCTCCTCTGCTCTGCTCTGCTGTCGGTGTCTGTATCATGGATGTATAAAGAGCTGCAGGTCTGCATGTCTGGCAGAGCTTAAGCCTTTGGCTGAGTGGTTATCGCAGTTTTCCGTGGTCTGGGAGACTGGGGTTTGAGACCTGGTGTGAGAATCCTCCCTCACAATAGTTAATAATTCTGATGCCTCAACAAATACAGATACAAATACAAATAGTGGGCTCTCTGCACATCCCTAGTACTTATGCATTGTGGTGCTTTGACTTTGTAATGACTTTGTAAGTCTAAATGAGGTATATCTCCAAATTACACTAGTTTACAAGTGTCATGTGAATCAAGAAGAGGTGGGGGCATAGCTGCTATATATGACTCCAGATCATTAATGCTAAATTAAATCAACACCACTGTTTTTACATTCCTTTGAGGTACCTCTTATGCACTCTAAGTTACAATGATTTTATATAGAGTAGGGTCCAAAAGTGTGAGACCACTTTTCCAGAATGAGAAAGCAATTTTATCAACCACCAGGGCCTTATTTTTTCTACCATTCCTTGTGACATACTGACATGGATGGACAGTCTTTTAATTATGGAGGATTTTAATATTCATGTTAATGACAAATCTGATCCTATTCCTTCTAAGTTCATTAAGGACCTTTCCAATTCTAAGCCCATTATTACTACAGATAATAAACAGCTCTCTTATTAGTGGAATTGTGCCTGCATCTTTTAAAACAGGAGCTACAGACCACTCCTAAAGAAACATAACCTGGACCCCAATTTGATCAACAGCTACAGACCAGTCACAAATCTGCCATTCTTTTCAAAACTCCTTGAAAAAGCAGTGGCTTAGCAACTTATAGATCACCTCTCATCCAATAACCTGTATAACATCACCAATCCGGCTTCAGACAATTCCATAGCACAGAAACTGCTCTGACAAAAGTGGTAAATGATTTAGTACTTGCTTTAGACTCTGTATTGGTGCTCCTAGACCTCAGCACAGCTTTCGACACGATTGATCACCGCATTCTATTAGATTGCCAAAAAAATTATTTTGGTCTCAACGACACTGCTCTCTCCTGGTTTAGATCATACTTAGCAGACAGATTTCACATAGTTTTTCACAACAACTGTTCATCAGACCACAAGAAGGTCAGTTATGGTGTGCCACAGGGATCTGTGTTCACTCCTATTCTTTTCTCTATTTACATGTTGCCCCTTGGTACATTAATCAATAGTTACAAACTAGGTTCCCATTCCTATGCAGATGATACTCAGCCTTACATCTCCATTAAGCCTGACGCCTGTCATCAGCTGCTAATTCTTGGTCCAATCTCTGGACCAATCTGGAAATCTTGGTGTCCTATTTGATCCTAATCTCACCTTTAAAGAACATATCAACAATATTGCAAAGACTGCATATTTCCACTTATGAAATATTGCCAAGATTTGTCCCATTCTTTCCATGGCTGATGCTGAAACACTTGTTCATGCATTTGTCTTATCTAGGCTTGACTATTGTAATACACTTTTTGCTGGTTTACCTAAATTAAAATACTGCTGCCAGGATATTAACCAAAACTAGAAAATTTGATCATATTACCCCTGTTCTTATTTCATTACATTGGCTCCCTGTACATGTTAGATCTGACTTCAAGATTCTACTTTTAACTTTAAAATATTACATGGACTTGCACCATCCTACTTATCATCTCTCGTCATCCCTCATTCACCTGCTAGGGCTCTACAATCTCAAAATGCTGGTCTCCTGACTATTCCAAAAAATAAATAAAACATCAGTAGGTGGTAGGGCCTTCTCTTACCAAGTGCAAGGTGGGAGGTCTTAGGTGCATGGACAGTGTGGGCGTCTCTATGCTCACCTGCTATTTTGGTTCATGTCTGTGCAGCAGCGCAACATGCAAAAGGGCTGGGTGACGGTGAATATCGACCAGCAGGTGTGGTAATAAATACTTTCTCAGCCAGTCACCTCACTGCTCTCATAGCTCTGAAACAGTTGTCCCAATCACAGCTGAACATGATAACGACAGCTCAGAGAATGGAGAGCTTTTCTCCAGGAAATGTCTCGATGGTTCAGAGCGTCACGAGATGAACACACATCCCCACAAATCTGCAGCCAAAGACAAATAGAGTAGTTTTCTCATCAGTTAGTTGCTATAATGAAGACAGAAATAAAAAAAAATAAAGAAATTGATTTGGTGAAGCTGTTTATATAATCATATCGGACTGATGCTATTTCAGGTCACATAGTTTAGTAATTAATGTTTTTAAATTAATTAAACACAACAGCATTGAGATGCTTTTTCTTAAGATTACTTTTTCTAAAAAGGAAGTTGGAAAAGAGGCTGATGAGCCCTGCTAACACAACTTCTCCTAGAAAAAAAAGCAGAAAATGTGAATCCGATGTGTGTAGAGGTGTGTGTGGTTATACTGTAGCAGCAGGTGATTTAATGAAGGTAAACACAGTGAACGGCTGTGCGTAATGGCACTGCGCTCCGGCGCGGCACTTCTCAGAGGCTGCAAATTTATCAACATATCGCTTTTTCAGATTTAATAAACTGAAGGAGAAGCTTCTCATACAGTATGAAGCAGCAGATAAAACAACAGATACAGAATCACCCACATTCATTTATAGATCAGTGCAGACTGATTTACTGACTTTCCTGCTTTAACAATAACATTAAACGTTATTTTCTGTGCTGATTTTGGTTGGAAAGTGTATTATTTAGTGTGTACCAATATGTATTGTATGTGTCAAATATGCTGTTTATAATGCTTTATATGAAGTTTATCTCACTTCTATACATTTTTATATATTCTGCTAATGTTGGTCATTATTGTTATTTGTTTTTATTATCTGTACAGCCCTTTGAGGCATACTTTGTGATATTGGGCTAGAATAAATTTTGGCTTGACTTGACTTTGAGCTAAATGCTAATGTCAGAAAGCTAACATGCTCCCAGTGACAATACTAATGTTCAGATAATATGTTCACCATGTTAACCATATTAGCAACCTTGTTCTGTTCCCACCACATTAATTTGTCATAAAAACAAGAACAAATGGTAATTCAAAACTGTCCATTGTTTTTGTACCAAATTATGTGCAGATGTCAAATTACCAACTGATTGTGGTGTCATGTCTAAGATACAATAATAATAATTTTATTCATATAGCATCTTTTAAAACTATTGTTACAAAGTGCTTCACAAACAAGGATAAATAAAAGAAAGCAGGAAAACAATGAAATACAAAATCACAGTCAACAAATAAAATAACAAAACAGTTAAAAGTAAAGATAAAATAATCGATAAAAGTAACACATAAAGGTAACAGATAAAATAATTAATAAAAAGCCATATGGTAAAAGTAAGTCTTGAGAGGAGACGATTTAAAAGAAGGCAGTGAATTTTCTAGTCCAAGTTCCTCAGGTAAGTTATTCCAAAGGGTTGGAGCACTAACAGCAAAAGCCCTGTCACCTTTGGTCTTCAGCCTTGACCATGGAATAGCTAACAGGGCCTTATCAAAGGATTTCAAGCTATGTGCTGGTGAGTAATGATTTAGAAGCTTAGCCAGGTAGCTCAGTGGCATACCATTCATGGCCTTGAAAAACAAGACTAACATTTTAAAATCAATTCCAAAACGGACAGGGAACCAGTGAAGGGAAGCTAAAATAGGGGAGATATGATCATGCTTTTTGTGATTTTCAAGGCTGGTGGCTGCATTTTGGACACCCTGAAGCTGTGCAATCATGTTTTGGCCAAGGCATGTAAACACTGCATTACAATAATTCAGACAAGAAGTGATAAAAGCATGAATAACTCTTTGAAGATCATTAAAAGTAATAAAATGTCTAATTCTAGAGATATTTCTCGAGTGGAAAAAACACAACTGAGCTAGCCTTTTAACATGGGACTCAAGAGTGAGGTTCTGATCTAAAATAACTCCAAGAGCTAGCACAATCCTTAACCGCAGCAAGGCAATTATGCAGGGAAGATAACTTAGCTGATTCAGATGGTTTGCAGCTGAGTATCATCAGCGTAGCAATGAAATGAAATATCATGCTGTTTGATAATGTGGCCCAAAGGAAGTGAATAAAGAGAAAATAAAATTGGCCCTATAATGGAGCCCTGTGGCACCCCATACATAGACAATGCTTGAGAGGAGTTAAAGCCATCAACAGACACAACAAATTTTCTATTAGAAAAGTATGAAGAAAACCACTGGAGGGCAGTCCTCCAGTGGTTTTCTTGGATACCAACCCATGTTCTCAACCTCTCAACAATGCTATGATCCACAGTGTCAAAAGCTGCACTAAGTTCAAGCAGAAACAGCACCGAGCATTCACCTTTACCTTCATCAAGCCTTCATCAGCCTTCATCAAAATATCATTGATAACTTTATAAGGGCAGTCTCTGTGCTGTGTTACTGTCGGAAACCTGATTGAAATTTCTCAAAGTATTATTACTGATCAAGACTTCCAACAATTGATTTGAGACAGTTTTCGCTAGGATTTTTGATAGAAAGGGAAGCTTAGAAATTGGTCTATAAATTGATCTGCTATGGTCAGAGGGATCAGAACCAGGTTTTTTTGAGAAGTGGCTGGAGACTGGCAGTCTTAAAATAATCAGGAACACATCCAGAAGATAAAAAACTGTTAATGATTGAGAGCAGGCAAGGGGCTACACTATCTAGAACCTTTAATAAGAATTTGGTAAGTATTATATCCAGTGGACTTGATGATGGTGTCATGTGCAAAATGGTTTCAATTAATTCTTGGATAGTAATTTCCTTAAAAATACATAAAGTATCCAGTTAAGGACAAGATAAGTCAGACACAGAAGTGTGTGTGTGTGTGTGTGTGTGTGGGTAGGGGGTGGCGGGGGGATGTAAATCTTCAATCGAATGTCCTTAATCTTGTCTATGAAAAAGGTTTAAAACCTTTCATAGTCTGCATTAGAAGTAATAGGGACACTAGGAGAACCAGGGTTGACTAATCAATCAATGGTCTTAAATAAGAAACTAGGCTTGTGCTGGTTGGAGGTGATGAGCTCTGAAAAATATTTTGCTCTTGCATCTTTAAATTATTATGTTATAAAATTGTAATAAAAATTTCATATGCTCATAGTGTACTGAGAGTTTTGATTTCTTTCACTGTCTCTCAGTCTTCATATACTCCCTTTTCATGCCATGGATACTTTCAGTAATCCAATGTGATACAATAGATTATTTGGATTTAAATATACATTTTAGTGGAGCAACATTCTCTGAAGCAGTTGTACACATATCATGGAAGCAGTTCACTAAATCATTAGTGTTTGAAAGCAAATCTAAGGATTCACCAGACTTCTCAAATAATGAGGAAAATCTTGAAGCACTAGTGTCATTAAAGATGCATGAGCAAATTTCCTGCTTCTTTCCTGTTCACATGAGTTAAAAACAAGACATAGATGATCACAGATTTTTTTAAAAATCACTTAAAACCAAAGATGATGAATCCAGATCCAAAATAAAAACTAAGTCCAATATATGGCCACATTTATGAGTAGGGCCTGACACATGTTGAGTGAAATTAAAGGACAGACAGAAAAAGTTCACACTTCACAAGAGCTAGCTCAAAGTTCAGTTCACACAGATTAAAATGAATTAGTTCACATCCATAGTTCACAATTTTGAACTCTGAACTAAGTTCACTGCCCCAAAAGCTCACATTCATTTCCTCCATTATTCTTATTCAGTTATTCTTTTTCAATTGAACCTCCTCCTACCCATCCATCCCCAGCCCCCAATCATTGCCACTGCCCACTTCCCAGACTAAATGAATTACTGTATACTACTATAGAATCACAGAGATTACTTTTAAAAGCCAAGAAAAAACAATGTGAGTATATGTTTTACCACTTATATAAGTGTCATATTATGCAGAAAGTGAAAAAAGAGGTGCAGTCTTTACTGCACCTCTTTTTGCACCTCTTATACTGTACATGCAATGGAAATTTTATTTAGCCTGCATGAACCAAATTATGTAGCAGTTCAAAAACATAAAATAGATTCATATACGTCCAAGTGAGCTGGTACAGGCTCCACCACTGGCTTCATTACAGTCACTAGCTGAAAGATGTTCTATGATTTCAGTTCTGCAGAGCACGCAATTTAGAGAAAGCAATAATGGGGAAAAAGCAGGCCAGGCATTGCATCTAAAAAACTCCAGGAGAATATTCTGAGCTTCAGTTAATTTGAACACCAGAGTCCAGAAGATGCCAAGTACCAAAAGGATTCTAAGTACCAACATAGGCAAAAATTGTAAGAAAAAAGAACCAGGCCATGGAAATGTAAACTAAGGGTGTGCCTAGTCTGCTCAAAGTGCAATATTCAGCCAACATATTTTAACATCCTCTAAAAAGAAAAGAACTAAAAGTAAACATTGAGTAAACACTGAGTAAGTCATTCTCATTCAGTTTGATTTTCTATCCTCCTGACTTGTTGTTTGCCCAGAGAAAAAGCACAGCTATGAAAACTCATAAACAGAAAACAGAAAAAGCATTTAGCTTTTAACTAGGGATGCACGGATCCAATACTGATATCGAATAGTAGGTCTGATACTGACTCAAATAGCTGGATCGGGTATCGGTGACATGGGACATCTCGGCTGATCTATCTAGAAAAAGAACACACACTGGTGGGGCCCGTGGTGCTGTTAGACACTTTTCTCCCATTAGAGACGGGTTGCTGCTGTTGTTTCAGCATTGTGAAGCACAAGGCTTAGACAATACAAAGTGTACGCTAACTTATAATACTATGTGAAGTTGCTTTGGACACTATCTTTAGTAAATATCAGCTGTCCAGAGGAGCCGGTGTAGCCTCAATAAGACCGGCTATTGTAGCTAATCTTGCTAATAGAAAACCAGTTGCATGTGGCCTCAAATGTAATGGCAAAACACCTCCACTAATTAAATCCAATGCAACATATAACTTAACAAAATCCCCCAACATAACTGCGGTGGTTATGTCAAAGCAAGTGACTAATAAAAGTCGAGTTTCCATTTGATTATTTAGCAATGGCTGGCTCAATTAGCAATAGCTCTGCTCCTCAAGATCATTTTAGGAGCTTTCCCCTTCGGTATTACTTTCCTCTCTTGGCTGCATCGCCATCACTCCAGCACTGCTGAGCCTTCCGGTAAAAAATATAATGTCTCGGCGTTACTGTCAGTTGCCTTTGTTCATGATTATATTATATAATTTTAAACAAATAAATATATTTATTTGTTACATTTTGTTTTACAAAGTTAGGAAAGCAATATTAGAAAAGCAAAGTCAAGCCTGATGTTGCCTTACACAAACTGTAAAAGAATGATCCCAGTCTCTTCCACACAGTGAGGCACACAGCTTATTATTAAACACTGGTATCGGATCAGTACTCAGTCGATACCCAAAGCCCAGGTATCGGTATCGGTATCGAGACTGAAAAAGTCGGATTGGTGCATCTCTAAATTTAACACACATACATAACTTTCAATACATCTTCATTTTAGAAGCAGATTTCCCCTGTGTATTTTGGGTTTAAGAGTCAGAGGTTTTAGCCAAAGCTTCACAGTGCAATATTCAGCCAACATATTTTAACATCCTCTAAAAAGAAAAGAACTAAAAGTAAACATTGAGTAAACAAACATTAAGCGTAAGTTGTTCTCATGCAGCTACACCTCTGCATACCGATACATTCATCAATAATATGTTTGTATAGACTATATGTCTATAGTCCCACAGAAAAAGTCACAACAATAGATATTACCAGTCCAATCCACCAATAAAAGAAGTTCAAATCTTTTTGTTGGCATTCAAGAGCAGTTGCTTCTCAAAGTTGGCATCACCAAGCCAGTCTCTCCTGGGATTAAATATTTGACCACTAGTGCCGAGGAGCCTCTCCACCAGAGCCTTTGAGGGGAGTGCAGTGTTGTACTTTATGAACAGCTTTTTGAGCTTGGGCAGCAGCACTCAGCAACTCCACCTGTGGTTGGTGCATCCAAATAAGTGTCTACTTCAGTTTTTCTGTAAATTGTCGTTTCAACATCGCTCGGTACAGCAGGCGTTTCTTCTCATCTTCCACCCAGTTGAACTTGAATGTTGGCAGCAGCATAGCTGCCAATATGTGTTCCTTCTTCTCAAGCAAGCCTTCCAGTCTTGTTATCAGTTTATACCTAGTTCAGTTAAATTTCACTGACACTCACATTTTCATGTTGAAACAATTGAATTTAATTTAAAATGTCAGAAGGAGTAAAATGTAATGAATAATTTAGAGTGACATCAGTCTCTAACTCTGATAATTTGTTATTAATATTATGAAGATCAGTTTGTACAGATGGATAAAATAGAGAGATAGATAGTGTTTACATGACACATGAACCATTATGCACAGGTAACAGGTATGTTACAGTCGGTTTGGTTGGAGATGATCCCGAATCAACGAATGGGATATTTCTATTCCTACAATAGCCCTTTAACCAAATATGAAGTTGACATAGACAGCTGAACTTCACATCACCAAAACGGGGGGGGGGGGGGGGGTTGATTTTTGATGTCATTGGTGCCGACGTGGTCAACGACTGCAGAGGCAGAGTTGTGTTTTTGAGTCAGCTGCGGAGCGGTGGGTGTAATATCCTTTATGCAGGCACCTGGATAGCAGAAGGTTAGAGCACTGCGTACCACTACATGCCAGACATAGAGGTGTCATCAGCAGAGGTGCACACACGCAGAGCTCTCCACAGTTACAATCCAACTTTCATGTATTTTGCTTTATTTTAACTTCTCTAGTATTTCACATCTATAACATAATCTACTAAAATGTCCATCAAAATAGGCTACAACTATTAATGTGACTCAGGCAGGTCTGAAACATGTTAGATTAATGTCCCATGGTATCATTCAATATCAATTCAATATCATTCAAGCCTCACAAGCTTGAAGATTTGAAGAGAGAGAGTGAGTGTGTGCGCAGTTAACACCAACTATCTGAAGATACTAATGACTCCACCCTAATTGTGCGTGTGGCAATTAGTACTGGTCTTTGTAAATTAGACTGTTTTTGCAACGAGGCTTATTTGCAATTTTGCGCTGAATGTATGTATGTATGAATGTATGAATATTACCTAATTTACATACATGCAAATGGCACAGGCACACCATGACCCTATTTGCTTGGCAGCGCAGTTTGCGGTGCATTTAACCCTTTGTGGTTGCTTTGTGAATTACATGCTATCTTTTTGTCTCATTTGCACAGGATTAGCGGCCGCAAAAGCCACGCAATCCTTTTGTGGATTTTGCTCTTTGTGTATTTTTCTTTCACAATCCATAGACTTTCCACTGTTCTTCCTCTGTTTTGAGAGGCTGTTCCATGCATATTCTCTGCCTTTTAATTAGCTACTCTGTTGGAAAAACACACAAAATCGTACAGAGATACACACTGTACAAACAGACCTGCAAACACATACATAGTTAAACATATCATCTGTCTTTATTTCCTATCTCCCTACATCTCATTAGTATGAGCTTGTATATGATGCTTCTAGGGGGAGTTTGTCTTCATGAGGGTAATAAGAGCAGAATATTAAGGACTTCCTGCTTGATAAACCTAAAAGCTAAACTCACTCATTTATCAGTTAATATGAACCATTCGATATTAAACCTATCTTGGTTGCTACCTACCAGATACCAGTTTGACTTAGCAGATGTGGAACGCAACTCCAACTCCCTCTCTGGTTTCCAAACACTGCGTCTATCAAAGTCCATCATCTCTGTGACCAACTACAATGACTAAAAATATGATTGCTAATGAGGGAAAGGTCTTGGACAAAGATCTGAGTTGCACAGTAAGGTTTGCCTGCTTGGTTCATTTTGCTTTAAAGTATTCTGATTATTATTATTATCACATTATTATCTGATTCTTACAGAGTCGTGATCAAGATGTTCCCTGTGCCCAGCACTCAATAGCAGTTTACTGTAAGCTATGAAACCAATCCTGTCGTCAGACAATGTCAATATTGGACAATTCTGCAAAACCCCAGAAATGACGTTTTAAATGAAAATGTTTAATGGCAACTGAAACATGGTTACAGTTAAACTGGCAAACGTTAATTGCAGATCTGTGACAGGATGCAAACTGCAGTCCCCTGCATGAAAGTCAAACTTGCTAAAAGCCCATCCACCCCCTTATGTTTCACCTAACTAAATAAAGGACACACCACTTCCTGCATTGGCAGTGAACGTTGGCGTTTGAATTGTGAGGTGCAATGTGGATATAATTCCATATGGATATAATTCCTAGGTATACTGGGCTGTAGAGACGCAATGAAATAAAAAATATGTTTCCAAGTTCTCATTCTGGAGTCCTGCATTAAATTTACTGTTAACTCTTGCTATTCTCTCAAATACATGATATACATGATATACATGAAATACATGAAATGAGCGTTTTTATGAAGCAATATTGTTAGCATCTGAGTGTTTCGTGTTAGGCAGGTTTTGAACAGAACCATCTGCTTCTTGAGCTTGAAGGTTATTGGAATAAAGTTTAATGCTGAGTTTCACTGAAAAAAAAACAGTGAGCTCTGTTTAAGATTACTTCTGCCTCTCATCTTCCCTAACTCTTCTTCCCTATTCTCACTCCTCTCACGTCAAAGAAAGTGTTTCAAATGTACGTTTGGCTTCTGATGGATATAACGCAGGAGTGATTCAACAAACACCCAGTTCATGACAGCTTTTCCATTCTCTGTGAACTAATGAAGGTTTTCCACATTTTAGTCTAACCCACAGGGCGACCTTTGCTCTCACAGTGGTGAAGATAAGCAGATGGTCTCTTGGCAACTACCAAAAGAAGTCAAAGGAGCAAACAGATAGATCGAATTTGATTTTCTCAGTGAAAAGAGTAATGCTTCACTGTCACTGCATCTTCATCAGCTATTTTCAGAGCTGTCTGTTCAGAATTAGTTAAATCATATTAGTATGCACTAGTCAGTACAATCATGTGTCTTGGCTCAGGTGAATTTTAAATGCAGCTACATTGTATATTTAGTCAATAAGTCCAGCATGTCCACACAAGTTGAATATTCAACTTGAGCAAAGAAATTGCACTTACTCCAAGGCTTTATGGGTCTAATTCATGAGTGTATAAAGGCAAAAAAGAGAGGGTCTGGAAGAAAATAACAAAAATAACAAAAAGAGTATGCTCAGTCAGAGGGTAAACTGAAAAACACATGACATGTACATTGCTAGCTAGCAGCAAATCAGTACTAAGCAAAACAAGACTAGGTGTCTACAGCCATGGTAGCAGCTCTGTGAGGCTGTACTTACACACTCTGGTGCTTTGAGCTACATGCTAATGTCAGAAAGCTAACATGCTCACAGTGACAATGCTAATGTTTATCAGGTAATATGTTCACCATATTCTCCATCCTAGTTTAGCACATTAGTATGGTTACATTTGCTATTTAGCACCAAACACAAAGTACCACTGAGGTTGATGGAAATGTCATTAAAACAAAGAATTGGACAAATCAAAATATGGATTGGGGGTTGGTGGGGTGGTGGTTAGGGGCTGTGGGGGTGCGGGGGGAACACAAGCCATTTGACAGATGTGCTATAACCCACCAGTAGGGTGATACATGGGATTGTTGTTGAATTACGATGTCCAGCTGGTCAGGTCCAAGCTCTTTGACTCTGAGCTTCTTTAGCAATGTTCTTCTCTCAAAAGACGTAATTTCCAGTGACTTAACTGAATTTTCTTTCTCCATTTTGTTGCACAAGGCCTCCAACTCTCTACGCTCAACAACTCTTTTTGGCACATTTTATCACAGACGTACCCAAATGTGGATTTACACACCACCACCTGTTAAGTGGTGGTGTGTAAATTGTCAGTCTTGGTCGTCAGTCTTGGAGATCATGTGTCTGAGGAACATGCTGCCACTAGGTGACATCATCAGAGAGCACAATCTATGTTTCCATAGTTATGCGGATGACACACAACTGTACATCTCCACTGAACTAAATGATGCTGCAGCTATAAACTCATCACTACCTGTCTTCTGGCAATAAATAAATGAATGAGCAATAATTTCTTAAAGTTAAATGAAATCTGAAATCCTACTAGTCAGCCCTAAAACAAAAAGAGAAATGCTGTTTAATAATCTGGGGAAATTAACTCCTTGGATTAAATCTGAGGTTACAAGTCTTGGCGTTATATTAGATTCAGATCTAAGCTTCAGGTCTCACATTAACAAGGTGACAAAAACATAATTTTTACAACTTAGAAACATAGCTAAAGTACAGCCATTTATGAATCAAAAAGATGCTGAAAAACAGATTCATGGCTTCATTTCAGACTGACTTGATTAGTGTGATGCACTTTTTACTGGCCCCCTGAAAAAAAAACCACAGAGAATTCAGTTCATTCAAAACTCTGCAGCTCGGCTATTATCCAGAACCAAGAGGAGAGAACACATTAGTCCAGTTTTAGCCCGTCTGCACTGGCTTCCAGTGACATTTAGAATTAACTTTAAGGTCCTCCTCCTTACATCCAAAGCCCTTAATGGGCTAGGATCAAACTACATTGCTAACTCCATTGTTAACTATTTGCCGCCAAGAACACTGCGATCATCTGCTGCTGGTTTATTGGAGATTCCCAGCAACAGCCGAAAGAAATGCAGCCTTTGTCAATTATGCCCCAAAGCTATGGAACACACTACCAATAGAGAAGCCAGCTTGCTAAATACTTTTAAAAGAAAGCTAAAAGCTTATCTCTTCACCTTAGCCTTTAACTAGCTTTTCTCTCAGTCTACTTCCCACTTATGCACTACTGCACTTCTTTTAAAATGTTGTATTTTACTTTATTTTATACATTCTATGTATTCTATGTTTTTATTTTATTATTATTATTATTATTATTATTATTATTATTATTCAGTATGTATTCTATTTTATGTGTTAGTGGGTTTTATCTTCTACCTTATATTACGCACTCTGTATTGTTAGTTTCACTTTATCTATTTTATCTTATTTTTATTATCAAGTGGGCTTTATTTTCCATCTTATGTTACACAGATCCTGAGGTCAATGGTGGGTAGTTTTGAGAAAAGACTGTGATGTGTGTTTTTAACCCCCACAGTGCCACTAAGGGTGTGTTTTTTTCTGGGGCAGCTTTGGGTTGTGCCTGACACAAATAAGACCCACAGTGAGGTTAAAACCGTGGGGAGATGTCCTGGGGTAAGCTGAAATAAGTTTATTTCGGTTAATCAAGACCGGTGGTGAGTCTGTGTCCACTGGGAAAAGGGAGGTTCTGATTGCTTATGGCTCCGGGGCCCAAGCGCCGATTTACAGATTATAGATACACATGACAAAATACTTTGAGTTTTTGCTTATTAAGTCTCAAATTACCACCCCTGAAGAATGCATTCTATGTATTGTATTTTCACTTTATTTTATCTTATTTTTATTAATGTTATCAAGTGGGTTTTATTTTCCATCTTATGTTACATTAATGTTTTTTATATGCTTTTATGTTCTTTATGTCTTTTTCATGTGAAGCACTTGGTGCATGTAGTTTCTTTTGTTGTAAAGCACTTTGAGCTGCATTTCTTGTATGAAAGGTGCTATACAAATAAAGTTATTATTATTATTAATATTATTGCTAATAATAACAACAACAACAACAATAATAATAATCATAATAATAGTTATTATTATGATTATTATTATTATTGTTGTTGTTATTAATTCAGATAAACGCCATTTGGGCACTAGACAAATGTGTCCAACAAGCTCCTATCTCTTGTATTGAAGAGGAGCGAACTGTGCATGTACAACTTACAATGAGAGTCAATGGGCAAAGATTCTTGCGCCATGGGCAAGGAAACTATAAACGAAGGAAGGGTCATTATGTCATAATACCAATGTTCTCATGCTCTGCTTGGTGCCAGACTTTTGTGTCAGTTCTACTGAAGCCTATGGGAGATGCATGGAGAAGCACACTAAAACCCCACATATCTACGTCGTATGACCTTTGATGAAGAAATGCCTCTACCAAATGAAAGAACACACTTCAGAGAATCCTGACTGACTTTTCCAAATGTGTGCATTTGTTTATTTGCTGTTGGTCTCCAAATAGTATCTAAAGATGATTATAGGCATACTGTACAGGGCTCATGGTGAGTCAATTAAAATGCTCTCTCCTTGATGTTTAAGATAAATAAATATTGTTAACAAAATCTGTGTTCTGCATTCCTTCTCTCTTCCTTTTATTTCGATCCAGAGGCTGCTTTATGATGATTGACAGGGCTAATAATAGCTGATGTTATGGGAATATCATGTATTTAAATGAAATGTTTACAAACCTCCTCTGATTATTAATTGTGCATTGGTAGGCTATAAACTAACCCTTAGCTGTAAAACAACAAAGAAACATTTCATGGCTATCAGAAACTTTAAGAAAAACTTTAAACAACGAACTTGATCTTTAGAAAATAATGCATCATAATTATGAATGAAACAATCTCTGCTGGGATAAAATCAACACCTGGGCTGTAATCCCATTTGTCTGGTGCCCTGCTGTCCACCTAGTCACCATATCAAAAACTATAGATTACATTACATTATTATTATTATACATAGAGTTAATTTAGTTAAGGTTTTATCACAGTTTAGCTAACCTACTAACATTAGTGTGTTAATAACCTCAGTCACATATGCATAAGAAGCTCCAGTCCATTATAAATCTAGTATAACATAACGTAGTTTGCATGCAAATAAACTACTGAATTAACCTACAAATCAAATTAAATGTACCTTGAAAACACATGAAACATTAGCTAAATAACAACACACCACAATGCCGGTGCCTCCATCACCCAGATTGATAACCTGTGAAACTGAGAGGGGAGAGATGGAGTGGTCTACCCATTCACCACTACGCTAACTGCACCAAGAGCTTTCAAGTGTGCCACCAATGTGTGTTTATGCACTATACATTGACGTAATTACCCTTCCTTTTTTATAGTTTCCTTGGTCGTGGGCCGAAAATACACCTATCACTAACTTTAGGAAATGTAGAACATTTTTAATCTATATTTTTATTGCAGATTATAAATTTGATTCACTAACTATATAATATTTACCTTGCTCATTTAAACAAATATATATATTTCAAAGTAATTTTTTAAAGTCTTATTCAATGAAGGTCTATGTGATTCTTCTTCATGTGGGGAGTGGTGGGGCGGCACCCTCTATTGACCAACCACCACTGATAATGGACCAACAGACAAACCCAATCAACAAACCAACATTGCCATCCAGAGACCCACACCTCTAGCATAGCTGCTAAAAACAGACTGTAAAAACAATTCAGTGGTTGAATTCGCACAAATAATGCAAGGTGAAAATTTGCTCTGTGGTCACACTTTTATATTATGATTAGGAATACATAGCCATTTGCATTATTTTGTGAAAAAAAAAAAAAAGCTGTGAAAAGAATCTATATATCTGATGATAAATATCTGAAAAAATATCTGCAGTTTATTTGTGGCCCTATTTGTGGTGAGCAACCATGTTCTGTCTGGAAGTTCCCACCACATTAAATTGCCATAAAAACAAAAACTTTGCAAATGGTAACTGTCAAAAATGTCCATTGTTTTTGTACCAAATTATGTGCAGATGTCAACTACCAACAAATTTTGGTGTCACGTCTGAGACACATCACCTCATGTCTCTCCATGTTCCTTTTCCTCATCTTTGTTTCTTCAGGTCGTGGGATGAGTTCCATGACTGCGCCAACGTGGCAATGGCTGGCTGTCCGGAGGAAGCAGCAGCTGTCTGGGAGTCTCTCCGCCAGGAGTCCAAGAAGATGCAGTTCTCAGGAAACCTCTACGACATGTGCTCCAACCGCAACAGCCACCCAATAGCCTCAGTCTCCCCACACGGCTCACCCAACCAGGAAGAGATCAACCAAGAGTCTCTAAGAGGGTGCGCCAATCACTTCTGCCCCCACCTTCTCATGCTACTGTCTCTTCTGCTGCTGTTTTGGATATAGCTACCCCAAAGAAATGGGACTAGTGTGAATAGATATAAACTTTGTGTATTTTTCTTCTGCAAGTGCATAGACTTTTCACTGTTTTCCTCTGCTCTGCCAGAGAGGCTGTTTCATGCATATTCTCCGCCTTTTAATGAATTACTCTGTTGGAAAGACAAAATCATACAGAGATACACAAAAGCTGTACAAACAGACCTGCAAACACATACACAAGCCCCTTTTACACAGCCTGTTCAAGGCGAGAATGTTGCGCTGTTATTTTGCCATGCCATTCTGTGTAAAAGAAACAAACATGGAATGAGGGGACATTATTGTTCCGCCATTAAGATGGCAGCAGAGGTAGTGACATTGCCAGATCAACATCTGTGTAAAAGGGACAGCTGGCATGGCAGGACTACACACAGTAGACGCTAACGCTGTTGTGTTACACGTCACGCCTCTGATTCCGGAACACCGGCATGCTATCTAAAATCACACACGGGCCGGCATTATGCCAGCTTTGTTTGGTTCAGTGTAAAAAAGCAAAGCCGTCATAATGACGGGTCTTCTTTACAGCAATATTGCGGGATCTCTGTATAAAAGGAGCTATAGTTAAACAGATGCTTATAGCAGCTGCATATCATCTGTCTTTATTTCCTATCTCCCTACATCTCATTAGTATGAGCTTGTATATGATGCTTCTAGGGGGAGTTTGTCTTCATGAGGGTAATAAGAGCAGAATATTAAGGACTTCCTGCTTGATGAACCTAAAAAAAAAGTGACGAGGCCAGATGCCACAACTAGCTCCAGCTAAACTCACTCATTTATCAGTTAATATGAACCATTCGATATTAAACCTATCTTGGTTGCTACCTACCAGATACCAGTTTGACTTAGCAGATGTGGAACGCAACTCCAACTCCCTCTCTGGTTTCCAAACACTGCGTCTATCAAAGTCCATCATCTCTGTGACCAACTACAATGACTAAAAATATGATTGCTAATGAGGGAAAGGTCTTGGACAAAGATCTGAGTTGCACAGTAAGGTTTGCCTGCTTGGTTCATTTTGCTTTAAAGTATTCTGATTATTATTATTATCACATTATTATCTGATTCTTACAGAGTCGTGATCAAGATGTTCCCTGTGCCCAGCACTCAATAGCAGTTTACTGTAAGCTATGAAACCAATCCTGTCGTCAGACAATGTCAATATTGGACAATTCTGCAAAACCCCAGAAATGACGTTTTAAATGAAAATGTTTAATGGCAACTGAAACATGGTTACAGTTAAACTGGCAAACGTTAATTGCAGATCTGTGACAGGATGCAAACTGCAGTCCCCTGCATGAAAGTCAAACTTGCTAAAAGCCCATCCACCCCCTTATGTTTCACCTAACTATATAAAGGACACACCACTTCCTGCATTGGCAGTGAACGTTGGCGTTCGTCCTGAATTGTGAGGTGCAATGTGGATATAATTCCATATGGATATAATTCCTAGGTATACTGGGCTGTAGAGACACAATGAAATAAAAAATATGTTTCCAAGTTCTCATCCTGGAGTCCTGCATTAAATTTACTGTTAACTCTTGCTATTCTCTTAAATACATGTGAAACAAAGCATTTCTATGTATCAAAATAGATGCTCCCAAAAAAGAGGTTTATTTAGTGCAATTATGCAGTTTCGACTTTACGTCTTCATCAGCTAATGTAAAGTCGAAACCACGTAATTATACTCAATAAATAGCAGGAGCATCTATTCAGTGTGCAGGCATTATTTGTTCTTGAGATTGCTTTTGCCTTTTAGCCAACGCAACTGAGTTGTTGGGATGTGCATACACTACTGTGACGCACTATATGTCAAAATCCCTCTCTTTTCTTTTCCTTTAAAACAGTTAAATCATGTTTTGATGCTCATCCTGTGCTTAAGTGTATACATTAATTAATCCATTCAACTGTGATTATTTGGCTTGCCCAGCTGACCCCTCACATCATATGAAACTGCACTTGACCATTAGCTTGTGGCTAGCAGTAGCATGTTTCAATATCGGGGGAAAAACATTGTTTACAATTACAAATTATGCATGCGGTTCATTTCTCCCTCACCCTCCGACCTCATAATCTAGAAATGCAGGTGAGGAGGCTCCTCTACTGCCCCAAATAGCCATGGTTCTCCAGACTCCAGTTTTGCTAAATCACACCCATGTTTGAGTGATCACATCAAATCCCTGAACAATCTGATCGAATCCCTCTGGATATAAAACCATTCCCACATATTCTATTTCACTCAGAAATACATCACATTACATTAGGTGCTCTGATATTTAATTGTGTCTCTAAAGCCTTCATGATACTGATTGGTCTAAGAGATTCAAACAACCTAGAATGTTTGTTTGTACCTGTTGCAGAATGACAGTGGGTTCCTCAAGACCTTTCCTCTCTGCTAGTAAAGCATAACTGTGGCGTAGTGATCAGTCTGGTTACAGAAGAATAGAGGTCTTTTAATTTGCCACACAAATACTACAATTATTTGGAGAATCACCAGAAAAAGCCCAAGGCCCATCATCTGATCAATGCTTCAGAAATGGAAATTAGAGTAATGTAGACAACTCTCCTCCAAAAAAGGAACTATTGTGCTAAAAAAGTCTTACTTTGTTTCTTTAATTGTAAAGCAAAGGCATGTGTGGCACTGTGCATAATAAACTCTGGCATCATCACAGCTCATATTACACAGATGGTTAGTAGAAAGATGTATAGGAAGGAAACACTGGAGAAATTAAAGATGATTTAGATTTGTGTACAGTCTCAACTGCAGTGCTGGGAAGAAATTGATGGATATGAATAGTTTCAGTTAAAGAACAAAGCATGTGGTCCTTTAATGCTCTAGTCTTTTGGATAATGTGTACAACTTGACTTTGGATGTATTTGCTGAGAAAAAACTGTTATCACAAAGAACATACAATACAATTTCTATTTTGAATATTAAACCACGAGCAATGGACTGTCATGGATTCGTTATTTACAGGAAGACATAACAGCTTCCTGTGCAGCAGCTTTAGAAACATGACTTTTCAGCTGAAATTAAAGTGAAGACAGAGTGTGCTAGAGTTGTTTTTATTTGGTGCTTGCCCAGGTATCAAATCCTCTGAGGCTCCTCTTTGGCATCCTCTACCGTAGCCCTACAGTATGGGACCAATATGTGCTCCAGTCAGACTCACAATCCTCTTGCATGCCAAGTGTATTTCATGCTCCAGGAATCATAGTTTGGCCCTGCAGGCCTGCTGAAGCTGCTTATTATTCTAAGTGGCTGTGGATAACAGTTGTTTCTGTCTGGCCCAGGATCAGAAATACTATCAGATTAGAGACAGACAGAGAAAGAGAGAGATGAGTACACCTGGAAAACAAACACCGTTATGCCTAGTTGAGAAGCACTAGATTGAATCCACCTGTCTAGCAGCAAGTGTGTTTTACACAGGGGGCTTTAGGTTGTAAGTTTACTTTTCTTTCTTCACGAAAAAATAAATCAAAGCAGCCCAACTTTAAAGCGTTACGCTAGAATGTGTGGAAGCACAAAACAAAATCCTCAAAGGCTGCAACAGTATGCTGACTTTAAGAGAGGTGGAAATAAATAAAAACTGGTTAGACAAGGAGAGCTGTGTTTCACCTTAAGAACTGATTTTCTACCTTGCCAGTGGCAAATTCATTAGACATACCTACAGGGTTGAATTAATTGTGAAAAGCAGATCTGGAGACAGTTATATAGAGGCTGGATATTTTATTTGTCTTGTTCGGTTTGGGACATAAATGTCAAAAGTAGACTTTTCATCAAAAGCTTTTGTTATTCTTGTCACACACAAGCTAAAACAGAGGTACCCCTTTGACCAGTTTTATGTATATATTGACCCTGGATTTACACACACTCACTGGAACCTGGAGGAAAAACTCAGTAGTAACACTGTGAGGAAATCTCACAGGCTAAAGGAACTGAGCAGAAATAAAGACAGTAAGCTTTCAAAATGGAAAAAACTCCAATCAGCCCACAGCAATTTTTTTACATAAGGGACATCCAGAGATATGCTTGGATGGTTTAAAGAGGCTGCTGTAGTTTTGAACTTTAATTAAACAGACAGAATTAGCAATTAGAGGCCTCAATGGCTGAATCACTAAGGTGCAGCAATCTGAAAAATATCTCCATGGAACTCAGATAAGGTGTTGTCACTGGAGGCTAAATCTGAGTAAATCATAAACGTGTGGATACATAGGTTTGAAAATCAGATTGGATGTGTTTGTGTCAATCCAGGCCTACAGTGAGTTCAATCCTCATAACCTCACAGATATCATCGTTTTATGGGAATGTAACTAGTTCAGATTAGATTTTTTGCACAGAGGTGTTGCTTCCATCTTGGTCTAAAACACGAAAAAAACTCTTTTTTATGAGAAGATATGTTCCATGTAAGGCAGATGGACAAATCTGATTTCAGAGAGGTATTCAATAATGCTGCAGTGTTAATGCAATGTTATTGACCAGAGCAGAGCAGGGAATTCTTTTCCAGCACTGCGGTTGAGACTGTACATCTCTTTGCCTCCGGCATAAGCTTGGTGCTCTGACAAATAGGTTAAATTGTACAGGAAGGACTGCAGGAGAAAGAGAAACATTATTAAACACCAATATATCCTTGTCACATTAATAGTACAGTACATTTGGTGTTATTACTGTGAGCAACTGGCAGTGATGACTGGTAGTGCCTATATCACGCTATTGTTAGTGCAAATGTCCACTAATAATAGTATAATAGATTAAGACAACATTTTACATAAAGCCTTCACTTCATGTCACAACAAAGATGTTCCCACCACTCTGTTTATCTTGTTTAGCAGCGAAAACACAGAGTCTTCTAGCTAGTGTTTCTTTCACTAAGAGACCATCTTTAACTACAGACACTAGCTTGCAGAGAGCACCTTACTGTGCAACTTATGTTTTCCCCTTGGTTCGGTTTCTTTTCACACAGAGAAAAATCAGAGCAAACCAAAATGCATCACTAAAAGCCACATGAGAACGTTGGCCAAATATGAAGAAGGCAACATACTTTGTGGCTAGTCGAAAGCGGATCTCAATTCACTCTGAGGGCTAGTGAATGTGAGCTGTTTAGCTCAAACTTGTAGAGTACTCCTTATAGTTTGGTCGGATAGAAGTAGGGATCATGTTCCCACCACAAACAACCCGACCGAGAACAATTCCTCAAAGAGTCTTGGTAGGGTTGTTTAGGTCCACACTTGAGTTCAATTGCTTGTTTCAGATGTCCCCAAACATATTGTTCCAAAAGGAAAACTAACCAGAGTCTGATTCAACTGGACTAAACAACAAGTTTGAAAAACCTTAGTTTTGTGAATTTTTTTGCTCTTTTTGCCCTGGAGGAACAGTGCCGTCTGGTTTGTGCCACAAAGGCATCCAATTAATTTCACTCCAAATCCAGCCTGTTGGTGGTGCACCTTGTAAAATGTGATGTAGAGGCTGATAAATGCTACATAACTTCTCAGCAATGGTATCAATTGTTTACTGTAATTATTCTAATGCATTTTTGGAAATACGGTTATCAAGAGTTAGTTTAGATTAGAAGATTGTCACAAATTATACTCACACATTAACCCATTGTATCCTGTTTTTTTAATCTGTAATAACAATAACACACTCTTAATGCATACACAATACATGGCATGAATCAAGGAAATAAGTGCACACTTTACACACAAGACGTTTACCAACTCCGACCAAACAGCACTTTTAGCAAGCAATTTTGAATGTGAATAAACACAACTTAGGCTGGAAGAGATGTGGCAGATGGCAATGTAAAAAATTTATGACATTTTGACCAGAGGTTTAAGTGGAACAGCGGGGATCAGTCTGTGACTAGACAGACAGACAAACTCTCACCTGGGTACTAGATTCATATACTCGCCTCCAGCAAGTGGCTGCAAGCACAGCTGTATTTTCAGGCTCAAAAGTTCAAACCTGTGGCCTCACAGTTTTAATTACAGATAAGACAAAAGAGAAGTTACTAGAGACTGAAAACTTGGGAAACTGAAGTACAAGATAAGTTTGGCTCTGACTTATGTACGTTATTGAAGATGCATTGGTGAAGATTGAGGAGGGTGATGATAGAAAATAATTGTACTTCTTTCTTTTTTATGTTAAATTTATTGCCAATCTAGAGGAAGAAGAGCGTATTTAGATCAATCTAAATGCCTCCTCTCTTCATTTTACACACACACACACACGCACACACACACACAAATACACCACTCTAATAAATTAAAAGCTATTTCTAAAAATGGAGAGTCTTACAACTTTTCGCATATGTTGCATATGTTCATATGTTGCATGACAAGAAACGCACAGATTGACAATGAGTTTGGTCACATAATATATAATAACAGCTCCATGAATATTAATGTATATTGTAGTAATATATTTCATGTGTATATAGACAATGTCATATACTGTATGCCCTGCAAGTGCTACTTTTAAAGCTTTAACTTTTTCTATTAGTTGTGCTGTTTTCGACACCTCATGGGCCAAGCAGAATACACATACTGTGTTATTTAATGACTAGTCTAATAGGAAGTTAAAATCCTGTCACATACTGGATTTCCACCTTTAGTCAAATGCACAGTAAACTGTAAAAAAAAAAAAAAAAGCAGCTCAACATAAACTCTGTGGAAATATTTAACTCAATTGTTTGTCCTTTTCTCACTATATTGTAGTCTTTGTACCGCAGATGGTGATTGTTTTGTGTGTTCAAGGTTGTGTGTAAGTGTGTGTGTGTGACAGAGAGAGTGAAAGAGAGATCACATATCCCATTGTGGTGTAAATTAGCTTGTTGAATTAATCATTTATCCACATAACACATTGTACATTTCATTGTTAGTGATTAAACTGCTCTTCTCTGCCGCTTTCCAATCCAACTGTCACTCTAGAACCTTGTCTGTTTCTAGAAATAGCATGCCGTGCTGAGCTTTCTTTGCCTTTTTACGTGTGAAAAACAGAACTAAAGCGAGTGTGTACATGTATGATCCTCATACACATGTGTCCAAGTCCATGCATACATCACATACCTATGTGAAGCTGAGAGGAAAAGAGAATGTTTTCCTGTGGATAAAAAAAAAGATCCGGGCTAGCTTTAAAGTGGTGCTGCTGTTGCTGCTCGGGGCTTCCCATCAAACAGAATGGAGATCCAAACATCTGGGATCATGGATGAAGGGTGGACTTTTCCAGGGATGAAAGCAGGAAGCTACACAACAAAAGCTCTGTGCACATACAGATCACATGGCTGTATCTTCTGTGGACAGCAACAACAAGCTCCGTACATACAGCTAAGCATCTTTTCAAATGGTGCAGACACAGCATTTTCTATTCTCAAAAAGAACTTTCACTGTATGTAAAGATCTTCTGTATTTGTCCTTGGCAGTCTTTTGTTATGTCTGCTTGTCTCTGCTCCATCTTTCTGCTCTTCTTGCAGGTATTTCAACTATCCTTCCATCCTTATATCCATCCATATGTAGTATGTTTTGCTACCTTTATAGAAAATAATTAAACTGGTGCTGACTGACTAATTGAGTGTGTTCAGATTACTACTCTCTCTCTCTCTCTCTCTCTATATATATATATATATATATATATATATATATATATATATATATATATATATATATATATACACATATATACATACATACAAACATATGTGTGTGTGTGTGTGTGTGTGTGTGTGTGTATACAGTACAGGCCAAAAGTTTGGACACACCTTCTCATTCAATGTGTTTTCTTTATTTTCATGACTATTTACATTGTAGATTCTCACTGAAGGCATCAAAACTATGAATGAACACATGTGGAGTTATGTACTTAACAAAAAAAGGTGAAATAACTGAAAACATGTTTTATATTCTAGTTTCTTCAAAATAGCCACCCTTTGCTCTGATTACTGCTTTGCACACTCTTGGCATTCTCTCGGTGAGCTTCAAGAGGTAGTCACCTGAAATGGTTTTCACTTCATAGGTGTGCCTTATCAGGGTTAATTAGTGGAATTTCTTGCTTTATCAATGGGGTTGGGACCATCAGTTGTGTTGTGCAGAAGTCAGGTTACTACACAGCCGACAGCCCTATTGGACAACTGTTAAAATTCATATTATGGCAAGAACCAATCAGCTAACTAAAGAAAAACGAGTGGCCATCATTACTTTAAGAAATGAAGGTCAGTCAGTCCGGAAAATTGCAAAAACTTTAAATGTGTCCCCAAGTGGAGTCGCAAAAACCATCAAGCGCTACAACGAAACTGGCACACATGAGGACCGACCCAGGAAAGGAAGACCAAGAGTCACCTCTACTTCTGAGGACAAGTTCATCCGAGTCACCAGCCTCAGAAATCGCAAGTTAACAGCAGCTCAGATCAGAGACCAGATGAATGCCACACAGAGTTCTAGCAGCAGACCCATCTCTAGAACTGTTAAGAGGAGACCGTGCGAATCAGGCCTTCATGGTCAAATAGCTGCTAGGAAACCACTGCTAAGGAGAGGCAACAAGCAGAAGAGATTTGTTTGGGCCAAGAAACACAAGGAATGGACATTAGACCAGTGGAAATCTGTGCTTTGGTCTGATGAGTCCAAATTTGAGATCTTTGGTTCCAACCGCTGTGTCTTTGTGAGACGCAGAAAAGGTGAACGGATGGATTCCACATGCCTGGTTCCCACTGTAAAGCATGGAGGAGGAGGTGTGATGATGTGGGGGTGTTTTGCTGGTGACACTGTTGGGGATTTATTCAAAATTGAAGGCACACTGAACCAGCATGGCTACCACAGCATCCTGCAGTGACATGCCATCCCATCCGGTTTGCGTTAAGTTGGACGATCATTTATTTTTCAACAGGACAATGACCCCAAACACACCTCCAGGCTGTGTAAGGGCTATTTGACCAAGAAGGAGAGTGATGGAGTGCTGTGACAGATGACCTGGCCTCCACAGTCACCAGACCTGAACCCAATCCAGATGGTTTGGGGTTAGCTGGACCGCAGAGTGAAGGCAAAGGGGCCAACAAGTGCTAAACACCTCTGGGAACTCCTTCAAGACTGTTGGAAAACCATTTCAGGTGACTACCTCTTGAAGCTCATCGAGAGAATGCCAAGAGTGTGCAAAGCAGTAATCAGAGCAAAGGGTGGCTATTTTGAAGAAACTAGAATATAAAACATGTTTTCAGTTATTTCACCTTTTTTTGTTAAGTACATAACTCCACATGTGTTCATTCATAGTTTTGATGCCTTCAGTGAGAATCTACAATGTAAATAGTCATGAAAATAAAGAAAACGCATTGAATGAGAAGGTGTGTCCAAACTTTTGGCCTGTACTGTATATATATATATATATATATATATATATATATATATATATGGAAGTTCATTAACAACACAACTATTGAAAGAGCACAAGACACATCTGAACAGAAATCAATTTGCAAGTTAGCATTGGAGAGCAAGGACAGGGACACGTTTTAAAGGAAATTCTAACTTTTATACATGGTTTGAGCCAGTAGGATTCTGCAATTTATTCAGTAGAGTCGAGACACCTTGGCTTATATGGTTCTTCAAAGTTGTGCATTCTCAGTTTTAGCAGTTTGTATTTCTTGCATGCAAATTCCAAGTGAGAGAAGAAGAGATCGTTTTGGATCGTTTTGGCCATCATTCCTATCAGTAATAACAATATCCTGGGAACACAGCTACATCTGTAAAAAAAAACAGACAGGGGAAAGTGTCAGACAATCATATATTTTGTGTATGTTGTAAACATCACAGTTGACTGACTTCATGCAGCTTTGACCATAGTTTTGCGTGTTTTTTTCTGTGCGCTGTGGGGATTAATTTTGACATGTTGGGTGCATTCAGTTTTACTTCCAGATAAAGTGATTTAGATAATCTGGCTAAACTGTTAGCTTGTGTACAACCTGTTTGATCATCTGGCTGCTCGTGTTTCCTGACCTGTTGTACTTTATTGTAGTGATGTGGTCTTGTTCTAACCTTTAAATAACATTACACTACTTCATACCATTGTCCATTGACTTTCTTATTTGTCTACTAAAAAGTTGTTAGCAAATGCCTTCTGTTACAGGGTTTGCTAAAACAGCTAAATATCATGTGAGCATAGGTAGTTGGGACTGAGTGCACAGGACATTAGAATATCTATTTAACTCAATAATTATTTTGCACCAATAAATCTGTACCTCAGTGTTCTTTAAGGGTTTGGCATGCTCCAAACAAATTAGTTTGTATGAAGTGTTAAAGCTGTTTCAAAAGGCCACACCCAAAGATGGCACGCCAATCCTGCCATCGTAGAAAGAGTTATTATTAGTTGCGTTCTGGGTACCAGAACGCAACTAATAAATAAACAAAATAAATAAACAAAATATAATGTAATTAGTGAGCTTTAGGTGCTGGTAGGCAGATTTTGTTACCTTCGAATAGAGCTAGGCTAGCTATTTCCCCTTGTCACCCCCTTTGTGCTAAATTAAGCTAGCTGCCTTATATTTAATGAACAAACATAAGAGAGGTATCAGTCTTCTCATCTGACCCTCTGCAAGAAAGCAAACCCTCAACTTTCACCTCCTCAGGAATCTTCTGGAAGTGTCATGAGGTTTAAACAAGGCAGAATAAGGCAGGTTACTCCACAGGTTTGAGACTTGATTACAGAGGACGCTTCTAAAAAGTTTTTTTTTTTTTTTATTTCTCTGACATTTCAGATTAAAGCACCACCTGACAACTCAGCATGTTTGCAGCTCCAAATGGCTGCAAGAGATAACTGTATAATTTTGAACTTCAATACCCAGAAATCCTTTAAGGTGGCATCAGTAAGTAGCACAACACTCCGGTCTGTGATGCTTTATACCAAAGGAGAACAGAGTAATGAAGGCAGTAAAGGTCTTACATTGCTGAGTGCAGTTTTTTCTAGACAGAGTGCTGCTCTCTCTGCTGTGTGGGAAACAGATTGGATTTCACTCTTAAAGGTGACCTATTAGGCTTTTCCTTATTTTCATAATGTTACAATGTTAGATGTTCATATTAAACATGGCCAAAGTGTCAAATAATGAGGTATGTAGAAGTAATCCCTGTGAGCAAAAAGCACCAACTTCAGACTGCTCTGAACGCTCGGTTTCTCGCTCGTTCACGCTCGTTTTTTTCTACTTTCACACTGAGCTGACATCAGCTCATGACAGATTTCTTTATATGGTCATCTGCTCCACACACAGCGCGCAAGTATTATGGTGTTTTTCCACTGTTTCGGGGGTAGTCACGCCAAGCCATGACTGGATTGTTTTTCCATTACACAGCAGGCAAAGTAAAATAAGTAGTTTACCTGTTGGAGGTGTGCTGGTCATCTGCAGCTCTTCATCAAACATCATCATCACTGTGGTTGTTTCTGCTTATACTATTCTTCACTGCATTATTTCTAACTGATGCACTGAACAAAGAGCTCCAAATATCTACATATGTTGTTGTGTTGACCAGTTTTTAGTGCTACTAATGAAGCTCTGCTAATTTAGTGAGGAACACGTTTCATTTCCTGTAAATTCTTCACAATAACAGTCTCCCGTTATTTAGTTATTTAAAAGCTTGTAATATGAAGCAGTACAGCAGGAAATGTTGGGTTTCCATCGGCGGTAACTTAATACAACTCTGATACGGCTGCCCCTCAGCAGCTTCCAGAAAGCTGGCCAATCAGAACAGAGGGAGGCCTCCCTCATCAGGAGGGGGGCCTTAAAGAGACAGGAGCTAAGACTGCCTGTTAAGAGACAGAGGCTGAACTGAGGGGCTGCATAAAGGGCCAGTATAAGATAAACAAGGAGTTTTTGAACTGTGAATCATGCGAAGCTACTCTAGTAGAGTCCCAGAATAAAAATATAAAGCTGGAAACAAGCATAATAGATCCCATTTAAATTCTGATTCTTCATTTCCTGTGACCAGAAAAGTGAACATATCCAACAGTATAATTTTATTTGGGCAGACGGGGGGTCTGCTGCAATTTGCAGGGATTGGACATACTTTTTGTTGCATACTTTTTTTGTTATTTATTCTCAAAAATAATATATATTTGTTGCTTAAAATCATGACTAGTGCTTCACACAATGTGTTTGGATGGATAGTTTTTGTAAGTAATGTGCATTTAAATTCTGAGGTCTTACTGTGCCAAACAGCATCAAGGAGTTCTGGCTGAACATGTTTGGAACAAAGCAAAGGAAGGGAACTTACAGCATGTGCCTGACAATAATGAGTACCACCAACTGAAAGGGAAAACATTCTGCTGATTTCTGTAACAGCCGTTGAATATCAGCACCCATGCTGAACACATGGCTTTATTTGGACTGAATTTCCTCTCTTTTCCGCGACTATCTTAAGATGTCACACACAACATGTTGTGTCATTTCCTTGAAATTAACGGCTAAAGTTCAGTGTTTTTCCCTCGGGTTAAGGCTTTGAATCGATTTCAGGAACACTATTTTTGCACATAATGGCCATTATGTGAAATATGATTCAAGATACTTACACATTGGCTCAACTCCTCAAGTTCATGCAAAACCACCACAGGGATAGTTTTACCCTCTGAGCCTCTTAAAATATCTCTTGTGTGAATGTGGTAAGAGATGTTGTCCTGCACTGGGCACTACGCCCCCTGACCTTTTGCTGCTGTTTGCATACAGTGAACCAAAGATAGGATGAGGGTTTGGATAAGAAAAATCTGACATATGGGTATATAGGGAAATTACATAGATAGCGTATTTGCCAAGATCTAAAACAAGTCACATATATCACATATATTTCAAAATAAAGCAAAAAACTTTTTCGACATGTCTAATGCATTTCACAAGTATACATGTATATTTTCAGAATGTAAATGCTGAAATATCAGATATGGATATATAGAGATTTTTATATCAATTAGACATTCATCCACCCAACCTGCCGATAGACTCAAACCAGGACCTTCTTGTGAAGAGACAAATATCACAGATATAGACATTTCTAAGTTGAGATATTTTGGTCTGGACCAAAGAGGTGGACCAACTGATCAACCGACAGACTGACATTGCCATTTAGCCATACTGTTAGCATGACTAAAAAAGCTGTAAGTGACTGAAAGTGACCTAGGATCAGGTCCAAGGTGATTAAAGTAACATCAAGTTAGTGTTGAGATATTTCCTGGTCATTTAAAGTGAGTCCCTCAGTCTGGCCCTCGTTCGTCCTTGCACTGTGCTTCATCATCGCAATATGGTGTGAGAGAGTGTGAGTGAGAGTCTCAGGTGAAAGCCATGTATGTTATGCAGGAGTTGCTCCAAGTTATTTGGATGGTTTTTGCAGATGAATATTTTATTACAGCCGGATGCCTCAGTAAACAGAGATGCAGCAGCAGTTTATAGAGTGAAGATGAAGTCCCAGAGCTCCTCGGGTTTACACAGTAAGTGCCTAAGCACGTGTTAACACACAGTCGAATGGTCCAGGATACTGACACACACAGCAACAGCACACAGATATTTGCAGACTCAAAAACTACATCTGCACTTACAGTATAGATAGTGTGACGGTGTTACCATATTAGTTTGGACTCAGCAGTCTGCCTCAAAAGCCACCGTTTCCTCTGTTTCCAACAGGCAATGAGCCACAGACATCCAGCTCCAGCGGCCTCAATTACAGAGAAAGCTTCTTCTCAGGATTGTGCTCAGAAAAATGTGGGTAGAAAACTGTGTCAAAGTTTGTTATTTATTCATTTTGACCTTGAGGTGCAAATGTTTCCAACACAGCGGCAGCTCTCCTGCACATATACGAGACAGCTGTGAAGGGCATGATTATATACACAAAGAAAGCCAACACTAAGCTGTACTTTAATAGCAATTAATTGTGGAGGTTTAAAGGGAAGATAAAGCACACTCCTGACTCCTTTATTGTAAATGAATTAAATGCATCTTTATTCTATGCTGTTTTTATTAGGCCTCAGTTATGCAGTTTTTAAAAAATCATCAGTAGTTCTAGTTAAAGAAGAAATTTTAGACAATTTTCAATAATGAGGCCCCTGGTTTACAATGAAACTCAATGGTCTGATGAGGCTTTCAGTTTTTTATATTGATACATTTAGTTGTTTTTTAATGAAGAATTGCACATACATACATATATATATGTTGGCTGGGGATGTAATTTAAGGGTTTCGATCTTGTATTCATTGAAACATAAAGACATTTTCCATACTTGCCCATCCAGTGGAGCATCACAGGGAGCTGGAGACTATCCCAGCATGCATTTGAGTGGGAAGCAGGGTTCACCCTGGACAGGTTGCCAGTCTATCGTAGGGTTACCTCGCAGACAGAAAAATACATTCAAACTCACATTCTTGTGGGAGTAAATCCTCACAGAGCCAGGGAGAAAATGTAAACTCCACCAGGAAAAGCCCAAGATGACAGATATTCAAACCCAGGACTTGATTTATTTCTCAGGATTTAGTTGTTAAATAAGAAACTAATTACCTCTACAAAAGTTCACAAGTTCCAGTCATTTTGTAAGGTTACTGTAGTATCACATTTATAAATTGGTGGATATCTAATATTCAAATTAGAGTGTTTAATTAGACTATTAGGATATATGACATATCTAATAATTACACAGAAATTACTGACTGAATTTGTTAATGGTTTGGTGTGTGCCTTGGTGTGCATGAGAAACCTCTCTGTACTTTCCTCTGACAGTCACAAAGAGAAGATTATATGTAGAGGGTGAAACTTTTATTGTCTATAAAATTAACATAAAATGTGAGTTGTGGAGTTTTGTCTTCATTGCAAGGTAAAAATAGGCACTTATAGTAATCAGTTTATACGTATAAACTGTATATAGCTACATACACATGTTTGTTATTTTAGAGGTTCAAATCACCTGATGGATGTTGTTGGAAACATTTCTTTATCGCTGTTCTCGCTAACACATTAACTGATCCTGTGCAGTCACTTAGGATCAATTTAAGGGATGGGTGTACAGAGAGCTTTAACTTTAAGGGGTATTGCGCTTTCACAAATGTTGAAACTACTGATATTTTATGCCTATATTTCATGAATTTTATTATTTCTTAAATCTGGACCTTGAAACCACCAGAGGAGAAACATCTAACTTCTACAACTTTCTGCTTATATTGCATATAACTTTTTTACTAATGCTAGCAAGTATGGTATAGGCTGTAAATGATAAAGGCCTGAAAATGGATTCTTAGCAGAGAGAAATGGTCTAATCTTTAAGATGTGTTTATTTCAAGTTGCTGCTTTAATGTATTTGTGGCTATTTGGTATAGTAATCTGATAGACACACATTTTATCGCCTTCTAAATTTATTAAGGCTAACGTGTTTGCACACATTTGCCTGTTTATACATCCAGTGGACACAGAGCTACATTATCATCATCAGTCTTGTTTCTGGCTCCTTAATGAATGTCTGTTACCACTGGCCTTTTAGCTCCTAAGAAAAAGTTTGTCTCTTCAGCTGTTAAATGCTCCACTACGTTCACCAGCTATTTGCTAACTTTGTCTGTCTGCAGTTTATCAGAGCGTGTTTGCTGGTTGCGCCTGCCTTGTGCTGCTGAAAACAGGGTTGATGAGAGCAGTGAGACGAAAATATACTGTAAATTTGGGGGCTATAATACCAAGACAGTGTGCTGAGAGCCTTTAAAGCTCCATGGAGCTGCAGAGTTGGGTGATAATTCACTGCAAATGTGTCACTATGACAAGTCCTTTCACTTTACACCCAGTCATCTGATTCAAAGTTAATATAAAAAATATTGATTAATGCAGCTTTAAGTACAGTGAGTATACTGTCTGTCACTTTTGCTGTATATTTTCTTTATGAAAAACTGCATTTTTATTTTATTTTATTTTCACTCCACCACATTTCAGAATGAAATAGTATACTATCACTTCCATTACATTTATCTAATGACTATAGTTACTTGCATATAAAGACTTTTTTATATGTGTAGGGCTCCACAGATGAATACATTTATTGTGTGACAAACTGAACTTTATTGTGAAACTCCTCCAATCACCATCGGTCAGTGTGACCTATGACCCTCCATGACATCACCAGATCAATAAAAGGGTCAGCTGGTCTTTGTTTCTTCCTCTTTCTGCTCACTTCTGCTGCAGGGGCAACAGCAACTGCTGTCTTTCTCTCTCCACGCTACAGGATCATGAAGCTAAGAGCTGCATGCAGACACACAGAGCTCTCTCTTTAACAGCAGCAATGCAGAGCCTGCCTGAAACAAGTTATTTAGCTCCAGTGGATACCATGCAACCAGCATAACACATCTCTTCAGTGACCCAGAAGCTAGCAGCAAGCCTGCCAGGAAGCCTGTACACCTGTACACCGCCAGGAAGCCACACGGGCTTGTAGCCCGCTGGACCCAACAAAGGAGTAAAGAAAGTAGTAAAACAGAAATTTGCTGAAAAGCCATGGCTAAATAAGGGAATACAACATACATGCAAGAAGAAAAATGTATTATTATATAGAATTTTTAAAGAAAAGAACAAAAGAAGTAGAACACACATACAAGACATATAAAAACAAACTGACAAGTATTATGAGAAGCAGCAAAAGGGATTATTTACAGTAATTATTGGAGGACAACAGAAGTAACATTAAAAATACATAGAAAGTATTGAATGACATTATTGAAAATGGAACTGGAAAAACAGGATACCCAACCTATTTCCTGACAAAGAATAATAAAACTTTTAAAGATATGGATTTAGTTGCAGAATTATTTAATTACCTTTTTGTCAATGTTTGTTTAGCTTGACTAAGCAGATTGCAAAGACTAGTAATAGAGATGATATGGAAAGTAAAACTATAAAGGTAATTAAATCCATGTTTATAAGGGGACCAGATGAAAAAGAAATTATTGACACTGTTAAAACATTTAAGAATAATGCCTGGGCCACACAGCCTACCTCTACCTGAGCAGCGCATGTGCGTCGCTGGACTGCTGCATCTCGCAGGCCTGCGGTGTCCACACAGACAGCGTTGGTGCTGCAGTGCTGCTACTGCCAGCTTTATCCTTCTACATAGAGTTTGACCTTGATAATGAGCATCAATAATAGATTGTCTCATATAAGTCAGTAAAAGGTTAAGAAGCGTGTGCTCAATTGTGAGAATTAAATAATATGTGAGGTGAAAGCGGCTTTCTTTCTGATGGGCATGATGGGGTCTGGTTGGGAATACTTCTGTGTCAGCCCCCGCTGATCCCCTGAATCCCCCCAGACGACACCAAATTCCCCAAATGAGCCAAACACACTCCGACAAACCTCCAAACTGTCAGGAGGGAAACTGACAACAAATAAGGAAAGTAACACCAAATCTCCGCCTGGAAGCAAGTAAAACAACAGACAGGAGCCCCGGTTTGAACTAAAAAACAAAAAGTGAGCAGGAGTCCAGAAAAGAAGCTCCGTGTGCGAACTGCGCAGGCTGACCCGCAGTGGTGACACTTTATATATATAGACATTGAAACTATAGTGAAAGGTGTAATGTTGCTGGTTTGATGTCAATATGACTGTCAACAGATCATTTTCACTGTCTATTTTTGCTGGGAACCGCACCCATCATGCAGAAAAAATAGGCGAGACCCCGAATCTCGCTCACTCTCGCTGCAGCCGCGTCTCACGCAGGTTGTGTGGCTGTTCTAACCTGTTAACATGGGCACTGAAATGAAAAGCAAGAGGTTCCGTGATGCACACGCACTGCTCACACAGGATGTGTGGCCCAGGCGTAAGAAGTATACAGACTGGAACAGAATCGATATGTCCATTGTTAAAAAGATTAAGTGTGTGGTGAAAACTCTTAAGCCGGGTATACACTGTCCCAATCGAAAGATAACCAACATGAAAGAAACGTAGCGGTATCTTTGGTCGTGGCTCTAAAACAATGGTTCTACGTCACACTGTGAGCGAGGTTCAAAGATGGCCGTTGTCATGGTCTTACGACCAAAGATAGCCTGGGACAAAATTCTGACAGTGTCAGAAATTTAGGATAACCATCTTATGTGACTGCTGCTACAACCTACGTCTACTAACCAACCAATAGGAATGCAGCACGAAATCACTCACTGATCAACGCGACACTGGCGCTAAACCCAATGAAGGAGGTAAAACGAGCAAAACGAAATGTTTGGGATTCCAACAAAGAAGAAAATCTTGTTGACTTGTGCAGCAGAAGCCTTGTTTGTATGATGTGTTCTTGTATATTGACTTGCATCACAGCCTACAATTCAGTAGATGTGATCATTGTACAGTCTACATACATCAAACTTGATGTCGTACCCAAGTTTATTAGATCCATGTTGCACAGTGTGGCTTGCAACAAACTTATAAGATTGCTGAAATCTCACAGTCTGTATGCACCGTTACACATATTTTTAATCAGTCTCTACAAACGAGTGTGTTTCCAAGCAAAACAAAAACAGCTAAAGTCATACCTATATATAAGGCTGGAGACAGACATGTACTGTCTAATTACACACCTGTTTCTTTACTATCACAGTTCTCTAAAATACTGGAAAAAATATTCTATAAAATATTAGAAGACTTTATCACAAAACATAATGTACTGTGTGAACAGCATAATGGGTTTTAGATCTAATAGGGCAACTTTGTTTGCACTCATGGAATTTGTGGAGGAAATATCAACTGCAATTGACAATAAAGACTATGCAGTGGGGGTGTTCCTGGATCTCAAAAAAGCATTTGATACAGTTGAGCATGACTTATTATTGAAGAAATTACAAAGATATGGAATTAGAGGGGTGGCACTCTCTTGGTTAAGTAGTTACCTACTACTTTTATTAATACACGCAAATCAATAACTGTAACTCACAACTACTGAAGGTTACTTGTGGGGTTCCCCAGGGCTCGGTGTTGGGGCCATTGTTGTTTATTTTATACATAAATAATATATGTGAGGTTTCCAGAATATTAAAAACTATATTATTTGCAGAAGATACAAATGTGTTTTGTTGTGGTAAGAATTTGGAACAACCTTTGGATACAGTGGAAAAAGAACTGGAAATGCTAATGAGTTGATTCAAAAACAAACACTGAATTTAGGTCAAACTAAACTTATAATCTTCGGGCATCATTTAACTAACTCAAACAGGAAACTCATGATAAATGATGTTAAAATAGAAAGAGTGTCTGAAATTAAATTTCTTAGAGTGATAATAGATAATAAATTATGCTGGAAGCCACATATAAATTATATCAAGGCTTAAATATCTAAGTCAATAGCAATACTATATAAAGTTAAAGATCTTCTAAATAAAGCTTCGTTATACACCTGTGTGTGAAGTGTGGGGAAATACATATAAGACAAAAACTAATCCAATTTTCATCCTTCAAAAGAGAGCCATAAGAATTGTAAACAAAACCACTTATAGAGAACCAACAAACCCACTCGTTATTAAATTAAAGACTCTAAAATTTAAAGATTTGGTCAACTTTACAATGGTTCAAATTATGTACCTAAGTATCTAAAAGTTGTTCCAAATGAGAAAAAGTCAACATGACCTGAGAGGTATTTGTATTACAGTTAATTTATGGAACAGCTGTAGTGAGGAACTGAAAACATGTACAACATTTAGTAAGTTTAAACATTTAATCTAAATGCCCCACAAAAATGGTGCATGATCCTATATGCATATAACATATGCATTACATATACATTAAAAATATGACACATTGCTAAAAAACAACAGTATACAAAGTATCTGCTACTACTTTTCTAGGTGTTAAGGTTAACACATCAAATAATTGACTGAGAGTTTTTTCTCACTCTGAACATCAACATTTACTGCAAGTAAAACTGAAAGTATGGAGAAAAGTCTGTGAAGTAGAAGTAATCAAAAAAGTATTTAACAGTACTGATGCCAGAGAGAGAGAGAGAGTATTGCTCCTCTTCCTCTCAGTGTATTTGCTTTTAAAACTGCATTTATTGTTTGAGTGTAGGGCAGAGAAGGTAAAAGAAGAACGGATGGAGGGAGGCAACGCAGTGACAAAGAGAAAACAGGATAAACAGAAAGATAGAGAGCAGGGAAAAAAATATGCAGACTTGAAGGACATATTATGAAGATATTTGCAATGGAGCGGTGAACACGGGGGAAACAAAGAAAGAACAGAAAGAGAGTGAAGGTTATACTAATGAATGGTTATACTGGGGAAGACAGATGAGGAGGAGAGAGGTAAAGAAGAAGAGGGGAGAGGGAAGTTAGGAAGAGAATGTGTGGGTGTCAAGGGATGTTCAAAGAAAGATGGTTTGTTATAAGAGAAAAGAGGAAGGTCTCTTTTGTGTGTGTGTGTGTGTGTGTGTGTGTGTGTGTGTGTGTGTGTGTGTGTGTGTGACCTTGAGCGACCAAATCAGTAGCTACATGTAATTCGAGTGCAGAAACACACATGCAAACACACATACTCCAGCCCATCCTCAAAAGAAAAACAACAGTATAGGTTGAAAATTCAGCCGGCAAAAACGACCTATAGTTACGTTTGAGTGACAGACGCCATCTAGCAGCCGTAGTAATTATGACCTGGAGAAGTGATGCAGTTCAGATGGTTTTTATGTCTAAACCTAACCAGACCTTAACCACAGTGTTGTCACACCAAACAACAAATCATTATTTTTTAACAGTGATTTGTAGCTGTTGGAAAGCACCGATAGAGGCGGCATATTAGAAGACGCTCCTTTGGCTCGTTCTAGAGTGCATGATACAATCAACCTATGAGGTTGTTTGATTATGAGGATGTGTTGCATATACAGTGTCAGCGAGGATGATCTAACAGAGTAGTAAATGGTCTGCAAGGCTCATTACACATGAGGGGGATTGATCTAATGTTCAGAACAGCTATCACATAAGCAGCAGGAGGTGAGTGTTTTTTTCAGCGTGTGCGTGTTTTAACACCTATTCTTCTCACCTTGAAAAGAGTGTGTCATGGACATGATGTAAGTTTTGTTCTTCTGTCTCCATTGGATGTACGTGTCTCTGTGTGTGACATCTTACATGAGATTACACGTGTGATGTCCAAAGTGTGAGTTTCCGTAGTCTTAGCACTGCAGTAGTCCCAGTGACAGTAGCCTTATTGCCCCAGCTGTGGCCTGACCTTTTCTCTAATTAACTCTAATCAATTGAGCTCCATCCTCTTTATCAAACCACTCTAAAGGGGAATGATGCTCCTCTTCACTTACTGCATGTTCCAATCAAGCTTTTATCTTCTCTCAAAAGAGGAATCCCTCTTGATTCACCATTCATGTGTAGTATTCCTGCTCCAAAAAATGGACAACTCCACATTAATACGCTGATATTTGAATGTGAATGCAGCTGGTGTGCACTTCTACACACTGAATCCTTTATAGTTCTGCGGAGAAATGTACTGAGATGCAGTAAAATGGTGAGTTTATTGTCAATTTATGTGAGGAGGAAGTTAGACTTTCTTTTAAAAGTTGCTTTCTGCCACTATTTTGTTATTCTATATTCTAAACCTTTCTACAGTATGTCCCCATGGGTAAATTAGTTCACAGTCTTTCTCTTCAAAAGGGAAGTGACACTAATTGCGGTGCAAATGTTAAGTTACTTCTTTCAGCTCTGCTTTTGATGATCACCAAGTTTAGCACCCACTCACTATGTGTTTTGTCCTTGCAAAATCCTTTAACAATATTAATTCAGTTGAAAAAACAATGTCTCAACTCAAGGTCCACTCACTCATTTGTTATGGAGCTTTTAACTGTATTTCATGGTCTTCATCAAACTCAACCTTTAAAGATCCCCTCCAAATATTTTTTATGACATATAAAAATATTGTTCTCAATAGTTATTTCTGTCTGATTTGGTTTTTCAACAAAAAAGTTAAATTACCTTATATAAAAAATAAGACAACATCTCCTCCATCTCACTCATTGAAAAATCCAGAATCTATGACTGTGGTTCTCAACCTTTTTTGGACCAGCGCCCCCCTATCCATTATCTTTACCGCCCCCATCAATTAAAATGTATGCTAATTATCTTCACTCAATATTAATGTTGATTATTATTCAGTGTTATATCATTTAAAAAGCCTGTCATTGGATGCCAAATAACAGATTTGTTTAACTGGACAGTTGGAATATCATTATCATTAGTTTCCCATGCAGGAAGCAAAAAAGCCATGTGAATAGAAATTAGATTTATGAGTGTTTAACAAATGCAACAGTTAGAAATTTGACATTCAAACCTTAATTAGGTCTTGTTATTGATCGCGAATTGAGCAGCAGTCAATCAGAAAGTGGTAATTTGGTGCGGTACCAAACAAAAAACATTTTTATTAATCGTTCCAACAGAAAACAAGAGCAGCCTACCAAGGAAAAAGTCTGAGGCTACTGGAAAAAAAGCAGAAGGATATGTATCCATGGATTTGAACAGTGATTTTCTCATCCTCCCATAATCAGGCTTTAGCCATTAGCCAGCTGTAGGGATGGGTATGGTTCAAATTTGATCTTTATCTTATCCATAGACCTACACTTATCAGCCCGGTTCTTTATCAATACTCTTATCGGTTCTTTTTAATTATTAAAGTTTTTTTTCTTTCTTTTTTTTAAGAATAAATTCGGAACAGGATTAGAAATGATTTCTACTTTAAATATGACAAAATACTGTTTCTACAGCAGCAACAGTAATGTTTCAATCAGCAAAGTCACTATATAAATCCAATAATATCTCACTGGAAAAAAATCAAAAATGTCAGTAAAATAAATAATATTCCTGACATTAAAATACTGAAGAACACAGACATCAGTCAGTATCTTCATCCTGTCCTTTGTCCTCCTCCCACTGCTGCTGGTTGACAGGAGGGGCTGTTTCAGCTAGTAGCTAAGTTTACAAGAATTTGCCAAATTTTAATATACGTTACAAACTAAGTTCAACACAAACACTGACAAATAGAGCAGGGGTGAGGACAAAAAAACTAGCATGACCTTAAATGACAGCAAAACGCGGTAGAGACTCAGCATAATTTCCCTGTGTGTCTACACAGGAAGCAGAACACATTTATCAGAGCAACATCAGCGAGAGCTCCTTGTGTCTACACAGGAAGTGTTCAGGTACAGTGTTGAGCGTAGGTCACCCGCATTTTGGAAGCGCTCAGAGGCCAATACACAAATTTGACTGTAGTTATGCGCATAAAAAGGAGGAAGATAGACTTGACAGCACTGTGAAAAAACATAGGAAAACCCTGAAGTCTAGAGGTGTATCAGTACACCAAGTTCACAGTTCAATATGTACCTCGGTTTTGGAGTCACAGTTCGGTACGATTTTGGTACAGCACAAAATATGCAAACATCCAACAATGGCTCATTGGCCGTAACTATTACTGAGACAGTTTAGTTGTGCTGCAGTGGAAAAAGAAAATAACCTTTCTGTTTCTTACAATGAGTCAGGATACCTGCTGACAGCTGTTTTATGCTGATTTATCTTCTAACTGTATATAAAGTAGTTCAAACCAGCTCTACTTTCAGCAGCTATAACAGTAACATGCTGCTTACACACTGATGCTTCAGTATGAATAATCTAATGATGTCCTATATAATAATATATCAGTCAGAGGGACCAAACCACTGCTTTAACTTTCATATTTTTTAACTACATTTTTCTCTCTCAGAACTGGTTCTTACCACGTGCTGTCTGACTACGTCAGAAATCAAATGTGTTTATAGTCGTTCTGAACAGCTTCACTCAAAGGAAGAGTGAAAAGCCAACCGTCAGAGGAGGGACGGGGAGACGCAATGTTGTTTCACTACGGAGATAACAGAGTATATTTTAATAATACTGTTGCACTCGGTCAGTTTTATGGTTCTCTCTGCTTTCTCTCGTTTGTCATTCTGACGGCAGGGTAACCAGGCTACCTTGGCTAAGCCAGCTAACATACCCATGAGCATGCTAGTGGTGAGCTGCCGAAACATTTCAGGTGGAACCAGCGCTCTAGAATTATTGTTCCACATGTCAGAGTATGTGGACTGTTAAACTATTTTGACAGTAATTGTTTGGGTCATGGAGTGTATTCTTCAGACTGCATGCACCGAACCATAATGTCCATACCATGGTGGTTCAGGACGAATACACGGACCGTTACACCCCTACTGAAGTCTGATGATAAAATTGTGAAAATGTGCATTTAAATTAAGGACTAAACTGGCATTAAAAACAGACACACACAAACGCCCTCCTTTCAAAAATATTGCTTCAAGCACCCCCCAATGTTCTCTGAACACCCCCCATTGAGAAATGCTAATCTATGAATATGCAAATATTTTTTGTCTCAAAAGTTTAACTGTATGTGTGAGGGAAATTGCACATACAACACATATAATCAAGTTGGAATATCTTTTATTGCACATGTCTGCTTATACAGTTAATTTTCACTATGTAATCATGTTTAATTTTCACTGTGTTTGATTATTCTGAATCTTAAGCATGTACTCTTTAACTGAGAGAGCTTCTGCTATGAAAGATATCCTAGTCACTGAGAGTGTGAACAAAGAATAACTGATTCAGAAAAGCCAAGGCTAAAGGTGCAAAATATATGAAGGGCCTCTCAGCAGCTGCAAGAAGCTCTCCAGAAAAGAGAATCATGATAAGTTACAGACAATAGACTAGATGTAGTTTTTAATTACTTCTGAGAATGACAGAATGCTTTGTAGCTTTCATGACAGGTGGGTTTATATTGTGTCACTCTGCCCCTTTGTTCTTTGTTTAATGCACTGACATGACACTGAGCCTGTGTGCAGGCATGATGCTCTGAGCTAAAAAGTGTTAAATTGGAAATAAAAATAAGCTAAAATAGAATAAGACAGATAAAACAGGAGAGTAAAAGTTACAGTGCAGATATTGATCAAAAGCCTCAAAATATGGAGAATATAAAATATAATGAGAGAGAAGAGGAAGATAAGAGAGAGACAAATTAAAAAATATACAAATATACATTATATTGCACATTGGTGCACAGATCAATACCACTCTCAGATCTGTGCGCATCTGTGTACAGACATGAACGTGTTCTCATCTGACTCTAAGCTCTCTCTAAGCGTATTTCCCAAAAATTTTGAACTATTCCTTTAAAATAGTCTTCTACATCTTGGTTTAGGTGGTGCTCCTTACTTCATCTTTTCATGCTAACCTGAAATGTAAGTTACTTCATTTTCTGTGTACCAAAGGATTTCTCTACACTAACCATTTCTGATCTTTGACATCATGAAGAGGACATTAAATCACACACAACTACAAAATGACACAGATGACACAATAAAGATTTCCTGTTGTGGTCCTTGATGTAAAGAACTGATTGTATGTTAGGTTGAATAATGAGTTAGAATACATTGAGAGAAGCTTTTATTTACATTAGAATGTTACAGATTAATACACACATGTAAATATAAACAACAATGAAATAACTTCTCACTGCACCAGTTGTTGATGTATGCTGTAGTTGCAACGTGTTACATTAGGAAAGAGGCTGTTCGATAAATTTTTAATGCAGCTAAATCTCAGCAGACACCTTCCTATAGCTCTGTGAAGTCAGAAAGTCCCACACCTCTCATGACACACACACACACACACACACACACACACTAAGTACTGTAAGTATGTGTGGTGACATTCACTGTGCTCCCAATCCCCCCTCTGGTGCTCATGCAGGGAACCACTCGATTGCTGTTCAATACTCTGCTTTGCTTTCTCCCTATTCACACACACACACACACACACACACACACACATACACACACACCACTGTGCCTCTGCTGTATCCAGTCGTAATAGTGGAAGTCTGAAACCCTCCCATCCCCCTCTGCCTCCATCTCTGCTTTCCTGCTCATCTCTTTCCTCTAATCTTGTATCTTAGCTTCTTCTCCTTCTTTCTCCCTTTTCCTTCCTTCGTTGTATCATATCGATGACAACTAGATTACTGACTGCCAGGCAATCTCCTCCACTTCCTCTGATAACAAAAATATTCTGTATATATATTCTGTTATGAATTATCCAATAGCTTTACATCAAGTGGGACATCTTTCTCTTGGTCTGAAAGTATGCATTGTGTGTGTTTGGCGTGTTTATGCATGTCCATTCATCTGCATGGACTCCATCTGTGTGTGTACAATCTGTAGATTGCAGCATTCAACATTTACTTGAAAGCATTAAAACAGTTATCATGTTCGCCGCTACAGTCCAGGAACACTGCTCAACCACGAGGATACAAGTGACTAAAGAGAGGCTGCTGGTGTGTGTGTGTGTGTGACTTAAGTAAACCTGTGTGTGTGTGTGTGTGTGTGTGTGTGTGTGTGTGTTTGCTTGAGATCAAGTGTGTAAGAGTGTGTAAACCTCCCCAAAAAAGTTTATGTGAGAAAGTGTGCATGTTTATGTGCACACCTCTCTGAGAGTGCGTGTGGAAGTTTGAAGTCAAAGATTGTTAACATATATAATACATATACATATATAATGTTGTGTCAATGTTCATATTATTGTTATTTTGTACTGTCCAAATATTTGGACAAATTGTATTTTGATGCTTTGGTCACATTGTTCTCGAAAACTTTCATGCCAGTAAAGCCCATTGAATTGAAAAAAAAATTGAATTGAATCATTAAAACAAAAAATGAGAGAGTACATGTGAAAACAGTTTGTTCTCCTGTGTGTGCTAGTGTGTGTTCGTGTGTGTGTGCGTTTGTCTATACGGGTTAGTATAAGGTGTCTGTGATTAATTTCCCTGTGTAGTCATGGCTCTAATTCCCGGCTGAGGTAGGAATGGTCCCTGAAAGAGTCCCAGTGGAAATCACAGTAGGCAGGCAGGCAGTCAGACAGCAGCTATGAGAAACACTGATGAATTATCCATAGAGGGAGAGAGAGAGAGAGGAGGGTTGATGCTGAGAGAGATAGAGAGAGGGGGGAAGAGAGGGCTGGGGTGAAAAGAGGTAGAAAGGGAGCAAGCAAAGGCAGGAAGAAAGAGACAGAGGGTTATAGAAAGCGGGAGAGGGAAATAAGAGGGGGGGGACCCGAAGAAGAGATGGACGGATGGTAAATACAACAGGGAGAGAGAAGAAGAGAAAGACAGAGTGAGTGAGAGAAATTTGAGTGATAGAGTAATAAGAGAAGGAGAAAAAGACAGAGAGAGTGCTTGCTGACGGATGGAGGGAAAAGTGAAAGACACAACATGTTTTCCCTCCTGGAAAATTCACACTTACTGCTCATCCACCCCCGGTGTGTATTTTCTCTCACTGCTGGATCAGCGTGTCACTTTGGTTGTATCTGTTTGGAAACATAAATCTTCAGGTTACATCACAATAATACCAGCGGCGCCCCAAATGCTCATTTGAAACCCTGAAATAAATTCACCACAGAGAGCAAAGGTCAAGCAGAAATTGCATTAAGTTCCCAGATATAAATGGGTGAAAAGTTAATAGGAAAACCAACATTAAAAAGTGTCTGAGGTGTTTGCGCTACCATGTGCTTCCAGATCAGCTTCTTGTTATTGATTCTCCAAGTCTCCAGGACACTGTGAACACCCATTCTCCCTGGAAATATTCCCTCATTTGGTGTTTTAGGCATTTATCAATTTGTCATCCTGTCCGTATTTAGTCAAAAGAAGCAGGTTTCAAACAGCTTGTGGCAGATTATATGTGATGCACATCTGTGTAGCTGCAGGTTTCAAAAAGCCAAATAAAGTACTTGTTAAAGACATTTTTATTGCTAACCTGGAATTAAATTTACAACTAATTTAAAAATGAATCAAAGAAACACATCTTACCAGTACAAGCTAATTTCAGACTGAAAACAACTAATGAAAAGCCCGAAACTATATATGGGCAGGAGAGAAAAAAGGAAAGAAGGAAATTAAAGCCACGCGTGTTTAGTGAGGCGGATTTGATGAACAAATCAACACAAATGTGTTATTGTACAATCAGTGGTGGAATGTACATTTACTAAATACATTTACTCTAATACTATACTCAGTTTGATATGATCATGAGCTTATAAAATATGATGTATTGTTACAATTTTATGAAAACAAAGCAGTTGTGGGCACATCCACAAGACCTCAGTGCGGTAGGTGCTGGATACAAAAAACAATTAAACGAGATACAAGAAGAACCCGCACACTGAATCAGAGCTCCCTTTTTTGATTGCGACGTTTCAACCAATTACAGGCAAATACCCACAGGACATACTTCTTGTTACAAATTTAACCACCCAACATTATGTAAAGTTGTTCAAATTGGCTCTACCTCGACCCGCTGCAGGTAATTGTGTCAGTGTTAAAGCTGCACTAATAAATATTTTTAAATCAACAATAGATCACATGACTGTGTGTAAAATGGGTCCCTTGTAGTAATGAACCCACAGATAATTATCACCTGACTCCTTTAGCATCTTTCAGCTCATTGTTTTGTTTTTTATGATCCACAAATTTACTGTTTTGGTTCAGTCTCACCACTTACATCAACCATGTTTCCACAGCAGGCAGCTTATTTCAACCAAAAAGCTCTGATAAAGTCATTACCTGCCCAGCACCAAATGGAAGTCAACAACTAGCTGGAGAGATAGCAGCACATTTAGAGGCTAAAGAGACAGATATTTCCCTCAGGAGCTGGTGGAGACTTAAAACAGAGCTAAAAGTTGACTGTATATTGAATTTACAAACTCCAAATAAATGCAAATTTTTGGATGTCATTTTGGATTTGTAAATAGGCAAATATTTGCTTTATAAGGTAGTAATACTGTATGTGAATGGTGTTAGATTGCTCCCCTGGCCAAAAAAAAAAAAAAAAAAAATCAGTAAATGCAGCTATACCAATCCAGAAATGTAAATTAAATATTATATATAACACTCTCAGTGGGAATTTTTCTCCATAATTAGTTCTTTTACTTTTGGTCATTTAAGTAATGTTTGCTTACAAAACATCTGTACTTTAACTCGAATGCAGGACTTAAACTGGTAATGGATATTTTTTACACTGTACTTAATTAAAGGATTTAAATACCTCTTCCAACACTGTGTACTACTAATCTTTTTAATCTAAGAGTGGACAAAGCAATCTGTCAGAGCATGGTGCTACAAATGATTCACAAAATAGTTCAAGCTTAAATACCGTGAAAGCAATTGCAGTATAGATGTTTTTATGCATACAGGAATGCAACATCTCCTCCATTTCAGAATTCTCTGACAAACACACACTGACATGAGCATTGCTAACATATCTGCTATACATATTTCATTATTGCAGGTCTAATTTATGTATTTTTTATGTCCCTTGAAATACTGCCTGGCCTTGCTGTGAATATGCAGCACATTTGTGGGGTGTATGTAATAGAGACACCCGACTGTCATTGAACAGTCATTAAGTACACCGACATGAATATAATTAAAGTACATCAGTGACCCGCTGTGTGAATCAATTTCTACTAGAATGATAGTTGTTTATGACTCTCTGGGTATTTCTATATGACCTAAAGTCCTTGGTTTACATTGAATGCACTGTTGTGCTTCATTACTATTACATTTGAAGGTTACATACAATTTGTCATCACATAATACATTATGGATCTGTAATGACTGTGTTATGAGGGAGTTACCCACACAGTTCCTTCAGAAGGTACTCACTGCTCAGAGGTTTTAGACATTGCAGAAATCACACAGAATATTATCATATCATGATCATTATCCCTGTAATGAACTCATAAGCTGCTTTTTATGTCTAATGACCAGTACTTAGAAGAGATAGGTACAGGCATTTACCAAAATACAGGACATGAGGTAATGTGCTCGTTTGTAAGATCTCCAAAGATGTGACAGGAAGAAACTTTACTGCCAGCTGCAGGAAAATCAGGTATATTTTTTAAAATTAAGCTGCAAGTGGAAGGAAATGGTGAATATAGGTATGTCAGTGTTTTATTCTTGGACCTCCGTGACAAATGCTTCACCATACTGTGCCCTGACGCCTCCTTATTTTGGACGGTGGCTCCTTTTAGAAGATTCCTTTGTGGCCTACTCAAATCCCTGACCTCAAATCCTCCACTCCCTCAGTAATGTACTGTAGATGGGAATATGGCTACAAACAGGGCTTACCCTGGTTTTTCAGCCTTTCTGCTCAGCCACTAGCTCCTTGTTCCCAGGCTTGTTTCTTATGCCTCATAATACATCTTCCCATGGCAAGGAGAGCCATACAAAATAAACACTCCTCTGAGTATTGCGCCGGGATACTACAGTAGGTCAAATGTCAAACTGGTGCTGACTGTCTCTGCTGGGAATACACTGGCCTCAATCTACCAGTATTTGCCAATCCCTGGTTTATCATAACTGTCCTGTCATGTGCGTACACATTAATAAACCTCACTCAACATTCAAAGCCAACACTTCAATGTTTGCTCTTTTAAGGGCAGAATAACTCATTTTTGTTTATGTATTGTCATGTACTGCTGTCAGAGGCTGCACAACTCTACCAGCAAAGATTAACTTTGCATCCTCACAAAGCGATTTTATGCATTGCTGTTGCTGAACATGGATCATATGGGAATTCAGCTGCTGCTAGGTTGCTCTAGTAAGAAACTGTCCTCACCAGAAAATGAGAGCATTTGTCATTTGTTAAAACACTTAATTTGTTAAAACTGACTGTGAAAATGACTCTTTGTGATTTTAGGTGGGTTTTATGTGCTGGACTTCTGCTTGTGGCCGGGCACAGTCGGTTTTACACTTGGATCTAACGTGTTAATTAGAGGTGGTGGTAGGCAGATTTTTTAATTTGGATAGTCACTTCCAGTCATATTGCTAAGCTAATCTAACTGTCTCCAGCTTTAGCTTCATATTTAATGAATAGACATAAGAGTGGTATCAATCTTCTCATCTTCTTAGCAAGAGGTTAAATAAAAGTATTTGCCAAAATGTAAAACTGGTCTTTTAATACAGCCTGTGTGTTCCTGACAAGTGGCCTCTTGTGGTCATGCGAATAATGACTTGTCTCTGAGAAGCAGAGGCGCAAAACTCTCTAAACTTAACCAAACCTTAACCACAGAGGTGGCAGACCAGAAAACACTTATATGAATTGTTATTGTAATGGTCATACAGTCATTTTGAAAGGCGCCAGTTGCGTTGCTTTGTTTAATGCAGGTTAAGATCTGCACAACTTTGCACTTGTCTTGCAGTGTCTCAATGTGTTAGTACAGATTGTGCTGAACTGCTTCTTCAAAGTTTGATTTCCACTCAGTAATGACATCATCCTTCCATACTGTCATATTTCCGGTGGCATCAACTCCGATCAAACTTCAGCACATTTGAAACTCTCCATTCAGCGAGACAGAAGTAACTCAAAGACTGGTGCAAAGAGAAACTGTGAGCCCTTCCAAACAAATGAGATAATCATTCTCTAATCTAACATTGACCACTCTGTGCACTCTGTGTTTGCTGTAGAATCCTCTTCTCTTCCAATTTGCATATTTTCTGATAACTTGATGCTCCTGGGTAGAGGAAATTATTCAACCTCATAGGTTCACATAACTCTTTCATCATCAGTTGGATAATGTCAAAAATGAATCACCATCAAACAAAAGTAATGCTTCTCTCTTAAAGGCGCAACTGTCTTTTCTGATGACTAATGGATGGAAGGGAAATTAGTTTAGTATTAGATTTGTATGTCTTACAAAACAGACTTTAATCAGGTTTTAATGGTACAAAAATGTATTGTATTGAGACCATATTTATGTTTTAACACTGCTTAAAAACTTAAAAAGTTCCAACATATTTTCCTTTGAGTGTTTTAAGACTGTATTTGAGTTTATTTTTGATGTCCAGAAACTCTCAGGGTTTGGTAGCCCAGTCAAGCATACAATGAAGATTCAATTGGCTGGGCCAATAATTGGACAAATAAATCTCTTCCAGTGAATCACATTTGCTTTTACCTGCAGTAGACATCCATGAAATTGTCAAAATTACGTATTAAAGCAGTAATGGAAGAAATGTAACTGAGTAAATGTGGTCCTTTTCCACATCTGTGTTTATAGTTTCTGAGACCAGTCTGCTCTATTTATCTCTGTCTGCCTGTGTGTCCCTCTGTGCCTGCCTTTCTACTCCTGTCTCCTAAACTGGAGTCTAATGAATTAACATCTACCCACACTGCACTGCCAAAGGAGTTCTTAAGTACTTCATCACCCACGTAGTTCCTTATTCACTAAAGTTTTAAGTTTTTGTTTTTTTTTACTTAAGGATATCACTTTTCTCAACCCTACCATTGGACAGTAGTTGGTCCAAAGTTGGTTGCATCTGTCATTTTCACTGTGTCTGCCTGTCACTCTATTAGCTGGTCTATTTGCCATTCTGTCTGTCATTCAATCCATCTTAAAACTGTCAGCATATAACTCCATCTACCTGCTGTCTACCAGCCAGTCTTTCCAGTCTGTATGTTTCTTTCTATCTTTAGTTGAAGTAGTATTATTATTTTGTATTTTTCTATTGATCTATTTTTTATTTATATCCTCCACTTTTTACTTTATGTCTGTCACCATCTGAGCTGTCCCTCCAAAACATACCCCTCCCTCTCACCTCTATATTTCTTAATTATTAGAATTTTTCATATTTTACTTTTTCAGTTAACAATTCAATTAAATGTTCCGTACATTTTATTTCTCAATATGAAGGTATAAATGCCCTCTCCACACTGCCAAGAATACAGTACTGAGTCCTTTTTAGGGCTGGGTATCAAATCTCAATCAATTCTGAGTACTAGTGGAAATGTGTTGAAATTCGTAAAATATTGAAAGTTGGTATCAAATGGCTCTTCAGATTCTATCAGGACACTTCTCTCTCTAACTTTAGACTTTATTTTATTTAGGCAAAGCTTTTGAACACTGATGCATTCAGTAGTTTGATACATTTTAATTGAAATAAAAGGGTCAAACCATGTTTATATTCCCCAAAAAACATATCATATAGGCACTGATATCAATACCCAGTCCTTTATCCAATTAAAGTGGACAAATTTGAAGCTGCTATAATCAATGTTTTTACATGTAAAATGAAAGTGGTTGCTTCTTGTGACAAATCCAGAAAGCATTATCACCCGATTCAGCAGTTCCCTTCAACACTAGGGCCGTTTCAACGCCTTTTAGCTCATTATTTTGGTTTAAGACTAGCATCATTCACTGTTTTAGTTCAGTCTCACCGCTCTCAGACACAGTGGCCAGCTGCCCATAGTAGGCTACCTGCCCTGCACCAAACAGCATTCAGACAAAGTTAGTGACTAGGTAGTGAACACTGGGTTAGCTGTTAGATATATTTAGAGTCCGACATTTTCCTCATATATTTTTGGAGAGCAAAACAGAGCTAAAATGAGAAACTTGAATTATTAATTAATGATTAATTAATTAATTAATTAATTGTTATTAATTATTGATTACATTATGCAGTGGGCACATTTAGGCTCAGACCTGGGGGTGATGTTACACTTTAAGGACACCGGGGACATTGGACTCAATCTGTTAAACGGTGAAACACTTCCCAGGAGATTTTGAGAAACAGAACAACTGCAATAAAAAATAAAAAAAATCGGACACAGCAGGAGCAGCAACTTATGGGCCATCAGCTGGACTATAAAAGTTATTACCACAGGTGTTTCAGACATGCACAGTTCAACAGGGACCAAATGACAATTCTACTGTCTCTGTGACACCTGTCATACAGATGCTGCACCTTCTGACAAGAATAGAAAAATCACTGTAATGTTCTCATAATATTCCCCTGTAAACTAATAGCTTGCCTGAGGTGGTCAATAACATCCTGGCAATGAGCACACTGTATTTTATGATATTTTTATCTCCTGTGGTGTAGTACTCATACAATATTCCTTCAGGGAATTATGCACCTGCTGTAATCAATAGTGAGTTTACTATGAGCTGATTGTACTGACTGCATGCAGTAGTGGTCTCTCTCTTCTGTCTCTTTCACTCTGTTTCTACTCCTGACTCTCCAGGGGAGTCCCCAGCTAGAGTGGGGGCGAGAAGGGGGGGGCAGGGCAGAGAAATAGCAATATTCTCCTACAAGCATCATATCTGACACAGGATGTCATTCTCCAGTTTTTCCTCTCGTCCCATTGCACTGGAGTGCCTGTGAACAGCACGCACACACACACACACACACACACACACACACACACACAGAGTTGTCCACTCACTGTAAACTCACACTAGCTTACTCATCCTCTGCAGCCTTTTCAAACACACTCAGAAACACATGGCACACACACACTTTAAAACTCTCCTTTTTCTCACACACACACAAATGAGGGGGAAGCATCATGGGGATATTAATGGAGCCACAGACACAGACGGAGTCAATTGAGCTTTTAATAGAGCAGCTCCTCTTCCTCTGTATGGATAAATAATACAGCAGTCAGCAAATCTAGATCTAATAGATGATATTGACCTTTGGGGGTGGGAAAGGGGAGAAAGAGAGTGAGCGACGGGCCAACAAAAGCGGAAATGGAGAGAGAGAGAGAGAGAGACAGCAAGGAGGGGGAAAACTGAGAGCTGAGAGGGTTGCGTGTGCATTGCGATGCAGAGGAATACACAAAAGTGTCAATAGAAGCAGAGCGCTCAGACAAAGCATCTTAATCAGAGTGCGACAAAGCAGTGATCAATCACGAGGATGACGATGTAGCAGCGAGTTGCAGAGCCGGAGAGGCCCTGACCTCAGCTGCACTGCAGATAGAGTGGAGAGGCTGTGCTGGCCCTCAGAGACTCTCTTTCTTTGCTTTTATCTTCTCTATTTGTCTTCTCTCTTTCTCTTTATCCCTCTCCTCTCTTTTCTCCTCTATCACTCTGTATCTCCCTCTTTCCATTTTGATTACTCTCTGCCGCTTCATCTCCCTCCCTTCCTTCCTTTTCTCCCTATATTTCTGTCTGGTACCCACCATCTGTCATCCGTTGTCTTCCTTTGTCACCCCCACCATCCTCTCCCACTCATTTTCACTCCCTCAATCCAATTCAAGGAGCTTTATTGGCATCATAAGATGAATTTTACTGTCTCTCTGTCTCTCTTTCTGGAACATTTGTCTTCCTCTTACTAATTCTCCACTTTTAATGCTACTCCACAAAACTTTGCTGCGTCCTGCACAAGACTGTACAAGTCATGATCAGTCTAAAGTGAGTCCAGTACACTCTATCAAAGTCAACGTCATGTATTCTTAATTACCTTGTCCATGCTCATGAACAAGCAGGATGAAACTGAATGCTATACCAGGTTGTTTTACAAGCGTAGTGGAGGCATGATGTTAAGGAACAGTCAGACTAATAAAATGACTAAAAAGTAGCCTTACAGTTTGAGATGGCCTTGGAAGTGACTTTTATGTGTATAGTGACACCATGTGGAAATACCCTGTAACAGATTGAAACATCAGTATGCTTAGATGAGCTGCCCATACTGCAGGAACTGAAATTCTTTTTTAAAATCTAACTCTCCTCTGCAAATGAATATCTTTAAATAGATCCACAATATAGATTTTGACCACTTGAAATATACTCAAAATGTAAACATGTGCATACACACAGACAATGTCATACACTATGAAACACATGTCTAAACATACAGTATGGAGTAATCCTCTGATGTTTTTAGACTGGGTGTGTGATGGAGTGTTTTGGTGGTGAATTTAAACTGGCTTTACTGCACATATGAATTACAGAAACTGATCCTTCTGCATGTCTGCACTGAATTAAGTGGCTTAGTTGATCCCGAAAAGAGGTCCATGGACCACCAGGGGTCCATGAGGAGCGTTCCAGTGGGACCCCATCACATAAAGGAATAAAAAAATGAACTTCAATCTATAATTTTCAAGTTATTAGTTCCATATCATTCGCATTTTGCTCAGATGGCCGCAGAAAGCTGTAGATCTGAGCTGTAACATCACAAATTCTCTCAGATGTTGTTTTTTGAGGCATGGTCATATCAAATGTGGGTCAGATAAGAGGCATCCTCTATGTAACTACTCCATCCTGAGCTTGTAAGTGAACTGGAAGTTTGCCTTTCAGACTTTCTAGTACTTTTCCAAGAGAGAAGTCAGCACTTTGGCAGAGACTTTTCTCTGTATCCAGGAAGTGACGGTGAGGACTTAACGGGGTCGAAACAAGCCGAGGGAGGTCGTCCCGTCTCTACAAAAGAAGTTGGGTGGAAGAGGAACTCCGTCAGGCTCGCTGCAGACAGAGAGATCACACCGGAAGTTACGGGATTGCGCATTCAAAATAAGAGCGCACAACGTGGGTAGTGTAAAAACCTATGTATGACATGTACACAGGCACTAAATGTTATTTGTGGCTAAAACCCTGCATTACAAATACTTTGCCACGAAACACAAGAAAATGCATATAGGCTTCATTTCTAGTGATTCCTGTGATAAAGTGGGGCAATTCTCATGGCTGGGTTAACCTACTGGGGGCCCCCCAGGCACAAAATTAGCCACTGGGCCCCCATTAACCCCTTATTTCTCCCTCTGTCTGGCCCCATTTACACCTGGGATTAATGAGCATTCTCATTATCTCCATTCTGCCCTCATTGTGATCAGATCTCTATATGCAAATTAGGTGGTCAACAAACATGATGCATCCCAGGTCAAGGGAAGCCATGCTATGAACAGGCATCATAATTTATAAATATTTTTTTTTGCAAGGGAAGACTTATACTCCTTGTAGCTTTTGCAGGACTTGCCTGAGTTATCAGGAAGAGGTAGAGTTAAGCTCAATGAACTTTCAACGAAGTGGACGATTTTTTTTTTCTTAAGAATGTGGTCACATTGGACAGAGTGCATTTACACTTGGTTGAGATCCAATGACAATGCAAGCCAGACCACCTCCAGATGTGTGTTAGTGTATTCGTCTGACTGAAATGTGTACAGTTTTTCCTCTGCTAGAAAACTACTTGGCTCAAGATTTGTTGTGCAGTAATTTGATTTAGTACATTCAGCAACATACAAGCACAAAACTGATGTAATGAAGGTCATTAAAATAGATTTAGACACAGTGATACTGTGTCAAGACTGAGTAATTAAGCAGGACGCATCATTTGGCGTCATGTCATTTACTGAGCTTTAGTGCTGCATATTCCTAAAAAGAAATTCAATGAACAAGCACAAAACACACAGTAAGACTGGAGCCATGTGAGCGCCGCCCTGGAGTACTGGGCAACCGGGACAGTTTCCCACTTTGTCCAGCTGGTAATTCAGCTTTGCTGCTTTAATAGACTCAACTTACATCAAGTGCATACATGGAAACTAATATGAGTTCAGTGGTGGGAAATAACTAAGTACATTTACTCAAGTATTGTACTTAAGTACAATTTTGAGGTACTTGTACTTTACTCAAGTATTTCCATTTGATGCTACTTTATGTTTCCACTCCACTACATTTATTTGACAGCTTTAGTTACTTTTCAGATGAAGATTTGACACAATGGATAATATAACAAGCTTTTAAAATACAACACATTGTTAAAGATGAAACCAGTGGTTTCCAACCTTTTTGGCTTTTGACGTCCTACAAACAGCAGTGTGTAGTCGGGGTCACATTTCAGATGTCTATGAGTTGTTAACAGAACCACCAAATAGTGATTTTTCCCTCTAAACTTCTCACATGGTTTCATTTCAATAAATGTTCAAATGATACAATATTTCACCAAAAATCAAAGATCAAAGTCCAAAAACTGAAAACAGATTTGTTTGATTTGTTTTTTTCTTCTTTCCTCTCCCATTAATCATCTCACAACCCCTCAGATTTATCTACTCAGCCTTTGGAGGGGCCCGACCCCTAGGTTGGGAACCACTGGACTAAACTAGCTAACTGTATATAAAGTAGTTCAAACTAGCTCCACCTCTAGCAGCTACAACAGTAACATGCTGCTTACACACTGATGCTTCAGTATTAATAATCTAATGATGTCATATATAAAAATATATCAGTCAGAGGGACAAAAGAAGTACTTTTGCTAATACTTACAGTATGTACTTTTACTTAAGTAGGATTTTCCATGCAGGATTTTTACTTGTAATGGAGTATTTTTACATTGCTGTATTGGTACTTTTACTGAAGTAAAGGATCTGAGTACTTCTTCCACCTCTGGTTTTAATTTGAAGTATATAGCCCGCATGGTGTGACATGTTTGTCCAATAAAATCTCAAATCTCAAGTGTCTCATTTAAGTAAGGAAAACACACATCCACTTTTTCAGGCCTACTACAGATTTCTGTAAAAATGTTTGTTCCACCTGGACATTTTCAACACGCGTTTTATTTAGAAAGTGTGAATCGGAAGAACTGTGTTGCGTTCAGGGTCCGTTCACCTCTGTGTGTCTGACTGTGGGAAGGTGGTCCTGGTCGAAAAACACCGTCCAGGAAAGCAACCGACGGGGCAACTTTGCATGTTTTTGTTCAGTCCCTCCGCACTTTACAACATCTACAAAGTAAACCATGAAACTCCGGAATTGACTCAAAACGTTACTGACCAAAGAAGTGATGGATTTGAGTTGTTTCTCATCGGGAATAAAGTTAGAAAACTACGAGGTGAAAATGGAGAGCCCAGCTGAGTGAGAGTGGGGTGAGGAGGCTGGATTTGGCCAAGTTGAGAGTCCTGCCCTGCTGCTAGCAGGCTAGTTAGCATGCTGAGACACTTCGCTATCTTGGATAAGTAATGAGGTGAGATTTAAAGTCACTTTTACACTTTTACACCAGGGGTGTCTGTGAAAGTCTTTAGAGGCTATCCTAATGTTACCCGGTGTTGCCGAAAAAACTGTGAAATGTGTTTTTGACTAAGGAAAAAAACATTGATATGAGTAGGGCCTGGCCCCTTTTTAAAAAAAAAAAAACTAAAACACACTAAACTTTTACACCAAGTGTCATATAGAGTTACTTAAGTGTCAGGATTCCTTCATCATGTAGAAAACAATGTTTTGAGGGATGTTTCCAGTGAATTTTCTCTACTCATGGCTGACAAAGTAAAGTAAGTTGATAAACATTTTGTACTGAAAACTTTTAACAATACATCAAGCAGACTTCAAACATTTGATAATCAGATATATGTGACCAACTGTGCAGTATTTGTTTTTTTGTTTTTTACAATGGTAAAGCAATCCCTTGTTTTCTTGGCCATTTCTAAACATGTCTGGATGGCTGTAATCTAGAGCTGCAAGGATTAATTGATTAGTTGCCAACTATTAAATTAACTATTTTGATAATCGATTATTCGTTTTGAGTCATTTTTTTAAGAAAAAAATGTCCAAATTCTCTGATTCCAGTTTCTCAAATGTGAATATTTTCTGTTTTTTTTAGTCTTCTATGACAGTAAACTGAATACCTTAGGGATGTAGACTGTTGTGGACAAAACAAGACATTTGAAGACGTCACATTGGGCTTTGGGAAACAGTAATCCACATTTTTCGCAATTTTCTGACATTTTATGGACCAAACAACTAATCAATTAATCGAGAAAATAATCAACAGATTAATCAATAATTAAAATAATCGTTAATTGCAGCCCTACTGTGACCATATTTTGGATGAAGGTTTCACAATAGAGCCTCGTTCTGCAGCTTCTGTGCAAGTGTGATGTGTAACTTCAGCTGTAAAGTTATAAAAGCTGTGGATTTCAGTTGTTATATCACTATATCATCAGTCACTTTCAGTGATTTGGCTAAATGTTTGAAAACTGCTCCTGTCAGTGTCAGCATTCAGCATACACACAGACATAGTGTTCATGTACTTGGTGAGCCTAACCGTAATCACTCACGGTTCATATTTCATTGTGTGTTCTGCATTTCAGAGCTTCCCTCCGCTGTTCTCCAGCATGTGATTCTCCAGGGGAGCTGTTTCATCTGTGGCAAGACTGCTGCTGACATTGCAGCTTTTCCCAATGGATCGAAGCATAGTTGATGAAGTTATTTTCTGTGGAGGCCGTGTGTAATCCTGAAGATAACCTTGCATTTCTCCTAAAGGCAACCCCACTTAAGCTTGGTTTGGAGAGGCTGGATGCTCCGGGCGCCTTTCTCCATCCCCTCCCCTGATCAGTCATTTTTGTGCCCTGAGCATCCATACTGACTCTACTCATGCAATTGTCTCATATACATTGAACACATTATGCCATCTGAGATAGGGCCCTGGTAGGTTTTTGAAGGGCCTTGAGGTACCTACTGCCTGCAGACAGTGCAGCCTGGCTGTGCAAGACCCAGTGGCACAGGCCTATAAAAGTACATTATAACAAAAAGACAACGCGCTCACCAAAATGCATTCATGATCTCATCGATGTTCCAAACTGGACTTAAGTGGATGTATCGGGTGTATTCATGAACTGTGAGTGCTGATGCCAGCTCATTGGGACTGGAGTGAGTGTAATCAGCTTTATTCATGAACCCCCTGTCTGAGTCTGGGTATAGCCTGGATGTTGGATGCCCTGAGTGTGTTGAATCAGCTGTTGCGGTGATGAGGCAGGGCTCCTGGTGGCCTGTGTGGCTGGCTGGGCAGAGGCCCAAGGTGATGTGATGGGGTGCAGGAACAGTAAGGTCCTCCCTGAGCCTCCAGGGGATGTTCAGTTGGACCTGGTCAAAAAGGTGAGTAAAGGACAATGTTTGAACTACTAGTAATAGTAACAATATTGTTACCACTACAGATACTATTACTGCTACTATTAAAAGTAACAGCATTATCACATCACTATCACTGCTACATACATTATTACCAGTATTAGTAATGATAAGATTCATTTAGGGCTGCAACTAACAATTGATAAACAAATCAATACATTTTTCTATTTATCAGTAATTGTTCAGTCTCTAAAAGGTCAGGAAATAGTGAGAAATACCAGTCACAATTTCCCAGAGCCCAACGTGACGCCATCAAAGTGCTTGTTTTGTCTGACCAACAGTCTAAAAGGCCAAAGATATTATATTTAAAAAGACATAAAACAGAGACATAGGGACAGTAGAAAAGCTGGAATCAGATTTTGGCATTTTTGATTAATAAATTCCTTTTTTTGTAGAAAAATGAGACAGCCTAGCTAAAATTTGGTGCAAGTGTTGCTTCCAGCCCATTCATCCATTTCCAAGCCATCGACCAGATTGAAAAAATGTTAAAATTGTACACAGAGAGGCTTTAAAGATGACGTGGTCATGACACCAGTCATCTTTAAAAACATAATGAATTGAGTCATTAATGCAGATTTAGAGAGTCTACGCCTTAATAATTTTATATATTTCAGTCAATTTAATCGTCTATTTCTCACTCCTAAGTGTTGTACTATTCCTGTGTTTGATGCATCTGGGATCCGCTGTGTTCATGTGTTTTTCAGGTTGATCCTCCTCAACCTCCTCAGACAGATATCTATAAGCACTTCATACGAGGGGATGGCACTGGAAGCAAGATGGGTGGGGCCGGTGGAGCGGGAGGTGACAAGGCAGACTCCACCTCCCCATACCAGGCCCAGGCGCAAGCTGCCACTCCCACCGCTTCCACTCAGCCACCCAAGGACCCATCCGAACTGTCGGACCCTCAGCGGAAGAAGGTGGCAAAATATCGAGCCAAGTTCGACCCGCGTGTCACAGCCAAATACGACATCAAAGCTCTGATAGGTCGCGGGAGTTTTAGCCGGGTTGTCCGCGTGGAGCACAAGAGCACACGGCAGCCGTACGCCATCAAAATGATCGAGACCCGGTACCGGGAGGGAAGGGAGGTGTGCGAGTCAGAGCTGTGTGTTCTGCGGCGCGTTCGTCACACCAACATAATCCAGCTGATGGAGGTCTTCGAGACGGCAGAGCGCGTCTACATGGTGATGGAGCTGGCCACTGGAGGAGAGCTCTTTGACCGGATCATCGCTCGCGGCTCCTTCACTGAGCGGGACGCCACACGGGTGCTGCAGATGGTGCTGGATGGCGTCAAGTATCTCCACACTTTGGGGATCACTCACCGAGACCTGAAGCCAGAGAACCTGCTCTACTACCACCCTGGAGCCGATTCCAAGATCATCATCACTGACTTTGGTTTGGCCAGTAGCAGGAAGAAGGGAGACGAGTGTCTGATGAAGACCACCTGCGGCACGCCAGAGTACATTGCCCCTGAGATCCTGGTGAGGAAACCCTATACAAATGCAGTAGACATGTGGGCACTGGGAGTGATATCGTACATCCTGCTGAGCGGAACCATGCCCTTCGAGGACGACAACCGCATGAGGCTCTACCGGCAGATCCTCAAGGGGAAGTACAGCTTCTCTGGAGAGGTGAGGAGTTAAATCTGTGACACACTGGCTCTCTCTTTCTCACACACACTCCCCCCCCTACCCCCCCCCCCCAGCAGACTTCACCCATATTTGAAATAAATTCCTCATGCTGCATGAGGCTTCGTCAGAAGGTTTCTAAGAAGTTCAGCTTCTCTCACAACTCCTCATGTCTCAGTTCGTGTCCATTTCTATCACATGTACCTACCCTTCACCTCGCCATACTGGTTTGCATTTATTTGTCCTCTCTAAGTCAATATGCCCTCCCTCTTAGTGTGTGTGTATGTGTGCACAATAATTTATGCTCTATCTGTGTATCTAGTTGCAAGAATGCTGAGTAGCCCATTTCTTTGTTTCATAGCGTGGGATGTTTATGTTGCCAGTGAGCTTTACAAAGGGGCCCTTGGTTAATGTTTGCCCCACATGCAGCCACTCCAGCGCAAATAATAGCTGAGTAGTTTTGTAATATTTAATGCAGAGCAGCTGAATGATCTCAGTGTTCTGGGGATGTGTCCAGATTTAAACTTCTCAAGTGTCTGACAGGTAAGATAAGTTTAAATCGGGCATATTTAATAATTAAAATCACTTCAGGGAGCTAGTTTTTTAGCGGAGTCCTGTAAATAGTGTAGCAGAACTGCTGGGTGAATGTCTAGCAAGTCGACTCTGGAATTGGTAAAGAGTGCTTTTCACTTGAATTGACCATTATGCATTTTTCAGATAATACAGTGTGTTTTTTGTAGAGTTTGTGGGCTTATTTGTCACATAAATTACTTAAAGATTTTTCATGAGAGTCTTGACAGAGTACAGTGACTCAAGTATTTATTTCTGTGAGGATTATTCATGACATCTCTATTTGAAAACCAAGAGAGAGAAGGCAAAGTGATGGCTTGATTTAAAGGGGACATAGCACGCTTGTTGTGATTTTCTGTCATTTATATACTGTTATAATGTCAGATGTCAATGTTAAACATGGTCAAAGTTCCAAAACTTGAGGTGAACGTATGTAAAATGATCCCTGTAAGACAAAAGCCAGGGTCAGCCTGATTTAAATGTTCTGTTTACAATGTTACCTCTACTTCCCCATCGAACTGATGTCAGATTGTTTGCGCATGCCCATACACAGCCGTCTGTTCTGTAGTCTCTGTTACTAAGGTTGTTGGTAAGGTTGTTCCATGGGTTGTTCACGTTGTACACTGGCATATTTGAGGTTTTTTTTTTTTTTTTTTTTTTTGAGTAAACAGGTAAAAGAAGCGAAATCCAACTACTACTGTTTGTTTATGTAGCCTCTGGAGACAGGGAAAGTCTGCCAAGACGCATCTTCCAAGCTGCTGGCCAATCAGAGTAAAGTGGGCTCAACGGCCAGCCCCTCAGTTCAGCCTGTCTGAACTGAGGGGCTGTGTAATGTACCAATAAAAGATAAATAAGTTTTTGTTTTTTGAACTGTAAATCATGCAAAGATATTCCAGCAGACCCCTAGATTAAAAATATATAGACCTGGAAATGTGCGTGATACATCCCCCAGTGTGCACACAAAATCCAAGTTCAAGCAATAAGCCAATTCACTGTGACATCCCAATTCCCCTTAAAGGTATCCCCTGAAGTTTTATTGTGAGTTAGGTTTACATTTAGTGTTTCTCACCAAAATGCATTGTGTGTATTAATTAATTAAGGCCTCAATTTAAAAAAAAAAAAAAATTATATTTTGCATTGTTTATACCCATGCTTGCTAGCATGCAGTCTTCTTTTTTGCCTTTTGTTGGCACATTACTAAATTTTTTGGCACATTACCACCCCCAACCATCAATCCAGGGAACAGCAAGAAACTGTTTAGCTTCAAAAATTAAAAAAAACATTGCTCCATAGCACTACTAGTGGTCAAAAACAACACAGCGTACCTTTAACTGCTCACCACTGTAAAAGAAAATAAAAAGCTTGTGAAATTTTGCTAAAATAGTTAGTCCATACATTGATAACTTGATTGAAGAAAATGAATCCACAATGTTCCCGGTTTGATTCCAGCCAGGGACTTTTGTTGCATGTCATACCCCCTCCTCTCTGCCCATGTCTCTCTCTACTCTCCCTCTACTGTCGCTGTCAAATAATGCAGAAAAAAATATCTTAAAATGAATATATGGTGCATTCTGCTGAGATAGTCCTAACTAAGGACTGGGCTCAGAGGCCCGTGATCCTTTTGGAGTCCTGACCGTTGATCAAAGAAAATCCCGTAAATGATCAGAGAAGCTGAGGTGGAGCACCTCCCTCAGGGACATGTGTCTTTACAGCTGTGATAAATAATGTTCACATTTACAGCTGCAGTCCAAGATCTAATCACAGCCTGAGCGTTGTTGTAGGTAGAGGAGAAATGGATTTCTGAGACTTATATATGTGTCATGTATCTTTAGCCAACACTGGTGATTTACCTGCTGTGTGAAGAGAGGGGGTTAGTTGTCTACTGGGAGACTGAAAACACAGCTGGTTGCCAAGCAGGACATCAAGTGCAACGTGTGTGTGTCTGTGTGCGGAAAGGCACGCGGCGTTGAGATTCCCAATTCCTGTCTAAGTAGGGGGTAGAGTTTGACTCACAGTCTATTTCTCAGAAAAGTCGACAGCATCTGCCAAGAACATTTGCTTTAAACAAACATTTTAGTTTACGTATGAACATGAAATTGTGTTCAAGCAAAACATTTAAACTTCTCATTAGTGAGATGAGAGAAAGAATTAGGCAGAGGCACATAATATTCACTGCCCCACTGATGAGTCTGATAATAACTCAAAAGACCAAGAACACTCATTATGAGTAAACAAACTACATAACACAGTCAAATGTCCTTGTACCAGACATTCTCAGCTTCATATCACTCTGCTGCCCTCTTGTGTCCAGTAGATAGAGCTGCACTGATACATATTATAGGAGCTTAATTTATTGAAATTCATAGGATTTGTATAGGAAACATCCTGTATACAGAAAATACATTCATTATGCTCATGGTCTCACAATTAACAGTTAATGTCCATGGTAAGCTTTTTATTATTTTCTTCCCTCCTCTTTAACTTCATATTGTGTGTGGTCACCTTTATATTCCTCATGTACCATCAGTTAAGACCAGTGGTTTCCAAGGTTTCTCAAGATCATTGCCCTGTTTGGAGGCTGCAAAAAAAAAAAAGAAAAATCTGATTCATAGCAGGCATTTTGACATTTCAGAGGAAAAGCACAGGTGGAACTAATAACGTTAACAGTGGCTCTGTTCCAGCAGTTGTTGCAAAGCAATGCAGCAATTAGTGATTTTATTAGTTACACCTGTGTTTGACGCACCAAAATGTCTGCTGTGAAAAAAAGGTCTGTGACTCAAATGTTTTTTTTTTCTATTTGTCTTCAAAGTAGATATTTTAACTTGTAATATTTTTGATATTTACACTTGTGCTTTTCCTCAAAATGTCTCAAAAAGACAAACCACCCAGTTGCCATGAGTTTAGACTATAAAGAGTATTGAAATTAACAATTCAGTCCCCTGTAATTACAATCTTGTCTCACATCTGTCTCCCCTCTCCAGCCATGGCCCAGCGTGTCCAACCTGGCCAAAGACTTTGTAGAGCGGATTCTAACAGTGGATCCCAGCGAGCGGCTGACGGCTGGGCAGGCCCTCAAGCACCCCTGGATCGTCAGTATGGCCGCCTCTTCCTCCATGAAAAACCTACAACGCTGTATATCTCAGAACCTCCTGAAGCGGGCGTCCTCTCGCTGCCACAGCACAAAGTCAGCCCAGTCCACGCGCTCGAGCCGCTCAACCAAATCGAACAAAGCCCGGCGGGTGCGTGAGAAGGAGCTGCGCGAGCTGAACCGTCGCTATCAGCAGCAGTACAATGGCTGAAACAGGGACAGCCAACGACTGTAGCATACCTTATACTTTGGGGGAAAACAGCACTACAATGACTGAGTTTTTACAATGACTACCACCATCTGAAGTTGCTACCAGTGTTAGAAGCCAAAAAGGGCTTCCAAAAAAAAGAATAAAGAGGACCACAGCCTTTGGCTACCAAAAGTAGAATTAAGTTTGAAAAAGTAACTGTTGCCAATCGAGACTATAGAACAAGTCAAAAACCACGAGGACAATGTAAACTATGAATTCCAGTGTGTCTTCTGATGAGCACAGAAACGGACACACAAGTCAAGTGTTGTACTGCAACGGTTACGTCATCTCTCCATCCATTCCTTCACCTTTTCTTTGGTAGGATGGGGCCTTCCACTCCTTTCCTTTTGTTCTTTCAATCCCTGTGTCTCTACATATTTATTTATTATTGTTGACATGATTATTAGTCTCCATTCAAATGGTCACTGGATAATGACCTTCCACGAGGATCTGTTGAACAGAGTTCTGGGTACTGAAGTCTCTAAGAACAAAGGGATACTTAAGAGGAGGGGAAAACAAATTCCTCTCACTCATTCCTGATTGAAAATTGCTGTGAATTTATTATTGTACTAATTGTACAGACCTTGTCTTAACATGTGGGCGATGGAAACACACTGCAACATAACCACATCCTTGAAGGCCAAAATGAAGGCATGTTGTTTATTAGTCAAGTCTAAGCTTATCTAATCTTGCCATTATTGCTCTGTTAATATTGTTCTAAAGCTGTCAAAAGATTGTGAAGCTGTTTTGTGTCAGTGTTTAATCTTATATGTATTGCATTAGACAATAAGCCACACAGCCCCGCTCCCAATGATTTTCATAGACTAATAGATTAACTTATGAAGTAGCAGCTGTGAGCCCTCCCTGTTGCATAGCAGTATTATAGTTTTCATAAGGTTATGTGGCTATTTAGGGTGTTGTATGGTCGCCTTTGTTAGTCGCAGTGAGAATAGTACATGTTCTTAGAACAGCAATGAAGGCAAACATATTTGTCACTGAGAGAGCTGCCGGTTGCACCAGCTCTTTATAAGTCCAAACTTAGTTATAACACGAGTTCTAACATAAGTGTTTACTTAGCGAAGATTTCGGCATAACTAAATTAAAAAGGGTTGCATGACAAAAAATAGTTCTTACATAGAGATTAGTTGCTACTAAATATACACCCACCAACAGCCAGGTGTAACTGTTCGGTAGCTAACCCAACAAACTGACAAAAAAACGTTAGCTTGCTAATATATGACCCATTTAGAGTAAAGAGGTAATATGGAATATGTTCGACATATCTGACCTGACACTTGATAAAATGCTGTTTAATGATGATGTTAACTGGGACAATTTTGATTTACAATGATAATATTAGACTACCAAATTATGTCAGCTAGGTTAGCATAAGGTTAGCATGGATATTTCCTGCTCGTTCTAAACCACATGAATACAACTCTGAAAAACATTTCTCTGTAGATATATATAGATAAAATAGACAAATAATACCTACATTTACAAAGGATTGGCTGTTAAGTTTAACAAAATTTGTAATTTTCCGAGCAACTGATACATTATTGAAGTCTACTGTAGTAAGGCACCAGTTTCAAATTAGCTACTAGTTACTAAGAACTTAGGAAGGACTTTACACACTCTTAATGATGGATTTATGAATAGCTGGTGCAACCCAATGCAGTAGTCATGCCATCTTTCCTAGCTAGCTTTGTTCCACTAACATCTGTAACCCAGTGGGTTTTCTCATAAGGATTTTCCCATTGGTTATGTTTGCCTTCAACATAACATATCCCATCAGTCTTATCAATTGGTACACTGTCAAAATAACTCTTATACTTCTTATACTTACTAGCCAGTATAATGTGTAGTAGATAGAATTGAGCTATGAAAAAGATGAGAAAATATGAATCAGATTTATTTTTCTTTTATGTAATTTTTCTTTCCCCCGGTCAAGTGTGCCAATCTACTCTTTGTTAATCACAGTCATGTCATGAAAGACTGACCCATTTAGGCGTAGAAGCTAGTGGAACAGAGGTTACCTAAGAAAGAGGGAGGACGCCAGTATTTAGTAGCTTCTACGCAGGTTGCATTTGAGCATGCAGAAACACCAAACTGAAGACCAAAATGACCAAAATGAAGGAAACCACTAAAATAGAGGAATATATAGAGCTGAATCAAATGACCATTAGTCTATATGATTTTAAAATATTAGATTACAAAACATAGCACATGCAACTATGCAGGCATCTGTGTAAGGCTTCTTTAGTTTGAAAAGGTTACCTACTCCTTTTAAGTGCACTTAAATAAAAAAAACCTTAGAGGAAAACCCTAGATGATCAAATTCACAGTGTCGTAGTAAACAAACAGTTTGTACTTCTCTTGATCTGCACTCTCTTAATTCTGCCTTTTTCATTCTGAATCATATTCAGTCCAACACCCATCATGTGAAGATAGTCAGCACCCTTACATAATAAGGTATTGTGACTACTGGACAATATGTTGATATAATAATAATATTCTAAAATGAGACTAGATTATGGGTTTTGTTTTTTGTAATAATGTGGTATAGTTTAAAAGGCTGCATTACAGTAAGGTGACATTTCTGAACTTATTAAACAGTTCAAGCAGAGTGAAATGACTGAGTACAAATGGTTTTCTGCTAACTATCTTCATCTCCAAATTGGTCAAAATAATGTGATATTTGGTTATTTCTAATATTGCCCAACATAAGCACAACTCAAAGATTCAGGAAAAGTGAGAAGTTGTTTACCTTTTTTGCGTTTTTCCTGTAATCTGGCAAAGCACTTCATGTACAAAGTTGAATTGGATTTTGTTAGTTTTTACAATTACAGTCTTCCTGTTAATTGGACCTGTTCACTGCGTTTTTAATGTATTTTGTCCCTTCACAACACTCCCAGAGTAAATCAGTTGCTACAGCATGGTCTTTTCCTCTTTAAATGAGCATTTTGCTGTGATCTACCCCAGACTTCTAAAGTATGCTGTTGTTGTGAACTTTTTAACACATACTGGAAACCTAACCGAGCCATGTCAGCTGACCTCAGTTTTTCCTTTCTTTTTGTTTTTTGTCCTCTACTTGTTCCAGGATGCTCTGTCATCTTTCTGATGCTACTCTTTCCATTTCCTCGATGAAAGTCAGATTTTCGTATCTTTTTAAATTTCTCTGTTCCTTCGTTCCACTGCTGTTATCTGTCCTGATGTCTCACCTCTTGGTGGAAGTAAATTTTTTATATATAAAAGACCGTAAGTGAGGTTAACATTGGAACTGGTATCGGTACACTCAAATCTACACTCTGTCTACTTCTTGGTTCCCTATTATTGTATACTGAATGTCATTGGACAGATACTCCACCTAAAATGTTTCTTTTTAATATCAAAAGCACCATGTAGGCTTGAAAAGGTTCATTTGCCAAAATATGGCAATTTTAGCAGCCATCTGTCGAGCCTACAGTGGTGATTTGATAGTGAAAAGATAGATATTGTGTGAAGTATCACTTTAAGGTGTCACACTTTCTGCACCATACAGTATAATGAGGTGGCCTTAGTATTTGTAATGTGTTGATTGATATCTCCTAGAGTATATCATCTTTGTGAAAACTATAACCTCTTTAAATCTCAGATCTAGGAATCACAAGTCACAAATTAATCATTTGGACTCAAAGAACTGCAGTGTTTGAATTAGTCAGCAGCATCATTGAGTGCCTATTGTGTACCATGTTCAATGAATAACCAAATCAGTTCGTTAGCAGTTTTGCAGAATGTCAGCACATTTGTAAAAGTGTTTTCTTTCATGTTTTTATATATCTGTGTGATTTTATATAAATGCTGTTGCCCTAAATGAAGTAGCCAATTCAACACTGTTACCTGAAAACAGTTGTTCATCTTTTTGTAATTGTGTGTCAAAATGAATGATAACACTTTGATTCTTCTACCATTAACTTTTTTATTTTTTTTTTTAAACAGTGAGTTGTATGTGCCAATAAAACACTCGAACCTGACTTTCTGTTTCATTGCATTTGGAGTTTCGCACTATTCTCTGAGAGAAGTAGTAGGTTGATTGTGATATTTTAGTTTTTGAAGCATGTTTGACTAAGCACCATTTTACTGGTAGTATTTTTTCTTGTTCCTCCGACCTTAGTGCACAATTGCCATGAAATGATATAAAGCCAGACATTACCTAGAAATTCTGGTGGTAATTGTACAAAACTGACTTATTTGCCTGGAGGTGGAGGTGCTATAAGAAAATGTAAGCCCTTGAAAGGATACAAACTGCCTTTTCATAAAGTTCCACCAAATCGTTTTTTGATTAGAGACAAATCAAATCACATATAATGTGAAAGGGGTTGCTGGCAATGACAACTTAGCCTCTTTTAGCTCTTTTTATTTTTGTTTTACAGCACATTTGCTGTATGGGTCAGTCTCACCACTCTCAAACCCTGTTTCAGCTGTAGCAGGCAGTTGTTTTTGTCAAAAACCTCTGATAAACCTACTGATTGGTGCTAACAGATAAAATTAGTGACTAACTGGTGAAGAAAAACATCTACTAGCTAAAGACCCAGGTCTATTTTCTCAGAAGTTAGTGGAGAACAAAAGTTAACATATATTTATCAGGTGGCTAAGACATGCCTCAAAATAAATTATAATGTTGCTCTGTCAATTGCTTAAGTACATAGGAAATTGTTTGATAGCATGTTAGCTATAGCAGCTTTATAAGGTGATTACATTACCCATGTCCCCATCAAAATTGCTTGCAGCACTCTATACATGGGCCCTTCAAGACCCTTCAAATACTTGGTAACAAATTTTCAGCAAAATGAAAATGGCAGCCACAAGCAAATGAATTTGGCCTAACACAAAAGCAACCACAACTCTACAGTCTTTAAGCAATTAAGGTACGTTTGTTGCCAAATACAAGTGTTTCTGAAAAAAAAAATAATAATAATAATAATAATGAATACAGTGCCACTTAGCCAAAACCTCTTTATAGTTCTTACTGTTTTCAACCATATGTAATGAAATTTGATATAATATGCTGGGACAACTCATCATCAAAACTCAAAATGTTCAAATCTTGCTGTTAAATAATTGTAATAATATTTGTAATTAAATTATGTAAAAAAAAAAATAAAATGGGTGTGTATATTACAGTGTATAACTTTGCCTGTTAGTTAAAATCCACTGAGCTGACCAGAAGTCCTATTTAATATTTACATTACATTAAAAGTAGAGCTGGGCAGTAATTAAAACAATCAAATTACACACAGATTCCAACTGTATTTTTTAAACAAATCTACTGGAAACAGATCCATTTACCTTTACCATTTACTTTTTACAAGCGGCAGAGTTACGTCATCATATATGATGGTTTATGAATTAATCCAAAACACACTTTAGTGGTAATAATGCCAATTTATTGCGTAGGAGTGATATCATTATCGTGGGTGAAATAAACATGTTCAATCTTAAAATATTATATCATAAACCCCTGCGGTGAGGTTATGTACTGTGTTTTGCTGGCAGTAGTACAGCGCCCACTGCTGGCAAACACGCAGCATGACAGGGAAGACTGCACTGAAGTGGTAGCTATAGGCCTACTAGGTTGCCAGATTTGACACAAAGCGTCACACACCGTGGTCAAAGGGGCATTTGAAAGTCGAGTAAAACGTAATTGTGACAACATTTTGAGTACGTGAGTAACGTTTTCAGTGTCTATGAATACAATAGGGAGAAAACAGTTGTCTAATTTTCGATGTCTTTTTTCTGAAAGAGTCAATCGTGCTCGGGGTTTAGGAGGATAAGCTAACTAAACCTGGCAACCCGTCATCATAACCAGCCGTCAGAGGTCTGCGGCTGTAGCGCTGTGAGTTTGCTGCTAGCTTTTGTTCGATGGACATTAAACTTAGCTATCAGCTCATCACTACACGGACGGTAAATGACAAAGCCCAGTAGATAACTGTGAAGTGTGAGCCGTGGTTCAGCTCGGTGAGTAAAAAAGGCTCACAAATCTCCAGCAGGTACTGTAAAACACTACAAAGCGAGCTAGCTAACGCTGTACATGTGATAGACTGCTAATAGTTAGGTCTGGAAATCTATTACCACATCTCCTTGTTTACAAAAAACAATTTCAGATGGTGAAGTGTAATTATCTTTCGACATTAACTCGTGCTTTAATGGTTTTTCAAACAATCTTATTAACTGTCGATAAAATATGTGTTCTCCTTAAAGGTGTTTAGCCTCGAGCATATGTCTGCTGATGCCTGCAATGTTTATACTGATGAAGCCGATATTTCTGTGTGGCTACAGGGCTTTGCATTGTTAGCTAACGTGTTTATATTGAAAAAGCAGTTATTGGAACACAGGCTGTGTCGTACTGGAAAGAAATGAACTCTTATGTAATCTCCTGTGTCTAACGTATTTATATCCTGGTAACCTTTTATACACCCTTTAATGTAAACTACAGACTGTAAAACGTGTGTGTGTGTGTTTACTTTGTGTTTGGTGTGCTCAAGGAGTTAACTAACTAACTTGAAGCCAGTTTTAGCAGTGAAACAGTGGAAGTTGAGCTGTTGCACCTCTGATTCTTTATTTGTTAGACACTGTATACAGATGTGCACATGTACAAAACAACTGCAGTTAACTTGTGGTAGTCTATTATTTCTGCATTTACCCCATAAACTATTGACTTTGGATTGTTCTTGACAAAATTGTTACCGTTATTTAATTCTTGAGAAAATGTCCATTTTCTAAGGGGCCCCTGTTCTAACATCCTAAGACCTGCCTGTAGATTGATAATAACATCGCGGTGGATCTCTCTCTTCCCGCTGATTGGGGCAGGGGTCCTTTTCTAGCTACTAATCTATAGATGCCTTGAGGTTTTGATGCCATTTTTGTGGTTTGGTGTTATGTTGACATAAGTGGTCCTAGTCTGACTTTTACAGCCCTGCCCTAACCAGTAAGACTATTTTTACAGCCCCGGGTCTAAACCAGTAGTCGTTAGCTGTATTGTTGTCTCACGCAGGCAGGGTATCCTGCCCCAAGCTGGAACTAGTGATTGAGCCTCCTCCTGTTAGACTAGACCAGTCAGGGGCTTTTAATTACACCGTCTACACCTGTATCACTCACTTGTGTAGGCCCATATCTGCAGTTTTTATCTACTGTATCATTATGGTTGAGCAGGAGTAGGCATGTGACCACACACACACACACACACACACACACACACACACACACACAGAGAATGGATAAAGGATAGGGATTAAGGTGTAATGATTATGTGTTTGATTAATATAAACCTTTTTTTTTACAACAGGGCAGTACAGTGTGCATCCTGTACAATAAAGGGACTTTCTTAATAATTTCAGTAATATCCTACTCGGTTTGTAAACTGATCACCATGTTCTTAAAAGAGCAACATTATCTGTAATTTAGTCAGCCAGAGCAGTTCCCTCCTCTGCATTTGGGCACTTTTGACTTTTTGAATTCTGTGAGCAATAACTGAACTTGGTGCTAAACCTTCAGAGATACAGAGAGCTGTGCAGCCTCATATTTTGGCTCTGATTTTTCTCAAAACTTTGAGTTTTCTTCTTATGCAAAGTCATGTGAATAAAGTCACACAGTAAACATCACACATGCGAATCCATTAGTTTGAAAGGTCTGCTAGGGTGTGTGTGTGTGTGTGTGTGTGTATATAGTAATGACTGCTAGTGCTAACAGTCTCCACAGAGGAGACAAGGGCATCGACAGGAGAACCAGAAGGTTTAAATTATACTCAAGTGATTTGATAGTTAAAGGCAGGTTTAGATATCATCACCATAAGTACACGGTGGCACTGAACAGAATCTGGACTTGTTTATACACTGCTGTGCCATGTAAATCTAGTTGTTTGTTTTTGCTTCTCTGTTCATAGTAATCAAACTAACTTGTATGCCTGCTGTCAGGTAGCACACACATTTATACACTGTAATTGGTGGGGTGTTCAGCTTGTTTTCATCCTTTGACTGGAGCGTTTGATTTTAGTGGCAGCCTGACAACAGAGTCATGACCGCCTGGATAAAATAGATACACACACTCCCGCACACACTGCTTTCTGTGTAGCTGCACACTCAGCTCTGGAACATGTTGCACACGTACTCTGTGCAGCAATAAAGCTTAACAGTCAGAGAGCAGCTGGTCCATAGTGCACTTAACAGTCATTGAGTGGGTTATGTGAAGGCTAATTGATGCAAGTAATTCCCAAACTGGGCATAGGTGGGTGCTAAAATGTAACAAATAGATGAATTTCATAAATAAACAAAACATTGTATATCTTATTATTTTATTAAACGAAAAAAAACAGAGCTAAATTTGAAAAAGAACATCGTCTGTTGTAATGTAGGAGGCAGTTAAATGCTCTGCAGGAAGGGAGGTCGTCTTATGTAATGTAACCTGGGCTGGACCCTCAGTCAGTGTGGAGCTGGTTCTCATGAGCTCTTGTGTTGAGTTTGGCTTGTGTGTGTGTGTTTTGTAGGTGTCTGTGTGTAGCTGTGAGTCTGTTGTGTATTTTATTACCTGGTTGTTCAAGCCTTGGACCAGAGGGGAAATGATCCTGTACCTGCCAAGAATGTCCCTTTTGATGCAGCCGTGTGTGTGTGTGTGTGTGTTGGGGAGTCATATATCACTCACAGTTTTGGGTCAGTTGAGGCAGCCTAGCTGATTATCTTTGTTTCAGTGTTGTGTTTTTATATATTTATGCCGTGTGTATCTACCTCTAAAAGTCTTTTGAGAGATGTAGGATGGGTTTCATTGCAGCATAAAGATGTTTTTTGATTTAATTTTTCATAAACATGTCTTTTTGCCAAAGTAGAGCTTTCCTTCACTATCATTTGACATTATGAGCAACATTTATTGATGGTTTAAAAGCAGCTCATAGTGTATTAGCTACAGTAATTGCTTCACTTAGTCTGTGGTGGGTTATTGTTGGCTGTCTCTTATGTACAGCTCATATGTTATCATTCCAGGTAAGATAAAGTTTTATCTCCGTGTACGTGCTCTATCTAGTAACAGGATTGCTCTACAGGGGCAGCACACACTCTTCATGAGTGGTTAAATGAGGAAGGAGTGGTTAATACCTCATCAGTCTACACCCAAAACCTCCCTTCCTTCCCCTTGGCAGGGCAGAGGAAACACTCCTTTCTCTAAACACAGCATGATGGGATAGAAATGGAAACAAAGGATCAGTCATTTTGTTTTTCTTAACCTTGGTGTTGTAGAGGCTGTTTTCTCTGCAAATGTTATATTTTTGCTGCAGCAGGTCTCAAAGATATATGCAGGTAATTTTCATGAAATGTGTACAGACAGATAGACCTGAGGTCAAGAAACAACTGATTAGATTTTGGTGATATGCTTTATAACTGACTGATATATCAGCACCGATATTGCCATGCCTGCATTGGCCTATATGTTGGCAGATATGCAAAAAGAAATTGCAGTACAGTCAGTGCAGCAATAACTGTTTATAGGCTGTTTTTATGTATATGACCTTAATTTTTCTTAATTAGTTTCAGTATATTGCATTTGTGCCATACTCACATGCTCTGATTTAAATGCCAGCGAGATTTGTTCTCACTATTTTGTTGTTTTGTTTCTCTTTTCTTTCCAGGGATAAAAACAGAAAGGACTACAGTGGAACTCTAGATTGACAGCAACTTTCCCTCCATCACTGCTTGCGCCATCCTCCCATTCATCTACTGCTCCTACTGGTTGTTTCCTCTTGTTCTCAACATGGCGGCTATGTTCCTACTCTGGCAGCGTCACTGACCACCCTGGACTACCACCATGGAGAGAAAACGCAGAAAGAAATTAATCTAGCTGCTCAGGCCATTTGCAATATGGACTCATTTTTGGAGCTCTGGACCTGAAATGCTCTGACCCTGATTCAGCTTTTAGCTGCTCATTTTTCACCTGAAACAGCTCACCTGCTGCTAGAGTTTCAAAGGGCCTGGTGAAACTGATGGTTTGCCCAGCTTCACAACTCAAAATGCTCCTGCTTCCTGTGTGGGCATCCATGCTTTTGGGGCTGCTTGCAGGCTTTCTGCCTGTGGTGGGGATGGAGCCGGCGGGAGAAGGTAAATCTGACTCTGATCACACCCCCAACTCAGAGCTCCTCACCTCGTCGTCTGACTCCAACTGCTCCCAGCTCACCCTCAAACTGGAGTTCTCCTCCAAGGTGGTGGAACATGGTAAGAAATCAATGGTAGATACAGTATGTCAAGTGTGTCTCTGTAAGCTGAGGAAACCTTGTGTTTCTAATTTTCCAGATTGGTTTATCAGGGCTTCCACATTTATTGGCATTTCTAGTTTATGATGAAGCATCATGTAGCAGTACAGTATATTCCTGATAGTAGTAAGAAATTTTGATAAATTGGGAATATCAATATAGGGTATGTCCTGATCACATATTGTACTAAGTCCCATAATATTGAGTATCTGCCAACACAGAGTCTGAACCATTTGTAATAACATTTGTAGTACAACTTGAGGCTGTTGGTTCATTCTCAAACATGCAAACAGTAGTTTTCCCGAGAAAAAAAAAAAAACATAACTCAAGGTCAACTTTTTCTGAAGCTTTCAACCACCTCTCGCATGCAGGTACTGAATATGCACCTTTTATTCACAGAATATCAAGGTGAAATTCCATCTCTTTTCAGAGGATAGCTGAGTTATCAGGCTCATTTGCCTTGTGCTTGTCACATCCATGTTTTCACCCCTTCCAGTATAGTGGCAGTATCAGCAGCAGTATTAGTGGCAGTATTAGGTGAGTTTGTCATTCATTGCAGATCTGTCGCAGCTGTTGCTCAGAATTTAGTCCTGAGTGAGTTGCAGCTTCCTGTCTCTTCTCTGAAAACACAATGCCTCTCAATCACCGTCAGTACAGAGGCAATCAGTGCAGAGAAGAGGGATCACAGACAGTGGTGGAAGCAGGATTGTGAGGAATTAGATTTTACCATTATCTGGCTGTCCGTACAGGACTTGATGGACTTGGTGCTGATATGAACATCTACAGTAAGAGCCTTAAGACACACCTTAGTGTCAGTAACATCAAATCATAATAACAGCAGTGTACAACATGCTATTCAGACTCTGTCCTCATTATATATTATATTATATTATTATTACACGGATTATATAAATACTGCAACAGAAGTAAAAAATCATACTTGTTTTTTCCAGTATGGACATCAAACAAATTAACACATGGTTATGTTGTTACTACAATAAAATGTTTCTCACTAGAATACATAGTGTTTAGTAGCACATCTCCTGTCCTAAAACAGTCTCCTCTCTGCTCTCTTGTCTCTCCAGAGTACATCGTAGCATTTACGGGATATTTCTCAGCCAAAGCTCGCAGCCTGTACATCAGCAGTGCCCTGCGGAACACCGGGGACGGAGCCCTGGAGTGGCACATCATTCCCAGAAAAAACCCAGCTTCCGACTTCCCCAGCGACTTTGAGCTGGTCCGCATCCGCCAAGCTTTGCCCAGCAGCTTGTTGACCTTAGAGGACCACCCTTACATCAAGAGGGTGACACCACAACGCAAAGTGTTCCGCTCACTCAAATACATTCACTGTAAGTCTGACAATATGGTGGCATTGTGCTTCCTTGGTTGGCATGTCTACCCAAGAGAAAAAGTCCCACTGAAGAAATATAAAACTCTGCAAAGATACAGAAAGTTGTTTGTCTGCTACAGTTCACAGAATGTCCCTTTGTTTGTTGAGTCAGAGGATGCATTTCTCTCTCCACTGTGTTTGTGGTTTAGAAAAGGATTGTGTATCTTAATGTGAATTGCTGGCCATCTTGGGGGTGTTGATGCTGGACTGTGTGTGTGTGTGTGGTGTTGGGGGATGGGAGGGAGGACAGAGTACGTCTGTGTTTGCTCACCCTGGGAGGAAATAGGTGAGTCAGTGTTGTGGGGCTTGCCTGGACAGGGGGGCACACCCTGCATTTGGCACTGGATGAAAGACGTCAGTGTGCCCCCAGCCTGTATACACATGCAATATCAGTATGGAGGCCATGTGGTGTGCATGCGACCTTTTATGTCCAGGATTTCTTGAAGAGGAGCATATAAAAAGTTCTTAACCAGTGTCTGTTACAGTGTTAAATGTCTAGAAAACTTGATCTAAAGAGTCATTTTGAAATGAAAATGCATCTGCTGTGCAAAGCATTCAAGATACTTAGAAATATCCAAATATTAGTATTTTAATAGTAATAGTTTATTTTTCTCTTTGAAGTCCAGATGTTACGATGGTAGAAGCATTCTTTTATATGCAGATGCAGTCAGAAAGGCTAAATACTGTAAGTTATGCTATGCTGTGTACTACACAACGTCACACAAAATCAAACTGCACATGGTTAATCACTCTGGAGATGCTAATGGAAATAATGCAGAGCAAGTCTTGCTGTGTTAGGCTCAATAAGTAACCAAATGGTTAGTTTATTAGCTTAAGTGTGGGAATTTATTCGAAATGCATGAGAGAGCATGAGTGCATGTTTGTAATGAGCATCAGCTTTACACTACATGCACTGAATTGATTTAATAGCAGCTGTTTCTTAATGGCATATTAAGGGCTGTAGTGAGAAGATTTGAGCGTTGTAATTGGTGGATTGAAAAACAAAATGAACACTACAAAAGTGTGATCGCGTGAAGCGATCAGTGTTTGAAAAGTGGCTGTCGTGTCTATCTTTACTCTACCTCCTGGGAAGGTAGATTGGTTGAGATAAACTTAAAATTGGTGAGTCCACGTTCACTGGATTGGCGTCTACAAAGCAGCTACCTAATAATAAGGTAATTAATTAGAAGAAAAGATAAAAGAGATGACCCCATCCTTGTATTTCATTCCTACTTTAAATGCATAAAATGTCCTGCATGGCTCTGCTTTCATTTGCTAATGACCTAATTAAAATTTGTTCTGTCCAAGTGACTGAAATTGTGATGAGATTGACTCAGATGAGGCTGGTCTGATCAGCCTCACATCACAACTGAGGGATGGAGGGAGGAACAGAGACAGAGGAAAGGAAGGGGGAGAAAATCATTTGATATGAGGGGTCGAAACATGATAAGCATGATTAGGTTAGATTAGGAAGATTGTGCTGTCTGTAGGAGGGGACTCGACTGTTGTCACAAAGTGGCCCAGTAGATAAATTAATCCATAATGAAAGTAATTGTCATTGAGGATGAGTTGTTAATTTAGCAACACTGTGAGTTAAATATGTAGCATGAAAGCAAGACAGCCTAAAGTCTGAGTACTGTATGTAAAAGATCTTTGACATTAGATTTTTGCTCTGTTGTTAACACAGTTGTTTATCTGTCTCTCAAGCACCCGAACCCACTGCACCCTGCAACGCCACCCGCGGGACACAAAAATGGCAGTCGTGGCAATCATCCCGGCCTTTCCGACGAACCAGCCTGTCTCTGGGTTCAGGTTTCTGGCACGCCACCGGTCGCCACTCCAGCCGGCGCCTGCTGCGGGCCATCCCCCGCCACGTAGCCCAGATCCTGCAGGCAGACGTACTCTGGCAGATGGGACACACTGGTAAGACCTTGGACCTTTGACATCTCTGAAAGGGGCAGGATGGTAGGATCTGGAGAAACATCTGCTCTAAAAATTTCACTCAACGCAATGGAATTTAAAGATTCCCTCCAGATATGTTTTCAGATGTTTGTTTTTTTTTTCAACAAATTATCTCGTTAAAATCCTTAAAATGACATCTACTCCTCCCTCATTAAAATATCCAGAATCTATGAATATGCAAATATATTTAGTTTCAAAAGTTTAAACGTTGATACAAGATGTCTCCTACTTCACTGAAAAGTCAATTCTCAGTGTTTGTGCACTGGAGGCTTCAAGTTTCCACAACACACTTGTGTGTGTAAGTTGCATACAGGACCACAATTGGCTACAAACTAGTTGTAATGTCACAAATTATGCTTGTAGGTCCATGTCTTAAACTTTCCACTTTCAGCAGATAAATGTGAAAACAGCCTCCCAGAGTCGAACTCTGTACGTACATCATTCTGCATAGTGAAGCTCAAACATCCAACTAACGAAACAATAAGCAAAACACATTTTTGAGTGGAGGAGGACTTTAAGGATTGCTTCAAATAAAAGAATGCTCATGGGAAAAAAAGGAAAAATAAGGGACATCTTTTCGACTTTTTGCTGGAGTTTTTAGTGACACCATATTTGCTTTAAATGAAACATATTTGACGTGTCTGTCTTTTTCTGCGTGTGCAGGTTCTGGCGTGAAGGTGGCAGTGTTTGATACAGGCCTGAGCGAGAAGCACCCACATTTTAAGAATGTGAAGGAAAGGACAAATTGGACTAATGAGAAGACACTGGATGATGGTGAGGAGGAAGAACATGCTGATGATTAATGATGATGAAGACAGTGCTAATTATGTCGTTGATGATGATTATTACTGTTATCACTGTTGTGTATTGTGGGGTGGTGGAGGCCCAGAAGTAGGCTGAAGCAGAGGGTTTCATCAATCTCTTGTGCTGTTTTCAGGCCTGGGCCATGGTACGTTTGTCGCAGGAGTGATAGCCAGTATGAGGGAGTGCCAGGGCTTTGCCCCCGATTCAGAGCTGCACATCTTCAGAGTGTTCACCAACAACCAGGTACACACATGCTTTTAGTATATGATTGTGCTTCAGTCCAGCAGATTGTTTTAATGAGGTAAAAGAAGAACCTTCCCTAAAAGTCAATAATTTATCCAAATCATTCTTAAACTGGAGCAAATTGTGTTTTCGATGCATTATAGTATGTGACATTTTTGTCTCTCCTCACCTCCCAGGTGTCATACACCTCATGGTTTCTGGATGCGTTCAACTACGCCATCTTGAAAAAGATAGACGTTCTCAACCTGAGCATCGGGGGGCCTGACTTCATGGACCACCCCTTCGTTGATAAGGTGATACACACGTACTAATGCACGAATAAGGGGGGTAATATTGTCATTAGGGAGCCCGACACACATGGTAGCATTTGGTCTAAGTTGACTGACATTTAACTAGGTCGATGAGAAATGTGAGCAGATGATTTGATGTTTGTCTAGGCAAAAAAACAGCTCTCACTCCTCCCTCCATCCCTTTAAGTCACACCCTTTTCACAGTGTGTTAGTGAGCCAGAAAATGAGCAGGTCAACTGTCAGTGCAAACAGGTCAAACCAAGTCAGTAGACACATGCATGACAACGTCAGTGCACAGATGAGCACAGAAACGATATAGTCATCAGCTACATGAAACAGTGAATGTAGAAATATCCCATTTACAGGGCTTATTTGATTAATGTCCTGACCAAAAGGAATATGGATCAGCATGTTATTAAGGTTAAAGTGTAGAGTGAGAAAGGAGCAGTTTAGTAACCACTTGGGACAATATAACCCGTGCCTCTGAAAACCTTCTTGGCCAAGCACTGAAGCCCTCTAGAGCCAGTTGTCCTGTTCGGTGTTCTCTGTGTGACCTTATTGCAGTACCTGTGAAGAAAATCAAAAAGTAGTCATTCAATGGTGTTGTTCCCTTCCTCTCACTATATTTTATACAGTGTTTTTTCAAACAGTGGATTTATTTTAAAAGAACTATTCAATAAACCATTGGGAAATTAAATTTTTTTTCCCCACGCCAACTTAGTTCATTTTCCTCTCATGTGTTTGATTGACAGGTGTGGGAGCTCACTGCCAACAGAGTGATCATGGTCTCTGCTATTGGCAACGATGGACCTCTGTATGGGTACGCTAATCACTCTTCAAAAAAGGCATTCATACTTATGAAGAAGGACTTTTGTGGGAACTCTCACTTCAAAAATACCTAATATATCTAATCACTTCACTCCTGTCTCAATGTATACTATAATGTTAAAGCTGCTGTTAACATCAGTTTTCTTCAGGACAATTGAAGCAAACATGTCTCTGAAAAGTTAGAGCGAGACTGTAACACTTTCTTTCTCCTATAAAAGAATAGTTGAATTCATAAGAAATAAAACAAACTCTTGCTCTTCAGTCTTACTTGGTCTGGTATGACTAGTAGCTTGTGGTGGCTAATGTAAGCTAATACTAGCAAACTTTACAAAATATTGCTGTATAACGCATACTACTGAGTCAGATCGCTGACCTTATAACTTGTTTCCACTTGTACTAATGTCAACAATAGCTTAGCATGTTAGCTAAGTGCTAAACAGATTTTGCAGTGTTTTGGTTTTACGAGAATTTCTCTGTTCTTGTTAATTCTTGTTTAATTGCACAAGAATGCTTACTTTCCTTACACCACTTTGAACACTTTTATCCAAATGACCCCCTGCTCAGCTGGCTTTCATGACCTGCTAACATCTGCTGAAACTTCCTCCTTTATAAAATATCATGAAAAGGACAATAAAGGAAATAGGCTTTTTTGTTGCATTCTTATGTTGTAGTGCAGTAAAATATGTAAGTGTCTCTCTCTCAGCACGTTGAACAACCCAGCAGACCAGATGGACGTGATCGGGGTTGGAGGCATCGACTTTGAGGACAACATTGCCAGGTTTTCATCCAGAGGCATGACCACCTGGGTGAGTTTCTCTGGGAACACGCACTCTGTCCCACACTACACACACACACGCGTATATCAGTTTTAGAGAAGACACTCTGCTTTTTGAGCTAGCCAACCATAGTGTAAGCTCCTGATCCCTCATCCATATCCCATCAGCCAGATACACACACACACACACACACACACACACACACACCACTTTTTTATCAGTCATCGCCCCTAGGCAGACATCTGCCCTGGGATCTGATTAAGACCTCCCTCTCTTATCCAGTCATCTCTCTCCCTCCTTCACACCGCTGTTATCTAGCCAAGAAGAGACCAGAAGGAACAGACAGCACACACTCAGCTCACACACTTCCGCTCTCCAGCCTACATCAAAAATGTTTAAGAATGCATTCGTTTTAAAAGGTTTTTCCTCAACCTTTGTTCCGCTTCTCCTCTTTGTTACCTCCTATTTTTCCCTCTTGTTTTTCTAGTAATTCTGACCCTTCCTTCTGTTTCTATCTGTTGGTGTTGTGTGATAGTGTCTATCCTCCTCCCAGTCACCATCACATTGATGTCAACCCTGATGTCTTGGGAGTTGCCCATATTTTCAACAGTAGTGGAGCTTTAGAAGAGTCATAGAGTGGCTGTAAATCTCCTCCCTGACTAGAGTGTGACTCCATGGTGTAGGCGTAATGACATGAACTGAAATGTAGCTATTAAGTGCATGAATAAGAGGTGTTTTAGATTTAAAAATGACAGTTTTAGTCCTTGCAGTCCAGAAAACAACAGCTGTGTGTGTGTAAATATGTATGAGGCGAATCTCAGTTCAAAACACTCTAAGGGGACAAACTACAATAAACGTTAGCTATGTTTAGGTGACCTTCTGTGCTGTTTTAAACAGGTTTTAAAGCAGCTTGAGCACACCATCGATTACATAATCAAAATCATTTAAATTTGCAAAACAATTAGCATGTGAGTCTCCACTGTCTTCACCCAGTCTTGCTTGGCCTCTGTGTCATATTTTGTATCTGTCTCCCGCCTCTGTGCAGGAGCTGCCAGGGGGCTACGGCAGGGTGAAGCCTGACATCGTCACATACGGTTCTGGTGTTCGCGGCTCAGGGATGAAGGAGGGATGTCGCTCTCTGTCTGGCACCAGTGTGGCCTCTCCTGTGGTGGCTGGAGCCGTCACACTCCTGGCCAGGTGAGTAGAGAGTGAGATTACTAGTAAGATATATTTGGCTTTTGTGAGGAAATTCTCTTTTATGTTTGCTCTGCTTCCCAACAATGTCAGAGGTCAGAGTGAGATAACGCAGCAAAAGCCCCAGAGCTGGTAGAGATCCACTGTATTCCCATCAAAGACAAGTCAGCACGAGAGAAACCTCCAGTTCTCTGAACTAATCATTTGGTCATCCATCTCTCTACAGTCTTGTGGGCTTCCAAAGATTATAGTGTGAAATGTTAAGAAGCCAGAGATAATTACTAATGTGATAAGTTTTGTTCTGGTAGCAAATTCAGAAAAACATGTCTCTTGTATTGTGAAGAGTCAGTGGAAACTGTGCAGAATAGTTTTAGATGATGCTAGTTTAGATAACTGTGGAGCTCACCAGGCTCTCCTGTGGGGGCTGAAGTGATGACACTCCACGTGAGAGTGTCCAAGTGAGGGTGCTGTTACATCTGACCTGTAGAGGACTTTGGCAACAGAGGATACATTATAATACTGAGGGTTTTTTAAAAGCTGGATGTGGTGTAATTACCTCTTGTGCTGTAATCCTACATGAACAGGCAGTGAAATCTGTCCCAGAGGAAGGAGGTGTGTCACTGATGAATGCCGAGTATTATTCTCAGTACTCCCCATTCTTTACACAGTGAAAGACCTCTTGTTGCATAGCAAACTCATGGCTCATGTTGCTGGATTGAAGATCATACCACCCTTGCAGACAACAGGCACCCTTCCCCTCTCCCTGGAGAATGACACACACACATACATACATGCATACATACATACATACATACATACCAGCCCATCCCTCTTTTTTCCTGCAGCACTGTTCTGAATGAAAAGTTGTGGAATCTGACACCAGCGTATACAAACGCACACTAACCCAGCCTGTCCTCCTCTTTCCTCCAGCACCGTGCTGAACCGCGAGTTGGTGAACCCAGCCTCCATGAAGCAGGCTCTGATCGCCTCGGCCCGCAGGCTGCCGGGGGTCAACATGTTTGAGCAGGGCCACGGGAAGCTAGATCTGATCAGAGCCTACCAGATCCTCAACAGCTATAGACCTCAGGCCAGGTAAGACTGTAAACATCTCACATGAATATGCTTGGAAACAAATTAATGGATGCACACAAACACACTCTCCTTTGCAGACAAAGACAGACAAAGGCTGCTGTTCACTCTGTTCCACAGCTCCACTGATCTGTCCATTCATGCGGTGCTGCACATATATGTGTATACACAGGCAACTGCGTAATGCTAAAGGACCAAGCCTGTCCTGCTCATGGGATAAATGAGAGGGGCTCAAACGGGTAGAATTAGACTTATTTTTAAGGGATAAACTGTTAAAGGAATACTCTACCAAAAATCTATCTTGCTTGCAATCACAATGTGGCTCTAAAAAGTTTGTAGTCTGCCTTTTTGCGGACGTTGGCCGCTGTAATCAGCGCTGATTCACAAAGGTTACAATGACGACCCAGAGTGAAAACATCAGTCATCAAAACGGATCAGCAGAGCAGAAGTGGGTTATGCTGGTTTAAGATGTTTGTATGGACATAATGGGCAACTATTTTGATAATCAATTAATAGTTTGAACAATTTTTAAAGCAAAAATGCAAAACATTTCCCAGTCCCAGCTTGTCATCATTGAAGATTTTCTGCTATTCTTAGTCCTTTGTGATAGTAAATTGAATGATATCAGTGATGATATTATGATGGGTTTAAGGAAAATGTGACAGACATTTTTCAGTGTTTTCTCGGGCTTTACGTAGACCAAGGTCCACTTACTTTATTGTTTTGTTTTTCGACTGTATCACACAGTCTTCAGCAGCAGCAGCATCAAAGGGTAGATGTTCAAACTTTCCATGATTCTGAGCACCTCTGGGACTTCACATCCATGTTGAGTAAAAAGTTGAGCTTGACAATTCATTCTGTATTTTTCAAGATTTTGGGGGGGCATTATTTGCTTTTATTGGACTACAGAGAGTGTAGATGAGGACAAGAAACAAGAAGAGAATGACATGCCTCTTGGTATGGAATCAAACCAGGAACATTGTGGTTCACCTCATAACCTCTCAGCCAGCAGACCCAGAACAGTTCATTCTTGATGGTGGAAACAACAGTTGACAAAAATAATCTCAACTCACTCTTACAACTTTCATTTGCATCATGTGAATAAAAAAGACTGAATAAAGATGCACATACATGTTATTTTGCAGAAAAGTTTCATATAAATTATCAACAAGCAACACTGAAACACTTTATGCTAACCTGTCCTTGTCTGCTACCAGTCTTTCCCCCAGCTACATCGACCTGACTGAGTGTCCATACATGTGGCCTTACTGCTCTCAGCCTATCTATTATGGAGGAATGCCTACCATCGTCAATGTGACCATTCTCAACGGCATGGGTGTCACCGGCAGGATTGTCGACAAGGTGCCCTCACAAGACAAATAGAGAGCAAATGTTCCATTAATTGATTACAGAAAATTATTTTCAGAGGACGAGTAAAGGACAAGTTTCCTTCTTGACTGACCCGGTTTTCATGATAATGAACTCTGTGTTGCCTCTAAGCCTTCTAAAGGTTGCTCTCTCCTGTTCAGCCCATCTGGCAGCCCTACCTCCCACAGAATGGAGATCACATCGATGTGGCCGTCTCTTACTCACCGGTGCTGTGGCCGTGGGCCGGCTACCTGGCTGTCTCCATCTCCGTGGCCAAGAAAGCGGCATCGTGGGAAGGGATTGCTCAAGGTCATGTGATGGTCACTGTTGCGTCGCCCGCAGAGAATGATGTGAGTCAGTGTAGCCACACCTGAGCGCTGTGTGACTGAAGCCTTTTGCTTTTTTTCACGTTATACACCTGTTTCCACTCAGAATGTAGAACTTTTTGAAGATTTTATAAGCAGTATCTAGCATGTGTAATGAATTACTCCTCTCCAGTTATGACCCATCCATCTTCATCCATCTTTCACCCCTTGCAGTCTGAGGTAGGCGGGGAGCTGACCTCCACAGTCAAACTGCCCATCAAGGTGAAGATTGTGCCGACTCCCCCGCGCAGTAAGAGGGTGCTGTGGGACCAGTACCACAACCTGCGCTACCCGCCCGGCTACTTTCCCCGAGACAACCTCCGCATGAAGAACGATCCGCTAGACTGGTGCGTGTGTGTAGATGTGTATTTGGTGTCTTGTTTTAACAGGACACCTTGTTATGGAGCTTTGTTTTAATTCCCTGGACTCAAATTTGACCTAGATGAACTCGGTAAAGTGTTTTGTGTGCTTGTTCATATGTTTCCAGGAACGGGGACCACATCCACACTAACTTCAGGGATATGTACCAGCACCTGAGGAGTATGGGATACTTTGTTGAAGTGCTGGGAGCTCCCATCACCTGCTTTGATGCCAGCCAGTATGGTAAGAACACAGAGACTTAAAAACTCACAACAACAGAATTTGAAGACTTAAAATGACTTGTGCAGCTCCAGGTAGTTAATGAAACCATATCTCTCTCAGAGCACTGATTACTTACCACTTAGCACAAGACAACTAACTAATGGGTTTGTTTGCCTTTGTGTGCATGTAGGCACATTGCTGATGGTGGACAGTGAGGAGGAGTATTTCCCTGAAGAGATCACCAAGCTGAGGAGAGACATCGACAATGGCCTGTCGCTTATTATCTTCAGCGACTGGTACAACACCTCGGTCATGAGGAAGGTCAAGTTCTATGACGAAAACACCAGGTACTCTCAGTTTACGACTGCTGATCTTTGATATCGTCAAAGTTATCATATTCAAAGTCAAGCTCTAGTGCAAAAATTCTTTACCACCACATACTGTGGTGAAGAAGTGCCAGTGAACCTGTTCATCAAAAATAAAAACATCATTGTGGCATGTGCAAAAGTTTGGGCACCCTACATAGTCAGTTTTGGTAACACCCCCTCTGGCAGATATCACAGCTTGCAAATGCTTTTTGTAGACAGCAAAAAATCTTTCAGTTCCTGTATTTGGGATTTTCTCCCATTCTTCCCTGCAGAAGGCTTCTAGTTCTGCAATATTCTTGGACTGTCCTGCACGCACAGCTCTTTTAAGATCCACAGATTTTCAGTTATGTTTAAGTCAGGGGACCATTCCAAGACCTTCAGCTTGTGTCTCTTGAGGTAGTCCATGGTGGATTTCGAGTTATGTTTAGGATCATTATCCTGTTGTAGAAGCCATCCTCTTTTCAGCTTCAGCTTTTTTACAGATGGTGTGATGTTTGCTTCCAGAATTTGCTGATATTTAGTGGAGTCCATTCTTCCCTCCACCTGTGCAGTGTTTCCTGTGCCACTGGTTGCAACACAACCCCAGTGCATGATGGATCCACCTCCCATGCTGTTGGCCAATAGTTGGCAAGGTGTTCTTTTCATGAAATGCTGCTTTTCTTCTACTGACTCTTCAATGAAGGTCTTGTTTGTGAAAGCATCGCTGCACAGTGGAATAGTGCACCACCACTCCTGAGTCTGCTAAATCTTCCTGCAGGTTTTTTGCCATCAAATGGGGGTTTTGATTTGCCTTTCTGACCAGCATATGAGCAGTTCTCTCTGAGAAATTTCTTGATCTTCCAGATGTCATCTTGACCGCCACAGTTCCCCTAAACTGCCATCTCTTAATACATTTCGCAGTCTAGAAACTGTAAGCTGACAACACTTTGCTATCTTCTTGTAGCCTTCCCCTGCATGTGGGCATCAGTCACTTTCATTTTCAGAGTCTTACACAGCTGCTTAGAGGAACCCATGGTTGCTGAGTGTTCGCACAAGGTTTGAAGAGTCAGAGTATTTGTAAAGCTTTAAAATTGGCACCAGCTGTCATTTTGTAATGTCAATTGTTGACATTCCTCAGGCCTGACCAGCTGATTAAGGTCTGAGACCTTTGTAAAAACAATCTGAGACTTCAGATCACTTAGGGTGCCCAAACATTTGCACATGCCACAGTGATGTTTTTTTTTTTTTTTTTTTTTTTTTTTAATTTTTGTTCAATTTATGACATAAAAAGCAACTATGCATTAATGTTTGCTGAAAATATTGTGTTTTATGTCCCATATCCTGGAGAGGCTGTGTTTACATCTTTTCTGCAAATGAGTGAGGTCTGCACACTGTTAAGCTCCCAATAAGTCATTTTATTCACCTTTTTGAGGTAGTGTTTCAATCTGTAAGATCTTCCTCAGGCAAATGTAAAAGAGAAACATCATTTGTCAAAGGGTGCCCAAACTTTTGTTTTATATATAAAACTATATATAACAAACAAAGCTGACCAACTGGGCAGACACACCAAAATTTATTTGAACCAAACCGGTTAGTTGTGAAAGCACCCTCAGTGCAGACAGTTGTTTTAACCCTAACCCTGATGTATATTACAAATATTTACTGAATATTATTATTATATATTATTACATATTACTGCATTATATAAGATGTGACAATGAATTAAAAATGTTATTTTGTTACTGCCCTGTCTAGCGAGGTAGAAGCGCTACATAAAAGTTAAAAAACACTTGGTTGTAACTACAGCAAAGTACTCTATTATTACAAAGTTGACGGTGACAACAAACTGAAGCAATATAAATCAGATTGAACCTAGGCCAAAATAGTAGATAAAATAATCTATCTGCTGAAAAAGTGCTGACTAACCTAAGGTCAAACAAACAAACAACAAACGGCTCAAAAGAAAATGTCAGTTCACCCCTCAGGTCTCAGTGCTAATTACAAAAGATTAATATTCTATTTACAAAGATATTTTTCCATTTGGGCACGGACTCATGAGGTGACCAGACTTATTTTTTTTTCAAAAGGTGTTCTTGAAATACATATATTTATAGTCATGGATTCTGCACATCACATTACTATAAAACTGTTCTCGCTTTGATCTTTAAAAAAAAATTTAAACGCAGGCTCAGCAATTCCAGAACAATTCAATAAATAATGCAGTCGGTTTTGATTAACTCTGCATTTAATAGAATGAGTTGTAGCAACTTGAAAAAACAGTCCTCTCCTCTCAACAGTGGTTATACTATATTTATTTGAGAAGCCCCCTGTGTCTATTTCTTTAAGATTATCTACACGGTCCTCCATTATGACACAGTTGAATGATTAAACAGCTTTTACCTCAGCAGTGCTTTCACCAGGAACTTCATCGCCTTATAATGATAGCAAGATAAACTGCATTGTACAGTTAACAGCCCGCTGTATCACAGTTTCTGTCTCTGCATTAGAAGACTCTATTTATGCCTCCTCACTCTGTAATAGATGTAATATATCACGACTCCTCAGATTCAGAGCTCCTCATGCAGAGCTAACCATTACTCATGACTCCTTGCTGCTCCGTTCGTATCCCACCCAAGCTGTTACACCATATCCACAGGATTAAAAGTCTTAAATACAGTTAAATATAGTCTCTACGGTTTCAAAATATTATGCTGAGTAATTCAGTTTTAATTGAATGGCGATGGTTCATTTGAGAGCTGTTCATTCACAGCTGCCTTTTCTGGACAAATTACATACAGAAAACTGAATTAAGAACCCAGTTTTTTCACTTAATAAATATCCTGCTATTGTAAGTTTTTCCTTCATTGTTATCATTCAGCTTTTGCCATTTTTATCCTTATAAAACCTGCTGACAACCTGAAGCCAGGTCGTACTTTATCTTGATTTACTGCTGTAAAAATGACTTTGTTTTGATGTGGTTCATTACTTTCCTTATACAGTCCTCTGCTTGCAGAGAGATTACAGTAACACTGAAATTGTCCATGTAGCCTTTTGGCAATAGTGGGTGATTTCTTGATTGTTATTTATGTCGATTTCTATTTCTATTGACTAAATGAATAGTTTTGCAGTTGATTTTCTTGATGTAACCTGCAGGCAGTGGTGGATGCCGGACACAGGGGGCGCTAACGTACCGGCTCTGAACGACCTGATCTCAGTGTGGGGGATGGCTTTCAGTGACGGGCTGTATGAGGGAGAATTCACTTTGGCTGATCATGACAGTAAGACACACACACATCCAACAAACCCTGTTCAGTGTCTAATGGCATTATTCCTTTGCTTATCTTTGGTTTTAGAAAATAAACATGGTTTTCTCTCTCTCTCTCTCTCTCTCTGTTTCTCTCTTTGTCTCTCTCTCTCTCTGTTAGTGTACTATGCCTCAGGCTGCAGCATTGCTCGTTTCCCAGAAGATGGAATAGTGATTGCCAAGAACCTAAAGGACCAAGGTACCAGCACCTCTCTTAAAGTATTGAACCCAGCTCAGGGTAGCACAGTGCTGGCCTGCAGCCATGCAGCCTGACAGGCAATATTTTAATCTGTTTGTCTTTAGTTCGATATAACACTTCTCTCTTCTTTTTCTTTTCACAGGTCTAGAAGTGTTAAAGCAGGAGACAGCAGTGGTTGAGGGGGTTCCCATCCTCGGACTATACCAAACGCCGTCTGACGGGGGAGGACGCATCGCTCTGTACGGTGATTCTAACTGTATAGATGACAGCCACAGACAGAAAGGTAACCTCCCTTCAGTGTGTGCTGTGTGCGCATGTTTGTACACACGACAAAGGGCTCAGCTCACTCTTATATTTTTTGTGTTGTGTTTGATGTCGATCTCAGACTGTTTCTGGCTGCTGGACGCTCTCCTTCAGTATACTTCCTACAGTATGACCCCTCCCAGCCTCAGCCACTCCCACAGTAGGGTGGCACCTCCCACAGGCACAGAGCACCCACTGCCACAGAGACTGGAAGGTAAAAGTGTAAAATGACACAACACACTAACACACGTTCATGTTATTTCAGCTGTTTTCTGTCCTTTTGATCATGTCTTTTACGATATACGATATATATTCATGTATGTATATAACCAAAAGCTTAAGTAGAAAAAAGAATATACCACCTTCAAATAATTCCTCTTTTCAATTTTTGTTCTTTCTTTCTTCTGTCCTTCCTTTCCTTCCAGGCAACCATCTTTATCGCTACTCAAAGGTTCTGGAGGCTCACCTGGGAGACCCAAAACCCCGTCCCCTACCAGCCTGCCCACATCTCTCTTGGGCAAAGCCACAGCCCGTCAATGAGACAGCACCCAGGTAGCTTTAATGAAACTGTAGATATTCATCTGCACAGTTTAGATAAAAAAACCTGTTATCTACAGCATTCTCTGGTATAACATTATATCTATATTGGTGATGGTAAACAGTCATTTTGCACTACAATTCTCAGAGGTCACTTGTCAATCAAGTATTGTGTGTTGTATGTTCATGCAACTCCAAGTTCTATTTTTCAATAAATCCAAAGACTCTTGAGTGTATTTTCTCCTCTGTGTTCACTGCTATTGTCAACCTTTTCATTAATTTTCCCTCAGTGTGAGCACTATATAGAGGAAGAGTATTGTTCTCAGTAAGAGGGTGACAAACACTTAATTTGCACATAGTCTTGGGCTTTTAACGTGGAATTAGTGACTTAATGCAGCAGACAGCATTTTTTCAACAGAGTGAATCAATGTAAGATGGAATGAAGAGAGTTTTGTGACACAAATTACAGTGTACACATTCTCACCCTTTTTATCTCCTTGTTTCTCTCTCTCCCTCTCATACTCATACAGTAACCTGTGGAAGCACCAGAAGCTTCTTTCTGTGGATCTGGACAAGGTGGCTCTGCCTAATGTAAGGGCTTACCGTCCTCAGGTCAGACCTTTGTCTCCTGGGGAGAGTGGAGCCTGGGACATCCCTGGAGGTAACAGAGGGTTCAAAATTAATAAACAGTCTGAATCATTAATTCTAGTTTTTAGAGCAGCATTCCTTGTGTTGTAGTGCATTTTTATGTTTTGTGCACAAGTGTGGACTACATTGTGTTGAAACCTTTGATCTAAACACCAGTTTTTGCAGTGGGAATAGTATAATGATGTTAATATTAGTGTATTGTTCAATGCTATCAAATATATATTGTTTCAAACTAAAAGAAGACTTGAAAGGATAAGACAATGTCACTCACCAGTTTCTTGTTAAATTGTATGCCATATGATTATCCAAGTGGCTGCTTAAATTATAAATAAGTGAAAATATGTTAAAAACAACAAAAAACACTTCAGTCAATAGAGCAAGTAAGTCAAATTTTCCTTCAGCAGAAAATTTGATTGACAAATAGTAACTCAAAAGCTACAAAATGGGAAATTTGAGATGTGCCCTTCAAGTATGACATAATGTCAGTATGCTTTAATAAATATAAGAGCACATACAACAGGATATTTCGATGAAAGAAATGACTACACTAGAAGTCAGTTAGAATAGGTGGTTTCTGAGGAAGCTCCATGTGACCTCTGCCCCTCCCCCCCTGCAGGAATAATGCCTGGTCGCTACAACCAAGAAGTTGGCCAGACCATCCCCGTGTTTGCCTTCCTGGGAGCGATGGTTGTTCTGTCCTTTTTTGTGGTCCAGCTCACCAAGGCCAAGAGCAAACCCAAGCGCAGGAAACCCCGCATCAAACGTCCCACATACCTCCAGCAGCAGCAGACAACGAGTGGGAAAAACCCCACAGTTTGACCTGGACTGCACCTTGGAACTGCTGCTGGACAGCTGGGTTTACCTCCAAAACTGAGTTGTTGCTGTTAAAAGGACAACTATGTGTTGGAACAGCAACATTGGAGGTGTGGAATAACAGAATCTAATGAACTGCTGTGGCAGATGTCTGGCTATTGGACCTTAAACTCAAACCTGCTGGGCGTGAAAGTACCGCGACTCCAGCTGTCTGTTGAACTGTCTGACAGTTTTTGTGCCTCTTGTCTGTTCAAGGCTGTTCGTGGATGTTTGTGGACTAATGAACAGTATAAGACAGTGTTACACACATGATGTAAAACACAGTATACACCTGGCTCTAAAAAAATGCCTGATCCAGGCAGCCATGTTGTCAACATTTCGCTCTCTTCTCTGCAAGAGTTTCTTTGACCAAACTGTTTCTTCATGAAATGTGTCTGACTTTTATATTTATTGAATTTGTTCGTACCCTGACACATAAAACGCACCACACACACACACACAAATACAATACATACTGTACACACTTTCAGAATAAATCAGTTGGCATACACACTAACAGAAACACACATCCCCACACACACACACATGCAACCATGCAGACATTTCCAACATGAGGACCACTGGATGATCACGTTGTCTGTCCCCAGACTCTTTCATAGACTTGTCTGTTATCATCCACTGTTTTTGTAAGTCCTGTCCATGTTTGTTTAAAGTCATTGTCTCTTCTTTGTTTTTATATTTTATATAATGAATGAACTCTGGCCAGGCATACTGTTGACATCCTCCTCATCGTCAACAAAGTAGCAGTGACAGACTTGTTCAAATATATCTCATCAATTAAAAAAGCATTATCAAAGTGATCTGCCTGGTTGTTTGTTCTTGACTATTTTTGTGTTTGTAACACAAGATATCAAACGGCTGTATTTAAGAGAATGAACCACACTACTCATGGTGAGTCCTTCACTCAAGTCACATTTTCCATAATTTAAAGTTACTATGGGGAGATGAACTCGCAGAGGTGAAGTTAATTTGCATGGTGATTTCATGTAGAGCTGAATTTTGGTGAACTTTGACATGTAAATTTGTGCAGTTGACCAATTGTAAACCGTCTTGATAGTAAGGGAACGGAAAAAACCGAAAAGTCCAAAATAGTGGAAACTATCATATTAGCTGTGTCACACGATCCTCAAGTAGTAATGTTAGTAATCCTCCAGCACCACTTCGCAAGATAAATTTCGCTGTTCTATTTTCTAGTAGTAGTATTTTCTTTGTAGCCAAATATTGCCACGGTGTCATTCTTGACACTACCACCAGATTCAAATCCTAAACATGGTGGCTGGAATAGTTTGATTTCTTATTTCTACAAAGTTTTTTTTCATCGTGCGGACAAGATGATATGTTGTGCCCACAAAATATATATATATATATATATATATCTGTTGGGACTTTGGGGGCTCCATAGCTTCCCTTATTTTTTTTCTTTTTGTATCATTTCTTTTGGGGGGAGAGGTGGGGGACTTAACACCTGGAGAAGAAAGATGCCCATATGTTTTGCACACTATTATAGTACGATTGCCATGACACCCACTTTGTTACTTGACCTGTTGTAGTTGTATCTTGCTCTGTCAATTGAAATATATCCGTATATTTTTGTTCAATCCAACACTTTGAATTATAATGAGGAATGCACCCTCTTAGGGGCTCCTAGTTGAGCTTTAGATGTTTCTATTTGTTCATTAAAAGCAGCTAAAGCATTGGCGGTGCTTTCACTTCTTTATTACAGCAACTGAAATGGACTTTTCTTGTTTCTCCCCATGTGGATGAAGTGGAAATCCATGTGTTATTCCATCTCCCATCACCAAAAACTAGAAAAACCACTGATGTGAGTGGCTATATCATCAAGACACACCTGGAGCTGTTTCAGTGTGTTTAGATTATTGCAGTAAAACATCATCATAGATCAGAATCACTTAGAAGATTTTTAGGGTTTTGTAGGGAATTAGACAGAATTATTTATCCAGTTAGAATGAGAAAATTTGTATTGCCCGGGTAGAAGAAGCTATCATTGTGCTCTCAGTTTTAATCTTTATTTTTCTTGCAATATCTTGCAAAGTTGCTCATCGTACTGTTGACATCACAAAGATGTTATGGTCTTCAAGATCGCTAAAACCTGCCAAAACATTTGGCAACAGTCACCAGAAAGCTGAAAAGGAAAGTGGAGATTAAACTTCTGATATGAGCTAATTCCTTTTCATTCTGCAGGTTACTAAAATGCATTTCGTCTTTTACCTTGACAGACTGTTGAGAAGGAATAATTGCATTCCTTTCTGAGGAGTAATTATAGATTGAATGGACTAATTCCATTTCACTCATGGGTTTAGTATTGGTTATGGGCTGAATTCAGTGATGCAGGTTGATTTCATCAGAGGTGATGTGCGTCGGTGTGCTAGGAGGTCTGAGCTTTGGCTCCTTATCCGAGCCTAATAGGCCAGATCAGCCTGTGAATCTGTCACCCGTCCTCTTGGATGACGGCCCCACTGGAGAACTAATCTCCCTCTGAACCTTGGGAAACTGGGAAATGACCCTGGAGCCAGCTAGCTGTGCTAACAAGATTTGGGAAAGCTGGTGGTGAGTGGAGGTCACATGCCCTCTTTCCCTCCACGGTTCCCAGATGCCAGAACTTCCTGTCGGGCCAATCAGGTTGCCTGCTCTCATCCTGGACAGGCAGTTAAAAGAGACACCGTGGCGGCTCTGAGTTGAACCCTCAACCCCACCTCAGATTCACCCGTTCCTCCATCATATGCCCTACCAGCCTGTACCTCTCCCCGTCCACGTCTGTGTCAGCATGAGAGACTGGGTAACATCTACACTCCTGCTTCCCCTCTTGACAAAATCAAAAAAGACTTGGAACTCGACTTAAAGTTTAACACTCGTGACTTCACTTGGACTTTAGCCTTTTGACTTGGATGACTTGGTATCCTGCCCATACCCTAAGATAGAGAATTAAGTTACAAAAAGTGTGTGGCTTATCAGTACTTCATACTCTACATACATACTCTTCAATTAGTCTGAAAGCAGCCAAAGATGTTGTATGAGCAGGGTTAGCATGCTAACAATTAGCACCAAACACAATGTACAGCTGAGGCTCATGGGAATTTCATTAGTTTTGCTGGTATTTGGTTGTAACCCAAAGAATAATGGTGCTAGATGAAAAGTCAGAGGATCACCAACAAGTCTAGGATTTGTCCTCTGCGCACCATAGATATCTGTACCAATCCATCCAATAGTTGTTCAGATATTTTAGTGTGGACTAAAGTGGACCAGCTGACTAACATAACCATCCCTGGAGTCATGCCTAATAAAAAGCATTCATTATCTCTGTAGATTTGGTATATTAACTGTTATTGATACAAATTTTAGGACTAAGACTTGACTTGTTGTCTTGGCAGATGTGACTTTGTCCCACCTACTCATTGACATCTGTCAGGCCTGCAACACCAAGCAGTGAAAGGCCTCCCATACATACACTACACCCCTCTTATCCATTATCTCCATTCCCCATCCTGGTGGGTGGCTTGTTCATATTCAAGGAGAATTTGTGAGATCAATTTGCTTTTCCTCAATGTTCCTTTAAATTAAAAACAGAGGGGTTATGCATGCAAATCAGCAAATTACTTCCTGCTTCAGTCCATGTCTGTCCTGACTGACGAGGTGATGAAGTTATGCCACCACTTCCTGTATCTGTTTCAAATTAAAAGCCCTCTAGCTGCAATTTTGCACATTGACCATACACGGTCCAGCTATATACTAGGTTTTGACCTAATCTTGTTGTAGAAAATCCAGTTTTCACCTACAGGGTACAATCAGTTACTTTGCAACTGTACTGCAGGGAATTGATTTGTGCAGCTTTTTCTTTTTGGCCTTTATTGGATGGTGGGCAGTGAAGAGGCAGACAGGAAACGGGGGAAAAGAGAGTATGTGGGTATGACATGCAACAAAGGTCCCTGGCTGGAATTGAATCAGGGATGTTAGGGTTATACAGCATGCACAGTTACCATTCAGCTACCAGGGCACTCCTTGTGTAGCCTTTTCATTTTCATCCATGAAATTAAAAGTAAGAAACTCAATTTCACGAGTGAAATGAAGTGACATTGCTTCATTTTTGCATGAAGTCAAACAAAATGTTTTTGGCTGTTGCACCAGCACATCAATCTGGTGCATGAAATATACAAGTTGATGTGCTACTTCTACTGGACATTACTCAACTATTTACAATTACCTTCTCTGTTGAGTAATTCTGTTTGCTTCATGCTTACTTCTACTTCCAGGCCAAGCAAGCTGTAGAGTGATGAGTCATGGACAAAAACAATCTTTCTTTGTGTAGAAATAAAAAGACAGAGATGAAGAAAGCTTTTAAAGAACAGGGAAGACGTGATGGGGACGGCAAGGCGGTGTGTAAAAACAAAAAAATGTTGCACAAGCTGCAGTCCCATTTCCATCATCTTCCATTAACCCATAACAGTATGTTGTTGTAACTCTCCAAATAGTAGGAAACACTAATAGAGAGGCCTTTGTTATTACTCTCTATTATTTGACCCCTCTCACATCCTTTCCTCAGTCTTGTTTCAATCTTGGTTGAAATGCAGTCCAGGTGTGAAACCCTTCGTCACCCGATCTACAAACCCTTTCCAAAAAATTAGAATATCATGGAAAAGTTAACTTATTTCCATAATTCCATTAAAAAGGTTCAACTTTATAGATTATAGATTCAGGGTCCACAATTCAAATTATTTCAAGTATTTATTTGTTTATTTTTACATAATTTGGGCTTCCAGCTCATAAAACCCACAAAAACAGGAATTCAAATAATTAGAATACTGTGAAGAAATCAACCCAGATTTTGCAGGGCATGACTGTTTTAAACTGAGTGTCACACACTGATCATGTACTAAACTCAAAGCACCTGGACAGGTTTCCCCAGGTGTCACTAATTTGCTTCAGTTTGGTTCAATATGGGGAAGACTGCAGATTTGACAATTGGCCAGAAGACCATCATTGATACCCTCCATAGGGTGGGTAAGCCACAAAAGTTCATAGCTAAGGAGGCTGGCTGCTCACAGAGTGCTGTGTCCAAGCATATCAATGGAAAGTCTAGTGGAAGGGAAAAATGTGGCAGGAGAAGATACACCAGCATAAGAGATGACTGTGGGCTTTAGCAGATTATCAAACAGAGAAGATTCAAGAATCTGGCAGAGATCCAGAAAGAGTGGAATGAGGCAGGAGTCACAGCTTCAAAAACCACCACATTCAGACGCATCCTGGAGATAGGCTACAACTGTCAGGTTCCTCAGGTCAAGCCACTTCTGAGCCTGAGCCAACGTAGGAAGCGTCTCAACTGGGCCAAGGAGAAGAAGGACTGGACTGTTAGCCAGTGGTCCAAGGTCCTTTTTTCCGATGAAAGTAAAGTGTGCCTTTCATTCAGGAATCAAGGTCCAAGGGTTTGGAAGAAGGAGGTGAGGAACAGAACCCAAGCTGCTTGAGGTCAAGTGTGAAATATCCACAGTCAGTCACGATTTGGGGTGCAATGTCTGGTGCAGGTGTTGGTAAACTCTGCTTTCTTAAATCCAAGGTCACCGCAACAGTCTACCAGAATGTTTTAGAGGACATGATTCCTTCTGCTGAGGATCTGTATGGAGATGCAGATTTCATGTTCCAGCAGGACCTGGCCCCTGCCCATACCGCCAGAAGCACCAAAACCTGGTTTAATGCCCATGCCATTACAATGCTTGACTGGCCAGCTGACTCACCAGACCTAAACCCCATTGAGAATCTATGGGGTATTATCAAGAGGAAAATGAGGGGCGCCAGACCCAAAAACAAAGAAGAGCTGACAGCAAGCATCAAGGAAATCTGGGCTTCCATAACTCCCACGCAATGCCACAGGCTGATTGCCTCAATGCCACGGCGCATCGAGGCAGTGATTAAGGCAAAGGGATTCCCAACCAAGTATTGAACATTGACATATTGTTTAGAAAGTACCATATTTTGATTTTGATGTGATCCTAATTTCTTTCTTTTTTTTCTGCAAAAACTGAGAAATGGTTTCTTCAGTATTCTAATTTTTTTTTTTTAATTCCTGTTTTCATGGGTTTTTTGAGCTGGAAGCTCAAAATATGTAAATAAACAAATACTTGAAATTGTTTAAATTGTGGGCCCTGAATCTATAATCTATGAAAGTTTAACTCTTTTTAATGGAATTATGGAAATGAATAAACTTTTCCATGATATTCTAATTTTTTTTGGAAAGGGTCTGTACTCTACATCACTCTGCTCCATGTCAAATATAACTGACATTTTGAACCTTTTGTAGACTTAATATTTTCTTTACAGCCTAAAGTGTAATCAGACTAGTTTCACCCAATTACAAACACACCAAGGATCAATCGGATCTTTTATGCTTGTGTAAAAACAACCTTGTCCAGATGAGATTCTCCAGTTCTCTTCTGACTCTTTACTGCTTATACCTTTCCAACTCCTCCTCATCCCCACCTTCCTGTAATTCTAATCTCTTGATTTGTCTCTGGCTCTTATACATCTCTCTCTTTTAAGTAAAGGTCAGACTTTTTGGCACTGAGTATCTTACACATCCTCATCTCAGATGTTCCTTACTCTGTTTTATCCTCTATGCCTGGAACTTTCCCATTGCTGTTCCCCACATTTTCTTCTCCCTCACTTATTGACATCACCAGATTTGACAGTGAGCCAGGCAACCCACCCACCCACTTAGACACACACAGACAGACACACACACACAGTTTCTCTTGATGTTGTGTGAATATATATGCAGGATAATGAAAAAAAAAAAAACTAAAAATATTTTTAGGATATTTAGGTGCCAGGATCAGACATCAATTGTATCATTATCATAATATAAATAAAAAAAATATTACATGCTAAACAAGTAAAATAGTAAAGACCTTTTATTCTGAGCAGATTTGGTTTGTAAACGGAATGAGTAAGCATACAATGTGGACAGACTGCACAAATTTTCACTGGGATTTGCTAATTTTTGTACAATCTAAAACTAGAATAATATAAAAGATGACACATCATACAAAAATCTTCACAAATAGGCTTTAAGTATGTAAAATGTTCACTCTACATCCTTAAAATAAGTACCACATTCAAAACAACTGAGCAGGTCTGCAAACTGCAGTGAAAAACTAAACTACCAGAAGTGCTGGCCCATTAGTTAAAGTGTAAACACCTACCTAGGTTGCCAAAAAGAAGTCTGCTGATCTCACAAACCTGATTCTAATCACTTCGTCAGACTAAGACGTCATTGGTCAGGACTTTAAAAAGAACCACTGTGTCTGCAGTAGCCATGAAGCAGAAACTATAGCTTCTGATTTTGTTGCTTAGCCACTAGCAGCACAAAGTGTAGAGGCTTTTGGACCTCCATTTTAAAAAATAAAATAAAAATTTTAAAAAATGGCTTCTTGTGTGAGGTAGGATTACTTTTCTTTATTTGGCAAATATTACTGCACTAACCTGGTTTATTTGTTTACATGTACCTTCTCTTTTCAGGGTGCTCTTGCTCTCACTGTTAGCCTTTAGGCAGCATGCAAAGGGTAAGCTTTGATGCTACACAAACTGCAGTTCCACTTAACAACTCAGCAACTATACTGACCATTAAATTGTCTTCTCCTTCTAGCACTCAGCTACAGAAGTCAAGGCTCTAGTGACATTGAACCTCACTTTGAGCTGGCCAAGGACTTCCCAAGAAGCTACAAACCTGCTGTAGCTTCTTCCAGTTATGAGAGATCTGCATTACCTGGAGGTTCTCTGGGTGGACCCAGTTACACTGAAAGTGGGTCATCTGTGAGCCTGAAACCCATTGCTGCATCTAGTGCTGGAGGTTATGGTGGTTCATATGGTAGGCAAGTAAATGGTTACAGTCCAGAGGGAAGTGTTTCTAATTACAGGCCTGGCCTATTGATGGCTCAAAAACCCAGAGACACCCCACAGCAGCCACGTTATCAAATTAACCCAAATACAAATGGTGTCCCCCAGACCAAAGCTGGTATGTGGGATTTTGCTTTACCACTGAATCAAAACAGGTTTGAGTCCGGAATTGTTTCAAGTTATGGAATTGAGAAGCATTCTGGTAACCCGGCCAAGCCCCCGCAGCCCCCGAGCTACCCCAGCAGCAGCCCCAGCAGCCGCCCTGCTACCCGGCCAAGCCCCAGCAGCAGTCCCGCCAAGCCCCAGCAGCAGCCCCGCCCAGCCCCGCCAGCAGCCGCCCCACCAGCAGCCACCCCGCCAAGCCCCAGCAGCAGCCCCGCTACCCGGCCAAGCTCCAGCCCCAGCCGCCCCAGCAGCAGCCCTGCCAAGCCCCGCCAGCAGCAGCCCCGCCAAGCCCCGCCAGCAGCCGCCCCACCAGCAGCCACCCTGCCAAGCCCCAGCAGCAGCCCCGCTACACGGCCAAGCTCCAGCCCTAGAAGCAGCCCCAGCCCCGGCCGCAGCAGCCCTGCCAAGCCTCACCAGCAGCACCCACAGCAGCAGCCCCGCCAAGCCCCGCCAGCAGCAGCCCGGCCAAGCCCCAGCAGCCGCCCCGCTACCCGGCCAAGCCCCAGCAGCCGCCCCGCTACCCGGCCAAGCCCCAGCAGCCGCCCCGCTTCCCGGCCCAGCAGCAGCAGCCCCAGCAGCCGCCCCGCTACACGGCCAAGCCCCAGCAGCAGCAGCCCCAGCAGCCGCCCTGCTACCCCGCCAAGCCCCAGCAGCAGCCCCGCCAAGCCCCAGCAACCGCCCCGCCAAGCCCCGCCAGCAGCCGCCCCACCAGCAGCCGCCCCGCCAAGCCTTAGCAGCAGCCCCACTATCCGGCCAAGCCCCAGCAGCCGCCCCATTACCCGGCCAAGCCCCAGCCGCCGCCCCAGCAGCAGCCCCAGCAGCCGCCCCGCTACCCGGCCCAGCAGCAGCCCCGCCAAGCCCCAGCAGCAGCCCCACCAAGCCCCGCCAGCAGCCGCCCCACCAGCAGCCGCCCGGCCAAGCCCCAGCAGCCGCCCCGCTACCCGGCCAAGCCCCAGCAGCCGCCCCGCTTCCCGGCCCAGCAGCAGCAGCCCCAGCAGCCGCCCCGCTACCCGGCCAAGCCCCAGCAGCAGCAGCCCCAGCAGCCGCCCCGCTACCCCGCCAAGCCCCAGCAGCAGCCCCGCCAAGCCCCAGCAACCGCCCCGCCAAGCCCCGCCAACAGCCGCCCCACCAGCAGCCGCCCCGCCAAGC